>CM062817.1:92646365-93849448 GCA_031772625.1 Pinus tabuliformis
TACCACATCCATGAGGATGGTCTTATTTGGATATTAAACTAAGGAGACACATAGATCTTTGATGAGGCCTAGACATTTCACTTGACTTGAGTCAAATGAGTACAAGTCTTTGTAAGGTCTTGTAACATCAAGGTTCAGTTTTTCCATAACTGCATTGGGCATTAGATTGTGCGATGCCCCTGAGTCAAACATAGCATTGTGCAAAACTTTGTCATGTATATGCAAACTGACGTAGAAGGGTGGAATAGGTCCATATGTTGACTTTCCATTAACTTCTGGACCAAACAGTAGTTCAGGGGAATCATCCAAAACATTTACATCGTCCTTGTTTTCTGGAATTTGAAGTGACCTTTGAATTTGTTGCCTATATACATCGTGTTTGGCAAGTTCTGAGAGGGGGATGGATATTTTCAACTTAGATATTTCTGCCTCTAAATTAAACGGTTTTTCCAATGGAGTCTTGGTGTTGATAAAGGCAGTTTTTTCCTTTTCATTTAAATTATCTGCGATTTGCTCTTGTTTATCAGCGTTATGAGGACTGATAGCTTGCAGTTTTTTAGTTTCAGGAAAGTTTTTTGGAACACTGTTCAAGATTTCTTTTGAGGAAGAAGGTGGCAAAGGCTGATCTTTGGAAGGCTGTATTTTTGTTATGTCTTCTACAGTCACTTGATGCGGGTTTGGAACATTTGTATCAATGGGTTCTATTATGACAGCCTTGTTTTTGGTCTTGTTCGGCTATTTGCATCATTGGTTTTACTAGGTTCCGAAATGTCAATGGTCCTAGTTCTCAGCTTATATTGTTTGTGTACTTCATACACAGTAGTATCATATCCTTGTTTAAAATCAAAAGACTCACCAGATTTAGTTTGAAACTGATTGTAATCGAGTTCATTTTGGTCTTCTTGGGATAGGACAGTTTGGTGCTCACCCTTTAGATCCATCAGGTTCATGTGAGTGTCCTCTATGGGTTCACTAGAAGTAGATCCTTCAACATAGTTATCTTGAAAAGGGGTCTTATGTCATGGTCTTGGTTAGACCTACCAGCATTTGTGTTCTGCGTTTTCCTAAAATTTGGATTCCTTAAGGTATTGGACTGTTCTCCTTCCCATGATGCTTTTCTCTCAACATTTTCTACTCTTTCTCCTAGCCTTTGTAGGCCATTGATAATAGCATAAAGCTTTTGATCAAAGGCTGAGGGTTCTTCCTTAAAGGTGGTTCTTCTTTCCATTCTAGCTCTGTTTCTCTTGGCAATTAGGTTAGCCTCAACACTGACAGCAATGTTTTGCATGTCTGCAAGGGTCTGAGGAGCTCTTTCTTTTAACTAATATGCCATATCAGGGTCAAAACCATCCGGAAATTGTACAAGTCCAGATCAGGGGGAGGCCTTAGGTTCTGTGGTATTGCATTGTAAACATTATTGAATCTTACACAGTACTCCAAAACAGTCTCTTGAGGACCTCGTTTAATCGTATCATATTCAGCTAGTATGTGCAAGGGGTCTTTCTTTTTCTCCCATTTGTTGGTAAAGGATTGGTAAAGCTCATCTGGGGTGGTTATTGAATTTGCAGTGAGTGATCTGAACCAAGTTCTCACATCACCTGTTAGACTCTGAACAAAAATTCTCATTCTCACGCTATCATCATCTATTTCGTAGTTTTCAAAATAGTCTTGCATCTTTTTGGTATGCTGAATGGCAGTAAAAGGGCCAGTACTATCAAAATATGTGATTTTAGATTGGTACTCTTGAGGTAAAGCCCCAGCATTAGCAGGTAATTGCAGGGGTGCATATCTATTAGCCATATTGGCAGGGATAAGTGGGACAACGGGGATAAATGGAACAACTGGAGTAACGGGGATCACAGGAGTAACTGGAACGCTGGAAACAACAGTAGTGGTAGTATGTGCAGTGAATGAAGGTGTGGAAGGAGGAGTTCGAGGTGTAGATGATGAACTAGGGGAAACACAGGTCGAATGAAACAAAACCTTGACAGGAGTCGAAATACAGCTAGGGTGAGCTATTTCAGGACTTAAATCAGCAAAATTTTCCTGTCTTTCTTGCTTCCTAAGGATTTTCGGGATTATGTTAGGGTTTTCAAAAACAGGTGGAGGGTTTGGATCGGGATTCGACCTTGTATGTCGTGGATTCTTCTTGGGAGCCAACTTCCAAATTGTTTTTTGGGTATTTTTCTGGGAATATTTTTGTAATTAGCAAGGAACTGATCAGATTTTGGAATGGCTGTGTATAGCTTAAAACTAGCATGAAGATTGACTGAAGCAGCTTTTATCTACTCCTGTAAATGTAAAACAAGAACAGTTTCAAAGGCTTCCTGGCTGACATTCAGGCTTCATCTGTAGTTTTAAGGGATATACAGCAATTAGAAAATCGATTTTTCCTGTGGATTTTTACAACCTTCTTTGTGAAATTAACTGAGGAAAGTCCCCAGTGGAGTCACCATTATGTTATCACTCAGGTTGTCCCCAGGTTGTAAAAAGGGATACGACCGAGGTAACCACTACCAACGTTGGACTGCAGGTTCTAGCCCACCTGCAATCAGAGAGGGCTCTCTCTTTCAAATTTAGCTTTGTTGAAAAGGATTTTAGGCTAGGTTTTGAGTTCAGAGGGTTTTTGTTTTGTTTTTGGTGGGAAAATTGATGTTTTCAGGTAGAGAGGCAAGGCATAGTCTGAAAGTTTCAAACCATTGGGCATTGAGTCGAGGAGGAGAACTGCTGGTGCATTTCTTCGGTCAAAATAAGGGAAAATGGAGCAAGATAGCTGCGCATGAAACAATGTTTCAGGTATTAATGATGGAAAGAATGCTAAGTAATGAGAGGCAGTTAAGAATCTCTTAATCAGCTTAACAGATGTAGGTAACAGAGCTCTACCTAGGGGCAATTAAGAATCCCTAGATAATTGGCAAACACAGGTGAATAGGGGTAAATATGAGCCAGGAGGAATTCATATTCATAACCAATTCATTCAGAGGAAAACATAAAGAAATAGCAGAAAATGAGCATAGAGTGTATTTAAACAAATTCTAAGCTATTCTTTCTTCCTGCTATTTAGACAGTGGTAAACAATAAAACAGAGGTAAGATGCACTTATTGTTTCAGGCTGCAGCACAAGGATTCCATCTTCAGGTCTTCAAAACATTCATTTACAACAAACAGTTTGCTCTCCAAGCTTTCAGCAATCTTTGATTATAGAAAAACTCATGTATACAATGCGAGTCTCTAGTGAAAATTCTCAATTGACCAACGCTTGAAACAATGTAGAGAGCGGTATATATAGGGAAAAACTCTCTACAACTGCTTTTTTTTACATCTTGACCTAAAACAGGTCATAAAAAATGATTAACTAACCTAATTCTATCAGAAATAAATGCATGAAAATATCTCGGGTTGCGCTGAGGGCGGCCGTATCAAAACTGAGTAAATGATGTAGTCCTCGGTGGCTTGGTGCAGTGTTTTCTGCAATAAATGTGTATGGGTTTCTGCTTCTTTGCTATTTGTCTGCATTTAAAGCTTTAACTGTGATTTGAGGGCAAGGATGGGCTTACGCCTCTTAATTTGACTTTGCTGAGGGGGTTCATCAATGCTCAGGTGCTTCGAGCCCCTAAAAAATCTTGACTGATACTCTTTGGCTTTTCTTCCTTCTCTGATATACTCTGACAATAAATTGGGATGCTGTTCTGATGTGTTGTGCGTTAAATCAGCATTTAATGGCCGTTGTTCGGCTCTGTCTTCCTTAAAACTGTCTTCTGCTCCTTCCTGAGTGCTTCGCGAAGAAAACGGGTCATTCGGCGCCTTTCGGGCTTGCTGGGGACTGCGTAATGAAAATATTCCCTAAAGATTCCCCATTCTGGCCTAATTTATCCAGCAATGAGCGATTTGCACTAGGCACAAATCGCTCATCAAAAACTGCCTCAGAAACTGATTCCGGGGCTCCGGGGTGCGATTTTCGCCCTTCGTGCTAAAAACTGATGATGACGTCAGCATGACGTGACTTTGTACGACGGGTGACGTCAGCAATGATGTCAGCAAGATGACGTGGCGGGATGACGTCAGCATGATGACATCATCACGTACGGAGGTGACGTGGCAGTACGGCAGATCTGATGATGTGGCAAGACACGTGGTAGGTGACTCGATGGTACAGTGGCAGGAGGGCCACGAAGGCGGATGACGTGTCATGGTGATTGGGCAGGAGGTGACGTAGGCAGGTGACGTCATTGCGTAGGAGTGGTAAATGGCTTTGGGTGCACCGCCTTAGCGCCTGGGCGGTTTTGGAGGGAGGGGCTCCGCCACAGCCCAGAAGGCGATGCGTGGCGGGAGTACGGCGGCAATACCGCCCATATCCCGGACGCTATCCTTCGGGCACATTGGGAGACGGGAAGGCCCGCCAGTCGTTGATCTGGGCGCAGGACGATCGGACAGCTGGCGGGAAGGACGGGGCGATGGCGAGTTAGTGGGCGGGGATATTCGCGGGAATATTCCGATTTTAATATAGCACGGCGGGGTTTTGTAGACTTAGGGAAAGTGGGTTACAGGGTTTAATGAGCGCGAGTTAATGTATTTATGCACAAAAACTTAGGATAAGGGTGAAGTGTGGGTTTTTTGAGG
The DNA here is from genome assembly GCA_031772625.1 of Pinus tabuliformis. Lineage (NCBI taxonomy): Eukaryota > Viridiplantae > Streptophyta > Pinopsida > Pinales > Pinaceae > Pinus > Pinus tabuliformis. The sequence continues at coordinate 92,650,986 of CM062817.1, forward strand.
GTTTTTAGGGCTGGGGGGAAGGTTATTAGCATGACCAGGTGTCATCTAATTCCCGCTATGACACGGATGGGCTAAAAATAGCCCCAGATGGACTATTTTTTCTCTGGACTTAGAAGAAATATGGCTATATTGCCAGGGAGGGGATATTTACATAGGGGAGTTTTATATACATATTTTTAGTAGGGGAAGGGGGAAAACTGATAGGGAGTTATATACTAGAGTTAGTGGTTAATATGGTGATGATAAGGAAGCGCTAAGGTAGGGGACCTTAGGCTAATTTTGGGAAAAAGAACTTGTAAAGAAATGAAATCCTTGAGCGAAGCAGATCTCCACTAAGGCAACTGATATGGAAAATGATGAACTAAGAGGAATCAAGCAGATCTTGACCTCTTTTGGGGAAATTAGTAAGTGACTTGGGGAATTAGAAGAAGGGGAAGTTAGTGATGTCCAGCTTGAGCTCCACCAGATGAAAAACTGTCTGCACTGTGATCTGAAGAGATAAAACACTTTGTAACACAAAATTGATCATAAGTCATCATTCTGCAACCTCACAGCTACCTACCCAGCCGACTCACCTAACATTTTTTCTTCTTTTTGGTTTGGGTGCACTTAGACTTGCAAACCCAGCTTTACAATTTTTCTTTTTAATGATTTCCTATCTAAATCTATACTTATTTCTTCCAAGGCCCAGATTAAGCATTTGGGTCCCTTTGATTCTCTACCTATCTACAAATCTGCCAAGATTAAATTGTTTGGTCAGATGTCATTCTCTATATTCTAAAGCAGGAAATTGAAACCTAGGGAGACCAAGATTAAACTGTTTGGACCTCCCTTAAATCAAAACTCTTCAAAACTAGAACAACTCATCAAAATTGGAATATAGCAGTGGCATTTGGACTAGCACACTTCATGGATTTTTGTGGAAATATGGAACACTGCAGCCTGCAAAGTATGACATATTTGGCATGTAAAAATGTCAATCATGAAAAATGAAACCCTGTTGCAACAGGAGGCTAACACGTCCGTCCAGAAACAAGCTATATTACCACTTTTGATCTCCCAAAAACTGTGTTGTTGAATCAACGAGAAGTGTTGACTGGCGGCATTCCGCATCAACGAGCCTTTCTCAACAGGGGTGAATTTGATTAGCTCCTCCATTGGTCTATGGTTGGCGTATTTGGCTGTCTAGATGACCCCCCAGTGCTTGTTTGGTGTTGTTAGCCATTGCCACCAGATTCTCGAACCCATGATTTCATTGCTGTGATTCAGGTCTCTCAGACCCAAGCCTCCTTTTTCCTTGGGTTTGCAAGCCGTAGTCCATTTTACAAGGTCCCATTTATGGTTTGTCCCATGATTTCCCCACAGAAAGTTGCACTGAAGATCTCTGATTCTTTTGAGTGCCCATTTAGGCGCTGTCGGGATTCAGAAGAGATATAGGGGCATTTCCTAAAGCACCGCTTTGATAAGGACTAATCTATTGGCTATTTTCAAAGCTCTATAGGTCCATGAGGAGAGACGGGATTCAAGATTCTCTAAGAGCCTGCGCCAGGAGGCATGCTTAATGGCAGAGTCAATGAGAGGGGCGCCTAGGTAATTGGAGGGTAGGGTAGCTATGGAGAAACCAAGAATGCGGGCAATGGCCCGTTGAATGATGGGAGGCGTGTGAAAGAAGAAGATTTGCGATTTGGCTTTGTTGATGCTTGTGCCTGAGGCATCTGAGAAGTCCTTCAGAAGGGCTTTGAAGATGGTAGCTTCTTGAACAGATGGGTATCCGAAGAGCATGTTGTCATCCACAAATTGTTGGTGGGTGGTAGCAGGGGTATTGTGAATGGAGATTCCTTTAAGGAGCTGGGAGTGAAGGGCGTGCTTGATGAGTCTCCCTAGCCCTTCTGCCATTATAACAAAAAGGAACGGAGATAGAGGGTCCCCTTGTCTGATTCCTCTGGAGGGGCTGAAAGGTCGAGAGGGGATGCCATTAATGAGGAGGGAGAAAAAGGTGGAGGAGATTAAACTTTGAACCCAACGAACCCACATTGGTGAAAAACCAAAAGCATGAAGCATTTTTTGAATGTAAGTCCAACTTAATTTATCAAAAGCTTTGGAGAGGTCAATCTTGAGAATCATACCTGCCTGCTTGGAGATCTTGAGGGAGTGTATGATTTCATGAGTGAGGATAATTCCGTCTAATATTTTTCGCCCTTCAACATACCCTGATTTTTCTGGCGATATGAGCAGGGGTAGCAATGGCTTCAACCTGTTTACAATGACTTTAGAGATGACCTTGTAGATGACATTGCAAAGAGCAATTGGGCAGAATTTATCCAGAGTGATGGTGTTGTCTTCCTTGGGGATGAGAGCAATGAAAGTTGAATTGAGCGAAGGCAGCAACCAGTGAAGAGATCGGGATTCCTCCACTACTTGCCATACTTCCCCTTTTATGAGCTCCCAAAATGAGTGGAAGAAGGTGGTGAAGAAGCCATCCGAACCCGGTGCTTTGCCTTCCTTGAGCTGGTTCATGGCTAAGTCCACCTCCTCGAGCATTACAGGTCGGGGAAGTAGTTGGTTGTGGTCTTCTGTGATGACTTTTGGCACATGTTGAGTAATCTTTTCTATAGCATTCCTTCTGTCAATTTGGGGTTCTTGTAGGACTTCCTGAAAGTAATTGATAAATTCCTGTTCGATCTCTGCATGGTCCTCCACTCTTTCCCCCCCTTGCTTTTGGATAAAGGAGATAGTATTGTGCATTCTTCTTTGTATAGTGGTTCTGTGGAAGAATTTGGTGTTTCTCTCGCCTTCTTTCAGCCATCTGATTCTGGATTTTTGCTTCTAGAGAATCTCTTCCTGCTTGTTTCTCTCCTCGATTTGATTCTGTATGTGCTTCTCTCATTCCAGAGTTCCTTCCCTGTACCCGTTTGTTATTATTTGTTGTTGGAGATCCCTCATTTCCTTGTTGAGGTTTTGTTGAACTTGAAAGATATTGCCAAAAGTCTCCTTATTCCATCTTTTGATTTGGGCTTTTAGATATTTGAGTTTCTATTGGAATTGGAACATTTTTTATCCTTCTGGCGCCGTGAAGTTGTTCCAGGAATGATTGATGAAGTCTTTGAAAGCGGGATGAGATAACCAGCATGCCTCAAATCTGAAAGGACGTCTGGTAGAGTTGCCTGGTCGCTGCCATTGGAGTGCAATAGGCCAATGATCAGAACCAGAGTAGGGGAGGATGGATGCTGAGAGGTCGCCTCCGAGATGTATTGCGCTATCTGAGATGAGGAATCTGTCAAGTTTCGAAGCAATTTGATACCTCCCAGCCCTACGATTTCTCCAAGTGTGCATGCCATTGGGTGTTTGCATGTCGATGAGCATGTTGTTGTGGATAAAGTCTTTGAAGTGGTCCGCATCCTGATCCAACTTTGCCCGACCTCCCTTCTTTTCTTCTAACTTGGTGATCATATTAAAATCTCCACCTATGAGCCATAGAGAATGCTCCCTGTTGGAGTTGAGAGTTGCTATGGTGTCTAAAAGAGAAATTTTATTGGGAGCATCCTGCGGAAATTAAACGTTGGTCAGGTGACCATGTATGTTGGTACCAATTATATGGAATGTTGCCTGGATGATATAGTGGGATGCGTGAAAATTTGACAGCAATATTACTTACGTATTCCATGCAATTGCTAAGCCTCCAGATGCGCCTGATGCATCCACTGCCACTGAGTGACATCCTGGCCATGATTTTGAAAGGATGCTTCGCAGGGTGTTACTGTTGCACTTTGTTTCCTGCAAGAAAAAAATCTGGGGTTGTTCCTGCCTTATCATAATTTTAATCATTTTGAGTTTCCCAGGGCTATTGAGCCCTCTTACATTCCATGAGGTGAGCTTCATTGTTCACTATGTGGAGTGGGCCTATAGTACTTCGTCAACTTAGCATATCTACCTGAGTCGACCAAGATTTTCCCTACTGCTATAGTTCTCTGGAGATCTGTCTTTCTCCCCCTTTTTTTGGAATCCTTTGGAAGGAGGTTACCATCCCATTGGCTTCCTGGTTGTATACCCAATTGTTGTTGCTGATAAGCTCTGGATAATATAGTTTCCAGAGTACTGAGCTGATGCTCTTGGATTTTGTCATACTCCTTCTTTCTACAAGCTTGCTCCAATCCAAAAATGTCTAGCCCTTTTAGATCTATGCTCTCTGGTTCTTCATCCATATGCTGCACTTGACTACTTTCCTCTGAGATAAGCGCTAGTTGCCAGGATTGATTTTGTGGTTCATCCGTCTCCATGGCTTTGGATGTTCCTTCAGGGGTTTTCAAGTTTGTTATGGGAGTTCCACTTGATTTGGATGGCGTTCCCTCTACTTCCATATCCTTTACTCTCCCATCAAGTCCCTTTTGGCTCTCTTTGGGGGTTGCATTGTCATCCCTGGGGAAACGAGATGCATGGGAGGATCCGGGGGGGGAAGGAGTGCAGAGGAGGAGATGGGCATGTGGCCGTGCTTCGAGCTCAAGGGTTGCTCTTCTGTGGCTTGCGATAGAATTTCAAAGCTATTACTCATGGAGGGGATAGAAGCCGTTTCTTGCAGGGGTTTTTTCCCAGTGGAAGGTTTTTTGTGCACTCGTTTGTGAGTAGGGACCTTGGTAAATCCATCTTGGGCAAGTAGATCAGAGGGATCGGAGATAGAGGCTTTGGCATTTAGCGGACAATCCCTGAAGAGATGCCTGTGAGCATGACATTTGCAGCAACGAAAATGTACATGTTCATAATCCAGGGGTTGAATCCATTCATAATCGTCATGAGAGATACTTACCGAGTCCGGTAGGGCTTTATCCAGGCACATGAAGACACAAATGCGGCCATAGGATGTGTATCTTCAGAGCTTCGTCTCTTCAGCTGCTTTTACGAATTCCCCCAGTCCATTTCCAGTGTCTTTGAGTAGCCCTTCATCCCAATATTCCTCTGGAAGTGAATACATTCTGATCCACACTAGAGCCTAGGTGAGGTCTTCCTTAGCCGAGTTAAATCTTGCTACCCAATCCCTTAGATACAATCCTGTTGAGTTGAAAAATTATGGCCCTTCATCCATGATTCTGAACTTGTCTTCTAGGCACAAGAATATCATAGTGAAGAATCCCTTCGGTCCCAGCTGTAATGTTATGTGGCCCTTGGGTTTCCATTTAGCAGTGATCCAGCCATACAAGGCTTTTTCTGTCGGCCAGAAACCTATAAATTTTCCTATGAGTGCATGGTCCGTCATATATTGGATTCGTTCATTGATCTTATGACCGGGCAATTCTATGTTGGGTCTTTTAGCTGCTATTGGTTTGCATGTTTTCGAGGTGACCTTGGTCGTTTCCTCTGTCTTGTCTTTTCCTTTTGGTATTTCACTGCTCTTGTCTGACTGACTGGCAGGTGCATTGGGCTTATGCTGCTGCGGCTTCTCATTGTTATCTACCTCTGCATGGATCGAACCGAATACTAGTGACCCTGTTGCCCTGGCAGTGAGGTGTTGGACAAGGGGGAGGGCTTTGAGCCCCCCCCCCTGCAGGGGATCCATACACTTTGTTGTTATGCCTGCGATGCTCTGTCGAGACCAGGAGGTCAGGCCTTCAGTGGGTGCTATGTCGTGCTGGTCTGCACCGTCTCAGAGAGTCGCCAGAACCCTAATTGCAGAGCTCTTAGGAATGCATCAACCTTGATTCAGAAGCCCACTATTGTTATTATGCCCTTACATTATTATTGTTTTTTTGTTTTTTGTTTTTTTTTAATTTTTGTTTTTTGTTTTTTGTTTTTTGTTTTTTGTTTTTTGTTTTTTGTTTTTTGTTTTTTGTTTTTTGTTTTTTTTTTGTCTTTTTTTGTTTATTTTATTTTATTTTTTTATTTTATTATTCATTTATTTTTATTTTTTTTTCTGAAGAGAAAAATCGTAATCTTTCATTTATGTGAGAAAAATTACATGTAGTAGATGCTTGTAGGCATATGCGATATCAAACTGATTCAGTTGAGAGCTATATACATATTTTGCATAGTGCAAAAAACCCTTGACCTGCCAGCCAATTTGCAAAAATAAATGTTGTCTGTGTTGAGCTAAAACAAAAAGCAAAAATAAATATACAGTTATGGTCTATAGATAGTCTGTATATAAACAAAAAAATTGACCATATTTCTATGGCCGATCCACCCTGTGATATTCCCGGTCTATGTACGGTCTATGGTGGTATTGGTAGATTTCTGTGTCCACCTGTTCACTGATTATCCACAAGCCTCTGGGAAGTAACGAGCCCTCCTTGGAAAGCCTGTCAGCATCTTCATTGTATTCCCTGTGTATGTGTTGACAAGAGATCAGATTAAATCCTGTTTTGAGATTATGCACATCAAAAAGTATATTTTGAAGGGAAATGGCATGACATTGATTTGTATCATTGAACCAATTTATGATAATTTGTGAATCTCTGAAGATCTGAACAGAGATGCAATTATGCGCGAGGGTGAAGTGCAGCAAATGTCTAAGGGTTAGGAGCTCAGCATAGTTGTTGGTTCCATCTCCCAGGCCTAGTTTGACTTTGTAGCAGTGCTGTTCGGTGAGGTATAAGCAGAATCCCCCTCCACATCCATGAGGCTGTGCGGCCCCATCGAAGAAAGCCCATGGCCGTGTTTTATCTATGTTCCCTGGGCCTGTAATAATGCAGGATCGAGTAGGCAAATCCTCAGGGACATCATTGTATGCAGACAGAGCCTGTACTGAGAGCAGCTGCCAATTTACAGGCTAGTTTTTGAAAATGCATCGGTTCCTTCCAAGCCAAATAGTCTAGCAGATTATGAGAGGGAGGCACTGTTCTTTATGTTTTGGGTGGGCAGTTGTCCAGCTATGCCAGGCTTGAATAAGTGATGGCCCCTGCCAGGAATTTCTGATTTTAAGCTGTTGAGTGATATCTTGCCAAAAGTGTGTGACTTGTGTACAGAGCAGGAACAAGTGTTCATTGGATTCAGATGCTTGTTGACATAATACACATCTGCTCAGCCCATATATAGCTCGGTGCATGAGGGCCTCTCCCGTAGGGGTCTTGTTATTAAGAACAGACCACATGAATAGCCTAGATCGAGGGGCAGCTTTTAATTTCCATAATCTCTGCCACCAGCTCTGTAGATGTAAGGGTTTCCGGGCTTCCATCAGATGAAGGTATCCAAGCTTGGGACTATATATCCCATGTACAGTTGGAGTCCAGACGAGGGTGTCAGGTTCCTGATTTAGAATGATGTGTGCCTCCTGAAGAGCCCTTATATACATAGACCATGTGTGCTGCCACTGCTCAGGGATGTCGAGATCATGTGCTGATCTCCATTGTTGTCTGAGATAAATACGGGGGTCTTGATCGACAATGTGGGCTAAGGTCTTGACCTCTCTACGGTGTAAGAAGTGGATGAGATCCATGGGTTGATACCAATTCTTACAGAGTGACCATTGTTGATGCGCCATGCTAGATCAACCCTTATAAAAGGCATTGTTTGTAAAATGGATTTCCAAACAATTGAGATGCCTCCTCTAGTCTAGGTTTGTTGGCATGCCCAGTCCAAGATCTGTAGTGGCCATATGTACTTGTGGAATGAAACAGTTGTCCAGAGATTGCTAGCAGTGAGGAGGGTCCAACTCATTTTAGCTGCAAGAGCTTTTGCAAACTGTGGGAGCTCTTTTATCCCCCATCCCCCCCATTTCTTGGGTAGGGCAATGGATTTCCAAGACACCCAAGCAAAGATTTTACCTTCCTTGTGCCCCTTCCATAGATATCGACTGCAGAGTTGTTGCAAACGGCTGAGAATTCCCCGAGGAATCCATGCAAGTGACATCCAGTAGACCGGGGTGGCCTCCAGAACTGATTTGATCAGGACTAGCCTCCCAGCTCTGGAGAGTAGTCTATGATTCCAGCTTTTTAGTCTTTTTTCCAGCTTGACTACTAACCAAATCTAGTCAGCAATATGATAGCAGTTTGGCTTGATCCGGAAGCCCAGATATTTAAGGCCCTCTGAGAGGTGGTGGGGAGTGTAAGGAAATAAAAGGGTTGCAGATCTGGATTCTGTTGGATTAAGACCTGACAGAGTGATGGTGGACTTGGAATGGTTAACTGACATACCAGTGGCTATTTCAAATAGGTTGAGGATCTCGCAAAAGGTGTCCAAGTCCCTGGTACTTCCATTTAAGAAAATCAGTATATCATCCACAAAAAGCAGATGGGTGAGATAGAGAAGGTCAGTCAATTTGAGGCCTTGTAATCTTCCCTCCCTCTTTGCCGAGGCAATGAGTCTACTGAGGCCCTCCATCACTAATAGAAATAGCAGAGGAGATAGAGGACATCCCTGTCTCAGGCCACGATCAGCATGAAAGAAAGGTGTAGCTGATCCATTGACCAGGATGCTATAGGTGACAGAGTTGATGCAACAAATGATCCAATTAATGAAATCAATGGGAAAGCCTAGATGTATGAGAATCATTTTAATGAAGAGCCATGATACACGGTCAAAAGATTTTGCAAGGTCTATTTTGAGGATGGTACACTTTAGGGCTTTTTGATTGATGGAGTGAATGGCTTCCTGAGCTGTACCAATGGCTTCATGGATCTGCCTTTTATGGAGAAAAGCAAACTGTTCAGGGGAGATGTGATGAGATAGGATGGGGCGAAGCCGATTGGCTATGATTTTGGCTATAATTTTGTATAGAGTGTTGCAGAGGGATATAGGCCGAAAATCATTGAAGGAGTTCAGGGAATCGGATTTCGAGATGAGGGCTATGAAGGTGGTGTTGATGGCTTCATACATTCTGCCTGTCAGTCTGCATTCCTCTACGACACTGAGGAGGTCATTCCCAAGGATATCAAAAAAAGCCAAATAAAATTCAATAGGCCACCCATCTGGCCCAGGGCTCTTGTCCTTTTGGAACCACTTTAGAGTTTGTTCCAATTCTTCAATAGTGACAGGGGCAATGAGCTCATCTGTAGCTTTGTGTTCTACAAATTGAGGGAAATGCCCTGCTACTCGAATGATCTCTGCCAAGTTACTTCCTGGGGGAGCTTTGAAGAGTTGTTTAAAATGTGCAATGCCCAATTGTGAGAGCTGGTGGAAAGTGTGAGCAGTGCCACCTTCCGGAGTGGGCAATTGCCAGATAGTGTTGGCAGATTTCCTTCCTTTGGAAAAATTTTGGAAGTACTTGGAGTTATCATCTCCTACTTTGAGCCAGATGGCCCGACTCTTCAGCCTCCAAGTTTCCTCCCGTTCCTTTAATATGCTTGCACGTTTGTTCTCCAATTCAATCAGATGGGCTTTATCTTCAAGACTGATAAATCCTCTGTTATTTTCATCATTGAGACTAGCAAGGTCAGCTTCCACCGCACTAAGGGTCTGATTGTCCTTCAGATTTTTGTCTTTGGCCCATTTAATGGTGAGCTTCTTTAGGAGGAGTAGTTTGTGGCAGAAAACAGCTGCCTTAGATAGATGCTGGGAGGGAGGATTGTGTGCCCAATGAGCCTTTACCATCTCAATGAAACTCGAATCTTGTAACCAGACTAAATTGAACTTGAATGGTGCCCGAGGTTTGGTGGGCGGTCTGGTGATTTCCAAGTAGATGGGAGAGTGGTCAGAGATGCCACCAGAACCAACCCATTGCCTATAATGAGAAAGGGTCAGAAGAAGCTGATTCTTAATGACCATCCTGTCTAGCCTCCTAGCTAGAGCTGCCTCCCCTACTCTTCTATTCCTCCAGGTAGGTAAGGGCTTTATCATAGGCACATCAATGAGTTGTGCTTGATCGATAGATGATTGTCTCCCGGAGAGGACCTTGGCCCCTGCTCGAAGGATAGCATGTGATAGATATGATTTGTGACCTCATGATGGTCTGGTCGAGGAAATGGGGGGAGTGAGTCCCAGGCCCGGGAGGGGTAAGGAAAAACCAGATGGTGTTCTTGACCTGAGATTATAGGGGCATGGGGGGTCCAGAGGAGATGAGGAGGGAGGACTATGACTCATAGGGAGAATGGAGGGGGGGTGGTGGAGTCAACCAGATGATGAGGGGGGAATTGTAGAAAACAGATGCAGAATGAGGGATGCTATAAGAATGAGATGCAGACAGGTGCATAACATTAGATTTATTAATAAAAGATAGAGCAGGAGATGAGGGAAGAGGAGTACCCACTAATCGAGCCACTTCCGCCGCTGCTCGTGCTCGAGTCAGTGGTGGAGATGGGGGACCAGAGGATGTACTTGCAGCTGGGCTCACAGGCTTGGATGGAGTCGCCTTGCAAGGTGGATTAGGGCCTGGTTCGGTGTTCTTCCCGTGATGAGCTGGAGTACCATGAGCATTTGCCGAACCATGCATTGTTGCAGTCTCCTGTGCTTTGGTGACCAGGGGGAAATCCTTGAAGATATGGCCAACCTTATGGCATCTGCGGCATCGAAATGGCACGCCCTCATAATCCAGGATCTGAACCCTGGTGAAATTCCTCCACTGGAGCGTAATTTTTTCTTCCAAGCCCTCCCTAGTGTCCAAATGTACCAATATGCGCGCTAAGGAGCGATTTTTGGACTGCACAATGGTTTTTTCGTAGTCCAGGTAGGTACCAAGAGTGTTACCAATTTTGATGAAGACTTCTTCGGACCAGTACTGTAAGGGAAGCCCCGGTAGCCTCACCCATAGTGGTCCTGCTCTGATCTGCTCTCGCTCTGGGTCAAAGAGGGGACTCCAATGCTTGAGAAGCACCGGTGCCATTTTGATATGCCAGAAATGAGCCAGGGCTAGATTGGTGTAATCCTCATTTGCAAATCAGAGAACAAACCATCCTCGTGCTAGGGTTTGTACCTCGGGCAGTTGTTGGAAGGTCTGGCCCCAGATCTCCTTAACCCAGAGCCCTAATCGCTCTGCTATGTATGTCTGTCCATGAACCCTACCTACCAGAACCTTGTTGGCATTGTCTGTGATATCCCCCATAGCAAGACCGTCTCCAAACTTGATGGTGTAGTCTTTCCCTGAGGCTCTGATGCACTTTGATTTTTTCTTCCTAATGCGTAGCGCAGTAGGATGCGGTTGCAGATGATCAGTTGGGTTGTTTGATGCTGCCGGAGTGTCCTCAGCTTGAACCCTAACCATAGGCATGACAAAACATCCTAAGGGTTTTCCAGATACCGATGGAATGTAACCAATTCTGGTGTTGTATTCAGCTGGTTGGGTGGGATTTTCAGCAGGCGACCCTTGCTGAGGGTTAGGGTTAGGGTTTTGTGGATAACAGAAGTCGGCAGGAGGAGTTGGGTCGAAAAGCGGGATGGAGTAGGAGGTGAGAACATTGAGGGTCGAGGGTGAGAGGGGTGGGAAATCCAGCCCAGGAGAGTCAACAGAGAGGAATGAGGTGGTGAGAGCTATCGAGTGGCCCTGGAAAAGAGACAACTGGCACAGGATGCGAACAGGACGGGGTGGATGACATGGCAACCAACATCTAAGTAGGATTATGGAAAATTACCTAGTCGGCTAATGGATCTAGTGAGTAATCAATGGCATCAAGGTCCATTCCATCCATGCTAACCACGGATAATGATAGGTGCAGGCAGGGACCAAAGTTGCAGAGAAAGTCGGGTTGACCACTACGGTTGGGAGCTCACTGTTAACTAGGGTTTGCTTTAGATGCAAGGCTATGGCTGCAGAGCTCCTCCATCATTCCTCAACCTCTCTGCCCTACATGGGTTTCATGCTTGCGAAGGATTTAAATTATTATTGTTATGCTGGCTCTGATTATATTATGACCCCTTAGGCTCCTATATATAGAAAGGAGGTCTTGTCATTTGTATCATCAAAGAATTGTTCATTTGCGTAATGGAAAAGAGGTTGCCCCATCGAAAAGGCTTATTTCTAAGGTGTTCATCTATGTTTTCTATCTTTTTGTGAGTTAGTATTAAGTTATGGTATGTTCTATGCTTATAACAGTTTACTTTTCTTTCTTATTATCATCCATAGATTAGCAATCACATGTACATAAAGTAAAGTGCAGATAGAACATTAAACGATCGACAGAAAACAAGCCAAGACAAGAGACACAAGATGTGGCAGCTAGCCAGGGAAAAACCCCACAATGTGTGGGGAAACCCTTTGATCAAATCTTCTTTTATCTTCAATAATTCAGCAGAGAGAAATAGTACAATAAATCTTATTTATATCAGCAGTAGCAAACCCTAGATCAGTAGCATCAGCATTAGCGGCTTCATCATCAAACTAGGGCAGACGATATCTCACAAACCAACTGTCGGATCGGCTTGATTCCACCACCAAAAGTTGTGGCTTTCAGAGGAGGTTCAGATGAACCTACAACATAGTTCAGATGAGGATATCTTCTAGTCCACGTAGGTCAAACTTCACTTCTGCAGTTGCAGGTTCAGTTTCAGCAACTTCCTTCAAACTAGGGCAGTGGATATCTTACAAACCATCCATCGGATTAACTTGATTCCACCACCAAAAGTTGCAGCTTTTAGAGGAGGTTCAGATGAACCTAAATCATAATTTAGATGAGGAAATCTTCTAGTCCACGCAAGTCAGACTTTACTTCTATAGTTGCAGCTTCAGTTTCAGCAGCTTCCGGCTTCACATGTGTGAGGGAGAGACCCTTTTCTGCGCGGTAGAGAAGAGACTCTTTTCTACACAGTAGAGAGAGAGATGTGATGAGATGAGTGAGTGAAAATGAGGAAAAGTCATCTTGTATTTATACACAACTAAAAATTTTGTGAATAGATGCGACTATTGGGCTTTTGAGCCTACATGAGTTGTAGGTCGGCTTGATAATAATTTGATAATCAAAATAAATTCATATCTCCATGAATACTTATCGAAATCAGATGATATTTATATCAATTCTACACCTCTCGACGAGAGGAATATAATAAAAATATTATCAGCCATGAATAAGATGACCCACATGAATTTTTCCCTAGTTTCCAATTTTAACACTCCCTCTCAACTGGGGATAACTTCATTTGCAATCTGTTTATCAGTCATTACTATTCATCCATCAAATGCACTGCCCTGTACAGCCTGACCCTTGCCCTGCTCTGCTCTATTCTGCCTGTTCGGCTTTGTCTTGTTCTGCCCTATACTGATCTGTATTATTCTGCTCTGTTATGCTCTACTCTTGCATTGTTCTGTTCCGCTCTGCTTTTGTCTAAATTATGAAGAAGAAGAAATGGTCGAGGATGTATCATACTGACTCAAAGTCAGTCTTAGAGTATGTACCACTAGTCCCAGACCAGACTCAACCAACTCAAAGTCAGCATCATAGTGAGTACAACTCCACTGGTCCTAGACCAGTATCATCCTCCACTGACTCAAAGTCAGTCTCAGAGTGTGTACCATTGGTCCCAGACCAGTCTCAACTGACCCGAAGTTAGCTTCATAGAACGTACCACTCGTACTACTTGTCCCAGACTAGTATCGAAGTCTCAGAGAGTGTACCACTGGTCCCAGACTAGTATTAACTGACCCGAAGTCAACGTCATAGTATGTACCACTCTCACTGGTCCCAGACCAGTACTACACTGACACGAAGTCAATCTCAAAGTATGTACCATTGGTCCCAGACCAGTCTCAACCGACCTAAAGTCAGTGTCATAGTATGGTACAACTCCTACCACTAGTCCCAGACCAGTATCATTGATCCCAGATCAATGGAGGTCATCCTAGCATAGGGAGTACGGTAGATACAACGATGCGTCCATCGGTACTACTATGGTCCCTAACTTTATTTCCCTACTTATTGATCAGATGAGAGGTACTTCCCACGAGTCCTAGACTGCATGGGTAGGATGCCTCGACAAGAGAACTAATCAATCTTATCCTCACAGGAGAACACATAAATCCTGCTACAATCACCATGGAGAACACATCAATCCAGGCCACCATGGAGAACACATCAATCCATGCCTCATAGGATAACACATCAATCCTACTACAATCGCCATGGAGAACACATCAATCCAGGCCTCAAAAGAGAACACATCAATCTTGCTACAATGCCATGGAGAACACATCAATCCAGGCCTCACAAGAGAACTAATCATCCTGCTACATAGGAGAGCGAATCATCCTATTCCACAAGAGAGCGAATCATCTTGTCCTACAAGAGAGCGAATCATCTTGTTCTAGTGTGCACCACCAGGAGAGGGTGAGTCACCCTGTGGTCGTATGTTGCTCCAGTAAGAATTGCAAGCCCTCAGAGCTCCCAGAGCTCAATGTATGCAATATGCAGGACCCTTGTACAAGGGTTTCTTGATGACTCCAAGTTGTTTGGGAAAATCACAGATTAGATCCTTCCTTGGGGCTTTGACAAGGTGTATCAACCTATACATCATCTTAATGCGATGGAGCCTCCTTGCTCATCGACTTACCATATCCCAGATGATGTCTATCTGCTGGAGCAATCGACAAATACGAGATTCCTCAATAATTGAATTCCACCTCTGGTTGTTACAAAGAATCACAGTGGTATGTGTTCAAACAGCTCACTGAAGAGCTTCCCCAACTAGGAAGCTTCATACGAGATCATACTCATAGATATGTATCTGGTCTCGACAGTGCTTATGGCACCCGACTTCTACTTCCTGCTCATCCATTATATCGAAGTAGAATCCAAAGAGAAACAACACTAAAAGTGCTCCAGTGATCCTCCACACTACCTGCCTAATCAACATTCATATAATCATGCAGTTTCATATTTCCAGCAGTGTATCTCAATCCATGAGAGATTGTGTCCTGAAGACATCTTAGAAGATTCTTCGCACCAATCTAGTGAGGCTCAACCAAATATGAGCTCACAATGCTAACTACAAAACATATGTTCAGACGGAGGTTCAACAAGAACATCAACGCGAATGAGTTTTTGAAACTCAGAGGAATTTCCCAAATCTGGTCCGACATCAGTACCATATAACTTCTGAAAGTTAAGATCCTCAAGGTAGTCACAAGCTTGCAGTCCACCATACCAAATCTTTTCAGAATCTTCACCACATATTTTCCTTGAGATAGGAAAATTTCCCTTGGCTTTTGCCACACTTCAAGTCCTTGGTTCTCCATTTCAAACTCAGAAGCCAACTCCCTCTTACATTTGAGAATGAGAGGGTATGCAACTGTTAGAGAGAGGTCATCCACATACAACACTAGTATGAGAGGCTTTTCATCTTCAACCTTAAAGTAAAGGTTAGGATCGGCTTCACTCCTAGTGAATCCCAGCTCCATCAAGTAGCTATCGATCCTCTCATACCATGCTCAGGGTGCTTGCTTCAGCCCATAGACAGCCTTCTTCAACCTGCATACATGAGATTTTCAATCATAAATCTCAAATCCTTCGGGTTGCTCCACATAGACTGCTTCTTTGATCGAACCGTGCAAGAACGCGGTCTTAACATCCATTAGATGTAGGTTACATCCTTATGAAGCCACAAGGGCTATGATCAAGCAAATGGTTGTATATCTGACAACAGGTGCAAATATCACATCATAGTCTATACCTTCCTTCTAGGAGAAACCACGAGCCTTATACTATTCCGTACTTCCATCTGCTACAGCTTTATCTTGTAAAGCCATTTTGAAGTAACAATTGTCTTGTCCTGGGGTCTAGGAACTACTTCCCAGACATCATTCTCCATAATGGTCATAGCATCCTTCCATACTTGATGCTTGACGGCATCTGAGAATGATGAAGGCTCATTTTCTATGATTGTGCTCATACTGGTCAGGTATCCCTGATACCTGTTGGGTTTCTTACTTTCACGGAAGGTTTCTTGGGGTGCAACATTTCCTTCAGCATCATCAACTAGCCCCCTAAGCCATGAAGGCATCTTCCTGGAAGAGGAAGGCTCAGGTGGATAAATATCATCCATCGGTTCTTCCACATCAAGCATTGTTACATCATCTACCCATAGAGACAGCTTCCACAATCGTACGGTGCCACACCATTCTACTCTGGAGTATGTGGTGTAGTAATCTCCCTCTTAATGCCAACCTCAAGTATGCTTGAGTGAACCAACTGTAATATATCAAAGGTCTTTCTTAGGCTTGAGGGGAATGGTCCCCTTTTGAGCTTACCTTCGGCACATCCCGGACATACACATTCTTTCTCTACTTGGAATTCAGGCATCTCTGTTACCATCTGTCTTACATCGGGTAGAGCTTTGTAATGAAGGTGGGAAAACCTCCGATGCCAAAGTTCGGACTGAAGAGTTGTGTCACAAGACATGACACCTAGCAGACTTCCACCAAACTGATATAAAGAATCAACTCGAAACCCAAGAGTGAAAGCATCTTTAACATTATTTTCCATATACGTACCTTGCCATCGTTGAAGGTTACCTTGTAGCCTTTGTCTTCCATTGCTGAGATGGACACTAGGTTCTTTTTGAGATCAGGTACATATAATACATCTTGTAAGTGGATCGTATTACCTTGATTCAATTTGAGAGAAACATTGCCTACACCTTTCATGGGGTATTTCATGTCATCTCCAAGGACAATTTCCAAGTTATTTTCTTTCTCTACCAGATTATGGAGTACTTCTTTGTAACCAGTGAAGTGTCTTGAGGTACCACTATCAATGAGCCAAATTCCCATTGAGTCTGAAGGAGCAGAGGTAGATAGAGCAGCTGGTAGATAATATTCAACCTGATTATTGTCAATAGTGTTAGATTCATACCTAGAATTTCTAGCCTTCTTGAATTCTTATCCTCTTCCTTGATTTCCAGCATTCCTTTTATCTTTGCTATTGAATTTGTCATTCCTTTGATTGCCATCAGAGGGATTTTGATCATCGTCCCGGTGTGAGTCCTTTCTAGCAGGGCACTCCCTTGCATAGTGACCTGCTTTATCGCAGATGTAACATCATCCTTTTCTTCCACCCTTAGGTCCAGCCTTTCCTTTTGATTTAGTCCCGAAATTATTTCTTGTCTTAGCATGAGAAGAAAAGGTAGAAAGAGGACCTTTAGGCATGGGAATTTCTTGCTCTTCTACCCTTGTTTCTTCTTGAATGCATATAGCCATTAATTCCTTGAAACCAGGAATTACATGATTGTTCAGAAGAGTAGTCCTGAACACATACCATTCGGATGGTAATCCTCCAAGAGTCGTGAGTGCCATTTCCCTATCAGCAATAGTCTCCCCAATAGATAGGAGATTTTTCTTGATCTCGGTGATTCTTAAGAAGTATGCTTGCAGACTCTCATATTTACCCTTCTTGATTTCCCTCAGCTTATATCTAAGAAACAAAACTTGATTTGCATCATTAACTTTAAATAAACTCACCAGTCTATCGTAGATTTCCTTGGAGGTGTCCAGTTCAGAGAAGTAGGCCACCAAGTGCTTGTCAATAGAGTCCCGAATGATCTTCTTTGTTTTGACCTCTCTGGTTTTCCATTTGTTCCATGCAGCAGCAGATGCATTTGATGGAGGCTCAACAATATTGCATCTTACATGGTCCAACACTCCTTGATCTTCTATGGTTAGATCGATAAACATCTTCCATCCGTGATAGTCAGCTTTCTCACGGAGCTTGTCTTCAGCAGGAAAGAGTGTTGAGGACCCCATAGTTCTTTTACGATAGCCTTGCCAATCTTCTCTTCGGTGATTGATCTTGCTCTTGCTTGGGCTTTGTCTTCACCTCAGCTCCGATACCATGTTAAGTTATGGTATGTTCTATTCTTATAGCAATTTAATTTTCTTTCTTATTATTATCCATAGATTATCAATCACATGTAAATAAGGTAAAGTGCAGATAGAACATTAAACGATCGACAGAAAATAAGCCAAGACAAGAGACACAAGATGTGGCGGCTAGCCAGGGACAAACCCCACAATGTGTGGGGAAACCCTTTGATCAAATCTTCTTTTATCTTCAATAATTCAGCAGAGAGAAATAGTACAATAAATCTGATTTATATTAGCAGTAGCAAACCCTAGATTAGCAGCATCAACATTAGCGGCTTCATCATCAAACTAGGGCAGACGATATCTCATAAACTGACCGTCGGATCGGCTTGATTCCACCACCAAAATTTGCAGCTTTCAGAGGAGGTTCAGATGAACCTACAACACAATATAGATGAGGAGATATTCTAGTCCAAGCAGGTCAAAATTCACTTCTGTAGTTGCAGCTTCAGTTTCAGCAGCTTCCTTCAAAGTAGGGCAATTGATATCTTACAAACCATCTGTCAGATTGACTTGATTCCACCACCAAAAGTTGCAGCTTTCAGAGGAGGTTCAGATGAACCTACAACACATTTCAGATGAGGAGATTTTCTAGTCCATGCAAGTCAAACTTTACTTCTGCAGTTGCAGCTTCAGTTTCAGCAGCTTCTGGCTTCACATGTGTGAGGGAGAGACCATTTTCTACGTAGTAGAGAAGAGACTCTTTTCTGCGCAGTAGAGAGAGAGAGAGATGTGATGAGATGAGTGAGTGAAAATAAGGAAAATTCCTCTTGTATTTATACACAACTAATTATGTTTGAATAGATGCAACTGTTGGGCTTCTGAGCCTACGTGAGTTGTAGGTCGCTTGATAATAATTCCATAATCAAAATAAATTCATATCTCCATGAATAATTATCGGAATCGGATGATATTTATATCAATCCTACACCTCTCGATGAGAGGAATATAATAAAAATATTATCAGCCATGAATAATATGACCCACATGAATTTTTCCCTAGTTGCCAATTTTAACAGTTGGTTTCATAACATTTGGTATCAGAGCTTTGGATTCTAGGGTTTCGCTGCTCCAAATACGTCATCATGGAATTTTCGCTACAAATTTTTTTCTACAACGTTTCAGAAGCTAAAAAATAAAACCCATTTGAGATGAAATCGAACTAAACCTCTGGTCTGAATTTCAAATCATGTCTCACTATATTTTCAGAGATATAATCTAAGGAAGTTAGGGTTTTTGCAGACCCCTGAATTACATTCCAAACAGGTCACCTTGGGAAAATCATCATAACATTCACTCTGAGCATCAGATGGAATTTTCATAAGAAGTTATAGAAAGAGGACGGACTGCAGTTGTCTAGGGAATCATTTTCAGAACCTAAGGTTGAAACAATGACCCACGTCACGTTGTACAAGTTCACTCTACTGAACCAGTCTATACTCAGGTCATCGTGGGAGATTTGGCATAAATCTTCATTGGAGAATCCAATCTTGATCAGACTTGTGGGGTTAGAAAGATTGCTCAGAGGTTTACCATAGGTAGCAATTTTAGACTTGGGAGATCCAAAATTATAGAGATACATCAAATTAAATATCAAGCTCCTACAAAGTGAAAAAAGGTGTGTAATTGTTTTTTAAATTTTTGCATAAGCTTGGTTTGAAAAATTAGTTTGAAGGAATTAAAAGGGCATAGTGAAGCATTATTATTGGTAATTGATGCCCCGAAGAAAGAAAATGTAAATGCCTAGTAAGCAACCAAAAAGCTCTAGCATGACTCATGGAGAACAGGAAGAAATGCAACATGATATATCAAAATTACAAGACCAAGTGCAAAAAATTTCACTTGCACTAAAAGTAACAAAAAATAAGATGGATGGTTTAAAGAAAGACATAGAAGCTAAGATGGATGGTTTAAAGAAAGGCATAGAAGCTAATATGGATGGTTTAAAGAAAGGTGTAGAAGCTAAAATGAAGGACGTGGAAGCTAAGATGGACGGAGTGGAAGCTAAGATGGATGGCATAGAAGCTAAGATGGATGATTTAAAGAAAGGCATGGAAGATTTGTAGAAAAATTTGAAGACAGTTTTGACAAAGTTTCTGCAAGAAATGCTTACTAATGGTGAAAGGGTAGGAAACGGAACTCATGATGTGAACAAAATAAATGTTAATCATGATTTCATAGACTCTAACGTTGGATCGAAGAACCACCATGTTCCAAATATCGATATGAGGAAGTTTGATGGAAAGTATCCCAGAACATGGATACTATAGATGGAGCAATTTTTCGATCTCCATAATGTGCAAAACACACAAAAGGTACGCATTGCAACTTTATATTTGGAACTAAATCAATCTATATGGTATCGATGGATTTGCTCTCGTAAACAAATTGTTGCTTGGGCTATTTTTATGGATGAAATGATAGCACATTATGAGGATACAAAAAGTAACATTTTTTTTAGCCAATTGATAAATCTCAAACAAAAGGGTTCAATGATGGAGCACATTGAGGACTTCCAAAAATTGTATATAAGGGTAAAAGATATTCCAAAGGAGCATAGGATTGATGTGTTCGTAGGAACTTTAAAAGATAACATCCAACAGGAGGTTCACCTTTGGGAACCAGATTCATTGGAGAAGGCATTCAAGTTGGCAAGAGAAATGGAAAGAAAACTTATGGAAACAAGGAAGCCTACCACTCATAATCATAAAGATGGAAGTGTTACTGCCCCTAGCCATCCACAAACTACAAGGTTGAAACCACAACAATTGGAATAAAAAAGAGCAAAAGGGCTTTTTTATAGTTGTGATAGCAAATACGCTAAAGGTCACAAGTGTGTAGAGAAGAAATTATTTTACATAGATTGTGAAGATGAGGAAGAAAAGGAACAAGAAATTTCAAAAGAAGAAGATATACACTAGGAAAAAACCCTAGAAAAAGAAGAAATGAACCATATCTTGTAATGCATTGGCTGGAATTACCACTCCTCAAACTATCAATATAGAAGGGCATATTAAGAAGAAAAAAGTAATAGTGTTGATTGGTTTGGGAAGTACCCATAATTTTATTCATTGTAAGATAGCCAAGGAATTTAATTGCTTCCTATATCCAGCACCAAAGTTTCAAGCGATGGTTGCAAGTGGAGGAACCATAAATTGCTCTAGAAAGTGCCATAATATCAAGCTATCCAGGGGAGAATATGTATTGAATACCCCAATGCTTTCCATTCCAATGGGTGGTGCTGATGTTTTACTAGGAGTCCAATGGTTACAATCTTTGGGTATGATAGCTTTTAATTTTCAAGAACTTTTCTTGAATTTTTTTTGGGAAGGAAAAGATGTTGAATTGAGGGGTATCGAAGGGAAACCAAGAAAGATAATCAACTCTAACAGAATGACAAAGCTTATAAATAAAGAACAACAAGGGGTAATTTCACAATTATGTTCACTAGAGGATCCCACATCGAAATCATGTATTTCTCTATATCTACAAAAAGTTTTGGACAATAATTCCAAGGTATTTGAGACTCCCAAAGGCCTCCCACCTATTCTTGATCATGATCATGCTGTTCATTTGATTCTAGTAAGTGTTCCTCCAAACATCAGGCCTTGTAGATATCCATATTCCCAAAGGAGTGGGAACACATTCAAAATTTGCAGAAGATCCCAGTTCAAACAATATTGTGAGAACTTGACAAGGAATGAAAATTCGTATTGGAACCTAAAGCAGTCAGAGAACCGAGAAATCTACAACTATGAAATAGATCAATTTCAGAGTATCTCATCAAGTGGAAGAACTTACCCTCTGAAGATTCCACATGGGAGGACAAGAATTTATACGGAAGCATCAAGAATTGCTCAAGTGTTGAGGACAACACTGTTTGAAAGAGAGGGGCATGTTAGGTCCCTATACTACCAGTGTAACCCCTTATTTTTATTAGTACATTCCCGTTATTATATTGTTGTGCCCATGTAGTCCCCATATTATTATTATTATGCCCCATAGAAGCCCACTATTTTTATTATTGTGCCCTTACATTATTATTTTTATGTCGGCTCTGATTATATTATGACCCCTTAGAGTCCTATATATAGAAAGGAGGTCTTTTCATTTGTATCATCAAAGAATTGTTCATTTGTGTAATGTAAAGGAAGTTTCCCCCTTGAAGAGGCTTATTTCTAAGGCATTCATCTATCTTTTCTGTGAGTTGGTTTCATAACAATTGATGTATACCATTAACAAACGCGAGGCTACTCACCGATAATGATGATGAGAGTTAAGGTACCCAGTATAATCTAACAAGTGCAAATAAATGAGTTGTAGTTGAACATTTGGAAGAATCTATCAATTAGAAGACAATGATGTTTTCCCACTGTCGATAACCAAGGAATATGCCACTGATGACTGCAAACCCTAACCCTAAGGTACTATCAAATGTTCTCCATATCTCTTTTCCAGAGCAATGAGCTGAAGTCGATGGGAAAAGATCTGCTAGAAAGAAGGAATTAAGGCATCCTTCATCAATCTAGCGCAAGTGTAATCCATAGGCCAATAATGTGGAAGGAATCGGATGAACAATGATGTAGTAACCCAACCGAAGCACATTTACGGTGTACACAAGATGTGGCTAGCACATGATAGAAACCCTCTGAACCGACCAATAATGAAAGCTGACACAAAGGCAAGGAATCCACCAATAGGGTCAAATGGAAGCCAAGACATTGTACGAATCCCAATGTGTGATAATGAAAGCTGATGTCGAACACAAGGGAAACCACTCAATTAAAGACCCATGAATAATGAAAATAGGGCCAAGGTGCAGCTCTAGATCTGCCCTCAGAGAAATGTTTCGTAGTCAATAAGAGCAAGATCCACTAGCAAGAAGTCAATGGAGACCTTCTCAAATCGGCACGAGCAAAGGATCAATATAGTTGATGTGATAACGAACATGACACTGACAACTAGGGATGGATGACTAAAAAATAGGTCAAGGGACACCGCAGAGAGGCCGAATCAAGTTTACGTCCCTTGAACAAAATCACGATTCAACCGTGACTACATGGAAGCATATGATAACTTTGTATAAGTTTGTCATGCAGGAGGCATAAGAAAAATCTCCATATCATTCGAAGAGATAACCAATCGGAGGAGTATTGACTCAATGACAAGGTTAAGGCTCTCCTAAGTCAAACTAAATCCCATCCCAATTAAGGAAAGACGTAATTTTGAGTGCTTTGTTCAAGGTTGACACAACTGACTCTAGCTGCCATCAAATATGGAAATGATGTCCCTTTCCTGCTATCTTTTGAAATATATAATATTTTTGTATTTTTATTTTATATGGAGCCTGAAAAAGAATAAAAGAATGCTATATTACAGTGGAAATAATGAGTGTCAAAAAAATAGATTCTCTAGTTCCTGGGAGGGGAACATTCATATGCGTAATGCAATGTGGCGAAATTGGTCAATGACACTCAAAGGAATGTTCTTTCCACATGTAAAAGGGTGTGTTAAGTTGCAAAGGCTAAGTGATTGCAAGGTTGATTTTGAATAAGAAATGGTCAAAAAGTGGCTTAAACATGAGTCTAGGTGAAGCCAGCTCAAGGCCAAAAGGTGCAAATAGTCAATATGCAATGCATCAGTACAAATCAACACAAAGGAGCCTCTAGGGTATAAGGCCAAAAAGTAGCACATAAGAATGAGAATGAGTCTTCAACGCACAAGTCACAGCAGGACTAAAGAGGACTCCCAAGCCTACTCAATGTAGCAACATGGGCAACAAATGTCAGCGACAATCTAACTAAGATTCCCATGTAAATGTTGGCTCTACCATCACACCATGATTTTAAATTCGATGAGTGAAAAGGGTTTGTAAACCAGGACATGATGGGGTCGACCCTATGGCAAACATATCGCAGTATGGAGGCTAGTATGAAAAATCTAGCGGAAAGTGGTATTCCCTAACTTATATGCCAGTAAGAAAACGATACCTGCCATGACGGGTCTTTGGTCATGGGACCAAAACGATTACTTGAAGAAGTCTCCAAAATTTTCTTTAAAGATAACCCATTCCCAACACTCCAAGCCAAAAGGTCAAAAAGTCCATAAGATAAAACTCAGCTTTTGAAAAAATAATGTTTATTTTTCAATCTATATAAGGAATTTTGGACTCACATTTTTGTCATTTGTGTTTTGAGCAAGGAGCTGTGGAGACAAACTCAAACAAACTTCCTCCATAAATCGAACCATTCAAATCGCTCCAAAGTAACCCTTTTATCATTCTTTTAATCATTTTTGATACTTTTTAGATGTTGTTTTTCATAATTTGAACGTAGGAAAATATGTTAAAAAATTCAACTTTGCATATACGCGAGTTGAATACAGGTAACCCATGTATACGAGGGTCCTACACACAACTGTGTAAAAAGGGAACCCACGTGTGCGTGAGTAGAAAATTTAAAACATAAATCTAATTATTTGAAGCATGCTTTTTGGGAAGGATGACAATCACCTAGCGTGAAAGGGAGTATAGTGCCATTGATAACCAAGTAATGGAGGATCAAAATGCCTTAGATGCTTTGAGAGGTTGTGGTTTGCTAAAATTATTTAAAATGTCAAACATGAAGGCAAATACATGATTGCTTGAGTTGATGATTCATTACTGGAGTGCGGAAGATGATGCATTCATGATTGGTGAGATGCCCCTGAGGATCGAGATAAAAGACATATATTTCATCACTGGTATTTCTCAACGGGGAGAGAGAGTGCATTCTACTGGCAAGATGAGAGGTAGTCTCAATGTGGAATACTACGTCTGCATATCCTGAAAATTTTGGAAGTTAGACTCCAATCAAGCACGTAGAGATTATATCATTGAAAATCCTACATTTACCATAGCGAGGGTAAATGGTTCTGTCGCTCTACATCAGGCTTCACATGTCTCCATGAGCCTAGTAGTGGATTACCTCACTATTGTTTTTTATTGGTGTACACCTCTACTGACCAACATGAAGAACCAGCTCACTTCCATTCAGAAGGGTCAGACAAATGATTTTGGATATGACATAATATTATGCTCATTCTTCTTTGACAAAGTACTTGGGCTTCGACCCAAGGTATTATTGACCATCAGCAGCCCAAGGGATCTATGGATGGGCAGATGGACTGACTTGATGAAATGCCTAGGGGGTGGTGAGGTCCCGAGGATGAATTTCGACGACGCATTTTTCGCATGGTGGGATCAATAGGTCATCGCAATCGACAACTACCCCTATGCCGGAATGGATTTCCGAGGAGATTCAGATTTAGTATTACCACCAAATGTAGCATGGGGTGCCATAGGTAACAATTTTTTATTTTTTGAATTTCTTAATATTTTTTGGATTTTTAATATAAATGAACTTAAAAATATTTTTGATGAGACAAGACACTTACAAAATATATTGATCATGCTTTAGATGTGGGGCCAGTGAGACCTGACAGATTTCCCCAACATAGGCATTGTGGAAGAGATGCCAAAGGGGATACAGTTGAGACAGAGAGAGTTTTTCATGCACTTTAGAGGAACTTGGTGAGACTAACGCACCAAGTACCTATGATATCCATAGAGGACTTACCCGAGGAGATGCAAGGTCGCGTGGTAGGAGTACGATAAGACTGGGTGCAACTATTTCGGCATGTGGCCAATTCCGTTGTTTATTTTCTAGCTACTCGTCCTGAGCCAGATAGGTAGATGATTAGATATTTTTATGATTAGACATGATGATGGGCATAAGCCCAAATTTTGTTGGGCGTTTTGTCCCGATTTTTGTATATTATTTTGGACACAAACACTCTATCTATATACATGTGATTTTATGATGATCATATATATATAGATGATACTTTGATTATTTTGGATGTTTTTTAATTTGATGAATGATTTATATGCCAGTCCAATGCTTGATTAGCAATAGAATCTGCTAAGGGATTTTTGGGCCGTGGAATGTGAATGAATGTGATATAAACAAAGGATCATTGCAACAATTGTACTCTCATAAATTGGCTATACAAATAGTGTTATTGTACTCGATAAATGTTATTTAGATGAGATACCACCAGTTATGAGTCTAAAGAAACCAATAACGAATCAATAGCAATAGATATCGCTTCGGATAACAAATTAATAATGGCAGTATATTCAGAAATATTATTTGAAGCAAGACCAATACATACTCCTTTCATAACCATCAACTCACTAGATGGATAATAAATCACCCAAGATGCGGAAGCAAGGTTCTGGGTAGGCCTACTCACACAATCAGTGAATCCAAAATATATTGAATCATCCATCAATAACTGCCAAAGAAGATAAAAAGTATCGACATCACTAAAACCGATAGATAGATATGTACAAACATACAATATATACATACAAGTAGGTGCTCAGTCAAAGCCTAAGCAAAGTAATTCTTAAGGTAGAGCCCATTTATGGGCACTGCCAACTTGTTTCCTTCAAATTCAATCAATTCATATGCTCCCTTTTTAAAACACGCTTGAAAATAAAGGGACGGTACCACATAGAATTAAACTTGCCTGCACCCAAGGCGTCTTTGCCTTGATTGTAGACTAAGACAAGGTCAACTTTAGAAAAAATTCTAAGATGGACAACTTTATCATATTGAGATTTTACTCTCTTTTTATGGGTTTCATTTATTGTGGCAGCATATCGATGCTGCTCATCAAGATGCTCCAAATGAACGAGGCACTCCTCGAGACTGGAAGTCTCTAGAATAAGTTCAACAACTAGTTTAAGAGAAGGAATTTTACATTCAATAGGAAAGATAGATTCCAACCCATAAACTAGTTGAAAAGGAGTAAAGTCATTAGCAGTCTTAACTAACATTCAATATGCCCAAAGTGTTGGATGCAACATGATGTGCCAATTAGATCTAGCTTTGTTAATTGTCCTTTGCAGGATGATTTTAAGGGATTTATTCATAGCTTCAACCTGCCCATTGGCCTGAGGATAATATGGAGATGAATGCTCCTACCGGAAACCTAACTTGAGAGCCAATTAAGATATTAGTTGATTTTGGAAATGACTTCTATGATCAGTGACAATCACTTTAGGGATACCAAACCAGGAAATAACTTGATTGAAGAAAAACAAGGATGCTATTTCACTGTCTTTCTTAAAAGTAGGCATGGCCTCAGCCCACTTTGTAAAGTAGTCTATGGCCACAATGATATACTTGTGATTTCCTACCGAAGGCGGATTACAAGTAGTAAAATAAATGCCCCACTTCGTGAAAAGACCAATGGTGATAATAGGGAAAATTAGAGCTATATGTTCATGCATTTTTCGAATATAGACCTGACAAGGATGGCATCCTTTGACCGCCTCAATACAATCTTTGAAAATCAAAGGCCAAAATTAGCCTGCTCACAAATTTTTTTGGGTTGTTTCAAGCCTAGATAGATGACTGCCATAAGCTCCACTATGGAAATCATTAAGAACTGACTTAGCTTCTTCCAAGGTTAAAAAATGCCTAATGATTGATTCAATCCCACGATGATACAATGTGTCACCTATAATAACATAATTCTTAGCGAGGTGACAGAAATTTGTACACTCATTTTTGGAAAAAGCAGGCAGAAAATTCGAAGTCTGGAGATATATAATGATATCCCCATACCAAGGATCTTGTGAAGAAATAAGAAATAAATGTTCATCAAGAAAAATTTCCTCGTGAATAATTTCTTCCTCACAAGAAGCTCTGATATCAACTCTGAAAATGCTAAAGATTTCTTATATTTAGCCGACATGAATTCAAGATCGAATTCTTGCAAGATGAAAATCAATCTATTATATTTTCCCCCAATCACTCGCCTACTGAGAACAAACAGAAATGGATTTATGGCTGCTAAGACGAAAATTTTTCAAAGCAGAATGTAATGCTGAAGCTGCTGGATAGCATGGACAACTTCCAAAGCTAATTTCTCAATGGGAGGATAGTGTGGTTCAGGACCTACCAAGCCTTGACTTAGATAGTAGATTACATGCTCACATAAGGCATCATTTCTTGAACCAGAACCATACCAATGGTTGATTCTGCTGCAGCGAAATACATGAGAAAATATCTGCTATAATCAAGTGGACTCTGTTATGCTCCTATACCAATAGGTGTCATATTTCATGATTGACTGATGAAATGCCAAATATGTTCATCCTTTCCATGTTGCAAAGGTTTCATATTTTCAAAAAATCAAAAAATTAAAAAATGAAAAGAGGGTATGCCCTAAAAGAAAAATCAAAGGGCAAAGAAAGAATGAGTTGGTCAAAAAGAAAGAAAATGAACCCAAAAGGAAAGACCAGGAAAGTGTGCTAGCCCAAAATGCCACTACTATCCTATTTTTTGCAAAGAAGTTCAATATGTGCAATCAGTGACTTCTGTCACAGTTGATGGATGGCTAAATAGCTTAATCTTGGCCAATCCATGTTTAAATTTCTTGTTTTAGAGATACAAAGTGAATTTTGTCCAAACAGTTCAAGCTTGGCAGATAAGTAGTTAGGCAAAGAAGCAAAGGTGCTCAACAGTTAAATCTGAGCCCCTGGAAGAAATAAGGGCAGACTTAGATAGGATTGCAGCTAAAAGAGAAAAAGAGAGTAAGGGTTTGCTAGTTCAAATGCACCCAAGGAAAAAGGAAGAAAAAATGTTAGGTGTATTAGGCTGGGTAGGCAGTTTTGATGTTGCTGAAGCAGGTTTATAAGAAATTTTGTCCTTTGAAAATGATTTATCTCATGGATATCATAAGTGCCATGGTAAGGTGGCTGCAAAACAGGTGGAGCATGACTAATTTCCCTTCTCATTCCTCCAAAAAACAATTACTAAACTCCCCTCAAGGATATTGAGATCTGCTCAGTGCTCCTAGTTCACTTCATTTCATGAAAAAGACTAAGTAAAACTTTGTTTCTACTTAGGACATTGAAGCCACATTTCTTGTGTAAAATTGTCTTTCTTCCACTATGCTAAGTTCTCCAAGTTCATAGCTTGGATCCCTTTCATTTTCCCTAAAGCCTAAGTTGATTTGACCACATAAACTTGGTGCCTACCTCTCATAAACTTATTTTAACATATTAACTATATTATTTAAACCCTTATGTTTTCCCATCCCCATATTATATAACCATATAAAGACCCCAAGAAAACTAAATATCCCGCCCCCAGCTACACTATAAGCCATATGATATGATATAACCAGAGTTAAAAAGGTTTATTTGAAACATTTTAATAATCCGTGGCCGTGCCGTTTAAAGGAATTATTCAACATTCGATTGATTAATTAAATTAACCCGCAGATCCAACCAAAGTTTAAATACATTGTAAAACCTTATAAAACATTGAATTATCGCGCGGGTCCCATGTTGTAGCCCTCCACCTGTTTCGTTCGCCACCAGTCGTCGGATCATAACCCATAGATTCGACGGACCACAGCAATATCGCGCGCCCTTTTATGCTGATGGATAGTGTTCGGGGAATGGGAGGTATTGCCGCCATATAGAAGATAGGTGGCAGCCACCTAGTGTGATTGCTGCCCCCCCTCCAATATCACCATGGCCCAAAGGCGATGCAGGGTCCAAACCGCTTACCACCCATCCTCCCCCCTCGCTGACGTCCTCCGACATGTCATCCGCCACCTCACCTCTGCATCATCTGCCATCTCATCCACCACGTCACTGCCAAGTCAGTCTTCGTACCCCCGCTACACGACAAATGTTGCGTCATGCTGACGTCACCTGACCAAAGCGCGCTAAAACCCGCCAAAATCAAATTTTTGTCAAAAATGCATGAAATGGTTGTTTTTGTTCATTTTTGTTTGTTTGTTCTATGCGACCTGTGCATGCCAATTTACATCTGAAAGCAATCATTCGACCATACGGTCCTATTCCAAGCTAAAATACTCCACAGTCCGGTCTTCAAGCTCGGCCTGCCACTTGCATTTCGCACAGGGCGCCCATTAAAATAGGTATTTACCTGAATTTCACTCCTAAACCCCGTTTTTTCTAGTTTTCTCTGTAAAATTTCCCAGAGAACCCAAATTTGAATTAAAAACCGTGCTGCCTTCAAAACTTGTGCACTGTAACTACTGTTTTTGCCCATTTTTATCAAGAAATCCCTCAAACTTTGTCTCCCTCCGCAAATTTCGCCCACTGAGCTAAAATCAAGTTGGCCTTTGCCTGCAAATTCCCTGAGAAAACCCCCAGAAAGTGTTATTTTACCTAATTTTGTTGCATAAAACCCAAATTTCAAATTGAAAAATCACAGAAGATTGAATAATGGAGGCTCCAGTGGCCCTCAATGTTGCTCCCCTGAATGCACCTCACAAAGAATTAGAGTGGTTGCCCTTAGCTGATAGGGACTTCCAAATACAAGATTTAATTGGTGACAAAGACCATCTGCAAGCATTTTGTGAAATTAGAAACAGTTACCTAAACAAAACTGATCTCTATGGGATATGGGAATCCAATCTGCCCATATACTATCTCCCCTCAGTAAATGTATTTCCAGATATAATCCGCCTGTGCTGTGCCAACTATGAGCCTACTCAAAGAGCAGTCATGACTCCATCTGGAACTGTCCTTTTTCATATAACTCCTGACTCAATCAATGAGATGTTGCACTTCAAACCTAGTCAGCCTCTGACTCCTCTTTCCATGAAATATTTGCTGGACCAAGGCTCTAAACTATCCACTGCAGAAATAGGCTGAATTGCCAAGTTGTTTATGGAACCAGATTGCCAGCCCAAGGATTCACCTCCTTTTCACCATCTTTGGTTCAATGAAGCTAGAAGATTTGTTATTGATATGATATCCTATGTCCTGGGATTTAAAACAAGTGAGTATGTTGATGAAACCATTTTAGCTCTGATGTCCATATTTATCCCAGGACATCCTCCTGCTGTCAAATTTGACTTTGCTACCTTCATTACCAACAAAATCCATGAACAATTCATGAGTCTAAACAGAGAAGGAGTCTTCAAGTACACATCATATATATATCATCTGTTCTTATACTATCAAACAGATAGTTTTCAGGTCCCTATCAGGAAATTGGATGCTAAAGGAGAAAGGAGTTCTGTGATATTTTGGACCTCAGTCTTCCATCAAGTCCATAATTCCCCTTACACTTACTGTGAATTCATCGATTTGTTCATATACCCTGTTTCCTCTCTGCTGATGAGAACTCCTCCTCCTAGACTCTCTGTTGATGAGAACTCCTCCTCCTAGACTCTCCGGTGACATGTAGAAAATTTTACAGCTATCCAAAAGCTATAAAATAGCTGATTGGTACTTTTACCAGAATTATACTAAGATAACGATATATGGCTATGAGCTATGCCCCTATAAACTGCCAAAATATGTGCCTATGAGACTGTTTTCTCTTGAATACTTCAAGCAATTTATTAGCTAAGATTTGACTCATTTTTATGCTGCCAAGAAAAAGGCTTAGCTGAATTTGAGAAACCAATTAGGCCCCTTCATCATTAACAAAAAGGAAGGATGGAAGGATGCTGAAAAGATATTGAGTGAACAACTAAAATTAGAAAGGAGCTTTTAGTGGGTACCCTATGACCCAAATGGATTCATTTGTGATAGAAAGGTAAAAAATAGGCTATCAGGCTATGATCATTGTAGAATCCCTGAATTATAGCAGTATGCTAATCAAGATGAGTGGGTAGAGGGCACATTGGTAGAACAGATTACTGAGGAAGAAAAGATGGAACAAGCAATGAAAAATCTTGAAAAGACTCTTGACCTGGACTCTTTTGGATAGGTCTCTTTCAAATTGCCTCAGCAAACTGGAGTGGGCACATCATCTGCTACAACTTCACAACAACCAACCCAAGAAAGCAGTACACCAGCTGCAGGGACATCTAAAGGCAAAGAAGTGCTGCATACAGAGCAACAAGAAATGACAGATCAGCCAACATCATCAAAGCAGCAAGCCCAAGGGGAAATTCCTCCTGCCCAGACCAAAGCACCAGAGATACCAGCATTACAGACTCCTCTCAATGAGGAAAAGGGCCGAAAAAGGGACCGAGAAGAGAGCACACCTGTAAGTGGGCTAGCAGAGCAACCAGAGGCAAAGAGGCAGAGAGTGGATCCTCTACCTGAAGAGGAAGTTATAGAGGAGATCATATAAAGTGCAAGAAGTGAAAGGGCAACCAGCCCACAGACATCCCCAGTGGTAGAAACATCCACCAGCTCTCATGGATAGCGATTGGGGAAATAACATAGTGCTGAAATTTCCTCAGCACGACCACAAAGCAAGCAAGGTTCTGATATCAACAGAACATTCATGGACATCAAGGCACATAATGAGCCAATAAGACTGCAGCTTTATGACCAATTTCTCAAGATGACCCCTGCCAAACAACAAAGGTTAATGTCTGCATATGATATTAAGGAAGGAAAGATGATCTTAAGCCACTTCAAGCCTAAAGTACAGTAGCCACAGTCAGTTGCTGATTATATTAGAACAAATCTGGAGGCTCTTGCCAAAGACATTCACCCATTGGACCAAATTGAGTTGCACAAAAAAACTGGTGAAATGATCTACTCCACATTAGCAGACAAAGCAATGCTAGCTCAACAATTGTAGAATTCATTGAACAACACATCTGCCCAACTAGAGTTGGAAAAGGCATCTTCTTTGGCCAAGGACAACAGGATAAAGTCCTTGAAAGAAATTATCATTGAGCTGGGACATAATCCCAAAGATGCCAAGGGAATAAAGGCATTGGTGAAGAAAAAAGAGGATGACATAGCTGCCCTCAGGAAACAATTGAAATTGCTAATTACTATGCATCCACAAACCACAGAGGTTGTGCAAGAGAAAGCAGAAGAAGACATGATGGATTTGCTAATAAAAATAAATCAAAGACTAAGTGAAACAGAGCAGGCTTTGGAGAAAGCATTACAGGAAAAGCAGGGAGTGTTGACCTCCCAGCCATCTCAAATAGCTACAATAGTTACAATTGCTCCTCCTATAGTTACAACAGCAGTCCCTCTTACTGTCCCGGCATCATTAGCAGCAGGTACTTCAGCAACAACAGCAGCAGGCAGCAGCACTACAATGACCACTAAAGAATTGATAAAGGCTATGGAGGATCTAAGACTCCAAGTATCAGAATTAAAGGATGTTAAAGAGAAATTGGCAAAGTTGGAAATAAGTTATGACAAATCTAAAATGTCTGTGGCAGAAAAAATAAGAGAGGTAAAAGCATTAGAGAATAAAGTAAAGGCATTAGAGAAAGACCTCTCTTTAGACAAGCCTCTGGGAGAAATCAGGGGCATTCTGTGGGCTAACATCAGTGAATCAATTAGTAATGTATGGAAATAAATACAGATAATTCATGAGCAGATTGATTTGGTGACAGCAGCTCAAGTGGAAATTCAAAAGGCCAGGGATTCATTGGGACACATGCCCGAACAGACCAATAGGCTAATACAGTTTTTGAACACCCACCCCAAGGAAGAGCTGGCAGCACTGAATATCAGGGATAGGACAAGCACCATCCTAACAATTAAAAGAGTTTTGACCATGAGAACCTTCATACAAAATCTGGAGAGGAATTGCCAGGACATGTAAATGGAAATAAATTCTTTCACAGAGAAGTTTACAGCTTTGGAGGAAAAGGGTCTGCCCAGTTTATTAACCAATAACTATAGACTGATGACACATGCAGACTATACTCATAGGTTGAATACATATGTGGATAATAAAATCACAACATCATCAAGTTCTGCAGGAGAGAAGGCACTCCCATTTCGACAGAGCCTGTATGACAATTTAGAAAATCTGTTTTTTATTGAGCATGAAGTGAGGCATCTTTTCATAGTCCAGCCCACTTTCTTCAGGTACACGGATGTTGATGAAACTCTAATAAAAATGCGCAAACACCAATTACCAGATGACCAGTGGTGGCAGAGTATGCTGGAAATTTTGTAGGTGGATTTCAAAGTTTTGTTTATTTTTCTCAGAACACAACAGATATCATAAAGTGCAGAAAAGAGCATATAAAAATCACGCTGGGCAATGATCTATTAAAGTGCAATTAAAGCACGCAGGAAAGCAACGCTAGAAGTGTGGAATGTCATTAAAAGTATCTATTGGCCGACTCGCTGAGAAAATAATCAATGCATCTCACCAACTGAGAGGCCAGTACAACATCTCTTACTTCTGCATTCATTTCTCCCTGTTTTCAAGATAATATACTTCTCCTATAGAGTAGGTGAAAGAAGTTAAGGCAAGATATTATCTCATTGAGATATTTTGTAAAAAATTTTGTACAAATACCTCCCCAAGCTAAGTATTAGGGGTTGGTGATACCATTCTAGAACTGCGCTGTAATTTTGAAAACTCTTATGAATAAAAGATTGCTGGAATGGTTTGTTGCTGAACTCTCTGGTTGTGGAATTGATGACAAAGGACTATGTTGCATAATTATCGAATTATCTCATGGATCAATAAGTCTTTTTAACTCATGTTTTACAGTTTCTGTTTTTTTATATATCATTTATATATCATATTCTGAATAACAGGGAAAAAGAATAACGCAGAACTTGCTTAACTGTAATCTGTGTTCAATCTCTATTATTTTTTATGTTTTCTTCAGAATTAGCATAAGCAGGAATTCTTAACTACTCCTGTTTCCCTGGTTCTTACACCTTGAATATAACTAAGGAATTCTTAACTGCTCCCTGGTAATATTCATCCACTTTCCCTCTGTTAGCACGATGAAGGATTCTTAGTTTCCCTTCACCCCCGACCCCATTTCACCTGATTCCAACTTACAAATTGCTTCATGGTTAATTACCTTGCTCTGTAGTTCCTCCTTCTGTCACAAAAACCATACCCAGTGATTCATCTTCATTGACTCCATTAACCCAATGGACTGAACTTCTCATATTTTGCACCCCTGTTCTATTAAATGTCACCATCCAAAAATCAAACAAACCTTTGTACTTCATAACTAGCCTAATATACCCCAAAACAAAGCTAAATTATAAAGAGAGAGCCCTCCCTGGCTACAGATTGGCTAGAATCTGCATCTAAAAGATTGGTTAGTGGCTACCTAGGTCGTATTCCATTTTCTTACAACTTTTGGGGAACAACCTGAGTGATAACATCATTGGCAACTCCATTGGGGACTTGAATGACTGTTTGTTACTGCTGTCTATTTTCTAAAGCTACAGATGGAGCCTGAAGTTAGCCAGGTAGCCTTTGAAACTATTTTTGCTATGCAATTACAGGAGTAAATAAACGCTGCTTCAGTCTATCTCCAGTCTAGTTTTAGGCTTTAAACAGCTGTCTCAAAGGCTTGATCAGTTTCCTTGTTTCAACATATCTGAAGGAAAGCCCAAATCCTCCTATATTTCAAAAGCTTCCTTCAAAATATTGTCAAACTTGTATTCTTCAAATACTTCCAGAAAATACCAAAAAAAGATTTAGAAGCTGGCTCCAAAGAAGAAAATCCATTACACTAGATCAAATCTAGATCCAAATCCTCCAGCTATCTTTGAAAATCCTAATTTGATCCCAAAGAACCTTAGAAGCCAAGATAATCAAGAAAATTCTGCTAATTTAAACCTTGACACACCTCAGTAGAACTCTATCCAAACTGAACTTACTCTTGGAAAATCATTTTCTGCCATTACTGCAGCTTCTTCTAGTTCACCATCATCACATCAAAACATCTTTTCCATTCCTCCATCCACTGCACTTATCTCGGCTATTATCCTTGTGCTTCCAGCTGTCCCATTTATACCTGCAAATATGGCAAATCGATATGCTCCCCTGCAGTTACCTGCAAATCCAGGGGTTATGCCTCAAGATTATCAAAGCAAAATCACCTATTTTGATGGTACTGGCACCTACATAGCACAACAACATACTAAGAAAATGATGGATTATTTTGAGAACTATGAAATTGATGATATTAATGTCAGAATGAAAATTTTTGTCCAAAGCTTAACTGGTGATGTTAGGACTTGATTTAGAGCACTCCCTGTAAACACTATTGCTGATCCAGATGCCCTTTATCAAACCTTTTTGAATAGATGGGAAAATAAGAAGGACCCATTACATATCCTATCAGAGTATGAAAGCTTGAAAAGGGGCCCACAAGGAATTGTCCAAGACTATTGTGCCAAATTCAATAATGTGTACAATGCTATTCCTCAGAACCTTAGACTTCCACCAGACTTGGCCTTGATCAAATTCTCGGACGGATTTGATTCTGACATGGCATATCAGCTAAGGGAAAGAGCTCCTCCAAGCTTAGAAGACATGCATAGCATAGCTGTCAGCGTAGAGGCAAATCTTATCTCTAAACGAGCTTGAGCCAGAGCTAAAAGAAGGACTCCCTTCAAAGAAGAGCCTTTTGCATTTGAGCAAAAACTAGATGCAATCATCAAAGGAATGGATATATTGGGTGATAGAGTAGAAACAATTGAAAGGAAATCTTCTTGGGAAGGTCAACCAAGTAACACCGCAAGAAATCCAAACTTCAGGAAAAATTAGAATCCTAATGCTGGAAAGGCTGGTCCCGACCAAAACATTAGACCTCCATTCCAAGAAAACTATGCTGAAGCTTCAACCTCTAGTGAGCCAACAGAGGATACTCAGATTAATTTGATGGGTCTAAATAGTGAACAACAAATCTTTTTAACCTAGGATGACCAAGAAGCTCATACTTTCAATCAATTTCAAACCAAATTGGGAGAATCATTTGATTTCAGAGAGGGATATGATGCAGCTATCTATGAGGTTCATAAACAATATAAACTAAGAAGCAGAACGATAGATGTTCCTGAACCCAATAAGCAGAAAGAGACCAAGTAGCCTAAAAAAGCAAAGGATAAAGCTTCCCCTATAGAATTCCCTGCTAGAACAGACCTCAACCCAAAAGAGCCCACGGTTGAGGACATATCAGACTTACAGCCATCAAACAACCAGTCATCCACCTCCTTTCCTCCCAAAGAAAATGCAAACAAATCTCCTGAAATTAATTTTAAAGTAGATTCAGTTCATAACAGCACATCTGATAGAGAAAAACCATTGAAAGTACAACAGAAAGAGAAAATCTTGCTGCCCGGAATGCAAAAATTCAAGTGGAAAAACCTTTCAACCTAGAAACCGAAATAGGCAAGTTAAAAATAGCCATTCCACTGTCTGAATTGGCTAAACATGAGGTCTATAGAGAACAAATCAGCAGGTCACTGCAAAATTCAAAACATAGAGATGTAGTAAATGTCCTAGATGACCAACCAGAATTAATTTTTGGCCTTCAAGTAAATGGCAAATAAGTAGATGGAGGAGTTCCTCCATTTTATGTAAGTCTAAACATTCATGAAAAAGTGCTTCACAATGCAATTTTTGATTCGGGAGCTTCCCATAATATAATGCCTAAATCTGTGATGGAAAGGTTGGACCTAGATATCACTAGGCCATACAAGGACTTGTTCTCGTTTGATTTTAGTCAGGTTAGATGTTTAGGCTTAATCAAAGATTTATGTGTATCTCTAGTACAATACCCTGCCAAGACAATTTTAATGGATGTAGTGGTAGCTGATATCCCACCAAAATATGGAATGCTCTTATCTAGATATTGGGGTGCGAAACTCCAGGGATCTCTACAATTGGACATGTCCTATGCTACCATCTCAGTCTTTGGCCAGCCAAAGAGATTGTACTGGGAAACATTGATGAAATATGTGGTCAATAGCCAAGAGAAACCCCAAATTTAACCCATTTATTACATGCATTCTGATATGGACTCTTTCATCCTATACAATGCTGAAATTTGTCCCAAAACTGATGACAGGGTTCTAGAATCAGCACAAGGAAGAAGCATAAATGAAGAATCCATTGCTCAAGATCTAGAAATTGCTGAAATAATTGATACAACAGACACACAAGGGAAACCATATGCTCTTGTAAATCCAAATCTGCCCACCAAGAAAGTTTCTAAAACTCCTGATGCTAGCTGTAGTCAATAAATCCTATGGTACTTAGAGTTTGATGGATCAGTTAATAAACTAGGAGTAGGGGCAGGAGTTTGGATACATAACATGAAAAATGATCATGCTCAAGGACATGCATACAGACTTAATTTTAGATGTACAAATAACATGGCTGAATATGAAGCCCTCCTGCTAGGACTCAAATTGATCAAAAGTCTAGGGGCAACTAGGATTTCAATTTTGGGAGACTCTGATTTGATTATTCAACAGATGAAAGGAAACTTTGTCACAAATGATCTCAGGTTAAGAGCTTATAGAGGGGCAGCAATTGAAATACTCAATACCTTCCTAGAATCACAGCTTACCAAAATTCCAAGAAACCACAATTTGCATGCTCACAGTTTGGCAACATTTGCCAGCACTTG
Source organism: Pinus tabuliformis (assembly GCA_031772625.1). NCBI lineage: Eukaryota > Viridiplantae > Streptophyta > Pinopsida > Pinales > Pinaceae > Pinus > Pinus tabuliformis. The sequence goes on from CM062817.1 coordinate 92,689,126, forward strand.
TAAGCTGCCATTTGAGCCTAATCATCATTTTACTACTGAAATTAAACACAGACCTGCTGTTCCAGACAATGTTAAAAACTGGCAGGTGTTTGACAATGACACACAAATCAACAATTTCCTGACTCTGAAAGAGGAATTTTCAAGCACAAATATAGACACAAGCACCATTTGTGAAGATCAACAAATAGACAAGATTGAAAAACACATTTCAGCTAAAACAACAGATCAGATTTTACATCCAACAATCTTTACCAGCAAAAATTTACAAGAGCTGAAAGAAACAAACTTTGATGAAATTGCTGAAGGAGAGTCTGAAGTGATTGAGTTAAAGGATAATTTTTTACCCACAGGCTTGACTCCTCTGGAGGATATTTTTGACTCTAATGATATTCCAAGAAAGCCAAAAATGCAGCCATTAAACGCAGAAATTGAGGACTGCAACATAGGCACTGAACAGAAGCCTAAAATGATAAAATTGTCCAAAGCATTGCCACCTGACCAAAAACTAAAATACATTGAATTGTTCAAAGAATTTCAAGATGTTTTTGCATGGAGCTATGAAGACCTTAAGTCCTATGATACTTCTATGATCCAGCATACAATACCCTTAAAAGAAAATCAAAAACCTTTAAAACAAAAACTTAGAAGGGTCAATCCTGTCCTCCTTGCTCTCATTGAAAAAGAGGTAAAAAGAATGTATGAAGCTTGAATAATTGCACCCATTAGATTCTCAAAATGGATCTCAAATTTAGTGCCCACTAGGAAGAAAACGGGAGAAATAACACTGTGTGTTGATTTGAGAAATCTGAATAAAGTCTCTTTAAAAGATCACTACCCCTTACCTAAGATGGATCACATTTTGCAAAGGGTAGTGGGAGCTTCTAGAATTTCACTGCTAGATGGATTCTCAGGCTTTAATCAGATCCTAGTTCACCCTGATGATCAAGATAAAACTGCTTTTACAACACCTTGGGGAACTTTCAAGTATGTAAAAATGCCTTTTGGACTTAAGAATGCAGGGGCAACATTTCAACGAGCCATGGACATAGCCTTTGCAAAAGAGATTCATGATTTTCTAGTCATATATCTTGATGATCTCACTGCTTTTTCCAAATCAGATCAAGAACATTTAGAACATTTAAGACAGGTGTTTTTAATTTGCAGAAAATATGGCATATCACTGAACCCAAAGAAATCATTATTTGGCCTAGAAGAGGGCAAATTGTTAGGTCACATAATCTCAAGAGATCCCATTAGAATTGACCTAGATAGGATACAAGCTATTCTGCAAGTTCCTCACCCTAGGAATATCAAAGAACTGCAAGCTTTCCTAGGAAAGATCAATTTTCTAAGAAGATTCATACCCAACTTGGCTGAACTAATAAGATTGTTGAATAACATGCTGAAGAAAGATTCCAAAGTCAAATGGACAATAGAAGCTAAGCAAGCTTTTGAAGAAATTAAAATAGCTTTAACTAAAACACCAGTCCTTACAAGCCCAAAATTTGACAGAGACTTTATAATATTTTCTTTTGCATCTGAACACACTATTGCTGTTGTCCTATTACAGAAACATGACCAAGGATGTGAAAAACCCATTGCTTTTATCAGCAAAGCACTTAGAGATGCACCATTTAAATATCAAATCATGGAAAGACAAGCTTATGCCCCCGTAAAAGCTATTAAGGACTTCAGAGTTTATATCTTATACTCTCATGTAATAGCTTATGTGCCAAATACTATGGTCAAGGATATCCTAACTTAAGAAGGGTTTGAAGGAAAAAGAGGCAAATGGATAGCTAACATCTTGGAATATGACATTGAAATTAAACCAACAAAGCTAATAAAAGGACAAGGATTAGCTAAATTGATGACTGAAACCAACTTTCAAGCCCTTGAAATCAATGAACTGGATAACGAACAGGAGATGGCGACTCCACAGATCAATCAAGCCTTTCTACAATCACTTTGGTATGCTGATATAATTTACGTATTGTTAAACCTGCAGGCTACTCCAGGGTTATCCAGAACTAAAAAGAGATTCCTGAAAATGAAAGCTTCAAAATTCTGTATTATAGATAATGTTTTGTTTTGGAAAAATCATGAAGGCATTTTACTGAATTGCTTAACAAAGGATGAAACTGACAAAGTGCTGAAGGAATTTCATGCAGGGGACTGTGGTGGACATTTGTATTGGAAATCAACTGCTGATAAAATCCTAAGAGCTGGGTTTTATTGGCCTACCCTATTTGCTGATATAAAGAAATTTGTTGTTTCTTTCCATAAATGTCAAATCTTTGAAGGCAAAAGAAAGCTTTTACTCATACCCCTAAAACCAATTTCCACGGAAAGACCATTTCAACAATGGGGTTTAGATTCCATTGGGGAAATTCACCCTCCCTCTTTTGGCCACCATAAATGGATTTTGACTGCCACAGATTACTTCACCAAGTGGATAGAAGCACCATCCCTTGTAGACAAGCCAATGATTCAATAATCATGCAATTCCTAGAAACCAATATCCTGTCTAGATTTGGCTGTTCGGAGAAGATTATAACTGACAATACTACTTCTTTTAAATCCAAAAAAATGACCAATTTTTGTCACAAATACCATATTACCTTAGGCCACTCCACTGCCTATTACCCTCAAGGTAATGGTCTAGCTGAATCATCCAATAAAAGCTTGATCAACATCATTAAGAAAGTATTGGAGGAAAACAAGAAAAACTGGCATAAGAAGCTTATCAATGCACTTTGGGTAGACAGGTTGACTACAAAAACATCCATTGGAACAAGCCCATATGAATTGGTTTATGGCATGGAGGATGTGTTCCCTTCTTCTTTGGGAATCCCTTTGATAAAATTGCTGCAAGAAGTGCAGGCAGAACCTAATGACATTTAGAGGAGAATCAATCTGACTATTCATTTACAGCAGACTAGAGAATAGGTGTATCAAAGATCTCAGATTCTACAAGAGAAACTTAAGAATATTTTTCACAAAAGGAAAAAGGCAAAGGATTTTTTCATAGGAGACAAAGTACTGAAATGGGATTCCAGAAGGGAAGATAAAGGAAAACATGGCAAATTTGATTTCCTATGGAAAGGACCTTTTGCTATTAAGGCTGTACAAGGAAACAACACCTACTTTTTGAAAATCCTGGATGGTACAAAAGCAGAGGATGGGCCAGTCAATGGTTGGATTCTCAAGCATTATTTTGATCCCCTTTGTTGAGATCTCAGGACTATAATTTGTACATAATAGTGTTTATTTTCTGCAGTTTATTACAACAATAAGGTAGGGAAGGAATATGTAGCAAATTTTGAGAAAAAGCCAAGGAACTGTGCTACCTTTTTATAGTACCTTTTCAGTTTATCAGAGGAATTGAAGAAGACTTGGGAGCTGAAAATATGATGGCAAACACTCAGACAAACTGTTAAAACAGGGCTGCAATTGTTTGAATGAATTTATGAAAAATGTATATATGTTGCAGAGATACAGTTTTGGTTATTTACAGCAAAGGAAAAATTTCAGGTTGCAGCAAGAGTTGAATATAAGGCCATCTGACCTGCTGTTCTTGGCTTTTCACCAGGAAAATCCATCCCCAAGTGGAGCCAGTGTTATGCTCCTATACCAATAGGTGTCATATTTCATGATTGATTGATGAAATGCCAAATATGTTCATCCTTTCCATGCTGCAAAGGTTCCATATTTTCAAAAAATCAAAAAATTAAAAAATGAAAAGAGGGTATGCCCTAAAAGAAAAATCAAAGGGCAAAGAAAGAATGAATTGGTCAAAAAGAAAGAAAATGAACCCCAAAGGAAAGACCAAGAAAGTGTGCTAGCCCAAAATGCCACTACTATCCTATTTTTTGCAAAGAAGTTCAATATGTGCAATCAGTGACTTCTGTCACAGTTGATGGATGGCCAAACAGCTTAATCTTGGCCAATCCATGTTTAAATTTCTTGTTTTAGAGATAGAGAGTGAATTATGTCCAAACAGTTCAAGCTTGGCAGATAAGTAGTTAGGCAGAGAAGCAAAGGTGCTCAACAGTTAAATCTGAGCCCCTGGAAGAAATAAGGGCAGACTTAGATAGGATTGCAGCTAAAAGAAAAAAAGAGAGTAAGGATTTGCTAGTTCAAATGCACCCAAGGAAAAAGGAAGAAAAAATGCTAGGTGTATTAGGCTAGGTAGGCAGTTTGATGTTGCTGAAGCAGGTTTATGAGCAATTTTGTCCTTTGAAAATGATTTATCTCATGGATATCATAAGTGCCATGGTAAGGTGGCTGAAAAACAGTTGGAGCATGACTAATTTCCCTTCCCATTCCTCCAAAAAACAATTACTAACCTCCCCTCAAGGACATTGAGATCTGCTCAGTGCCCCTAGTTCACTTCATTTCATGAAAAAGACTAAGTAAAACTCTGTTTCTACATAGGACATTGAAGCCACATTTCTTGTGTAAAATTGTCTTTCTTCCACTATGCTAAATTCTCCAAGTTCATCGCTTGGATCCCTTTCATTTTCCCTAAAGCCTAAGTTGATTTGACCATATAAACTTGGTGCCTACCTCTCATAAACTTATTTTAACATATTAACTATATTATTTAAACCCTTATGTTTTCCTATCCCCGTATTATATAACCATATAAAGACCCCAAGAAAACTAAATATCCTGCCCCCGGCTACACTATAAGCCATATGTTATGATACAATCAGAGTTAAAAGGTTTATTTGAAACCTTTTAATAATCCATGGCCGCGCCGTTTAAAAGGAATTAATCAACATTCGGTTGATTAATTAACTTAACCCATATATCCAACCAAAGTTTAAATACATTGTAAAACCTTATAAAACATTGAATTATCACGCGGGTCCCATGTTGTAGCCCTTCGCCTGTTTCGTTTGCCACCAGCCATCGGATCATAACCCATAGATCTGACGGACCACAACAATATCGCGCGCCCTTTTATGCCGATGGATAGCGTCTGGGTAATGGGTGGTATTGCCACCGTACAGAAGACAGGTGGCAGCCGCCCAGTGTGATCGCCGCCCCCCCTCCAATACCACCATGGCCCAAAGGCGGTGCGGGGGCCAAACTGCTTACCGCCCATGCTCCCCCCTCGCTGACGTCCTCCGACACATCGTCTGCCACCTCACCTCCACATCATCTGCCATCTCGTCTACCACGTCACTGCCAAGTCAGCCTTCGTACCCCCGCTACACGACAAATGTTGCATCATGCTGACGTCACCCGATCGAAGTGCGCCAAAACCCGCCAAAATCAAATTTTTGTCAAAAGGGCGTGAAATGATTGTTTTTGTTCATTTCTGTTTGTTTGTTCTATGTGACATGTGCATGCCAATTTACGTTCGAAAGTAATCATTCTACTACACAGTCTGATTCCAAGCTAAAATACTCCACAGTTCGGTCTTCAAGCTCGTCCCGCCACTTGCATTTCGCATAGGGCGCCCATTAAAATAGGTATTTACCCGAATTTTTCTCCTAAACCCCGTTTTTTCTAGTTTTCTCTGTAAAATTTCCCGGAGAACCCAAATTTGAATTAAAAACCGTGCTGCCTTAAAAACTTGCGCACTCTAACTACTGTTTTTGCCCATTTTCATCAAGAAATCCCTCAAACTTTGTCTCCCTCCACAAATTTCGCCCACTGAGCTAAAATCAAGTTGGCCTCTGCCTGTAAATTCCCTGAGAAAACCCCCAGAAAGTGTTATTTTACCTACTGTTGCTGCATAAAACCCAAATTTCAAATTGAAAAATCACAGAAGATTGAATAATGGAGGCTCCAGTGGCCCTCAATGTTTCTCCCCTGAATGCACCTCACAAAGAATTAGAGTGGTTTCCCTTAGCTGATAGGGACTTCCAAATACAAGATTTAATTTGTGACAAAGACCATCTGTAAGCATTTTTTGAAATTAGAAACAGTTACCTAAACAAAACTGATGTCTATGGGATATGGGAATCCAATCTGCCCATATACTATCTCCCCTCAGTAAATGTATTTCCAGATATAATCCGCCTATGCTGTGCCAACTATGAGCCTACTCAAAGAGCAGTCATGACTCCATCTGGAACTATCCTTTTTCATATAACTCCTGACTCAATTAATGAGATGTTGCACTTCAAACCTAGTCAGCCTTTGACTCCTCTTTCCATGAAATATTTGCTAGACCAAGGCTCTAAACTATCCACTGCAGAAATAGGCTGAATTGCCAAGTTGTTTATGGAACCAGATTGCCAGCCCAGAGATTCACCTCCTTTTCAACATGTTTGGTTCAATGAAGCTAGAAGATTTGTTATTGATATGATATCCTATGTCCTGGGATTTAAAACAAGTGAGTATGTTGATGAAACCATTTTAGCTATGATGTCCATATTTATCCTAGGACATCCTCCTGCCGTCAAGTTTGACTTTGCTACCTTCATTAGCAACAAAATCCATGAAAAATTCATGAGTCTAAATAGAGAAGGAGTCTTCAAGTACACACCATATATATATCATCTGTTCCTATACTATCAAATAGATAGTTTTCAAGTCCCTATCAGGAAATTGGATGCTAAAGGAGAAAGGAGGTCTGTGATATTTTGGACCTCAGTCTTCCATCAAGTCCATAATTCCCCTTACACTTACTGTGAATTCATTGATTTGTTCATATACCCTGTCTCCTCTCTGTTGATGAGAACTCCTCCTCCCAGACTCTCTGGTGACATGCAAAAAATTTTACAGCTCTCCAAAAGCTATAAAATAGGTGATTGGTACTTTTACCGGAATTATACTAAGATCAGGATATATGGTTGTGAGCTATGCCCTTATAAACTGCCAAAATATGTGCCTATGAGACTGTTTTCTCTTGAATACTTCAGGCAATTTATTAGCTCATATTTGACTCATTTTTATGCTGCCAAGAAAAAGGCTCAGGTGAAATTGAGAAACCAATTAGGCCCCTTCGTCATAGCTGCCCTCATGAAACAATTGAAATTGCCAATTACTATGCATCCACAAACCACAGAGGTTGTGCAAGTGAAAGCAGAATAAGACATGATGGATTTGCTAACAAAAATAAATCAAAGACTAAGTGAAATAGAGCAGGCTTTGGAGAAAGCATTACAGGAAAAGCAGGGAGTGTTGACCTCTCAGCCATCTCAAATAGCTCCAATAGTTACAAATGCTCCTCCTACAGTTACAACAACGGTCCCTCTTACTGTCCCGACATCATCAGCAACAGGTTCTTCAGCAACAATAGCAGCAGGCAGCAGCACTACAATGACCACTTAAGAATTGATAAAGGCTATGGAGGATCTAAGACTCCAAGTATCAAAATTAAAGGATGCTAAAGAGAAATTGGCCACGTTGGAAACAAGTTATGACAAATCTAAAATTACCGTGGCAGAAAAAACAAGAGAGGTAAAAGCATTGGAGAATAAAGTAAAGGCATTAGAGAAAGACCTCTCTTTAGACAAGCCTCTGGGAGAAATCAGGGGCATTCTGTGGGCTAACATCAGTGAATCAATTAGTAATGTATGGAAATCAATACAGATAATTCATGAGCAGATTGATTTGGTGACAGCAGCTCAAGTAGAAATTCAAAAGGCCAGGGATTCATTGGGACACATGCCCAAACAGGCCAATAGGCTAATACAGTTTTTGAACACCCACACCAAGGAAGAGCTGGCAGCACTGGATATCAGGGATAGGACAAGCACCATCCTAACAATTAAAAGAGTTCTGACCATGATAACCTTCATACAAAATCTGGAGAGGAAGTGCCAGGACATGCAAATGGAGATAAATGCTTTCACATAGAAGTTTACAGCTTTGGAGGAAAAGGGTATGCCAAATTTATTAACCAATGACCATAGATTGATGACACATGCAGACTATACTCACAGGTTGAATACATATGTGGATAATCAAGTCACAACATCATCAAGTTCTGCAGGAGAGAAGGCACTCCCATCTGGACAGAGCCTGTATGACAATTTAGAAAATCTGTTTTTTATTGAGCATGAAGTGAGGCATCTTTTCACAGTCCAGCTCACTTTCTTTAGGTACACGGATGCTGATGAAACTCTAATAAAAATGTGCAGACACCAATTACCAGATGACCAGTGGTGGCAGAGTATGTGGGAAATTTTGTAGGCAGATTTAAAAGTTTTGTTTATTTTTCCCAGAACACAACAGATATCATAAAGTGGAGAAAAGAGCAGATAAAAATCGTGCTGGGAAATGATCTATTAAATCGCAATTAAAGCACCCAGGAAAGCAATGCCAGCAGCGCGGAATGTCATTAAAAGTATCCATTGGTCGACTTGCTAAGCAAATAATCAATGCATCTCACCAACTGAGCGGCCAGCACAGCATCTCTTACTTCTGCATTCATTTCTCCCTGTTTTCAAGATCATTTACTTCTCCTGTAGAGTAGGTGAAAGAAGTTATTGCAAGATATTATCTCTTTGAGATATTTTGTAAACATTTTTTTGTACAAATACCTCTGCGAGCTAAGTATTAGGGGTTGGTGATACCATTCTGGAACTGCATTGTAATTTTGAAAACTCTTCTGAATAAAAGATTGTTAGAATGCTTTGTTGCTGAACTCTCTGGTTGTGGAATTGATGACAAAGGACTATGTTGCAGAATTCTCGAATTATCTCATGGATCAATAAGTATTTTTAAGTCATGTTTTACAGTTTCTGTGTTTTTATATATCATTTATATATCATATTCTGAATAATAGGGAAAAGGAATAACCCAGAACTTGCTTAACTGTACTTTGTGTTCAATCTCTGTTATTTTTTATGTTTTCTTCAGAATTAGCATAAGCAAGAATTCTTAACTGCTCCTGTTTCCCTGGTTCTTACACCTTGAATATAACTAAGGAATTCTTAACTGCTCCCTGGTAATATTCATCCACTTTCCCTCTATTAGCATGATGAAGGATTCTTAGTTTCCCTTCACCCCCTGACCCCATTTCACCTGATTCCAGCTTACAATTTGTTTCATGGTTAATTACCTTGCTCTATAGTTCCTCCTTCTGTCAAAGAAACCATACCCAGCAGTTCATCTTCATTGACTCCATTAACCCAATGGACTGAACTTCTCATATTTTGCACCCCTGTTCTATTAAATGTCACCATCCAAAAATCAAACAAACCTTTGTACTTCATAACTAGCCTAATATACCCCAAAACAAAGCTAAATTATAAAGAGAGAGCCCTCTCTGGCTGCAGATTGGCTAGAATCTGCATCTAAAAGATTGGTTAGTGGTTACCTCGGCCATATTCCCTTTTCTTACAACTTTTGGGGAATAACCTGAGTGATAAGAGACTTAATAATGGAGCAGAGGTTAATTATTTTTTCAAAGAATCAAAATATCGTTGCATGAAATCATCCCATACAAACAGGACCCCTTTCTTAAGAAAACACATAAATCCTTTTGTGATCTCAACATACTTGGCTATAAATATCCTCAAGAAAATTTCTTTTCCTTGGAGACTTTGAAGTTGACATATGGAAGACAGGGGAGGCAATTGAAGTATTGCCTAAACCTTGAAGGGATCAACACGAATCCCCTATGTTGACACGATGAATCCTAATAACCGACGGATTTGATTGCGAAAATGCACTTATTTGGATTCAACTGGATTTTATAAAAATGACACCGCTCAAAAACAAACCGAAGATCTTTAGGATGATCAATTCTCTTTCAAGAACGAATAGCTAAATCATCCAAATATGCTTTGATAACGTGCCTGATGTCATGAAAAGCATAAGACATGGCCCGCTGAAAAGTGGCTCTTGCATTTTTTAGGCCAAAAGGCATATTTTTGTATGCAAACATACCATAAGGACAAATAAAGGTTGTCTTGTGCTGATCTTCTGGATGGATAGTAATTTGAATGTAACTAGAGAATCCATCCATGAACGAAAAAATTTCATTACCCACACATTCATCAATAATTTGATCAATAAAGGGCATAGGGTAATTGTCTTTCAGACAAGCCTTATTTAAGTCCCTAAAGTCAATGCATACTCAAATTGTTCCTTGATTTTTTTCTACAAGGATTGGATTAGAGACCCACTCAGTTAAAGGAATGGGGTATATGAAACCTGCCTTTAGCAGATTTTTGACTTTAGCTTTGATAGCTGCTGCTTTTCTAGGATTAACGAGTCGAAGTTTTTGACGAATAGGTTTAGCATTTTCATATGTCTTGATCTCATGCTAGATTATAGATGGGTCTATTCCAGGCATTTCCTCATAAGACCAAGCGAACACATCAAGAATATATTTGAAGAGATTATTATACATTTGAATTTCTTCAGGGGAATAGTTAGCTCCAATGAAGACATTTTCAATTATGTTAGGATTCCTAGAAATGTTCACCGCTACAATTCATGAGATAACAGACATGTTACCTTCGGTAGAAAATAGTGCTGGGGCTAAAGGGTTTATAACTGTATGGACATCACTAGTAGAAGGATTGGTCAAACTTGACTCAATTTCTTGCAAATGAGGGAGGAAATATGAATGATGATGTAGGTGATTCCATGGTCTATCAACACCCATCATTGCCTCTAGAATTTCTTCCTCAAATGGTAAGACTGTATCTAAGCAATCCTGAGCCGAAGTTGAATTGAGAGTCCAAGTCGAGGCCACATCTCCATCTAACTCCTTTGGTGAGAAAGGAGTAGGATGGGAGTTTATAGAGTTAACAATAGACTGATAAGCAATTTCTGTTGTAGATATAGGACATGCCATTCCACCTACCTACCCTCCGGCTAATGTGGTGGTAGATGAGGGTAAAGGCCAAGGGTTTGAAAAATAATGAGTTCAAAAGAACTCTCCTCACGAAGGTCCCTTGGAGGATGAAATAGCATTGATTCTAGCTGTAGGAGCAGTAAGATAAAAAATACCCATTAAAGAAGAGTACATCCCAACTCCTAAATTCTCTATAGGTTTCCTAGGATTGTCCACTAATGGAACAGTAGACTCAGAAGATATGTGGGAGTCTCCATGAGAATAATCCATCTGATCAACTTTTACAATCCCCCCCTAATGAGGAAAACAAAGGATGTGAAGTAATGATGAATCTATGGCATTCATCTTGTAAATCTAATTCCTGCCTAAGAAGAGGTTGTAATCTAGATTCACATCGACTATTCCTACCTCAATGTTTACCACCTTCCCCCCAACATAGATGGGAAATGTTGGAATAATCCTGTGCAGCCTATGAGAATGGCCATCAAATGCCGTCAATAGAGTCAGTGAAGGAACAACTTGAGGCGATCCAATGGCCTTCCAACATGACATGGACGTCACACATGTGGAAGCTCCCTCATCGATAACAGTTCTAAAGTTGTTAGTCTTTCGATATGTAGACTTTATCTGGAAATCCATATGATCAGGTAGTCGCTTTTTGATGCTTAACATATTAAAAGTAAGCACAATATTTTTTTTTGGATTTACTGCTCTAATTGCCGAGAGTAGTGCACTCGTCTGAGTAGGGCATGACTGGAGTACCTCTAACGCTGACATAGCACAAGGACTCTGAGCCAGGTCTTCTACAATCAAGTAGTTCTGGGATGCCCTAGCATTAGGGTTGATGGTCAAGCACTTTGCGGAACCTTTCGACATCTAAGGTATAGACTCAACAGAGGACCTCTCAATATGGAGCGGCTCAAAGGCATCATAAGCAGACTTAGCATTAGATGATTCTGATTCACTGTAATAAAGCAATCGTGTAGTGACGTCGATATGTGAGCTCATCATGTAGACATTTGACGAATTATCCCCTTCCTGGTTGTCCCCTATGGGGGCACCAATATTAAAGTTCATGCCAGCGAGTAATTGTTGCCCTTGGGGAAAAGGGTTAGTGAGGAAAACCTGGGATTTAGAGGACCCCTGCTACACCAGTAAGTGTTGAGTGTCTTGGATCTTAGCGCAGATATGAGTCAAGTGATCTCCATTGCATAACTTGCATGGAAATTTTACTTTATTTTTGGACTCTTTCCTACTCCCTCCGACATCATTACCGAGTTTGTTTACATTTCCCTTCCAATCCTGGCTCTTTTTCCTACCTCGTCCTTTCTTCTTCCCATCGGATTGTTAGTTTACTTTGGGGTTAGAAGTTTGGATGGAATTTATAGATGTAGGTTGAGAAGGTGTAGCTACAGACGGTGATTCTTGCATAGAGGAAGCAGTTTGTAAAGATAATGGTTTCAATTGATTCAATAGGTTAACCGTGTTAGCATCAATTGATCTAGCCCATCGGCATGGTGACCTAGCTTTGGCTTGGCTACATCAACCTTGGACCTAGGAGCATTTGGTAGAAATTTTTTAGGAACCCCAAATTGAGAATATAAGAGTTCTAACTACTGGGCCCTAAAAATATTTTGCTCTTCGGTGAACACACCAGAGAGTGACATGTCCTTAGAGATCTCAGGTTGTAGAGATTTAAGAAACCATTCGAGAAGGAAATCTTGTGGAATTTTGGCTTTAATGAGCCTATTCCTTCTCCTACATTCCTGGATATGATTCGAAATGTGGGTTTCCTGATCTTGTTCAAAATTAGCCAAAAGCTCAATTCGAGCATCATAGCGGATAGGAAATTTGAAATGGTTTAAAAATATAGTAGCCAAATTGCCAAAAGAAGTGAAGGTTCCCCCTAGCAGTTCTATGTACCACTTAGCCACATTTCCAGTTAGGGTACGTTGAAAAAATACCAACTTGATTGAAATGACTATCAGGGAGTTGGATGAACACCATAAGTGGAAAGGGGTTACGTGGTCACTCGGATCTTCACCAGTCTTCCCATCGAATTTTGGTATATTGTAGGGAAGTTTGGTTGGGACTGGAGGCCAAACCGAGTTATACCTAATCAAATCATTAGTCAATTTAGAGGGATCTAGCAATTTTAATGTTTCCAGAAAAGGCAGTCATGGAAGACCCTGAGGATTCCACCCGGTGTGGGTAGAACTCCCAACTTTCTGATAAGAATGGCCTCGATTTGTAAAGGCACCAGGTTGCCTAAAGTAACTTGTAGACCCAACTGAACCATAAGGAGTTCCTTATGGTCTAGAAAAAACCAGAGTTTTACCAACTCTTGCCGAAAAACCTCCATAGCTAGTAAATTTTCCCTCTAGAGAAGTGTGAAAAGGAGCAAAGAGCCCTTGGTAAGGTTTCCATGCATTAGCATAGGGAGAAAATTTCTAGAAATAACTGACAGAAGAATACAGAATATTCCTTTTTTGGTCAATATAAGATTGATTCCCAACTCCTAACCCACTAATCGCAGGGTTTTTCCAACTTTGAAAATGATTATAACTTTGACCCGTAGAGGAAAAAGGCATTGATCCCAAAGTTGGATTAGAATGTGGTATATGACCACCCCTAAATAGGAAACCTTGAAAAGAGGTTGATCCACTTACCATGGATGTGGAAGCAACTGATGGAATACTTAATGGAACCAAATGAATTGGTGCTAGTCGACATTCCAAAAGGGAAAAATCCGATGCGAGAGGGAACAACCTGAGAAATTCCACTTGAATATGGAATGGAAATAGAACCAAATATAGCAGTGCTAGAAGTAAAGAAAGGTATAGAAATGGTTCCTCCTTCTTGTATAGATACTGGAGTTTTCATACTCATAGCACTTGTCATGGATGCCATGCTTCTAGGAGTGTTCATCGAATGAAAAGGTTGATATAAACTTGGGATCGAAGGATTTTTGGTCAGAGTCCCGACGTATAAAAAAATGTATGGATGATCAGGAGGAAGAGGAGAATTAGGAGCCGCAATAGACTCAGGAAGCTCTTCAACCTCAATGTTGTCTTCCAACTGGAAGAGGACTTGAGAAATAACTGGAGTGTTCCTCTCTAACTCTATACTTGTACCAGGTCTATCTTGTGAATCAATAACTCCAATTGGAGGATCAATCTCTGTCGTGTTTTTTGCCACCGATTGAAAACCACTGGTATAATGTTTCCTCCTCATTCGAGGAGAAGGCTTAGGACTCGTAGATGACAGCCCACGAAGTCTCCTCGAATGACCAGCCAATCGATCAGCCACTTTGAATTAGTTTTAAGAAATCTACTTAGAGACTCAAAAAATTTGTAAAGCTAGGCCAAATAGGAGAAAATATCACTCTCTAAAAGTACCTAAAGATAGAAACAATCAAAAAACTTTAAATTATTTCTGCTCCGAGTGATTAAGACTAGATACCAAAATACAAGAAAGCAAAAATCAAGGGCCTTCCAAAAATAGTGTGGGGTAATTACGCCCCAGGCCTACTAGAAAAGGTATCAGAAGCAGTTACCAGGACCTCCAGATAACAACCTTTGCTTGTGAAATCACCCAAGCTTCGCAAGGGTACCCTCCAGAAGTACTGTTGAATGTGATGCAACGTCAGCCTCAGGTACCATAGGATTCCCCTCCGCAACCACCTATGTGATCCCTAGGAAAGGAAACTATGGATACCAACTCGTCTCAAAATTCGAGTGGAACGGTTGTGAGGCATGATCCAACAAGTAGGAGAGGGGATATCTCTCTTCCTTGTCTTCACTCTCCCTTGCTCTTAACTCCCAGTCACAGAGCTTTCTCGGTATTTTTAACGATATTGGATTTCACTATTTATTCAACTTCTACGTTTTGTAATTTCAGCAGCCTTCGAGAGTTAGCTCTCCACTCACCTATTTCAAGGCCCTAATGAACCTAAACTTGTTGGTGTTTGTTAATGACAACAATAAAAGTTCTATTTCATTTTATTAAATCACTTGATTTTATATAGCTATTCTTTAAGTCAGGGAGAATTAAGAGAGTGAAACTGATGATGTTTTATGACGCAAAAGAAACCAATAGAAAAATAACTATATGCATGTAGTCATTTTCTTTGATGAACAGTGATTTCTACTTTGGTTCTATGAAAACCTATATATAAGAAAAATATTTTTCTTTTCTTTTCTAAAACAATCCACACACACCCAAAAAATAAAAAGACTAAGCATGCTTAAGATGCAAGTTACAATGATGATGTAAGATCCTAAATAATACTCCTAAGCAAATGTGGTTCTTTATAGAATCAATTAAGCCAACTTGGTAATGAAGAGGGAAAAAATTAAAAACAAATCTCTCTCCAAATAAAGCAAAACAAATTGCAAAAGATCACAATTCACTTCTCATCAACAAAACAAAAGAAACCGTAAACCAAAAGCTTGGAAAAGGAAAAAGAAAAGAAACTTTTTGAGGTCACAAAAGTAATACTAAAATTCGAAATATCAAGGAATAAGCACAAGGAGTCTTTAAATCTCGCAAGTCAAAAAACTCATTAATAAATGAAACTTGAAACAAGAAAGACTACAAACTTCCACAAACTGATTTGAACGACAACAAAAGATTTTGGCAAGCCAACAAAATGTCAAGAAAGAAATACTTTAAAACTTTCCAAAAAGACTAAAAAACGCACAAAAAGTAAGAAGTTCATGAAACAAGGAAAAGCAAAGCAAGGGATCTTGAAATCTGGGCTGAAAA
This sequence comes from Pinus tabuliformis, assembly GCA_031772625.1. Taxonomy (NCBI): domain Eukaryota; kingdom Viridiplantae; phylum Streptophyta; class Pinopsida; order Pinales; family Pinaceae; genus Pinus; species Pinus tabuliformis. Next base: position 92,704,667 of record CM062817.1, read on the forward strand.
TGAAATCAAAATCAATTTCTTGTTTTGGAAAACTAGAACACTCAAGAAATTCAAAATGAAGCCTTGAACCCAAGACACAAAATACAAACTTGCTTAAGAAGCAATTGCTATGGGGTACAATGCACGGTGTATGGAGAATGAAAACTACCCTCAAAGGCCTTCCCAGGACCTTTGATAGACTGTAAGATTATTTGCAGAAGCTTCCAAGTTATACACATGTTCATCTATCAAATATCAGTTAACCAAGTATGGAAAGAGTGTTTACCTCAAATCTCCTTCTAAATTTGTTTGAAGATCTCAATGCAGCCAAGAAGAACTCCTCCAAAGCTGGCTCCAAGACAATTCATGCACAAAGGAAATGCAAACACAATCATAGCATACAATCTAGAAAACTAGTATAAGAATGCATAATGAACATATATTTGTATACAACTTAGACTACTCAATTTGACAAGTATCGAAATGAACAACTGAATGAACAATGTTACCGACATTATGGAGTAGGGAACACAACTGCAGTTCTATATTTATAATGGAAGAGTGATTACAACCATCCATTGTATGAGCATTCCCTTGCCCCTTCTTCCTCTCTCTCTCTCTCTCTCTTTCAGCTTGCTTCTTCAAGTATATGATAGATCACAACAGCTTAATGGGCTATCCTTTCAAATGCTCTGACCCTTTTCACAATGGCCCTCTCACTACTTATGTAGCAATCAAGCTAGGGCTTCCAAGCCTCTCCTAGAGTTCATTAGGTCAAAAGCCATGAACCTGCCCTATTTTCAAGCTTTTTCCATTTGCCTTCATTCTTGGATTGGAATTCCCCCAAAGAATTCAATTTTTGGAGTTTCCTTGCTTTTATTGAGAAAATTTAGGGATAAATATATAGATATTTGTGAGCAGATTTGTTGGCTTGACCCACTGAACATCTCTTAGTTTCACTAATGCTCCCCTTGGTCTAACAACTTAAGTTAGTAGGCTGACTAACGCTCCTCTATGCTTGGTAACAAGCTTTATAAAGTAGGTTAGCAATGTGCAAGGAGTGTTAGTGTGGAATCAAGGCTTGTGATTGTGGTCTTTGCTTCAGTCATGCTATCTTTCACCTTTGAGTTGACGAGGAGGTCATTTTGTCCTATAACTAATGCCCCCTAAAGTGTGAGATCAGAGGCAGAGACAATGGCAGAAATACTTTACTAAAATTGTAATTTTCTGTCAAAATTTTTGTAGAGAGAGAGAAGTTTCGGGCAGCAAGGAAAACCTGATACAACACATATACATATATATAAACTGCTAAAATCATGTCCTGAGTCGGGCATTCCCATGCTCAGTAGCTATGTTAAGAGTAATTTTCTCTTCTGAGATATAATAATGCTGGCCGCCGATAAGCACAGAGCGGATCTAATGTCATAATAGATCATCCTGAAATAGCTGTCTCCAAAGAACAATATCCGTAGCTTGGGAGAGGAAACAAGGCTGAATGATGCAAGCCTCTACCCAAGGTCTTGATTTCCGCTTCACCAAACAACATAGATCGGTACATGTGATAAGATGTGTTGACATCGAACATGCACGAAATCATTTGATTACCAGCCAATAATGGAGAACGTTAACAAATGCGAGGAAGGCCACCGATAATGGTGATGGTCTCTAAGATGCACAATGCAAACTAACGAGTGTGAAAGATTTCTTTGTCGTCGAACACTTGTTGAATTGCTTAACCAAGAGACAATAATGAAAACCTGTGATCAAACACAAGGTAACCTGCCACTAATGTCTGCAAGTACCAAGGCACTGAATGTGTTTCTGGGTTATCTTCCTAGATAGAGTGTTGAAGTCGATAGGAAGAAACCTATCGAAAGGTAGGCAATGATGTGTCCTACATCAGTCGACACAAAACCGGACAAGAATGATTTTGTTTTTTGAGGAATCTTTTGAGCATTTGGCTATAAACAACGGAGGGCATGATGAAAGGATATGTATGATTGGTTGATAGAGGAAACAAATGGGAATCCTTGAACAATAGAAGGCACATCAACAGTTTTAACCAAACAGCACTAGACTCATGAACACTACAGAGTGTTAGGATACAGAGATGCAATTACATTAGGGTATATAGGCTAAAACTCATAGGTTGGTAGGGTTCATATTGAGAGGCCATCAAAATGAAGGTTTATCTGAGGGAGTGCCATGTTCAAGGGAACGATTGTTGCCAAACCATGTTTTCAAATACAGAATACAGTTATATTATCCACTTTCCCCGTCTGATTAATTTAATGAGTCCAGATGGGTAAACTCATCGATCTTTTCATTTTTAAAGAGTCTAAAAAGGGTCGCAAAAAGAACGACTCTTTGCCCTATCTGATTAGTTTAATGAGTCGAGACAGGCAAACTCATCAATTTTTTCATGTTTTAAGAGTCTAAAAAGTATCATAAAAAGAATGACTCTATATCTTGCCTATGTAATTTAAAGAGTCCAGACTAGACAACTCGGTGGTTTTTTCATATTTAGAGAGTTTGAAAAGATCGTAAAGAGAGACTCCATGGTGGTCCCTTTGTCATAGTTGTTAACTGGGTGCGACAAAAGGTTAATAGTGTACCTAGATCGGTTACTTTTCAGTAAGTTAATCTATTAAACCCAGATAAAGAGAAACCTATTTTCAATAGATGTCGACCTCATTTTGTTACGAGTACAAGGCGATGGACTAAACTCATGTTTTGTCGTGAATTTTTAGTGAGTCACGCGATGACAAAATCAATAACTTCATCAAAAATTTTAATGAGTTAGATGAAGAAAACTCAGGGTATCTTTTTCAATTTAATGAGTGAGAAAAAGAGGGAAAAGAACGGCTCATCCCTTCTTCATAGTTTTACGAGCTCGGAGGGGAAAAACTCGAGGATTTTTCATTTTAAGAGTGAGAAACGGTCCTAAAAAAGAAAGTTCTCTTGCTGCTGCCATCTATTTTTAACGAGCATGGTAACAAAAAAACTCAGGACTTTTCAGCTTTAACGAGCAAGAAAAAGTACCTAAAAGAATGCTCGGGTCATCTTTAGCAAGTTTAACGAGTAGCAAGACATAGCTCGGGTCATCTCTAGAAAGTTTAACAAGCAGCAAGACATAGCTCGGGATTTTTTTAGTTTAAAGAGCAAGAAAAAAGCACCTAAAAAGAATGCTCCTTTGGTCTTTTTCAGTTTATGTTGGAAATAATACTGAGAGGGGGGGGTGAATCAGTATTATCAAGTCAATTATTTCCTTTTTCAAATCCAGATCATATACGCTACTTCAGTTAGTGAAAACCACGTATATACACAACTACATATAAGGAAACCTGCGTATACCATGCAAACTTATAATTTACTTTATCTTACAGATGTTGATTATTTTTTTTTTTTTTCTCGGTAAAACTAACTAGTCTATTTTATTATATACAGGTAACATTACAATCAAGGAAAACTGGCTGCCCAGGATCGACTGTGGCTCCATGGGCAGCACTTTTAGACTCAGACTTCTCCCTCTCATGGCAGCATCCCCAGAATAGAATATAACACATGACGTAGCTTAGTTCTTGGAAGAGAAACAAAAATGCCAAAGTAATGGCTGACACAAAACGTCCCACGCAGGGGCAGACAGCAAAACGTCCCCCACAGGGGTTTCCAACAGACTTTGCCAAGCAGAGGACAAAACATTTCCCACGCAGGGGCTTCCAACATTCTCTGTTAAAGTAGCCGTGAACATGCCATGAACTAAAAGGAAACAAACAACGATAATTGACAAAACCCAGATACCCACTGAGACCCAGCACACATACCCGACCCGAGAGAGAGAAGAGTGTGAAGGAGAGTGCCCCTGAGAGTTAGTCGTCTGGTTTTTCCTCACGAATCCAGCACCAGCCTTGACCCTCTGGGACGCCCTCCCACATCGCCATCCAGTCCGGTAGTGCCTCCCTCTTTGGCTCTTGCGGTTGAGTGGAGGCTTGCTGAAGCTCCCCTTCCAAATTACCCTCTGCATTAGATAACTGCACCATAGGGCTTTTCCCCTTATTTCCCTCTGAGCGAACCTCATCATGGGTTGGTTGAGTTCCTTCCCTGTCTTCCTCTGGAGCCTTGGTAAAGAGGACTGAAATATGTGCCTGAATTCCTTCGTTGTCCCGCGAGCCGCCCAAGGTGAAAATGGTCGAGCCAAACGCTGGGAGCTTGGGCATTCCGTCATTAGAGCTTCCCGCCTCCAGAAATTGACCAGCTGAAATTGGAGTGGCTCCCACCCTTCGATAACAGTAGCAGCAGCAGCAATGATGATGAATATCTGCTGCAGGGGGTCGAGAAGACTCCCCACGCCCCGAGCCTCTTCTGCACGGCATTCTCTCACGCGGCGGTGCCATGGATTCCAACACAATACCTGAGAGCCTGCTGCAATTGCGCGCCCTCCCAATTGAGTTCTGTACACAATGGAACGCGGGGCTGAACCCAACAAAGCAAAAACTAAGGCCCGAATAAACCAACAGAACGCACACCTGCTCTGAGCGAATAACTTCAACTGCACCGCAATTCTGCCCAGCGATCTGAGTGACTGCCTCAGCCTTCTGAGCCCAGCACTGTGATAGTCCTTCATACTTAAGCCAACAAACATTCCTTTGCAGCCTGCCTGCATTAAATGCGCTCTGCCTGCCCGCCATCGTTTCCAGCGTCTGCGTTAAGGCATTCAAGAAGCCTCTCCCGTCTTAAAGCCTCGTCTGCGGTGAGCACTGAAGGCTCTTGTCCTTCACGTGGCGGCACATGCTGGGCATGTGGCCTGCCATATCCCCAGTCCTTGACACCCGCATCCGGGGCAACAGCCTCGCCTTGGATAAGGCTTTCACAGTCCTGGAGGTGTTGCCTATTAGAGATGATATTTATGCTTCCAGCTTGAAGGGGGATGTCAGTCTCGACCCCGATGTTGGCTAGGAGATCAGCAATTTTGTTGCCTTCCCTTTTGGTGTGTATGAAGGAGATGGCTCTAGTGGTGCTTAGCTTTCGTGCTAGAGCAGTTAGCCTTGCTTCTAGCCTCCAACTGGGTGCTACTTTCCTCGCTTGCGAGCCATTCTGTAAACGGATAGCCATGCTGATGAGAATCTGGGAGTCACCTTCTACTATCAGGGGTTGTAGATTGAGGTTCCAGGCTTGCTGAAGGCCCTGCCAAAGCCCTTCCAACTCTGCTGAGTTGTTGGTGTCCCATCCCATGTTCCCAAAATAGATTTGCTTAGGAGTACCTGCATGGTCCCTTAAAATGCCCCCGAATCCTGCGACTCCTGGGTTGCCCTTGGATGCCCCATCGAAATTCAGTTTATAAGAATTTTTGGGGGGTGGTATCCACTGGCAGATGTTCTTGAAGTTGCTGTTAGGAATGTTGTTCTTGAGCGAGTCTTGAGGAATCTGCAGCTGCCAATTATCTAGAATGTTATGCTCATTGTCAGTGGATGGGAGATCTTCCTTGGTCCAAACTTGAAGAGCCATCGTCTCTTGTATGTTCCTGTGGATCCTGCTCCAGGTTTCTTCAGAGGGCGATCTTTTGTTTTTAAATATGCGTTGATTTCTTTCCTTCCATATATTCCATAGAACAATCCCTGGAATGATACTCCATAAATGGTTGAGGATCCTGCTTTTGAAGGGATGTTTTGGCCATTGTCTTATGGTATTGATGATGTCGCTTTCTCCTCTGCATCTTTTTTGACATCTGAAACTGACCTTATCCCAGAATTGATTGGCAAGAGGACAGGTATCCAAGAGGTGTTGGAGAGTTTCTTCACTTTGTGAGCAGTTAAGACAAATCGAGGGGCCATGAAAGTTCCGCTTTCTAAGCTTATCCCAAGTGAGAATTTTTTTATGTCCTACCAGCCATAGAAAGTAGGAGATTTTTGGCCAGGGCCCAAGCTCCCAAATTTTGCTCCACAACGGGTCCGGAGGTGCGTGGAAGTTGCATATCACCCTGTAGGCTTCTGAGGTAGAGTAGGATCCTTTGGGTAAATATCCCCATCTGAGAATATCTTCACCGTTATCCTGTCTTATACATCTTTTCCTGAGCTCGATCCGCAGCTCCTCTTCCTTCCTAGCATCTGTACTATTGAGTATTTGGTTGCTTTGCTTCCATTTTCTGAATCCATATTCCAGCTCCGTCATCCAGTATCGGTGCACCTTTTCCTGCTGCTGCTCCTGCCCATCTGGAATCAAGGAGGGGTGAAGAACATTTTTGAGTTTGGGCAGTTGATTCCAGGCATCTGTCCAAAATCTAGCAGTGCATCCATTCCTAATTTCCCAAAAGCTGTGCTTTTGAATCAACTGATAATGCTGCTTGGCTGAGTTCCATATTGGAGATCCCTTTTCTGTGGGTGTGAATCTAATGAGTTCTTCTTGGGGCCTATTTCCGGCGTATTTGGCTGTCCAAATTTTACCCCAGGGTTTATCAGGGTTAGTGATCCATTGCCACCATATCTTGGCATTCATGATGGAATTGCTGTACTCAGGATCCCTTAGCCCTATACCCCCTCTGTCTTTAGGCATGCAGACATTGGTCCATTTAACTAAGGCCCATTTGCGATTGGTGGCTGAGCTGCTCCAAAGAAAATTGCGCTGTAGGTTTCTCAAACCTTTAAGAACCCACTTTGGCGCTGCTAAAATAGAGAATAAGTACAGAGGCATTGCTTGCAGTATCGATTTGATGAGGACAATGCGACTGGCCAAGTTAAGAGATCTATGGGTCCACAGATTGAGACGGATTTCAAGTTTCTCAAGAAGGGAGCGCCATGCGGGTTGCTTAATGGCTGAAGCCGTGAGGGGAGCGCCCAGATATTTGGAGGGAAGGGAAGCAGAGGGGAAGCCCAGGATACGGGTTATGGCAGATTTGACAGAGGGTGGAGTATGAAAGAAGAAGACCTGCGATTTGGAACAGTTGATATGCATTCCTGAGGCCTCTGAGAAATCCTGGAGGAGGGATTTGAGACGGAGCGCTTCTTGAGCCGAGGGATAACCAAAAAGCATCGTGTCATCAACGAATTGCTGATGAGAGGAGGCTGATGAGTTATGAACGGAGATACCTTTGATCTGGTGAGATTGGAGGGCCTGCTTGATGTGACGCCCTAGCCCTTCCGCCATAAGGACAAAGAGAAAAGGGGAAAGGGGATCCCCTTGCCGGATGCCCCTGGAGGGCTTGAAAGGGCGAGAGGGAATACCATTCACAAGGATTGATAAGTGAGTGGACGTAATGAGGCTCATAATCCAACGGACCCAGGAAGAGCAAAAACCAAAAGCTTTTAACATATGCTGAATATAATTCCAACTTAGTTTGTCAAATGCCTTGGAAAGATCTAATTTGAGAAGCATACCTGCCTGCTTTGATTGCTTGAGGGAATGTATGATCTCATGAGTGAGCAGAATGCCATCCAATATGTGCCGCCCTTCCACATACCCTGACTGTTCCGGAGAGATAAGCCCTGGAAGGAGAGGTTTGAGGCGATTTGCTATGACCTTTGATATAACTTTATAAATGACATTGCATAGTGCAATTGGCCGGAATTTGTCAGGGGTGATGGAGTCCTCCTCTTTGGGGATAAGGGTAATGAAGGTGGAGTTGAGAGAGGGAAGAAGCCAGCGCGTGGCCCTAGATTCTTCAACAATCTGCCAGACCTCCTCCCGTATCATATCCCAGAAAGAGTGAAAGAAAGTGGTAGTAAATCCATCTGGGCCAGGGGCTTTACCTTCTTTGAGCTGCTTCATGGCGTCATCCACTTCCTGGGGAAGAATAGGGCGCATTAGGAGTTCATTTTGTTCCTCTGTAATAAGCTTTGGAATGTTGCTGGTAATTTTGCAAATGGCCTGACTCCGATCTTCTCCTTGCTCTTGATGTATCTGTTGAAAGTGAGTGAGGAGCTCCTCTTCAATCTCCTCATGCGTCTCTACTTTTGCCCCTGCTTGGTTTTGAATGAAAGGTATATTATTATGCATTCTTCGCTGCACTGTTGTTCTATGGAAGAATTTAGTATTACGATCCCCCTCCTTCAGCCATCTGACTCTGGACTTTTGTCTCCAATATATTTCTTCCTGCTTCCTCCTATTCTCCATTTGACTATGGATGAGTCTCTCCTGCTCCAGCGTGGCTTCCGTGTGCCCCTCTGTAATGATCTTATGGTGTAGAGCTTCCAGTTCCTGAGTTAACTCTTGCTGCGCTTCAAAGATGTTTCCAAAGGTTACCCTATTCCATCTTTTTAGATGACCCTTGAGAAATCTTAACTTCTGCTGAAATTGATACATTTTTGCTCCTTCCGGAGGCTTGAACGAGGCCCAGGTGGATTTGACAAAGTCCTTGAAGGTGGGATGCGTAAGCCAAAATCCTTCAAAACGGAAGGGTCTTTTGATTAAGTTCCCTGGTCTGTGCCACTGTAGAGCTATTGGCCAGTGATCCGATCCAGTGTGAGCTAGAATGGCTGCTGAAATATCTCCTCCTAAATGGATCGCATTGTCTGATAGGAGGAAGCGGTCCAATTTGGAGGCTATTTGGTGCTTACCCGCCCTTCGATTGCTCCAGGTAAAGGTACCATTACAGAACGGCATATCTATAAGAGAAGTCGATTGGATGAAATCCTTGAAGCGATTGACCTCAGGCTCCATTCTGCTCCTCCCTCCTAGCTTCTCTTCCGTTTTAGTTATCATGTTGAAGTCCCCAGCAACTATCCAGAGTGGATGCCTTCGACTATTACTAAGAGCTTCAATCGTGTCAAGGAGCGCGACCTTACTTGCTGTGTCTTGTGGGAAGTACACATTTGATAGATTGCCATGGATGTTTGTGCCCAGTATGTGAAAGGTCGCCTGTATGAGATAGTGCGCTGCATGAAAATCTGATAGGGATACCGCCTGGGTGTTCCAAGCTATTGCTAGTCCTCCTGAAGCTCCAGAGGCGTCTACAGCAACCGAACGACACCCCGGCCAGGCTTTTGAAAGAATGCTGCCTAGCGTTGTACTATTGCATTTAGTTTCCTGGAGAAAGCACATTTGTGGCTTTTCCTTTTTTAACATGTTTTTTAACATCCTGAGTTTTCCGGGGCTATTTAGCCCTCTTATGTTCCATGATACTAGCTTCATGATTAACCATTGACAGAGGGTTTATAGTACTTGGTTAACTTTGCATATCTGCCTGAGTCAACCAGGATTCTCCCAACCTCTAATGTCCTTTGCAAATCTGTCTTTCTTCCTCTCTTTTTTGTGTCTTTTGGGTGTAGATTTCCATCCCAATGGCTGCCCGATTGTATCCCGAGTTGTTTCTGATGATAGGCTCGCGAGATGACCAGTTCGAGCTTGTTAAGTTCAAGCTCTGGGATTGTGTCATATGCCTTCTTTTTGCATGCAAGTTCTAATTCCAAGATGTCTAAGCCATGCAGATCTATACTTTCTGGCTCCTCTTCCATTATTTGTGGTTGATCACCGTCTTCAATGCTGATCTCTGGATTCTGGGGAGGGTCGGATTTACCATCAACTTCCATGTCTTTGAGAAACTCTGCCGTATCTTTCTGCTCTCTTGTGAGAATGGTAGGGTTGATGATGGGGGGCGGAGATTTGGGAGGGGATTTGGATGGATGGGGTGGTGAAGAGGAGGATGGGAGATCAGGGTTTGCTTCAACATTGGTAGGGAACTCCTCTGAGGATTGTCCCAGAATATCAAAGCTATTCTTAGTTACAGGGCCATGGGATTTGTTGGCCTGGGTTTTGATTCCATTATGGGTTTTCTTGTGAGAACGCTTCCTACTGGAGACTTTAATGAAGCCATCTTGAGCAGGGGTATCAGAAGAGTCAGGACTGCTGGTTTGGACATTTTGAGGACAGTCCCTAAAGAGATGTCCTAGGGCATGACATTTTCTACATCTAAAAGGAACATGTTCATAGTCAAGGGGCTGGATCCACTCTTCGTCTCGATGAGCAAGGGTAACCGACTCTGGGAGAGCTTCATTGAGGCGGATGAAAACACATATACGAGCATAGGAGATGTACTTACGAGATTTGGTTTCTTCAGCCGCCCTGATGTATTCTCCAACCCCATTTCCTATTTTCCTGAGTAAATCCTCATCCCAGTATTCATCCGGTAAGGAGTATAATCTGATCCATACTGGCGCCCATGTCAAGTCTTCCTTGTCTGGATTAAATCTGGGTATCCAGTCCCGCAGGTATAAACCAGCAGAGTTAAAAAAGTAAGGCCCTTCTACTAGTATTCTGAATTTGTCCTCTTGGCAATAAAAGATTGCCGTGAAGAAGCCTTTCGGCCCTAGCTGCAGAGTGACATCCCCCTTTGGTTTCCATTTCGCCGCAATCCATCCATATAGGGCTTTCTCAGTAGGCCAGAACCCTATGAACTTCCCAATGAGAGCGTGATCTCTCATAAACTCTACTCTTCTATCGATCTTATCTCCCGGCAGCTCTATTCGAGGTCTTTCCTTGGCAACTGGTCTGCATGTTGATGAGGAGATTTTCGGGCTGTCTTCGGGCTTTCCTGTTCCTTCTTGTGTACCGCTGTCTCCTTCTGTTCGTTTTTCCTTTTCTTTGTTATTATTTTGGGATTTTTTCCCCTTGTTCAGGATTTCTTTGTCCACAGAGCCAAATATGACGTTTTGCACAGTTTCTGTCTGCGTCGGGGAGGGCTCTGACGCCCCCCCATAGGTTGTGCCATTTAGTGACTCTAATGCTCTGCAGCTCTGATGCGCTGCAGAGGCTTTCCGATCCGCTGTGATGGTTTGTCCTGGAGAGCTGTTGGTGCCGTAGATGGGATGCGCAGAACCCTAGCAGAGCGAGCTCGAGGACATTTTACAGATGTTGATTATTAATCTGTGTATCAAAATCAAATAAACAGTAACCAGAAATAGTGAAACAGAGCAGAAGACAATCACACACAAGAACACAAGATATAAGGTGGAAACCCAATGTGGGTGAAAACCACCTGCTGCAATTCGTCTCTATCTTCCTTTTAATTAGAAACTTCTTTTTACAATGATTCTGTACTGGTGCAGTCCTTTACTAGTATGCAGGCTACAACCTGCTGAGAGCTACAACCCTCTCTCATTCTCCAGCTTCTCCTAGAAAGGAGCTACAACCCCCTTAGCTCTTGCACTAGCCAAGATACTAGTACATAGGTGCTGACCTACAGAAGGCTACAACCTTCTCTTTCTTCCAGGGACCACGTTTCATAAATTTTCAGACTGGATCCATGAACATCAATCAATCATCAAGAATTTCTGCATCAAACAATCTCCTTTTCACCAATTAGAACTGAATCAAGTAGACACTTCTCTAACAGTTGTACCCAAAACACAGTAACAGTAACCACACACCAAATTCTGAACCCAGAACACTACAACAATAAACAGAAGCTGCTAGAACACAACTCAAGAGATATACGCTACTTCAATAACCAGAAACCTGCATGCATATGCTTCTGTGTTTGAACCAACCTGCGTATACGCTGTTTTTACTCACAGAACCAGCGTGTATACGCGCCTTCGCCTCATTGAACCTGCGTACAGATCTATAAAGGATAATTCACTCTTTCAAATATTCAGACATTAATTAACCCAGATTACCAGATTTATAGATCAAGCATGTGCCACATATAACGGATCAAAATCATACAAAGATACTATTATTCAAGCCTTAAGATTATGACCCATCAATAGATCTTATCCTTCTCTTTTCACTCAGGTTCCTCCTTCATTCAGATCCAGATCTACACCATAACCCAATCACCAATATTCCAGATCTAGCGCTTTATTAGATATTCAATAATTCAGATGATCCTTTGCCAAATGATCTTCTTCCTCTTTTATAGGCTTAGGCCTTACTCAATACCATGGTCCAAAACCATAACAAATCAATACCATGGACCCAATACTTGGGATCAACACTTTTGACGAGATACCATGGCCCAAAACCATAGGTTCAATTACCAAGGACTAAATACCACAGACCAAAAGTAAGTTCTCCAACATGTACGCGCTTTTCCTTGAGTGAAAGTGCATGTATACGCATACGCGCCTTTGTAACGTCTAACCCGCGTGTATACGTGCCTTTTTCTAGGTGAACCTACGTATATAGCTTTTCCTTCATTCTGAGAGCCTGAACTGAGATATGTCACCAAAGAGAGTTGCCATCAAGGAAAACACCTGTGCCACACCAGTGCCATAGAGCCAACCAGTGTCATAATGGCAACAATCTCCCCCTTTGGACTTTATGGCAACCCCAATATCCTCAAGGTCATTCTCCCCCTTTGTCATCAAGGGCAAAGGGTTGTGCTCTGTTAGGCCCCTATACTACTAGTGTAACCCCTTATTGTTATTAGTACAACCCACTTATATTGATGTACCCATGTAGTGCCCATATTGTTACTCTTGTGCCCCATAGAAGCCCAATATTGTTATTATTGTGCCCTTACATTATTATTGTTATGTCGGCTCTGATTATGTTATGACCCCTTAGACTCCTATATATAGAAAGGAGGTATTTTCATTTGTATCATCCAAGAATTGTTCATTTATGTAATGTCAAGGAGGTTGCCCCCTCGAAGAGGCTGAATTCTAAGGCGTTGATATTTCTTTTCTATCTTTTCTTGAGCTGGTTTCATAACATTTGGTATCAGAGCTTTGGATTCTAGGGTTTTGCTGCTCCAAACAGGTCATCGTGGAATTTTCGCTATAACTTTTTTTCTGTGACGTTTCAGAAGTCGCAAAAAAAAACCCATTTGAGAGGACATCGCGCTGAACCTTGGGTCCGAATTTCAGATCTTTTTGCATGATATTTGCGGAGATATGATCTGAGGAAGTTGGTCTTTTTGCAGACTCCTGAATTACATTCCAAACAGGTGACCTGGGGAAAATTGTCATAACTTTCTCTCTGAGCATTGGATTGAAATTTTGTAAAAAGGTACAGAAAGCGGACGGACTGTAGTTTCTTGTATACCTTTTTTAGAGCCAAAGGTTGAAAACTTGACACGTGGCACTTCATACAAGTTCGCTCTTCTAGAAAGGTCTATAATCAGGTCATCTTGGGAGATTGTGCATAACTCTTTCTTGGAGAATCCAATTTGGGTCAGACTTATGGCATTGGAAAGAGGATGCAGAGGGCTACTACAGGTAGCAATTTCAGAACTTAAATATCCGAAAGTACAGAGTTATAGTCGTTTCAAGATCGAGGTCCTAAAATCAATAAAAAGCAAAATGAGGAAGTTTGATGGCAAGGATCCGGTAAATTGGATACTTCAGATGGAGCAATATTTTGATCTACATGGTGTACCACTATTACAAAAGGTATGTATTGCATCTTCATATTTAGAACCAGATCAATTTTTATGGTATAAAGAGCTTTGTTCTCGTAAACAACTTGTTACGTGGTCAATTCTCACGGAAGAAATGATAGCACATTATGAGGATACAAAGAGCAACACTTTCTTTAGAGCAACACCACAACAATTGGAAAGAGTAAAAAGGATTTGTGACATATTTGAAAGTAAAATTATGGCAACAAGGAAGTCTACCCCTCACAACTATAAAGATGGACGTGTTGTTTCTCCTAGCCTTCCACAACCTACAAGGGTTACACCACAACAATTGGAAGAAAAAAGAGAAAAAGGGCTTTGTTACAATTGTGATAGCAAATGCACTAAAGGTCATAAGTGTGCCGAGAAGAAATTATTTTACATAGAGTATGAAGAGGAGGAAGAAAAGGATCAAGAAACATCAAAAGAAGAGGATATATGCCAGGACTCGACCCCAGAGAAAGAAGAAATGAATCAGAACATATCTTGTAAACTATTGGCAAGAATGACCACTCCTCAAACTCTCAAGATAGAAGGACATATCAAGAAGAAAAAGGTGCAATAAGTGAAAGATCACATCAAGAAAGAAGAAATGAATCCAACCATATCTTGTAATTCACTGGTCGGAATTACCACTCCCCAAACTATCAAGATAGAAGGACATATCAAGAAGAAAAATGTTCAAGAAGTGAAAAATCACATCGAGTGTCAAGAAATGAATCCGACCATATCTTGTAAAGGATTGGAAGAAATTACCACACCTCAAACTCTAAATATAGAAGGACATATCAAGAAGAAAAAGGTTCAAGCAGTGAAAGATCACATCGAGCATCAACAACAAGTTCTCCAACTTTTAAAAGATAATGCCACCTCGGTGCAAAATCAAATGAAGCAACAGGTAGATCAACATCATAGTGAAAAATGTTTTGATGTAGGTGATTGGGTATTTTTACTGCTACATCTAAAGCAAGCTATTTATGAGAAGGAAATGTTGGCAATACTACATGCACTTAAAAAATGGCGACCTTACCGAATGGGAAGACTCTTTAAGGATGAGGATGTGGAAGCATTGTTTTGTGCTATTTCTATTATCCAACAAGATTGGATAAACAAAGCAAGGGATGAATGGAAGAAGGACAATGAAGTATGGCCACTTATTCAAAAGTTGCAAAAGATCCCAATTCAAACAATATTGCCAGAAATTGAAGAGGAAGGAAAAATCATATTGGAACCTGGAGTAGTCACAGAAACAAGAACCCAACAGCTACGAAATCGATCAATTTCAGAGTATGTCATCAAGTGGAAGAACCTACCTGCTGAAGATTCCACATGGGAGGACAAGAATTTTATACAGAAGCATCAAGAACTACTCAAGCATTGAGGACAACGCTTTTTGAAGGAGAGGGGCATGTTAGGCCCCTATACTACTAGTGTAACCCCTTATTGTTAGTACAACCCACTTATATTGATGTACCCATGTAGTGCCCATATTGTTACTCTTGTGCCCCATAGAAGCCCAATATTGTTATTATTGTGCCCTTACATTATTATTGTTATGTCGGTTCTGATTATGTTATGACCCCTTAGACTCCTATATATAGAAAGGAGGTATTTTCATTTGTATCATCCAAGAATTGTTCATTTATGTAATGTAAAGGAGGTTGCCCCCTCGAAGAGGCTGAATTCTAAGGCGTTGATCTTTCTTTTCTATCTTTTCTTGAGCTGGTTTCATAACATGCTCCCCCTGAGTACACGCTGAAATCTCTGCGCTGCTGTGCTGACCATTCTCCCCCTGACTGTAGGCAAGATCTGCAAAAAGATGTTCTGCAAGAAGAACCATGACTTATACATCATAAAAGACCTTCCTATCACCAAAAGATTCTATACATACATCCATCACCCAACCAAGTGGGGATACATCAGAAATTTACATATGACAACCAAGTACATTACATCATTCATCCCAGGCATAGTGGGAAACCAAAATAGGCCGTTACATGACCTTGACACCATAAAAGAGATACATGACATAGAGACGAAATATCTAGAGCAAGACTTATGAAATTCACCAATAACTGATATCAACAGCATCTGTCAATCACTATTCAGATCAGCAACCATGTCTTCTTTCTATTCTCCCTCTGCATTTGTTCCACCTGAAACCAACAACAGCTGTGTACTAGAACCAAAAGCTTCTAAGATAATGCCAACAATGCATTATTAGAAGATTATCTGCTCCCCCTGAACCTGTGCCAGATGGTCTCTGTTAGACCCATATCAGACTTTCTTCAATCACAGTCTGTCCCCACTGATTTCTTTCAAACTACCATATACGCGACTGTCTCTGCATAAACCGGCGTATGTACGCAGATACTCCTAAGGCAACTCGCGTACACCCTTTTTTCTCTGAAACAGACAAGTTTCAACAGCAAGATGACGCATCAACTACTCCCAGCTTTTGTCTGAGGTATTCAAAAGTTTCCTTGGGCATTGGTTTGGTGAGAATATTAGCAAATTGCTCCTTAGAGGGAACATACTCCAATTTGACCTTTTGTTCCAATACTTATTCCCGAAGAAAATGATATTTGATCGGTATGTGCTTAGTCTTTGAATGCATGACAGGATTCTTTGAGATACTGATAGCACTTGTATTATCAAATAAGATGGAGATAGGTGGAGTACAAGTGATTTGAAAATCCTGCAAAGTTTGCATCATCCAAAGGAGTTGAGTGCAACAAGATGCGGCAGCCACATATTCTGCTTCAGCTATAGATAAGGCAATCGAATTCTATTTCTTGCTGAACCAAGATACTAATCTGGAACCCATAAAGAATGCACCGCCACTTGTTCTTTTTTTGTCATCCACGCTTCCAGCCCAATCTGCATCTGTATAAGCATGAAGAGTGAGATCTGTATCTATCGGATACCACAGGCCATAGTTTTGAGTTCCTTGAAGATACTTGAAAATTATCTTCATTGCCTGAAGATGAGCTTCCTTAGGATTTGCCTGAAATCTTCCAACCATTCCCACTGCATGCATGATGTCTGGTCGGGTACCTATTAAATAGAGAAGACTTCCAATCATGGATCTATAAGTTGGTTGATGCACTGCTGCTGATTCATAATTTTCACTGAGGCTGCATCCTGTAACCATAGGGGTACATACTGCTTTCGAATCTTCCATGCCATACTTCTTCAAAATCTGCTTGAGGTACTTGGTTTGAGATAAAAAGATACCACCTTCATTTTGTTGGATTTGTAATCCAAGAAAATATGTCAGTTCTCCAAGCAAGGACATTTCGAATTCTTTTTGCATCACCAAGGCAAAGCTTTGACTCATAGCTTCTTCACTGCTACCAAAAATGATATCATCAACATACACAACAAGTATTAGCAATTTGTTATTTTCAATTTTTATATAAAGATTGCTATCTGCTGATCCTTTTGAGAAACCTTGTTGATGAAGATATTTGTCCAGATGATAATACTAAGCCCATGGAGCTTTTTTAAGACCATAGAGGGCCTTCTTAAGTCTGCATACAAGTTTTGGATCATTTCCAAGGATGAATCCATCTGGTTGCTCAATATGCACTTCTTCTTCTAAGTCTCCATTCAGAAAAGCTGATTTCACGTCCATTTGAAATACTTTGAACTTCTGAAAGCTTGAGAGAGCAAGGAACATTCGGATGGCCTCAAGTCTAGCAACGAGAGAAAAATTTTCTTCAAAGTCTATTCCTTGTTGTTGAGCATAACCTTTACAAACAAGTTTGGCCTTGTTTCTAATAACTTCCCCATTTTCATTCAACTTGTTTTTAAAGATCCATTTTGTCCCTATGACATTCTTATCTTTTGGTCTGGGAACCAACTCCCAAGTGTTATTCTTTTCGATCTGCTCAAGTTCTTCATCCATTGCCTTGACCCAACATTCATCTTTGCATGCCTCTTTTACATTTTGTGGTTCAGTGGAGGAGAGCAATGCCAAATAGCTTGAGGCTTCTGCAATTGTTCTTCTTGTCTATATAAATGCCTCTTTCTGCCCTAAAATTTGAGATTCTGGATGATTCTTCTGAACATACCTAGACGGAGTCTTCTATCCTTATCTTTTCTTTTGGTGCCTCTTGAGCTTCTTCTTCATCATAAGTCTAATTTGATGTTGAAGGATAGTCCCCATCATCTTTGAAATCTTCGGAATTCACTTGCCTAGGAAAGTTTCCTTCTTCATCAACCACTACATCAATGTTGTCAAAAATTCTTCCAAGTATTTTGTTGTAACACTTATATGCTTTGCTGTGGGGAGAATAACCCAGGAGAATGCCTTCATCTGCTTTAGGTTCAAACTTGCCAAGATTTTCATCATTATTTTTAATATAGCATTTGCTTCTAAAAATTTTGAAATATTTTACCGAAGGAGTCCCACCATACCAGAGCTCGTGAGGAGTTTGAGTACTGTTCACCCAGACATTTGTCTTGTTGAGAATAAAGACTGCAGCAAATGCGGCTTCACCCCAGAAGGTTGCGGGAGTTCCAGACTCATCAAGAATTGCATGAGCCATTTGTTGAACCGTTCTGTTCATCCTTTCCACTACTCCATTTTGCTAAGGAGTCCTAGCTATAGATAATTCCCTTCTTATTCCATGTTCTTCACAAAAATCGAAAAATTCATTTGAGGTAAATTCTCCTCCTCGATCAGACCTAAGGCATTTGATTCTGTGATCTGATTCGTTCTCCACCAAGGCGTTGAATGATTTGAACTTTTCAAAGGCTTCGTCTTTGTGCTTCATAAGTCCTATTCAACACATCCTGGAATAGTCATCAATAAATAATACAAAGTATTCTTCTCCTCGAGGTGACCTTTTCCTAGATGGACCACATACATCAGTATGGACAAGTTCAAGTGGCCTGCTGGCTGATCCTTCCTTCTCAGGGAAGTTAGTTCTAGTTTTCTTACCAAACTGACACGATTTTCATATTGTATTGTCTGGAATTCTGATGTCTAGAAGACCACGAACTGCCTGGTATTTGCATGCTTTCCTTATCTGTGAGAAGCTAAGATGCCCCAATCTTCTGTGTCATAGCCATTGTTCATCATTCTTGCTTAGATAGCATTGATATTGTCCTTCTTTGAATATGTATAAATTATTTGGAGTTCTTACGCCTTTGATCACTGTTTTTCCTGTATCAAGATCACGAACACTACATTCATTTGATCGAAATATTACCTCAGTTCCTTGATCACACATCTGACTGACACTTAATAGATTATGCTTTAAACCATCAACATACATGACACTTCCAGCTTTGACCCTTTCTTTCCACTAAACAGAAACTTTACCTTTTATGAGAGCAGGGGTGTCATTTCCAAAAGAGACCTTCTTCTCCTTCTCTAAGGCACTATATGAATGAAGTTTTTCTTTATCACTTGTCATATGTTTCGAACATACATTGTCGATGTACCATTGATTTTCCTGCCCTTCCACATATAAGGATATACCACATCTTTTTGGTTGTGGTTCTTTCATTCTCCATGATTTGGCACTTGGGGCTTGCTCCTTCTGAGTTGTTTGCCGAAACCTGCTCCTACATTCAGAATCTTCATGACTGAAATTGTTACAAATAGAACATTCTATTTCATTTTCAAGAGCAGAGAAGTTATTGTAGTTCCTTTTCATGATCCCAGTCATACTCCTCTGTTTATGAGCTTCTCCAATCATGATTGTCTTATAGGCGACACATTGAGTTGCTTTGTGACCAAAGTTATGACAAGAAAAACATTGGCCATTGAAGAAACTCCTGTGATTATCAAATCTACCAACCAAATGATTGTAGTTTCTATTGACATCCATTCTTGAGGCAGATTGAGAAGGTTTTACCTGTGGCTGGTTGTATCTTCCGTTCATTCTAAAAGTAGATTGCCCCCAATTTATCTGATAGTCTTTGTTCATTATTGAGGTGAATTGTCCCTGATTTACCTGGTGATTTCCATTTGGCCTTTGTTCACTTTTCCTTGCTGCATCAAGATAACTTTTGGAGGTAGATGGTTCTTGCGCTTGAGTTGTTTCTTCATTGTATCCCAGATCTGTCTTGATTAGTGGAGAACGCTGCACTTTGATAATCTCATCTAATGTTTCAGATCCTTTAACAAATCTAATATTAAGAGCTTTAGATTTCTCAATCTCTTTTCTAAGTCCCACAATTTCACATTCTAACTTTTCATGATGTTTTTCCCTTTCAGCCAGTTGGAATTGCATAGTATCAATAATCATATTTTTCTCTTCTAAACAAATTTTGAGTTTAGAAATCTCTTCATAAAGACCTTCTTCATCTATAGCATCCATGAAATCTTCATCTTCAAAAGCCATTAAAATTCTATATTTATTACCATGTTCATATTCATCACTATTTGAAAATCCATCACTGTCTTCATGAGTGTAATAGCTTTTCTTATTTACATTATATTTCTTGTTCCATCTAACACGTTCCTTACCCTTTTCAAGCTTATATTTGTGAGGACATTTAGCAGCATAGTGACCGACTCTTCCACAAGCAAAGCATTTGAAAGGTAACTTACCTCTGAATCTTCCAGCACCCCGTTGAAGGTTCTTGACAAAATTTGATTCTTCCTCTTCTTCTGACATATGTCCAGACTCATAGTAATCTCCTTTGCCTGAAGCCTTGAAAGCAGCTTCTCTCCTGTCTGATGGTCCTCCTTTCCTCATCTCATAAGCAGTCAGAATTTCGTGCAGCTGTGACATGGTAAGGTTTCGTAGATTCTCTTTTTCTTCTATTGCAGAAACTTTAGATTCAAACTTAGGGGACAAAGATTCTAGAACCTTTTCAACCACAACAGCCTCTTTTATTTCTTCACCCAAGTTTTTCATACAATTAACAATCTCATCTACACGAAGGAAATAATTAGCCACACTTTCATCATTGTGCATTCTGAGATTTTCATACTGAATTCTGAGGGTTTGAAGTTTTGCTCGTTTTACATGTTCATCTCCTTCATAGCTCAGAACAATCTTGTCCTATATTTCTTTTGCGGATTTATACTGCATAACCTTGATGAATTCTAATTGAGATAGACATCCCAATAGAGTATTTACAGCCTTTTCATTTGTTTCATATTGCTTCTTACCAGCGAAATCTGTAGGAGTTGTGGATGGAAAGTTGTACCCTGTATCTATGATATCCCAGACTTCTGTACCAAGAGATTGAAGATAGGCTGTGACTCTTACCTTCCTATAGACGAAGTTGGTCCCATCAAAAATTGGTGGCTTGATCGATGCTTCTCTCTCGTAGTTGCTCATGATGATGGATCTTCCTTCAAGCGACCAAGCTTCTTCAGAAGGACCTGCTCTGATACCAATTGTTGGAAATAATACTGAGAGGGGAGGGGTGAATCAGTATTATCAAGTCAATTATTTCCTTTTTCAAATCTAGATCATATATGCTACTTCAGTTAGTGAAAACCGCGTATATATGCAATTACGTATAAGGAAACCCATGTATACCATGCAAACTTATAATTTACTTTATCTTACAGATGTTGATTATTAATCTGTGTATCAGAATCAAATAAACAGTAACCAGAAACAATGAAATAGAGCAGAAGACAATCACACACAAGAACACAAGATATAAGGTGGAAACCCAATGTGGGTGAAAACCACCTGCTGCAATTCGTCTCTATCTTCTCTTTAATTAGAAACTTCTTTTTACAATGATTTTGTACTGGTTCATTCCTTTACCAGTACACAGGCTGCAACCTGCTGAGAGCTACAACCCTCTCTTGTTCTCCAGCTTCTCCTGGAAGGGAGCTACAACCCCCTTAGCTCTTGCACTAGCCAAGATACTAGTATGTAGGTGTTGACCTACAGAAGGCTACAACCTTCTCTTTCTTCCAGGGACCACATTTCATAAATTTTTAGACTGATCCATGAACATCAATCAATCATCAAGAATTTCTGCATTAAACAATCTCCTTTTCACCAATTAGAACTGAATCAAGTAGACACTTCTCTGACAGCTATACCCAAAACACAGTAACAGTAACCACACACCAAATTATGAACCTAGAACACTGCAACAATAAACAGAAGCTGCTAGAACACAACTCAAGAGATATACGCTACTTCAAAAACCAGAAACCTGCATGCATACGCTTCTGTGTTTGAACCAACCTGTCTATACGTTGTTTTTACTCACAGAACCAGCGTGTATACGTGCCTTTGCCTCATTGAACCTTCGTACATATCTATATAGTATAATTCACTCTTTCAAATATTCAGACATTATTTAACCCAAATTACCAGATTTATAGATCAAGCATGCGCCACATATAACGGATCAAAATCATACAAAGATACTATTATTCAAGCTTTAAGATTATGACCCATCAATAGAACTTATCCTTCTCTTTGCGCTCAGGTTCCTCCTTCATTCAGATCCAGATCTGCACCATAACCCAATCACCAATATTCTAGATCTAGCACTTTATCAGATATTCAATAATTTAGATGATCCTTTGCCAAATGATCTTCTTCCTCTTTTATAGGCTTAGGCCTTACTCAATACCATGGTCCAAAACCATAACAAATCAATACCATGGACCCAATACTTGGGATCAACACTTCTGACGAGATACCATGGCCCAAAACCATAGGTTCAATTACCAAGGACTAAATACCATGGACCAAAAGTAAGTTCTCCAACATGTACGCGCTTTTCCTTGCGTGAAAGTGCGTGTATACGCATACTTGTAACATCTAACCCGAGTGTATACGCGCCTTCGTCTAGGTGACCCTGCGTATATAGCTTTTCCTTCATTCTAAGAGCCTGAACTGAGATCTGTCACCAAAGAGAGTTGCCATCAAGGACAACACCTGTGCCACACCAGTGCCATAGAGCCAACCAGTGTCATAATGCCAACAGTTTATGAGCTGGAAAAGGATCAGAAAAGAGTTTCTCAGAGCATTGTTACATGTATTTAACGAGTGTAACAATGAAAACTTGGAGATTTTTATATTTTTTAAAGAGCAATAAAATATCCCTAAAAGTGCTCTATTGAGAATTGCATGCAGCTTTTACTGCTTTTCATTCCTGAAAGTACTTTCATCAAAAGCGGTAAAAAGTATAAAAAGTAGCAATTCCTATTATCTGGGTTTATGCATGATAAAAAATCATGGAGAATGGACCACTTGCACTTTAATGATTTTCAAAAACTCATGTCTCTCATATTTATATAAGGAGATGCTTTAAGCTTTCACATGCATCATTTTCACTATTTTGAAGTTTGTGAGAGCTTGTTGGAGCTAAAGAGGAGCTGATTTTCCATGAACCATTGCAGGAGATCCAGGTAACCATTCGACATACCGTCAGTGCCAGGTGAGAGTTAAAACCTTTCTCTATGCCTTACTAAACCTTTCATAGAAATTTTATGGGTGGAATTTCGTAGATCTGAGGTTCCCTAAAGCCTTATTTGTGCACTAATGCCTTCCAGATGGCCAGTAGGGAGCGTTATACGCTCTGTACGAGCCACTAGAGGGCGTTAATACTCCTTGTACAGTACTGGGGGTAGCGTTATGGCTGTAGGGTGCAGTGAAAACCCTCATGCATGGACTCCTTAAGTGATTTTTACCCATTTTAACTGTTTTTAGGTTATTTTGTGCAGGTTTTAGGCTGAAATGACTCACCTATGGAGAGAATGGGCCCATGAAAATGAGGAATTGTTGATGAGAAGAAATCCAGCATGCATACTTGCATTGCGTTGCTGTGGTTTATTGAAGTATGCAAAGCTAGAGATGATGAAAGGATAGGAGGATTTACTGAGATGGATCATCCAGCACTAGGATGAACACGAGCAAGTGTTTAGGATTGGATATTAGGTGCTGACGATTGACTAGGATGACATTTACTTTTTGACTGGCTTGTTGTGCTGTGGGGCACAAGGAAACCTCATCGGTGGCAGGTCAGATCCACGATCTACCTCAGAGTTGGTATAGATCTACTACATCCCTGAGAGTGGACTAGTCAGCGACAGAGTCCCTATAGAGAGGATATGATCTCGGTCTATGAGGGTCGTTTTATGGTTGATTGTGCAGTTGGCTTGGTCAAAAAGTCCCCATGTAGTGACAAAGGCCCAACTGTTGCTTTTGGTTGACTGTTTCCAGCCATAGATGTTCAACTGGTGTGAAGCAGTGCTTCGCTAGTTGAAGGTAGAATTAACAGCATGTAAGACCCGTAACCAACACAGTTTTGGGTACGATACTATCATAGTCTCAATTTTCCTTGAGATGGTACCTATCGTGTGCCCACGAATGAGCTTAGTTCCCTTTGATCTGAGGGAGCCAAGGTAGGGTCACTGGTCATCACTCGATTCTCACACAGGAGGAGGACCGCTCTGGCACTTCTTTGACAAAGAATTTTTCCAGTGGCTTCATAGCCAAATTGTGATTGTTGATGACTATGCCTATGAAGGCATCGACTTTACCAGTGACCCAGACTTGATGATACCACCTGGGACCAACTAGGGTCCTCAAGGTGAGAATAATTTTGACAGTACTTAAGTAATTTTGCGCTTTTGAATGTATATGTAATGTTTTTTAAAGGTGAAATAAGAACTGACACGAAACTTTTATGCTTTAACATAGATGTGGCACCAGTACGACCTGCTAGCGAACCTCACTATGTGCGATGAGCCTCCAACTACTTGCTGGAGGGGGCGATGCTGACAGTCTTCGTGAGGTTCTGAGGAACCTAAAGGGTTTAACTATGGATGTCCCCCACCTTCCTATGAGGGAGATTCTCGCTCATATGCAGCGGCACACCGTTGGTGTACCTGAGCAGTTTCTGGTTCCTCTTCGAAGGGTAGCTAGAGCGGTTTTAGCTTTTCTGGAGCAATAGGCTCTTTTTAGCAAGTGTTCTGTTGTAGCCATACGGGTGCTTGTAGCTAGGCTTTGAGCCATTTTTTACTTAAATCATCCAAGTTTTGGAATATTTTGATGTAAAAAACTGGATTTCGATATATATATATATATATATATATATATATATATATATATATATATATACAGATATTTTTGGTATTTTGGTGGTGTAAATGTGTTTTTAAATGTTTTTTGTAACAAATTTTTAACTTTAGTAAATGTTTTACTTCTCATGCATGTTGCTATAAAGAATGAGACAAATTCCAATCCAATACATAGTTAGCTAACAAATCAGTGACTGTATTTAATTCTTGAGGAACATGCTCATATGTGATTATTTCAAATCGACGTTCCAAGAGTCACACCCTTAGATAGTTACGTAACAAGGTTGGATTACGAACGTGATAATGGTTTTTCAATTGCATAACAACTAGCTGGGAGTCTAACCTGACCACTAGATTGGAGATGCCCCTTGATGACGCTTCCGTGAGAAGCGAAATGACGGACATGTACTCAGCAATATTGTTGGTGGCGGTACCAAGAAAGACCCCCCCGGAGCAAAATAGTTCTGACTCGGGTGTGTAGATGACCCAAGCAGCTGATGCAATGTGCCGTGTGTGACGACTGGCACCATCTGCGTATCCTACGTATGCTAAGGGAAACGATGACATTTGCATTGCGAGAAGAATGCATGAGACAAGTACTCCACTAAATGACAAAACAATCCAATCACATCAAAATAGGGAAGCAAAAATTATGAATACATAAAATTACAAAGCACACGCCCAGTGAAATACTAGTCACAACACTTTTTCAGATAGAGCCCATATCTAGGCTCCTTGAGTGGGATTCCTTCCTAGTCCTGTAGTTCATATGCCCCCATTGGGAGGACTTTTGTTATGACATAGGGACCTAGCCAAATGGGTCGAAGCATGCATGCCTCCAAGAGGTTATCTTTTGGATGATAAAGCGATACAAAGTCGCCCTCTTGAAAAGAACAAAACCTAACCTCTTTCACAAATTGGGATTATACCCACTCTTTGTGAGCTGTGAGTTCCAAATCGGCATCTTGATGGGTTTTATCCAGCTGTTTAAGGTATAGTAGGCGTTCTTCTTCAGCAATAGGGCCGAACATGGGTTCAACGACTATTTCTAGGGAAGGGATTGGCCACCCATTTTGTTTTGCTTCGTCGTAAAGTTGGATCTCATGCGCGACAAATGACAGATTAAAGTCGGGCATTTCCTCGTGAGACCAAACAAATTCATCATGGAATTCCTCATATAGGCAGGTGGAGCTTGCAATTTCCTCAGGACTGCAATCTACTCGCATCTGGGTGTTTTCCACGATGCCTGTCGTGACTGAAATATCTATGGGTAATGACCTGGAAGTGTCACCCATGTTTCCTTCTGCATCCAAAGTTTGGATGATTGCGTATGGTGAGGAAACAATTTCTGGTAAGTTAGAGGACATGATTTGAAGAGGCATAATGTCTGAATCAGATATCGGGACAAGATGGTGCTAATCCTCCCAATGTTTCTCTCCAAAACTCATAATTTCTTAAACGGCTTCATTCATAGGTATGAGTTGATTGAATGGATCTAAAGGAGGAGTGGTTATGGGAAAGGCGGTGGTACCGTCGGCAATAATCAACGTGACCGGAGATGTGGATGCGGATTGAATGCCTTAGTAGGCTGATTCAACTGGTGACAACGGCATCTGGTCTCCGAATGTGTCAAGGTCTGAAGGAGTTGTTAGGATCTAGGGATCGGTCAGTTCATGAGGAATTGATGAAAGCATCTTCACTGATTTTGAAACCTGGGGCAGCTGAAGAGGAAAACAACCCATAAGGGAAGAAGCCTTCAGCAAACCGGAACCTATACTGACATTACTATCAGTTCCACCTCCTACTAGGGGTACGGAGCCACTTGGTAATGGTGCATAATCGGGGGTGCAGAAAGACAACTGATCCACTGTAATAACCTTTCCATCCAATGCAAATAGGATGATACGAAAGACAGAGGATATGACGGCCATCATGGCATATGTCCAATTGTGACCCAGCAACATATTATAGTCAAGTTTCTTGTCCACGACTTCTACGTCCACCGTTACTGTTTTCCCATGCAATGTGATAGGAAAACTCGCTAGGTATCCTTTTGGGATAAAGGTGTGGCTGTCAAAGGCCTTAAGGGAGTTCGACGGTGGGGATAGGGTTGGGGAACCTAGGGCGAGCCAACATGAAGCTGACATGATGCAGGTTGAAGCACCTTCTTCGATGATAGTTCTGTGTATACCTTTACCTTTCGAAGTGATATGCGCTTGAAATGCAAGCTGGTGGGAAAGGGGAGGTTTACACTTTTCCATGTCGAAAATAGCAAGCATGGAATCTGTAGGGTTAATACCTCTGATAGTTGAAAGCAAAGCTTTTCGTTGGCTGGGGCATATTTGTAATACTTTGAGTGTTGACATAATTGACGGCACTTGCGCCAAATCCTCTACGATATTTTAGTGTTGGGTGGCACATACAAATGTATTGTGCATTGTGCGTTGAAGTGCCCCCTTGGGGGTTGATTTACAAAGTCCTCAATTGGCATTTCGATATGCAGATCGTTGGGTGGCGATGGGTTTTGACCTGAGGATGGTTCTGCTGCCGGAGCGACAGGAGCTCCATAAGATTTGGCTCTTGTGGCGAGTTATACCGTTTCAAATGTGTAAACGGTAGAAGATCCTTCACCAGCTGAAGGATGTTGTGAACCATCGTTGCCCCTTGGCATGGGTTGCAATTGGTTGGCAATGAGATTTTGTTGTTGTTGAGTAGGAAAAGGATTTCTAAGGACAGCAGGTGCCTTACCAGAATCCCTTTTGGCAAGGTAATTTGTGCATTCTTGAAGATGCAGACAACGCCAGGTTATGTGGTCTTCAGCACAGAGTTTGTATGGATATCTGGTGCCTTTATCCTCTTCCTCATCAGTAGGTGCAACGACCTTCTGTTTTGGGTTGGGCTGCTTGAATGACTGCTCCTCAAAAGGAGCGGTCTTGTTCTTATTCTTCTTGTTCTTGCCACCGGATTTTTGTGTAGACTACACAAAGTTTATCGCAGTGGTAGGAAGAGTAGTCTCTTTGGTAGAGGGGTCCACTGCCAGCTTGGCAATGGAACCACTGAGTTGTTTTACAGTGACCCTGGAGGTTGTGCCGACAATCCCATTGATGTGCACTCCAGGGTGTTGAGTGGTGGAAGCATTGGGGTTACCAGGAGCATGGGGGATTATGTTGTAAAGAGTTCCAGATTGTGAATAAATCAAATATAAGTGCTGGGCATGATGTATGGATTGGTCTTCTGTGACCACACCACCTAGAGCGACATCTCTAGCGATTTGTGGGAGTAAGGACTTATAGAACCAGTTTGTTAAGAGAAAATCAGGGATGGGAGCTTTGACTAACCTCTGCCTACGTCTCCATTCATGAATATGATCGGAGATGTGGGTGGCAGTATCCTAACAAAATGAAGTAAGGAGCTCTGTCCCAGTCTCATAGCGAATAGGTAACTGAAAGTGCTTTAGGAACTCCATCGCTAAAGCGTCAAAGGTATTTACTGACGCGTGTGGTAACACAATATACCATTTCGCGGCATTGCCAGTGAGGATGTGGGGAAAGAGACGTAACCGGACACTATCATCCACCATAGAGTTAGAAACACACTAGAGATGGTAGGTGGTGATATGGGTGCCCCGATCCTCCCCTTGTTTTCCATCGAACTTTGGGATGTCCATTGGTATTTTATGCAGGATCGGCGACCATTGTCAGTTGTGGTAGATGGGGTCATTTTTCAGCTTGTATAAGTCAAGAATATCCAACATTGCCAAAAAAGGCAGAGAGTTGGGTGCCCCCGACTCAAACTATGGTGATGACAGATTACCTGAGGAGTTCTGTGCTCCTCCCATCATTTAGTTCCCCATAGTGTACATGGGTTGCGTGGTGTAGCAGTTGCTTTGCGGTATGGTGTTGCAGAGTGGATTTCCATGAGGATTTTGATACTAGGGTATGAAATTGCCCCTAGTATAGGCAGTGCCCCCTTGACTTATTTGAGTCTGTGAGTAGGGTGCCCCCATGGATTCGTTGGGAACCCCTTGTGGATTCCTAACCGACACAGAACTAACCATTTGGCTTTGATTGACAGAGGGAACACTCATGTCAATTAGTGACTGTCCATGCATGCCTGAGAATGGAGGGGGAACTGTGACATTCCCTACCATTATGTGCATATTTGGAAACCCCCCCGATATCTAAATCTGGGGGTTGGAACTGTACATTGGTGGCCGGCCGTGTTGTTGGTAAACAGGAACCGCGCCCATAGTGTCGCATTGAGTGTTATATGGAGCACTGTATGTGGCGCTTGTCGAAGATATGCATTGTGACACCATAGGAGTGGAACCTGGAATCTTCTGGGTTCCACTTATAGAGGGTGTTATGTGAGTTGTTGTACCTGGGACAAACGGGATAGAAGGATTCCACATTACCGGTGTTGTGATGATTGTTGACTGGGGAAGTGGTAGAGGACCAACATTGTCTCTAAAATTCCACAACCCCTGAGTCGTCGACTGGATAGATGGGAAAGTTCCACTTACTAAAGAAGGAAGTACAGGTACCACGATAGGGTCCGACAGATTTGTGAGCAGAGTGTTAAAGTGAGGAAGAAATCCTTCTGTGAAGAAATCCTCCAGAAAACTGGAATCGTCAGTCATCCACACAAATCCCATGTGAGATTTAGGAGACTAATTCCTTGAATAAGAGGAATCTGAGTCAGTGGAACTCGACGAATCTTCCATAATGAGTGGAGGAAGTCCTAACAATCGTTTGGAGTGATGACGAGGGCCGGATGTAGCCACAGTGACCGTTAAGTTTTATCAAATAAATTTTAATGTGATATTCTTTAAAGTCTCAAAAAATGATAGCACTCAGGTACCTAAAAATAAAAAATACAATAAATATATCAATCAACAAACAGAGGGAAAGTACCTCATCTAATAAGCACCGATCACTGGAGATGAAACCTAGTATCTCAATGAATAACAGAGAAGGATGGCCAAATGTACGGTTACAATTACCCTAGAGCTTCGTCTGAACCTCAAATTGAGGGGCCAAGTACTCTCGTGAAGATGAGCACCCTCTGTCCATGTTAGGTACCGAGACAGCCCGTCCCAGTCACCTTGTGTAAGTACCTAGAAGTTTTGGCCACTAGAGATATCTCAAATCATAGACATTACCGTGGGGAGGGCATAGTCGTAGACAGCATGTTGTGTGGGCAGGAAACCTAAGTCCCTGACTCAATTCCGAAATCCTCGAAGGGACCCCCAGTACACATAATTCCCAAAGGATTTGTAAGAGAAGGCAGGCTACCTTCAATCAAGGAAAATTTTAAGAACCACCCTAAATTTATATGTATAATAAATGGGCTAATCCCCATGATACATAGGAAAAATGGGAGGCGATTTTATCAATAATATAATGTGTATATATCATTTTTTCGGCGAATCTCTAATTAGATTATATTATTTTGTACAGTGATGGAGAATCTTTCACTAAATTATAAAATCTATTAAGATCTTGGCAAATCTTTTACTGAATAATAAAACATTGTGAAGCCTTGGCGAATGTTTTGTTAAAGTATGAAACCATATATGATAATAAGAAAACATATTCATTAAATAGTAGTATACTAACATACATATTTGGAAAATGAAACATAATTTTCTCTTCCTATAAACAATGTTCCAAGTTTCAATGGCCATGTTTGTCAAGGTTCTTACAATACACTCTTTCATATCCTTCTATTAGTTTTGATAATATTCCACAACAAAGTTCTTGTAGGTGTTGATATTGACAACGACTCTTGTCAAGGTAGGAGAGATTAATATTTTCTCTAGAAATTTTGTAAAGCTACCACTTTTTTCTGTAGAAATTTTGAATAATTTAACACATATTCTATGGAGATTATACTGATCATGTACTATTATGGAATACATACACAATACATAAGCTCATCTATGTTGATCATCAATTTAGCAGCATCAATAACAATAAAACATTAAGAGCATGCACACATTAACATAGTATGTAACCTGGGGAAAGCTTACAGCTGAAAACCCACACTATCTGTATATTAATGATTGAGAACATGTAACATTACAAAGTACAATGCTTATCACAAGCAATCCAGTACCAGCTCCACCTGTTACACACAATACAGCTCAGCTCTGATCTCCAAATCTATTCCACTGCTTGCCTTCCTCCACTGCTCAATACCTGCTCAAGAATGAATGAGAATGGATTAACCAAACTCGTATTTACCTCCAAAGAATCACTCAAACTGGGAAAGACGTGAGCAGAGGCTATAATACTAGGGATATACTGGGCAATACTCATTGGCATACTCAATCCCTTGATTGTGCAAATCCTCATGCACAACTATAGTCACAACTGATAGCAATTTGATCCTCTAACACTTGTCCCTACTGAATTGAACATGCAATGACATGCAGCTGAGTTAACTGATGTATTCTATAGTTGCATTATGAGTTAATAATTAGTTTAACAACTCATCATTAGTCTATTTGCAGTTAGACTAATTACAACTAGTTTATCCAAGTCAAACTGAACACAACTCCACCAACTCCACAATCAACCCCACCAAACTCAACTGATTGAGTTCTAATTGAAGTCATGCATGCAAAAACTCAACTGACCCACAAAGAAAGCGTACTTCCTTCTGACAACTGCATGTGCCACATCTATAGCTCAAACTGAAGTGCTACAAAAGAATAAGATCAAGTTTATAGTCCAAATATTATTATGAGACAATAATATTTGACTTTTCTATTTTTTACAGCCAGTCTAAAAATAGACTTTGATCACTCCTGTTGTGATCACTCCTGCTGTGATCATCCCTGCTGTGGTCACTCCTTCTGTGATCATCCCTGCTATGATCCAAAAATAGAACTTGCGCCATAATTTTCCTGCGGGCCCACTTAGTGAAGGCGAATCTTTTCACTAAGCTCCATCATCTTGTTGCAATCTCATCACTCCCTCTCGACAAGATATGGATTATCAGCAACCCCTATCCTGACTCGGTGGTATTCAAATTTTCTCCTGGTGAGAGCCTTTGTTAGAATATCAACATCCTGATCCTCCGTTGGAATGTATGAAAGCAACATGATCCTCCGCTGCACACAATCTTTGATATGATGGTACCTGATGTCAATATGCTTAGATCTATCATGAAATACAGGATTAGCCGAGAGTTTAATGCAACTTTGGTTATCACAGTAGGATCCAAATGAGAACCGAACAAATCAACCAGGATCTTCCTCATCCATATAGCCTCACATGGGGCCAAACTTGCTGCCATATACTCGGCCTTTGCTGAACTGAGTGCCATGGATCTCTGCTTCCTGTTGTACCAAGAAACTGTTGTCGATCCAATACTGAAGACCCCTCTTGATGTGCTCTTTCTTTCCATTGGGCTCCTTGCCCAATCTGCATCCGTGAAGCCACATAGCTTCACCTCATCCTCCTGTCCGTACCACAATCCATATCCCGATGTGCCTCTCAAATAACACAATACATGCTTGCCCACCTTCCAGAAGAGCTTGGTAGGCTTAACCATAGCTCATGAAAGCTAGTTAACCACATAGCATATATCGGGTCGTGTATTGACCAAATACATCAGCGACCCCACCAACTATCGATAAACAGTGGCATCCACTTCTTCTCTCGAAGTGGCATCCTACTTCCTCCAACCTCCAGGAAGAGGAGTATCAACAGGCTTGCAACCATGCATGTTGAACTTCTCCAGTATCTCCCGAGCATACTTGCCCTGAGAAACAAACAGTCCACCACTGCACTACCATATTTCCAATCCTAGGAAATAGTGAAGGAGGCCCAAGTCCTTCATCTCAAACTCCTTAGCAAGATCATCTTTGCATGAAAGTATCAATAGCTCATCACCCGTTAGAATCAAATCATCAACATACAGTACAATGATAAGCAACGTACCCTCCACCACAATCTGGTATAGGTTAGGATCCGCCTCGCTCTTGGAGAATCCAAGTCCTGTGAAATAGCTGTCTATCCATGTGTACCAAGCACGTGGTGCTTGCTTCAACCCATATAGCGCTCTCTTGAGCCTGCACACATGCGACTCACTGCTAAAGACCTCAAAGCCTTCGGGCTACTCAATGTACACCTCTTCCTCAATGACTCCGGTGAGGAACGCAGTCTTCACATCCATCTGATGAATGTTCCATCCCATCTACGCTGAGAGAACAAGAATCATCCGTATGGAAGAATACCTTGCGACAGGTGCAAAGGTCTCCTCATAATCGATCCCCTCTATCTGTGAAAAGCCTCGGGCAACAAATATTTCCTTGTACTTCTCCACACTCCCGTCAGCTGCCTGCTTAACTTTGTAGATCCATCTTGAACCCACCACTGATTTCCCTTCCAGTCTAGGAACAATCTCCCATGCACTGTTTCTGACAATAGAATCATACTCTTCCACTATGGCATCTACCCATGCGGGATCCTCCACAGCTTCCTCGAAAGAGGATGGCTCAGTCACAACACACTTTCTCATAAGAGCCATGTATCCAGTGTACTGATCAGGTGACTTTCTTTGCCTACGTTGGGCTGTAGGTGGTCCTACAACTTTCTCTGCATCTTGAGCCAGTTGCTCAGCTTCTGTCAAGCGCTTTCGCTCTCTGATGGTTGGTGCTACATGAGTGGTCTCTTCCACTCCATGAACCTCGTCCTATGGCTGATCCACATCCTAAATCTCATCCTTAGGAACTAATAGCTCCTCATCTGCATGCAAGTGTAGCTCCCTCTCAAGCGAACACTTCATGGCTTTCTCCTCCTGAAATTTTATATCCCGTCGCACAACAGTTTTACCACTGTCTGGAAAATACACACGATAGTTGTGGGGCGTATCAGTGTACCCCAAAAATATCCCAACCTCTGCGGTTGGCTCCAACTTCTTCCTGGCATCCTTCGTCACATGCATGTAAACATTAGCACCAAAAATCCTCAAATGAGAAATATTAGGCTTCTTACCAGAATAAACCTCCTCGGGTGTACTCATGCCAAGTATCCTATGAGGACAACAGTTCTGAACATAAACTGCTCTATTGCATGCTTCCGCCCACAAGTGAAGGGGTAGGCCCTGATCATGCAACATTTCCTGTGCAGCACCCACAATCGTTCTGTTCTTCCGCTCAGCTACCTCGTTTTGCTGTGGGTTATGGGGAGCTATGAGCTCTCTTCAAATCCCTTCTGCCTTGCAGAAATCCTTGAACTCGTCCGAGATGTATTCACCACCATTATCGCTCCTAAGAGCATTCACCTTCTTCCCTGACTCCTTCTCAACTAGGGCTTTGAATTCACAGAAGTTTGAATATGTCTCGCTCTTCTTCTGCATGAAGAAGATCCAACACTTACGAGAGAAATCATCAACAAAAATCACATAATACCTGTGTTTTGCTGTCGAAGCAACTGAGAAAGGTCCACACACGTTTGTGTGAATTCTCTCAAGGATCGTCGTGGCACGACTATCCTTCTCGTGAAAGGTGGCTTTCACAAACTTCCCCAAAGTACACCCCTTGCACTGATCTGACTACGCAAGAGTGCCTTTAGGAAGCCCTGTACTGATTTGCTGCAATATCTTCAAGGCTCCATGGTGAAGGTGACCCAATCTCCTATGCCACAACTCGCCATCATCCTGACTCACCAATCCTTTTGCCTTACCTACCATTGCAACGCATCCATCTACATGCAAATGATAAAGGTTCCTTACTCGAACCCCTATCTTCCGGGTCTCACCAGTTGTCTTGCTGCGCAGGAAAGCTTTTCCCTTGCTGAAAACAACATCATACCCCTTGTCTTCTAACATTGCCACAAAGATAAGATTCTTCTTCAATCCTAGAACATGCATGACTTCCTTCAATACGAAGGGTTTACCAGAATCCCTCTCAAAGGAAATGGTACCGATACCGGTCGCACTGTATCTACCATCATCACCCATCTTGATGTGCACTCCAAGATCTTTTTCCTCCAGATCAGAAAACAAATCTCTATCTCCCGTCATGTAAAAAGACGCAACACTGTCCAAGAACCACACTGATCCCATCACACTTGAGACCAAGCATGCGATCAATGAAAAATCAAGCTCAAATTGTGAGGCTAGAGCCTCTCCTGCTGCCGATCCAGCAACCTTCTTGTTCTTCTTCTGCGGACAATTAGTGGCATAGTGTCCGTGCTGGTGACAGCGAAAACACTTCACCTTGGACATGTCCTACTTCTTGCCTTTCACACTAGATTGAGAAGCTTTCTTGCTCTTCTCTTTCTTTGCTTTGGAAGCCAAAGCGCAATTTTCTTCATCAGCTCCCTTTGACGAAGATCTGTCCCTGGTACTCCACCTGATCTCCTCCTGCACAAGATCTGACCATAGTCTTTCCCATCCTGGCAATTTCTCCTGACCATTGACAGAGTCCTGATAGGAATGCCAACTCTTCAGAAGACCAAGGAGAGCTAAGCTCACCAAGTCCTCATCATCGACAGTAACCCCCACACTTCCCAGCTCATCTCGACACTGAGTGAACTTCGTGAGATACTTGGGCATATTGTCACCCTTCTCGCATTTTATGTTTCTGAGTTTATCTTTGAGCGCCAGCTTCCTCTGGTCGCTCTTGCTTTGGAATAGATCTATTAAAGCCTTCCACATCAGATATGGAGAAGTCTTTCCATGCAGTCTGGACACAATGTGATCCTTCACACCCTCCAACAGAATCCTTCGACATTTTGCGGTCTTCTTTTGCCAAGCATCAGCTTGAGTAGCATCAGTAGGCTTTGGGACATCTGTCTATATGAACTCCTTCAGCCCATTATCATCTAATACTGCCTCCATCCTGTCCTTCCATGCAATATAGTTTGAGCTGCCCTCAAGAGCATGCTCCAATCGCAATCTGTTGAAAGACATTGCTGCTTTGCCACCAAGAAAACACTGCTGCAAATTCGAATTCCACCAGCTCCAAACTCAACCGCCTCGGATCTAAGATTCATGAGAACACAATATTTCTCATACAGATATTGACTGTATGGGAATTCACCGGATATCTCACCTTCCAAAGGAAGGATGAATCCAGAGGCTACCTGGCCTGATTACAGACTCTGCCTGAAGAAATAGAATGTAAACACTTCCTGAATAGTAGATCTGATGATCAACAGCTCTGATACCATGTAGAAATTTTGAATAATTTAACACATATTCTATGGAGATTATCCTGATCATGTACTATTACGGAATACATACACAATACATAAGCTCCTCTATGTTGATCATCAATTTAGCAGCATCAATAACAATAAAACATCAAGAGCATGCACACATTAACATAGTATGTAACATGGGGAAAGATTACAGCTGAAAACCCCACACTATCTATATATTGATGATTGAGAACATGTAACATTACAAAGTACAATGCTTATCACAAGAAATCTAGTACCAGATCCACCTGTTACACACAATACAACTCAGATCTGATCTCCAAATCTATTCCACTACTTGCCTGCCTCCACTGCTCAATACCTTCTCAAGAATGAATGAGAATGGATTAACCAAGCTCATATTTACCTCCAAAGGATCACTCACACTGGGAAAGACGTGAGGAGAGGCTATAATATCGGGCATATACTAGGCAATACTCATTGGCATACTCAATCCCTTGATTGTGCAAATCCTCATGCACAACTATAGTCACAACTGATAGCAATCTGATCCTCTAACACCTGTCCCTGCTGAACTGAACATGCACTGACATGCAACTGAGTTAACTGATGTATTCTATAGTTGCATTATGAGTTAATAATTAGTTTAACAACTCATCATTAGTCTATTTGCAGTTGACTAATTACAACTAGTTTAACCAAGTCAAACTGAACACAACTCCATCAACTCCACAATCAACTCCACCAAACTCAACTGATTGAGTTCTAACTGAAGTCATGCATGGAATAACTCAACTGACCCACAAATAAAGCATACTTCCTTCTGACAGCTTCATGTGCCACATCTGTAGCTCAAACTGAAGTGCTCCAAGAGAATAAGATCAAGTTTATAGTCCAAATATTATTATGAGACAATAATATTTGACATTTCTATTTTTGACAGCCAGTCTAAAAATAGACTTTGATCACTCCTGCTGTGATCACTCCTGCTGTGATCATCCCTACTGTGGTCACTCCTGCTATGATCCAAAAATAGAACTTACGCCATAATTTTCCTACAGGCCCACTTAGTGAAGGCGACTCTTTTCACTAAGCTCCATCATCTTGTTGCAATCTTAACATTTTCAAGTTATCAAATTTCTTTCTTATTCCATAGACTCCAACTATGAGATAAAAAAAAGCACATCAAGTTTGTTTACCCCAACATGCCAACAAGTAGCAAGCCCCAACTGTATTATATAAGAAAGTATTAGGTATCCGAAGGGCTTAAAGGGGATCTATTTGAAAGAAGTGACCATTGTGAGAATCCTTCCAATCAATATACAAATATATAAATGTAGATTTATTATTATTTTAATTGGAAATCTTCAATTAAATAATGAAATTTAATTACGTCTCTCCCAATCTAAATTGCTTATTAGCATAATTCACTACCCTCATAGGTCTCGCATTTTTTAATAGCGTTGTAACATGTAGATTAATTTCCTTTTTGGTGAACAATCTCCACCTTTTAGGAAAATATGGTGCAGTGGCCCCAACCCCTACAGATCATTAGGACAAACTAAGAATAGCACAGAAGATGAAAGGTTGTACAAACCAACTTATTTTTCAAACAAATAATCCAACATCAGTACCTAAACTTTTTCATGAAGATATCATATTGAGAATGTTTGAAAAAAGGTGGGAAATCTTCTGCGAGGGTGATGCAGAAAGAGTGATAAGGTTTCATTGTTTTGAACTTTTTTTGTTGAAAGTTAAAAACCAATATTAATGGAGATATTTTTATTTTTTACTATATTTTGTGAAGTGACTAAATGTAGCTTTAACCATTCACTTTAAGATGTTTTTACAACATAATTTCCTAAGTCTATTTAATATCTTCATTATCATAAAAACCAACCTATATCCATCTTAACTCCACATCTACCACTCTTAGGGGGATGAAATCTATTTATCCCTCTAAGCACTTGGTAGACCCAGAATTAAGATGGATCTAATATGATAGAATTTCCCCTTTAAATAGTCTATGCTCACATGAATACCATGGTATTACCATGGGTCAATACCATGGGTCATCATAAACCTTGAGCTTAAAAATTACTATTAGTAATTTATAAAAATTAATAAAATTAATAATTGATTTTTATTTTATTTTTTATTTTAACCAAGTTAAAATGTTTAACATACATTAAATTACAACATACATTTTTACTCTTGATCCACCAAGCGGTGAGAGGGATCAAATATTTTTTCACTTTATGCTAGTTTGCATATCACGATATTCGATACCTCTCGGGGCTTAGTAGATCCAGAGTAAACATGGATCTATGCTGGTTTAATTCCCCCATTTAAATAGGCGACATTCCACGTGAATACCATGGGTCAATACCATGTGCAATTTATATTTTTATTAATAATAATATTAGGGTTAATAATGTTTTTTGGCATGGTAGTAATAATAATCTAGCGCATGGTATTTTGCCCATAGGTTTCACCTAAATATAACGCATTTTTTGAGTGTTCTTAAATATAAGGTGACTTATGGGGTAAATATAAAAAAAATGTTTTATTTGTTTACCATACCTCTCATTTATTTATATTTTTATTAATTTACCATACCTCTTTTACAAATATGGTATTTGGCCGAGAGGATTCACTTAAATAAAACCTCTTTTTTGAGCCTTCATAAATAGAAAGAGGGTTATGGACTAAATATAAAAAGAGGTTTTATTTATTTACCATACCTCAGGTTTATTTATATTTTTATTTATTTACCATGCCTTTTGAATAAGTATAAAAAGAGGTTTTGTTTATTTACCATACCTCCGCTTTATTTATATTTTTATTTGTTTACACCCTTGCATGTATATAAGGTGACTTATGGAGTAAATATAAAAAACATTTTATTTATTTACCATACCTCTCATTTATTTATATTTTTATTAATTTACCATACCTCATTTATAAATATGGTATTTAGCCCATAGGATTCACTTAAATAAAACCTATTCTTGAAAATTAGGGCAAATGGAAGGTTGTAACTCCTAATTTCAAGGGCTAAATTTACCTTTTTCACCCTCTCCCTTAAAATAAGGCGAGCTATTTGAGGTGATTTGTAAAAATGTGCTATGATACAAAATATTCGCCCACTAAAAATTTAAAAACCCTTAATTTCACCAAAGGGCGAACATTCACCCCTAAAATTTTCCATGCCTTCAATTATAGTCCGATGTTGTCTCGTATTTTTCTCCGTTGTTAGTGGAATGGTCCTGGTAATATGAGTGCAGAAGGATTTTTCACTCGTTAATGACACTAGTTTTGGTTTTCAACCTTGGGCAGTTCACTCACATGTTTATCCCAAGGTCCTAGCCTAGCTAATATTGGTTTGCTCAAAAGAGTAGCCGATTGATTTTAATGTAAATTTTAAGTGTACTTGATTATTTGTCTTCGGTAGGGGTGTTGACATATGAATATGGTGAGACTCTTGACTCAATAAATCATGCAGAACAATGCTCTGAATTTTTTTTCCAATTTTTATGCAAACAAGTCTTATTCTACATATTCATCTTTTCACATATTCAT
Source organism: Pinus tabuliformis (assembly GCA_031772625.1). Taxonomy (NCBI): domain Eukaryota; kingdom Viridiplantae; phylum Streptophyta; class Pinopsida; order Pinales; family Pinaceae; genus Pinus; species Pinus tabuliformis. The sequence continues at coordinate 92,743,767 of CM062817.1, forward strand.
AGATTCATCTGTGCATCTAAATCCATTCAACACTTGCATAACCAAAAGATTCTTTTTCCAATATTTCCTAACAACTACTGAAAACCAAAATGAAGTAGCTTACAACTATTTCGACAGAAGGATGAATACAATTTATCAGTCTTTCTTTCAAAAAAAATGTATTTTAAGAGAGAAAAACTAAAACTTTTTCCTAAAAATAAATTTTCAGGACACCAAATTTGCTAACATAATATAGTTGCAGATCTTACTTCAGCCCATGAGAAAATTCTCCCCCCCCCCCCTTTTGGTCCACAAACACTACTGGAAATCATGGAAATGGGAGACTAACACTCTGTTTCAGTGTAAACAGAGAGTTAGTCGGTCCATTAATGCTCCCTATACACAAGCACAGTGCTTTATAAAGCTCTGTTTAGCCTGGTAACTTGTGCTAATGTGGGAAATTGCTCAAACAAAGGGCCTTTAGGATCAGTTTCTGAGGAGAATGCAAACTAGTAGGATGTAACAAGATAGTTGGTGGATTAGAAAAGGATTTGAAGAAGTAGGGAGCTCTTAGAAGAAAGAGAAGAATTGAGAGGAGTCCGGGTAAACTGGGAACTAGATGTATAGTCCCCAGCGGAGTCACCAATTCTGCTATGGGGTAAAATGCACGGTGTATGGAGAATGAAAACTACCCTCAAAGGCCTTCCCGGGACCTTTGACAGACTATAAGATTATCTGCAAAAGCTACCAAGTTATACACATGTTCATCTATCAAATATCAGTTAACCAAGTATGGAAAGAGTGTTTACCTCAAATCTCCTTCTAGATTTGTTTGGAGATCTCAATGTAGCCAAGAAGAACTCCTCCAAATCCGGCTCCAAGACAATTCCTGCACAAAGAAAAGGCAAACACAATCACAACATACAATCTAGAAAACTAATATAAGAATGCACAATGAACATATATTTGTATACAACTTAAACTACTCAACTCGACAAGTATCGAAATGAACAACTCAATGAACAATGTTACCGACACTATGGAGTAGGGAACACAACTGCAGTTCTGTATTTATAATGGAAGAATGATTACAACCATCCATTGTATCAATGTTCTCTTTCCCCTTCTTCCTCTCTCTCTCTCTCTCTTTCAGCTCACTTCTTCAAGTATATGATAGTTCACAATAGCTTAATGGGCTATCCTTTCAAATGCTATGACCCTTTTCACAATGGCCCTCGCACTGCTTATGTAGCAATCGAGTTAGGGCTGCCAAGCTCCTCCTAGAGTTCAATAGGGAAAAAGCCATGAACCTACCATGTTTTCAAGCTTTTTCCCATTTGCCTTCATTCTCAGATTGGAATTTCCCCAAATAATTCAATTTTTGGAGTTTCCTTGATTTTCTTGAGCAAATTTAGGGATAAATATCTAGATATTTGTGAGCAGATTCATTGGCTTGACCCAATGAACATCTCTTAGTTTCACTAATGCTCCCCCTAGTCTAACAACTTGAGTTAGCAGGGTGACTAACGCTCCTCTATGCTTGGTAACAAGCTTTATAAAGCAGGTTAGTAGTGTGCAGGGAGCACTAGTGTGGAATCAAGGCCTGCAATTGTGGTCTTTGCTTCAATCATGCTGTCTTTCACCTCTGAGTTGATGAGGAGGTCATTTTTTCCTGTAACAGCAATCCTAGGACAATCAAGACTTTTCAGTGAGAAGGAAATTTTGAAAAAGAAAGCTTGCAGGAAAACTGAGTTCTCCAGATAGTAGATGACCATACAACAACATAAATCACCAGGTAGTAGACCTAACTAGGCAAAAAGATTTGAAAAAACAATTCAAAAAATTGCATACGCGACTGTGTAAAGACACAGAAGCATGCACACACATTTCTAATACAAGAAACTCACGTATACGTGAGTCTTCTTGAAGAAACCTACGTGTATATGTGACTGTAACCCAAGAAAACAACGTATACAAAGCTCAATTAGGAAAAAACAAAAATCAAAGTCTGATCAAGAAGATCAGACTTGATGCTTAGGACACTAATGGATCAAACAACACTATAAAAGCAAGAAAACAAGAAATTGAACCATGATTGAGAAGAAACAACCCAAAACAGGAATAACAAGAATTTTATCCCCAGTGGAGTCAAAAATTCTATTGTGGGTGAGATCACCCTAGGGTTTTGGGTTGAGAACCCCAACAGAGCGGATGGCAAACAACAGCAAGAAATTCTCAAGAAGACAATCTAAATTTTGATTCTACTGAACTCTGCAGGAGTGTCCTTACCTGAAGATCCTACGTTTGGGTAGATCCCGCAAGGTGAAAACCCTCAGTTTTTCTTGATGTCTTTGAAACCTAAAAATTATTCAAATGAAACATATACAACAGTTGAAATATAAAACATGTTCATGATATTAACATTAAGTCATATAAATGAATGAACAATCACACATCAATATAAGATTCATAGACGAATTACAATATAAATTTATGCATAAACACATTTAATATCGGAAACTAAACAACATTTCTTTGTTGAACTAAGCTACAAGTAAAGTGGAGAAATAACACTTGAGTCCTTCTCCAGCTCCAAGCGGAACCGTCCTCTAGATCCGTCCATTCCAGGCCTCAACAATCTTCCTCCATCACCAATACAATGATATCTCAAGAAAGATGAAGGATATCTCCAACAAACAAACAAGGGTTTCTAGAAGCTTTGGGGAGTGTAGGAGGCACATGGATTTCATCAGACTCGATCAGGGATAATCTCTCTATAGTGTCAATATCTCATATCTGCTTCCTTAAGGCATTCCCATGGAGGTTTATTTGTACTTCTCCAAATTAGTTTTTTCAGTTGGGAAATAGTTGGGCCATGGGCTATTGGAAGTGAGTAATAGGTAAAACCTGTGAACTCTGCCCAAAGTTAAGGAAATTTATTTTTTTAAGTGTTTTAACATATGTACACGGGTTGGGTATATGTTGACACGCGTGTACATGCTTTTATCATAGAGAAATGTTGCGTATAGGGAATAAAAAACCTTTTTTTTTAATATTTTGGACCAAGTATAGAAGGAAGGGTTGCCCTAGGCCATAATTAGAGCATCAGATCTACCAAGAGTGGTAAATGGTGCTATAACATAAATGAATTTTTGGGTTATTTTCAAGTGAATAAACAGAAATGATTTAGGAAACGTGGTTCTCTAAATTATTTATTAAGGTGAAAGTGGGTTTTATGTGTAAAACCCATACTACATGGTGTCTTTCAATCATCCAAGTGGAAAATAGCTAGGTGATTACTTTTTAAGTGATAATTTTTTTAGTGATAAAATATTGACCAACATTGCAAATATGAAATTAATTACGTATCAGAAGTTAATTTTCCCACCAAGCCATTATTTCATAATGATTACTTTTAATTTTTAAGGATTTGTTATCTCAAAGAGGGCATGACTAACAATAGCCACATGGTCTTTTGAAATAAAATTGATGAATAACACAAAATTGTTGTTTTTATGGAGTTTAAGTTTCTTAGCAAAACTACCAAAGGAATGATGTCTCTCATTTTATATGAAATATACATTTTTGCAAAAACATCATTTCTTAGATTTAATCAACATAATACCCTAGGTGCATTAATGATATTGAAACATTAATTGGTTTCAAGGGTTACAAAAGATGGTATATGTATGTTGTAATGGTATTGATTATGACACTCTTTCCTTTGATTGATTATATGTTTTGGCATTTAAATCTAATTTAAACCAAACATTTTTAATGCTCTTATAGATCCATACATGTATGTTTGTCAAGAGGGAGAGAAATGATCAAGTAATATGATTACTTTGATGTTGGAGTTGAGTGATTTCATTAGATTTTGATCTTAGTCAAATAATATGATTATGTTGTTGGTGTTGAGTCCATTGAATATATTATATTCTTAGTTGGAATTTATGGAAATTTTCAAAATTCTCTAATACCATGTAGACATTTTGAGAATCACCTTGTTTATTGAAAATTCAAAATTTTCATCCCAACCTTGAGGTTTTCTAGATATATTTCTTGTGAACTTTCAGCATGAGGGTTGAATTCAAAATATTAAATTACATCAACAATTAGTTCATTTTTCTTCAAGCCAATTCACAAGACAAGAGAATAAAATAAATACTAAATGAATGTACTTTCATGAAACAATGTTTTCAACCCTTGGGTACATTTTCCAAGAATATAACACACTTGAAAATTCTTATACAACACATTTATCACATCCCTAAATCTTCCCCTTTATCTTGTAAATGGTTTCTAAATCACCAAATAAAATATTCTCAATGTTAAGTCAAATTGGCATATCCAACACTAGAAACTACTCAATCATTATCAAAATATCATGTGTTGAAAATCAAATTTGTAAGTATACAAATTTTGATCTATTGTAAAACTTAATACATATTCATAATATGATGTACATGTACATACCAATAGCTTAATAGAAGTTAGTACAAGTAAAGATCCCAAATCCTGTATAGGGAAACCACTAAAATAACAAACCATAACCATCAAATCCTACCTAGGAATCACTCCCAAATGTGGTTGCTCCACCAAAGATCCCCAATAAGCTATCATACACACTAGCAAGTCCTTGGTACATTCATTTGCATCACAAACTATATAAAATATTATCCCTCTATCTTCTCCACAACAAGAACTCCAAGTACTACTCGGATTTTCAAATGCCACAAAACCCTAGTCTTATTCTTCTCTGTCAAAAACCAGATGAGTAAGTGGTCCCTTTGTTTTTCTATCAGTTCTCCCAAACCCTAGTTTTCTTTGTCTTCTTAAGATAAAATTTAATCTTATTCTTCTTAAATCTCCTTAAGAAACTTCGCACTCAGTATGGTACATTGAATAAAAGTATAATAAAAGAGGCCAATCTATCCAGAAGAAGGGGTCCTAGATGAAGGGTTGGCTTGGGTGCTTTGTTTTATGTTATCACAAAAAATTGCTCATCTAGCCATAATTTGCTAGATGCATTGAAGTACACCATGTAGGGCCAATTTTACCATATTAAAATTGCTTTCACTATGAGAAATTACTTAACAAACCATTGTTAAGTCATTTATAATTAAACCCATGAAGAATAATTAAATAAATCATTATTTATGTAATTATCTTCTAGGAATAATTAATTAAACCATTATTTAATTAATATCATTGTCACACACCATTGTTCTTCCATTTGAGCTCTCATTGAGCTCAAACATTTTGTTTGCTGGGTTTTACACATTATAGAGGAGAGAGACTCTACCAAAGCTGAAGACATTGAGGATAGCCAAGAACCCATCCCATAGAGGGGGACTGGTAACATTGCTTGTTCCCTTCATAGGTGTCATTTAATCAAATATATTATTTATATATCTGGTTTCCATTTGATTATTGGAGTTACATATGCTTATTTTCTTATTTCATCTTGTTATTTAACTATTTATGTTGCACAGATAAGGGCTTTGGCAGGTTTTGTTTTTGTCATATGCTGCAGATCGACGTTGTTTAACAACCATTTATATTGTTAGGGTTGTTTTTCATCCATAGTCGAAAGTGGTTTCTTTTTGTAAATCTTCGAGAAGAAAACACAATAACAAATTGGTGACTCCACTATGCTTTTAATTCTGATTCAGAAACCTAGGTGACCTTCAGTTTTTTAGCTTAGGGTTTTTCCTTTTCAGTCTTTTAATGTTGTTTACTAGCATTCTAACCCTAGATTAGTAAAATTTCTAACTTCCACAAGTTTTCTGGTTATTTCCGGAGGTCACAGGAACCAGCCGCGAAAGAGACGAATTTTTTTCCGGTACTTGTCGACCGAGAATTGAGGAGAAGAAATTACACTTTTCTACCCCAAACCGATGATATGCAAGTCCATATCACACTTTCTGGCCCAAAAAGTGCGATATCCCCCTAAACAGGTCAATACCTGTGATTTTAGGGTTTCTGGGATTTTTTTTGATCGGTTTCTAGGTTTTGCCGAGAGTTGTCCGTTGGGTTGTTTGACCACTATCTTAGCTCGCATAGGCCTTGATATACTCTGTTTCACTCGTCGAAGTGGAATTTAGTCCCATAGGGCTTCTAGTATGCTTCCACCTTTATAGGAGGAGTTTAGATGAGTAAGAAGTCTGAGTTTTTGCAGTTCTTTCAGCCATATTTTTCAGATCTATACCTTCCTTTTTCAGATCTTCAAGGATAGGTTGTTTCCATTCAAAGTTCTCTCTTGAGCCTTGTTTGGTCAATTTCCTTACGATACCACTGTTTTCCCTAAGTTTCACACCCATCGCCCTATCTTTTGCAATGATTTTCCTCACTGGTTTTTTGCTATTACTACACCACTTTCTAGCAACATAGTGTCATTTGATCCCAGTCACACTGATGCTTAGATATCTTGGTCTTTTTAGTGTTATTTTCAGTCGATTTCCCCACCAACCAGCATAGTGTTTGTAAACCTGGTTTGTATGGGGTTTAGATAGTCGATTTGTTGTTTATTTTATGTTTTTAATTTCACTTTATTTATAGTAGTTTAGCAATATTTTTTTTTTCAAACACGATCTGGGCTTAATTAATAAACACAATTGCACACACAAGAACACCTTAAGAAAAGGGCACTTGGTTTACACTGCCAAACCAAGACTTAACTTAATTAATTTATCTCCCCACATAGAGAAAAAGACATTTCTTTTATCTCCCTTCACCATTTCCATGTAACTTGTGTCTTGCAACCATTGTGCCACCAAGGCATTTTCCACAGAGAGTCTTAGGTCTTCATCCCCAATTTCTGCTTACGTGTATTACTCCTCCCCACAGTGTTCAAGTTAATCCTCCAAGTCACCATACCAATTCTTCTTTTGGTTCATCTCATTCTTCATCCGATTCTGAGCCTCCTTCACTACATACCATCATCATGTCAGGACCCATTGTAGGTGCAGGAAACCAACCTATGTTGGCTTTGGTTCTACCCTGGTGGTCACATCTAGCGGAATCGTTACATGAACAGTTCTGGCAACTCCAATTCTACCTTTCATGGCTGGGTTAACTCTCTCAAATTTTAGCTAGTTGATAAATGACCTATACACCATGATGATGGTCGGCCATGTATGTCAACTAAGCTTCCCTCTAACATTCCCAAGTTGGAGGGTAATTCTCAAGAAGACCTCACCAATCATATTCACTCTTTCCATATGTGGTGTTCATCCAATTCCATCACCGATGATTCCATTCGTCTTTGGTTTTTCCAATGCAAGCTCAATCGAGATGTGGAAAAGTGGTACGTTGACTAGCCTGTCGCTTCTCATTCCACTTTTATAACCCTTGTTAAAGCATTCCTTTCATATTTTTAGTTACCTCTCTGATACGACACTAGTATGGAGCTCTTGACTGCATTTCGTCAGTCCTCTGCCACCTGCCTTTCCGATCATGTTCAGGAATGGCATAGAAGGAGGAGCATGTGTCACGCTCCCCCCTTCGAAGACCATTTCTACCTCGATTGGTTTCTTAGGACTCTTTTAGAGCCTATTGCCAAATATGTCGCGTGTCACTTTCCTCAGACAGAGGAATAGGCTCTCTAGACCACTCTGATATATGACTTGATTTATGCTCGATCTAGTTATGTCTATACCATTATATGAGACCTCCCTCGTCCTGGTGGTGCTAATGCACTGGGGGAATCTCACACCATTGACGGTATCATTGGAGTTATTTCACATCCTTCACCATATACTTTGTAGAGTTATGGCTATCTACAGGGTGCCACTAGTCCCTCCAACACTTATCACCCTCCTACCAGCAACATGTATTTAGGAAAAAAAACATCATATGAATTCACCCAACCACATCAGCAGATGTTAGGGCTAGCTAGTGGTCAAGCTGTCTACCAGACCATTGCCCCTTCACCATCTTACACCTATGTACCGCTGAGCGCTCCAGCACTGCAACCATTAGTGTCGTAGCCTCTCATGCATCCTTAGCTCCAGTACCCATTGCCAAAAATTCAAATAAAAATAATAAGGGGAAGGGTAACCAAGTTAACCAAGGTAATGAACCCCAGGGGAACCAACCTAAAACCAATAACGAGCAATAGGGTGACCAGCCCAAGCAGAACAAGGCTATTCATACGAACAAGCCTTGTGCATCTTGTGGTGTACATGGAAAATAAACTCATGAGTGTCCGCTCTTACCCCAGATGTGCTAAATGTGGGAAGCCCAAGAAGCTTCTATAGGTCAACCGTCCATGCAGCAATTGCCTCAGAATCCTGCACTCTCTCAGCCAAAAATACTTACAAATCCTCTCCCTCAGCAAGGATTTGTTGTTGCTCAACCTTAGCAAGGCCAAGCAGTCCATCCTCCCCAGCCTTCTAGTCCTGGTGACTACAAGATCCTCATGATGTATTTTGACGAGGTCAATACCTCTGATATCAACTTGCAAACTCGGTCATGACAATATGACAATACCTCGTCTTTGTCCACAACTGAAACCAAAACCAAAGAATCTACTGAGATTATTACAACACTAAATGGTCTGTTACAGATCCCTCAACCGAAAGTTGAGTTAATTCCTACGATCCCCAAGGGACCATTATGACGTAACACAACTTAAATGAGTTTCCCATACATACATTATAGTAGACGACTTGGCGCAATTACCTACTACCATGTCGATGCTTGAGGTTCTCCAATAGTGCCCATATCAAAATAAAGCTCTACTAACTACTTTGGGTGTTGTATATGTTTCAGGAAATCGTTTGATTGTCTTTCCTATTGATACGTCGCAACATCCCCCATTACCTCCATTTGTTGCTTTCCAGATACCAATCTGAACCTGTAATGCCATCATATCCCAATGTATTATTGACGAAGGTGCATCCACCTATGTGATGTCCATTTCCATTTGGAAGAAACTCAAGTCACCTGAATTGTCCCCATCCACCATCACTTTGCGTGCTTGGGACAGTCACCCCTCCCAGCCTCTCAGCATGTATCACAATTTCTAATAACTCTTGCGGGAAATATTTTTCATGTAGACATTGAGGTTATTGATGGCCCTCTAGATTACAACATTCTCTTGGGTCTTCGTTACACATACACCATGTCAATCGTCGCATATGCGATTTTCTGCAGGATGTGCCTCCCCCGTGAAGGGAAGATCATCGCTATCCATTAGCTAACATATTATGAGTTGTCATCCTTAACCTCCCCTGAGTCTATTTTCTCATCGATTTCTAGAAATTGTATGCCACCCCTATCACCGATGTTTCACCCAGAGTCTACAAAGATTCCACCTTGTTGGGTGCTTTCCCTAGTCCCCCCCCTCCTGTCTCGGAGCCTAGATTTTTGAGTGTTTGCATGTTACAAGCATCACGGGCTGATCAAAAGTAACCTGGTACCTCTAGTGAATAGCTAGCTCCTCAACACCCTGCTATTACCATCTCAGCTAAGCCATCCGGATCCACCCCCCAGGACCTCCTTCATTTGTGGGTGCCTCTCCTTTGTCCCACCAGGAACTATTCCTCTAGGTCTCAACCATCCAGAAGTTGTTCTGCAGGGACATTACCCTATAGGACAGATACCTTTCTTGTTTCCTTCTCCTAGAATCTTTTTTGTCCCTATCATGGCTTTGTTGAATCTCCCTAATATGAATTTGGGGATTCCAGTATGGTACATTGATCCCCCAGCAAGCACTCCACTTGGTTAGCTCAGACCATATCATGATTTGACCCTGGTTCAACTGGTCCCTACAACCCCTGTCGTTGCTCCAGTTCCACCGCAACCTCAACATGAACCCACTCCTATCGTGAAGGCATCCGGACAGGGGGGAAATCCAATAGGAAATAACCTAAGGACAAGGCTCCCCAAGCTCCTCCAGCCCCCAAAGCTCCAAAGTGGACAATTTTGTGTGCTTTTTGTGAGGTTTTTGGGCATGCAACCAATAACTATCATGCACTTCCTCATCTTAAACCTTTGGCTCATGAAATGTTTCCTAAGTCTAATATCCCTAAGTTCCAAGTTACCTTACCGAATTCAACCCAAAGACTTAAAATTTTGCGCACAAATCACCCTTGTCCCTTGTGCAATCATTATGATCATTATTCCCATTGTTTCCCTTGTCTCAATAAATTTCGTGATTGTCTCCAAGTGCTTCACAACTTCGAGGCCACTCGTAGTAGATCATCTACTCCTCCACTTGTGGATTCTGGTACCACTAGTACACCAGAATAGGGGGGACTTTGGTCCCACCATTGTGATCCTTCCCCCCAATGTTGAGATGGTAGACTCCACGGTCCATATCTTTTGCCTACCATCATCCTTAAGTTCCTCTTAGGAAAACAATTATGAGGTTTATGCGCACGCTTCTGTCAAACCTCCCTTGTCGAAAACCTAGGTCTCAACATCAATGGATCTTCCATCTACTAACTCTTTGTCTACCACCTCAAATGATGTGTATGTGAACCTTATTTCTTAGGATGATGCACGAGGGACTGTCGTCGCATCACGTATTCAATATTCCTCCCATACACCCATCTTCCATTCTGATGAGGACATCATGGAAGCCATGACTACCCCTCTTACTAGGGGGCATCATTCCCACCTTTGCATACCAGATCAATCCCCTCCATCACATATGCTTGCGGGAAACATCCCATGCTTGGGGGCATGATGGTTTTCCATGGCCATATTCTTAATTGATTAACATAAGTCTTGGCCTAGATCCCACCAAATCTAGGTATGGTCGATCATCCTCCCATTCCTTGGAAGTGTGTCCTAACAGCATCTTCGACAAGCCATATTCACATCGCATATCGTAAACGTTGATACCATATCTTCAAATATTCTACTCTATGTCATACCGCCTTTACCACATAGTCCCCATGTTTGACTTAGTGGGTGAGGATGATTCTAGACCTCCTCTGGTATATCATTTTCGTTTTCCTCTTCCCTTAATTCTTCACCATGAACCATCATTCCAAGAATCATTAACGCTATCTTTAGAAAAGTAAAGCCACTTGCCTAAAAGTCGCAGATCTCTATTCTAATGGTCGATTTGTCCACTACACTCTCCACAATATTTAGGGCCTTTTCCTCCTCTCTAAATTTACCATAGCTCACTTAGCAAATTAATTCATATTAGAGGGAAAACATCCTTTTATCGAAAAACCCACAGTTTTTTTTTCACCCATTGCGACCAAACTATAGCTCAGTTTGATGAACTATCAGTAGCATTGGAAATCTTGCATCAAGTAATATAATGGGCATTTCTTAATTTTTGATTATTTACCACTTCACTCGAAAGCCATTTTTCCAAGAAGGGTCACTTCGTCGCCTCTTAAAATCAATTTTTTTCATATGCAACACTTGTACCTTGGGAACCACCTCCCTTGTTGCTTTCCTTCTCACATGTATATTTTCCTCATGAGTATTCGTCATTTTATCATGCCTTCATGGTACCCACCAAGCCTATTCTATGTGGCAGTGTCATCGAATCACCCTTGTTCAAAGCATCTGTGATGATTCACCCTTGCATCCATGGAGTCTGTTTCACATCCCATTGTATCATGTCACAATATTGCATTCATATTTACATACCATTCAGCCCATGTTTCCCATTTTTTCCTTCAGTGATACTAAACACCATACCCTCCGGAGTCAAGTCAGTCGCTGCCAAGTCAACCATGCACTTTATGCTCCAACAAGGGAAGTTGTCTATTTGTCCCTCAATCCCATTTTCTCCATTTTACTTGGTGTTAGTCCATCAGTCACATCACTATTTTCCCTCATGCCTTAGTTGCGGATCCTCATTGCCTAACCTATGGTGGGCCCTATTCTAACATCAACACATCTATTTTAGTAGAACGACCTAGAGGGCGGTGTATCTTGGTTCTAGCTTCCACTCTTGTTCAGTCCCTTGGATAAAGCAAAGAGAATAATCAATTCCATTTAACTAGGTTGTTTCACGCTCGTGATTTATACACATGATGGTCTAGTGATGCAGTAGATTGTACCAGTGATTCTTGGGTGTGTGTGAGATGTTTCAGAACTCATGAGGGGTTGGCCCTTTAGGTAGCCCCCCACATGCTAGAATGACTTCATATTATGTTGTAGCCTCATATTCAATTCCGCAGATTTGATGGTTCGATTCCTGCTGCTTATAGTATTCATAGCATGCACATCTCCTTCAGATGATCCATTCAATTTTGCAGAGCCCTTTCCTATTTAGTAGGGATTATTTGGTTGTTCTACCCTCTCTACCACCCATTTTTTTAGGGAAGGGCCATTATATCTCATGTACCCATATGTTATTGTATTCATTCCTATCTCATGTTTTTCCCAGGCGCATTATGTATATGGGACACATTGTATTATTTTATGGCTCATCTATTCTAGCGTGTCATGTACCATTAAGCATGTACTTTCCAGCTCAGCTTCATTTTTCTAGGCTCACCATTATTATTGTACTAAGTTATCTTGAAAGGTATAGGTATACCTCCCCCGCCTCACTGAGATATGGTACCACAACATAAAAGGAGACTTACATTGGTCTCACACCCTCTTTCACTATCCTCTTTCACTTCAGATCCATTGGTCTCTCTCTCTCTCTCTCTCTCTCTCTCTCTCTAACCCCACTTCGTTGTCTAGTGTTTGTGTCCTTACATCGTACTTCAGTCATACACTTTTCTCCTAACACTCGTACACTGAGGGGCAATCACAAAAAAATGCTCACCTAGCCATAATTTACTAGATGGATCGTAGTACACCATGTAGTGCCAATTTCATCATAGTAAAATTGCTTTCACTATGAGAAATTACTTAATAAACCACATATGTTAAGTCATTTATAATTAAACCCCTGAAGAATAATTAAATAAATCACTATTTATTTAATTATCTTCTAGGAATAATTAATTAAACCATTGTTTAATTAATATTCCTTGTCACATTTGACCCAGTTATGAGAAATAAATAGATAAATCATTAATTATATTATTTTTCTCTAAGAATAATTAATTAATCACTAATTAGTTATTATTCCTTGTCTTAACTAAATGCCTTAGGAATAATTAAATGAATCGTTATTTTTTTATTACTCCTTAACCATATTTCTTGAGATGATAAATAAATCATTTATTTATTTATTATTTCTAAATAAAAGTTTAAATACTTTTTCCCTCTAGATCAAATATAATAAAATATTCCAAATGGTTAATTCTAGAATGGGGTTAATAATATTTTATTATTTTTCATTATTCAAGAATAACCTAATAATTTATTATAAATAGAATGGTTTTACATTCATTTTTCACTTTTGATCATTTTCATTGTTGCACTCACTGTTGTAACTCTAATTATTATCACCGTCGCACACCATTGTTCTTCCATTTGAGTTTTCATCGAGCTCAAACATTTTCTTTGTTGGGTTTTACACATTATAGAGGAGAGAGACTCTACAAAAGCTGAAGACACTGAGGATAGCCAAGAACCCATCTCATAGAGGGGGACTGGTGTTTTCAGGAATGATTAGTGTTTCTAAGAAATGCTAACCCTCTAGGTTTGGTAGCTAACTTAGAAACAATAGTTAAAACAATTCACTACTTTTCCTATGAACAACAGATAAGAGAAAGATTATAAGGAGCCAACCTGCAACATTCGCTTGATCCCTCTCTTCCTTGACTGATATCACTGCTCCTTTCCATACTTAACTCGCTTGGAAAGTACCTGTGCAATTACAAAAACAAAGACCCATCAAAGCATAATGATCCATTATTCATAAATAACATAGAATCAAAAGTATGATAAACATATGAATGCATTGACAGATTACACAAACATAAGGGAAAAATATTGAAAAGCTCTATTGATAGAAAGAAGGATTACAACCCATGAGTTCGATCCAACGTCATCCTTCCAGCTTCAAACCTTCTTCACCTCATGAACAACAAGAAATTCCAACATTACCACAATACTTAGACTCAATACTAAAACCATCAACACCTCCTTACAACTAGTAATTGTTCATCCTCTAGATCTATTGGATGAGTGATCCATTTATAGATGAGTGAAGGAGGTTGGGTCATCAATGATGATGATGAATTCCTTTCTTATTTTTAGAAATTGGTTCCTTGAAAGAGGGAGATAGGAGGTTGATGTTTCCTAATTCCTTTCATCATCCTTGGGCAAACTCAGAGAGGTAGGTGGCACTTGAGAAGCTTCTAGAGGTTTCCATGGATATGGAATCTTCAAACCCTCCTAGAACTTTTACCAAGTTCCCTCATTGCAAGCTAAAGAGGGACTAAGTGCGATGCATAGCACTTAGTCAGTGTTGCACCTGCAATGCATTTCAGCCTGATAAAGGGATTCCTGCAATGATCTCTTTAGAGACACTTTTTGGATGCTTTCTATAACGGAACTTCTTTGGGAGTAAGGCATCTTGATGACTAAGTTCTTTATGGCATGTAACAACTATATTAGGGGTTGATGAACCCTAATAATATCGACATGTAAGTTGGGATTGATGTGCCCAAATAAATCTATAACAACTGTTAACATTTTTGTTCCCTTCACAGGTTTCGTTTAATAAAATATATTCTTTATATATCTTGTTTCCATTGGATTATTGGAGTTACATACATTTATTTTCTTATTTCATCCTGTTGTTTAACTATTTATGTTGCATAGATCAGGGATTTGGCAAGTTTTTTTCTATCATTTTCTGCAGATCCACACTGTTTAACAACGATTTATATTGCTAGGGTTGTTTGTCATCCACAGTCTAAAGTGGTTTCCTTTGATGTTGGAGACTCTGTGAAGGGTAGTTTTTTTTCTAGTGAAGCTTGGTCAACTATATTTGGATAATTTACTTTTCTCTAGGTCTAACATCTTTAATGCAAGTATTTGATTCACAATGAAGGAATGAAAAACATTTCCTCTCTTTATTATATGAAAGATGAGGAACAGAAAAAATTGTAAAGTGGATTGTTCAAGTAGCCTACTAAATACTAAATAGATCTACATTTGAGGCACTACAACTCTAAGTGAAATGTGTAAAGCTTCAAGGTATGGTTTTCCACAAATAAAAGGTCCCAAGGTGAGTGGTCCTCAAGATATGTCCAACAGTCCTTGTAAGGCCTCCGAGCGATGGTGCGACGGGCGCTGGGCGAAGTCACCGTGCACGAGGGCACGGGCGAGCGCACGGGCGCACGATGGGCGCGCGCTAACTGGACATGCGACAATGTTGCGGAGGAAATGCGACGAAAGATGGAACAACAATGCGACGATACTTGAGAGCGTTGCGACACTTAAAAAAATGCGTGGAGCGAATGGGGAGTTTATACCTTGGCGTGAGGAGCCTTGCACGAAGGCAAGGCCGACCTACATGATACGCATTAGGGGTGTGTATGGAAGCATGTTTGGGGGTCGGCTGGAGTGCCACCTCCCATGCTAACACATGTATATATTACCATTGCGCAGATTCATTTGTCATCCAACAACTCTTACTTGGAGCTCGCACTTCTACAGAGGAGTAGGGGTAAAAGGGTGTAGTCCAAGAGTGGAATGCGCATAGCTCATGCGCAGTTCTAAGGTGCCTAATTTGGTCTATACTTAGAGCCAATTGTGGGTTGGGCGAGGTGCGCCCAAGGTCGTTCTAAGTGCAGTTTTGTGCCGGGTTTTGGTAGAGTGTCTCTGTGACTCGGGTGAGCACCCACTCTTGTACAAGACGTGCACATGCTCATTGTAAAGGATATTATGCCTGCTTTGTAAAAGAAACTAAGTATTTGCTTGGAGTTTTCCAAGCATTACTTTTATTGTATTATTGAAGAAAGACTGATTATAATATATTGTCGGGCAGACTTGTTTGGGAGTTGCCCCTCCCCTTTATACTTGTTGCAATTGTTGATGTTCTTGTTATGATTGCTATGGATAATGAATGAGTATGGGCTTCATTAAGTATAAAGGATAATTGCATGTGTACTTGGTTGCGAAACAGAAGCTAAGTAATGTTAAAGTGAAAGTAGGCGTAGTCCATGAATGTCAGTATTGGTGAAAAGAAAGCGTTCTGTGGTACCGCACCTCGCTATAAGTGGTTGGAAGACTACCGCAGGTGTAGGGGCGTGACAGGTGGTATCAGAGCAGCTGATTCAGGGTATTGAAGGTGTAAGCTGCTACACACCTTCACTGAAGTGAAGGTGGTATCAGAGCAAAGTTTGCTCGTGAAAGGTTTGAAGCTTGTGAACAGGTTCAGGTGTTGAAGCATTGAAGCCGGTATACACTTGACAGGTGAGAACAAGACTTCGGTTTGAAGCCGTTGAGCAGGGTTGCTCGTGACAGTGGAAAGGGTGCTTGCAGGTGAAGGAAACCGTTTCACACAAGTGGAACAAGGGTTGGTTCAGGTTGCAGGTGACTTGGTGAACATGGAGAAGGCTGAAAAGGCAGTAATGGTAGATGAACCTACGAAAGGTGAATCTAGCCATAGTGCGGTTGAAGCTCTCCGGTACGAAGTGTTGGAACATATGAGTCGATGGAGTTCTAACTGGGTTGCGATGAAGGCTGAGAACATGAAGATTCGGGAGAGCTGTTCGGAACTAAGAAGGGAACTTGAAGAACTCAGGAGCCAATGCGGAAGTACGATAGATGTTGAACTCAAGGAACTTGATGAGGAGATCCAACGAAGTGGTCTTGATCTTCAAGAGCTCTTTGATGAAAGAGCCCGGTTGAGGAAGGAAAGTGCCAGGGTGGAGGCCGAAATCAAGAAAATTGAGGAAGAGATAAAGAAGAAGCTTCTTGGTAAGAAGGTTGTTGTGATTGAGCAGGAAGAGCTTGACTACATTGACAAGTTGGGAACTCACTACCGAGAGCATCCAGAGGATATTCGGAAGTTTAGTTCTATGAACTTGGTCAGTGGACACTTGGTTGGTGCACTTGAGCAAGATACGATGAAGGGCAAGCTTGAAGGGAGTCAAGCTGGACCAGGATCAAGTTGCCTAGAAGAGCCAAGCAAGGAGGTGAAGTACCTTAGGAGGAATGTCAAGGTGGATCATGTACCAATTGACACTTCTAAGGCTGAATTTTTGAAGAAGGTTGCTGATGTAAGGCGCAAGACAAAGCCAACAGAAGGAGGTGATTCCTTGAAGCTAAGTTTTGTGCAGGTGACCGTGAAAGGCAAGAGATTTGCAGCTTTGGTGGATACGGGGGCTACTCATAGCTTCTTAAGCAGGAAGGCAGCAAAGTATTTTGGGAAGAAAGCAAAGATGGAGAGGGAATGGAGTGCTTTCAAAGCAGTCAACTCTACCATTAGAGCTATTGATGGGGTGTTGAAGGACACTCAGGTGAAAGGAGGATCGTGGTTTGGGAAGTTGGAATTGAGAGTTGTGGACATGGATGATCATTCTATGGTGTTGGGGCTGGACTTTATGGAGCTTGCACAAGCCATACCAATGGTGGACCGGGACATTCTCTTGATCATAGCTGAAGGGAAGACCATGATGGTACCAATGAATAGAAGAAGTTGCTTGGGGTATAGACCAAGGATGGCTTCTATGACTTTGTATCCCAAAGATCCGAATGTGAAGCATGAAGATGTGGAGCAAAGAGGACTTGGGAGTGTAACTCAAACAATGAAGGAAAGGAAGTTGGTGGACTTCGTTGCAAGGGTCGGAAAGAAGAATGAAGGAAGTGAGAAGACAACCTCACGAACATGGAGACACTTGTTGGGAGCATCTTCTACTGATGATCTTTACAATGGAGCTACAAATGAAGGGAGTCCGAGTACTAATTTAGAGGCAGTGGTTGATGAGGATTATGGAGGTAGAGATCCTGCTGGGATAATGGACTTTTGCAGGTATGCCATGGGCATATATGACTTTCAGTTGACAAAGGACAAGCTAGGTGAGCTTGGATGTACATGTGAGGAGATTGAGGCTGTGCATAGATACTTGAGGACACAACATCAATCTGACACATGGGTGGATGAGAGTCAGGGAGGAAACTTCCTGACCTTCCTTTCTCTTTAGAGAACCTTGGAGAAGGGTTGGTGTAGGGACCTTGCTTGGGAGGGGCTACACCAACTTTACAAGGGGCCTTGGAGGAGGATTCTTCATGACAGATGCAGACTTGGGTGCAGATGGCCAGAGGTTGGGATGGAGTCTACATGAGTTGGACATCATGGACAACTAGAGTCATGGACATCAGGTTGATTATGTGGAGCATGTTGCAGATGGAATGGAGTTTCCATGGACCTGAGCATGGGATGATAGATAGATTCTTGATGAGTCCGAGATGTAGCAGAAGTCAGGGAAAGACTTGTGATGGCATAAGGATGTGCATTCTTATGGTTTGGGTGTATGGTTGGATTGATCACCCGACTAGTTCGAGTCATGAGGGGTACCAATGTGCAGAGATATGTTGGCATTAGTCGAGACATGGTAACACATATGTGTTGGCATCTGACAGGGAGACTACATGGAGGAGGGACACATGATGAGATGACATCTGATGTAGAACATACCGTAGAGGTGTATACCTTGGTATGGTTATCTTGGTGGCGGTTGGTCACTAAGGTGAGACATGATGGAGATGGAGTTCTACATATGTTGCAATGATGTTTGCCTTGCGTGGGGAGTTAACATCACGGATGAGTGATGATCTCGGTGGATGGCTACCGGGATGGTATGTTGTCGAGGACGACAACGATTTCAGGTGGAGGAGGATGTAAGGCCTTTGAGCGACGGTGCGACGGGCGCTAGGCGAAGTCGCCGTGCACGAGGACACGGGAGGGCGCGCAAGCACACGACGGGCGTGCGCTAACCGGACATGCAACAATGTTGCAGAGGAAATGCGACGAAAGATGGAACAGCAAATGCAACGATACTTGAGAGCGTTGCGACACTTAAAAAAATGCGTGGAGCGAATGGGGAGTTTATACCTTGGCGTGAGGAGCCTTGCACAAAGGCAAGGCTGACCTACATGATACGCATTAGGGGTGTGTATGGAAGCATGTTTGGGAGTCGGCTGGAGTGCCACCTCCCATGCTAACACATGTATATATTACCATTGCGCAGATTCATTTGTCATCCAACAACTCTTACTTGGAGCTCGCACTTCTAGAGAGGAGTAGGGGTAAAAGGGTGCAGTCCAAGAGTGGAATGCGCATAGCTCATGCGCAGTTCTAAGGTGCGCAAGTTGGTCTATACTTAGAGCCGATTGTGGGTTGGGCGAGGTGCGCCCAAGGTCGTTCTAAGTGCAGTTTTGTGCCGGGTTTTGGTAGAGTGTCTCGGTGACTCGGGTGAGCACCCACTCTTGTGCAAGACGTGCACATGCTCATTGTAAAGGCTGTTATGCCTGCTTTGTAAAAGAAACTAAGTATTGGCTTGGAGTTTGCCAAGCATTACTTGTATTGTATTATTGAAGAAAGACTGATTATAATATATTGTCGGGCAGACTTGTTCGGGAGTTGCCCCTCCCCTTTATACTTGTTGCAATTGTTGATGTTCTTGTTATGATTGCTATGGATAATGAATGAGTATGGGCTTCATTAAGTATAAAGGATAATTGCATGTTTACTTGGTTGCGAAACACAAGCTAAGTAATGTTAAAGTGAAAGTAGGCGTAGTCCATGAATGTCAGTATTGGTGAAAAGAAAGCGTTCGGTGGTGCCGCACCTCGCTATAAGCGGTTGGAAGACTACCGCAGGTGTAGGGGCGTGACAGTCCCCCTCCAAAGGCCTCCACTTATTTTTTCTAAGCCATATGTTCCTTCAGGTCCACTACACCAACATGATCACTCTTAGTGTAAGTATCTGCAAGTCAAGTCGAAGCCTTCATTTTAGCACCCATGGGTCGCCATGTTATCTTGGGATCAAAACCTTCCTATAAGATGCCCAATGTTCCTCCTATAAGTGGATCATCCTCCAAAACAAGAAATGAAAGTCTCCGTGTGTTCACTTCACTAAGAAGTCACTAATCTATATAGGTCTCTAACATCATAAGGAAGTGTGCCACATAAGCATCAAGTCAAGGATGAGTGGGTTATCATCCACATGTATGTCCATCACAATACAATGAAGGGTATCCAACACACTATGCATTCCACATTACATGAAGCAACCAAAACATGGTGTCATACATTCAATATAACATTAAAATTAGCAGGATTGTTTTGCATAAAATTGGTGTGATGACTTGAGGCATATGCTAGTTGTTAACACTATAAATGAAAGGAAACAATGGAAATGGTGAAGAATAAATAATAAACACAAATGCTTATGTCTTGAATGGTCAAAATGAAATCCTAATGTGAACACTATATAATAAAGTGGGATACCATCACCTTCCTGTAATATCAAATTTGACCTTGACTGGTTGATGTATGCAATTTTTTCCTATGTTTTATGGTAGGAAAAGAATAATAAACTTGTTTTTATCAAAGTTTGGTTTGGCTACATGATGTAGGTGACTATTAGCATGTTATACTTTTAAATTAATCTCAAACATGTTTTCTTTTTGTTTCATGCAAACGGGTCATAACATGTGATCTCTATATTGGGTAAATTGTTAGTTTTTGTAGCATAGGATACATTCTAGCCACTATATTTGGTGGAGAGGCTAGAATACATGTATTCTCCAATAACCATAAATCGTTTTTGTATATATTACCTAGAGATGACTTAATTAGATTTATTAGTTAGTTTTTAATATTTCCTAAGTCTAAACTTAGGAAGTATGATTAATTAATCATAATTAATTAATTCATGGTGAGAATGTTCTAGAAAAGCACATGGATCGATTTCTAGTTAATCCTATCCATCAACTGATATTGAACCATGTTCGTTGAAGTCTCAACGAAGTATTATACGAAGTAGTTGATGGGGCTTGGAGAAGATACACCGAATAAGTTGAGCATTCGATTTTGTTGGGAAATTGTTCTCTAGAGTAGCAACATTCAGTTGTCGGAGGTGATTCAGTGAGATCGAAGTAGTGAGAGAGGGGCCGACCTAGTGATACCGAAGGAATATTTTCCAGTTTGGGTGAGTACATTATAGAGAGGCGGTGATTTCCACAGAGAGGAAACAAAGAGGCAGCACACAGCCCTCTTGGGGAGACTTCCATTTTGTTGGGGATAAGTCGCGATTCTGAGCTAGAAGCTGGGTAGAGGGTACATAGGCAAAGAGTATCAATTTCTCAGATAGCAGCTAATGAGACAGTTAGAGGAGATGGAGTTACAAGCTTGTGGGATGCAGTAGCTGCAAAGGTTGATGCAGTGACTGCGCAAAGGGAGAAATGAACAGCTGAATTCGAGCTGAGGTAAATGTGGGATTGCCTGTGGAGTGAGAAATGTTTCTCACTAGTTATTATTGCTAGTTATTTCTCTGTTTCGATTGCTAGATTAAACATCCATAGTTTGTACTCAGATTTTCAAAACTACCTAATATTAAAACCCTTAGTTGTTGCACCAGTTTTCTTGTGTTGGGATTTTTCAGGGACTTAGTCCAAAAATAAATGTGTATTTTGTGTGCGTGCATCTACTTCTTCCAGCATTTTTATTTCTTTCACAATATTTTATTTGTGAAAGTTGCAGTGTATTTGTTTCGATATTTTCCATAGCACACAAAAAATAACTTGTTTAATTAAATTAACAAATAGAAGGAATAACATCAGTTATAATATGATTCAGGGTTAGCTGAATTTTCACATGGTATCAGAGCACATATGATCAGCCAGAGAGCTTAGTAGCAAAGGAAGAGGGATTTTCACTGTTCTTTAAGAGGCATCAGATAGAAACTAATCCAAAAGGAAAATGGCATCAACCCATGGTATTCATCCACACATATTATTCATCTACCCATGGAATTTACCCATGGTATTATAAGTGGCATCCACCCATCTTATTTATCCACCCATGGTATTGTAAGTGACATCCACCCATGGTATTAATTCATCCATGGAATTGATCTAAGGTATTGTGACATCCACACATGGTATTCATTCACCCATGGAATTGACCCGTTGTATTGTAACTAAAAATTACTATAAGTAACAAGTCGCACTTTCGAAAAGGATAGGTTGTCCACCACAATGTAGCTCTTACAATTATTCTCCATTTTAATGAAATAAAATAAATTCTTTGTGGTTTTTCTTATTAGGCATTCTGGAAATTTCAATTCTTCAGATCTTGGGGGCCTCCCCCTAAGATCCAGACCAGTGGTATCAAAGCAGGTTATGATTCCATGGGAATGAGGGTTTGGTGCATATTTCAGTTTCAAATTTTGTAGCAATATTCAACAAACTCCATGCATGTGCTACGTCCTCCACATAGCACTTTCTTGGGCTGAGCAAGAATAATTTTTTTTTCATTTTTATGCAGGATTTTTTTTTGGGCGACGAGTTTGCAGATTAGATCTGAAATATTTGATGCAATATTTACAAAAAAAATAACAGATCTATATTCCTTGGAAAAAATACCAAAATTCAAAAAACAAATTGGCCTAATCGGAGTCTGGATGACGGAGATATCGCTGATATAAAATTAGCTATGTTCTAGAAATTGTTTCTGATGACAACTCATGGAAGGTGATTCTCCTATCCTTTTTTGAAATTTTTGTGAAACATTTCATAAAACAGATTGTAGATCTAATATCCTCTTGAAAAATCACCCAATTTCAAAAAAAAATTGGGTTGAATCAGAGTTCGAATGTGGGAGATATCATTGATTTAAAATCAACTATTTTTTCAGAACTTTTTTT
This sequence comes from Pinus tabuliformis, assembly GCA_031772625.1. Classification (NCBI taxonomy): domain Eukaryota; kingdom Viridiplantae; phylum Streptophyta; class Pinopsida; order Pinales; family Pinaceae; genus Pinus; species Pinus tabuliformis. Next base: position 92,766,514 of record CM062817.1, read on the forward strand.
AGGACGAAAAAATTGCAGGGGGAATATGAGATTCTAGAGTGTCCAGATAAGGATTTCCATCACATGGGAATATGCGAAATGGTCCTTCTGCTTCCAAAAAAAGGTTATAATAAATATTTTGAGTTATGTCCATTTTAATTCTGGATCATCATTCGGAGCGGGTTCCCATTGGAGGTGTGCCCTCCCATGCCACTTTAGTAGGCACCTGCTTCACATTCATCAATTTCAGCATAACAGCATTCAACTTGGGTTATTTGGAGATGTGCCCTCCCACCCCAGGCTATGTAGGCACCAACTAGTTCATCAACAACCAACATCATGGTTATGAGTCAATTGCACAAAATCCTTGTCATCGAAGTCCATTTGCTAGGCCTCACATTGTTAGTATCACAGTTGTTCACAAGCATTACAGGGTATCTCTATCCTCGAATCTTCATTTGTCATGGTTATGGGCCATCCACAAACCCACACTTCATCGAAGTCCATTTGCAAGGCTGCACATTGTTAGTATCATAGCTGGTCACAAGCATTACAGGGTATCTCTATCCTCGGATCTTCGTTCATCATGGTTATGGGTCATCCACAAACCCACACTTCATCAAAGTCCATTTGCTAGGCCACACACTGTCAAAATCACAGTTGGTCATAAGCATTACAAGGTATCTCTATCCTCGGATCTTCGTTCATCTATGTTATGGGTTAAACACATAAAACCCTTATCTGTAGTGGCTATTCATATTCAAAAAAGGCTTTGCAGGAGGGAAACTTATGCAATGGGCACCATTGCTTCTTAAGGAGGGAGGAATGATCCAATTGGAAAATGGCATATATTGGAGCCTAGATCTACTTCAGGCTAAAGGAAGGCAAGTCTAAGGTAACATCAAACCACGCTTAACCTGGTAGCTAGCCCTACCAAGTCGGGAGAGGGCTCTCTCCTTGTCAATCTCAATTAGGATATTGGCAATTAGGGCTTCAGATTACTAAATTTAATGTAGATTTTAGGCTAGGTATAGTAGCTTAGGGTTTTTGGTTCGAATTTTAGGTTTTGGTTGCTGGATCAATTGGAGAAGGCAGTTTGGGTCCGGGAATTTAACTCAGGGATACAGTCATGTTCTGTGGGGCAAGGTAAACAAGGGTTTATGTACTACAAATGGATTAAGATGGTAGATTAAGACAACTGAGGAGTTGAGGATGGCATAAAGAAACTATAAATCCTCTTCAAACAGTTGAAAACATTGAAAACCAAATGCATTGCCAAGACAAAGCACAACAATGTATTTTTTCCATTCACCTTGATTCATTTAGTTTTAGAAGAGAAAGATGGATTTGGATACATATCAAACATAAGAAAAACTCATTACAAAGAAGAAACAATACATAAACTCACTGTCACAAGAATCTCACAAAAATAGCTATGAAACCTGGTTTTATTCCTTGCCAATTGTTTTAGGGATGTACAATAGAGCTCAGAGCTTCCACAAGAGTCCAACCTTTACAAATGACTGAAAAAACACATTATATAGACATCCAAACCACCTGTGCTATCCATTAGGGGTTGAATCCAAGAGATAAGGAACTACTTCAACCATATCTAAACTAGGAACAAGAAAATAGGTAGTGGAACAGTTTGCCTCTAAAACTAAGGAAACTGATGCATTCAGTTTTACACCACTTTTCATTGATGTATCTACCCCCTCGTGTCATTTTACATCAAATTTACATCATATTACATCATTTACCATGAAAAAATTACCAAGAAAAGAAGAAGAAGTCAACTGCTAAAGAAACTAGGCGAAATTTGACTTTTAGGCAAAATTGACAAAATTTGCCTGATGCGCAACACCCTGAGCCTGATGCACAACGCCGCTTCATGGCTACTTTTGGAGGTCTTCCACTCATCCAAATCAGGCCCAAGAGGACTTTTTGGAAAGCCCTACCTGTCTAGTTTTTAGAACACTTTGAATTTTCTGATTTTGAGGTCATTCGCCCCCTCAAAAGTGGATTCTCCGAAGATTGGTTTCTGTGTGTCCAAAAAGTGGCAAAGAGGGCACTTTTTGAGTGTTTTTTGCCCTTTTGGTAGCCAAGACCTTTTCCAAAATTGATGAAACTTTCTGGCTTTGCTTATTTTTTGATGCTAAATCCAAATCTATAAGCCATTCGTCAAGAGGATGCACCAATTCAATGCGCAGCGCCGATGGTGTTGTACATCAACCAGAATTTCCTGTGTTGCCTAATTCAAAAATTGGAAAATGACAAAATTGTTTCAAAATTTGCCCAGTTTTGGCTCAAATATGTAGCATGGGTTACTTTGTTGGGCTAAAGTCACATCAGCCAAAATTCTGATCTTCTCATCCTTCTTTTTGCCTTTTAAGGCCCTCCTTAATCTTGCCTTAGGGTGCTTGATCCTCTTGTTGCATATTCTATTCTGGGTCAAATAATGGTGGGCCATATGCCTTAGCATTGCCCTCAAGGTGGATATTTACCCTTTCAAGCTATATCTCTCTCTCATTATCCACTTAGCCCTATCTAAATTAACTGACAAAGCTTGTATCTTGTCCTCTTGCTTCTTGATGATCATGTCTTTGATAATCCTTGGATCTTGAGCATCCAAGTCAATGACATTAACTCTTTGTGTCTCCTCATTGTCAACAAGGTTAAAATCTCTCTCCATTTTTATGGTTGTGAACATTTGTGGTTGTATGGACAATGGTGAAGTGAAAACAGAGTGGAGGAATGAAGTGGATAGGGTGTATGGAGGGGTATGTGAACGTATGAGATGTAAATAGAGTTTAGGGAATGTGAACGGGATTTAGGAGAGAGGGTAGGGGTTTTACGGGAATAGGTAAGGTTTGTAGGGGAGTAGGTAGAAAAGGTTTTGTATGTGGAGGGTTAGGGTTTAATGTAGAATAGGGTTTGGGAATAGTGGGATGTAGGGATTAGGGTTTTGGGATTGGAAAAAATAGATGAAGGGAATAATGTCTAGGGAGTTAGGGAAGGGATTAGGAGATAGATTTTGGGCAAATGGATTTAGGGCATAGGGTTGTAGAAGGAGAATGATAAACAATTGTGGTATGAAATGCATGAGGTAGTTTTAGAGACAAATTAGGGCTTAATTTTTAGAGAGGTATAAACCACCAAAAATTCATGTAAACCCTAGTTTCAACTGAAAAGAGGCTCTAGTTACTTGATAGGAGGTGACATGAGGCAATTGCAGTGATTGAAGATGATTTTTAGAGGTTTGGAAGCTTCACAGCCCAATGCACAGTGCCACTAGCCCAATGCATAGCACCTCCCTGATGTGTAGTTCTAGTGTATTTTTCTTAAGGAAGTTTGGCTCTGATGCACAGCGCCTCCCTGATGCGCAGCACTAGCCTCCAATGCGTAGTGCCACTATTCCTATGCACAATGCCAACTTCAAGGCGCATTTTTACTATCTTCTGGATGTTGAAATTGGGAATGTGATAGCTCGTTGAAAATCTTGTCGAGTATACTTTCTAGAACATCTTGAATTTTTTAATTTGGAGTTCATTTGCCCTGTCAAAAGTCAAATCGCCCAATACTGGTCAAAATGTGCAGAATGAGGTTGCCTAAATGAAGAGTGCTATTGCAGTCAACTTTTGAACATCTTCTTCAACTCCAATTGAGCTCATGATAGCTCATTAGAAATATCTCTCTGTCTAGATACCATTTAAATCAACAAGAAAGTCATTTGAACATCCCAGCTAGGTGAAATATTGATTTTCCCAAGGTCACTCCAGTAGTGCATCAATCCTCCTGAGGCCAATTATGTTTTCGACATTTCTCCCAAACCAGGAAACCTATGTAAAAAATGAAATAGGTTTGTCTGCTTGCGTCAATGGTGGACAAAAGCCTCTCTCATTTTTGTCAAATTCATCTTTTCTTGCTCAGAAACATAGTTTGAAGAAAACCTATCCCAATATGTGGAACAAGGGATTTGTGGAAATGAAGGGAAATGAAGGGGATAAGGGGCTTCTAAATTCTTGACAAAATTTTAGTAAGTAGGGAGGGATGTGAGGAATTAGGGGAAAGTGGAATTTCAAAGATTGAGTAAGGGTAAGGGGTCCAAAAGGGCAAAAAACAGGCCTATCCTAGAAAATTGTCAAATTGTAGCAATAAACTAGGGTTTGTGGGAAAACGATGAATTTGATGGATATGAGTGATGGGAAGCATTTAAGAAGGTATATTAAGGATAAGGGAAGGTGTATGAGCATCAGGATGCAAGTTTTGTTGATGATTTGACCATCCAAGAAAAATTACCTTCAAAACCCTAGGAGAGGGAAATGAGGCTTACCCAAGTACAACTGAAGCACAAACAAGGTGTAAAATGACCCATTGGAATCTAAAATGATGATGAAAACTATTTGAGTGATGGTACAATAAGCTGAATGGTGACATGGAACAATACTTGGAATACTTTGGAAGGAGTGAAAACAACCCTCGACCTAATACCTAGTGACCAAATTTTACTTGAAGACTCACTGAAATGACAAAATTTGACTTTGACACCCTGAGACCACTTTGTAAGAGCATATTTGATCATTGATGGAAGGCTTCAAAGGTTGGAACTAACATTGGCTCCATTGGGGATGGTAGCTCCTTGGAGGTGCCAAGAACACCATAGACCAAGTAGCCTTATACATTGGGCATGGAGTAAAAAACACAAACTGAAATGGATGACTAAAAACTGACGACTCAAAAACACAAACTGACTTGAAACTGACTCAATACTAAAACAAAACTGAAAAAATAGAAAATATGCTCAAAATGGATCTTATTCAGTAAAACCTACTCTAACTATTCCATTCATCACCTAATCATGTGAAATGAAACAACCAATGCAACCAAGTAAGCATTCTAGTTTTTGTTTGAATTCTCCGCAAGCGCTTTCTTATGAACAACAAGACAGAACTACTAAAAGGAAACTTCCATTAAATCTTGTAAGAAAATCCACATTTTCCCTAATTGAATAATATGGATTCTCTATCTGACTCCAAAAATACTGCATAAGGATCTTGAAATTCATGTGCACTGGGACTTAGCTCATCCAACGGATTACTTTGCTTCTCCTCATACCATGAATGCAAACTTTTATCTGAGCTTTGTGATGAGACTCCTACTGATAATGAAAAAGAAATCGGTTTTTAGATCAAGTTTGTATCAATACTTGTTTCAATCTCACAGTTATCTTGTGGAGAAGGACATTGACTGCAGACATCATCCAACACATCAGCTATTGGATTGTGAAAAACTTGAAAATACTGTTGCAATCCATTTTCTATTAATTCCAATGAGATTGCATGGTTTTCTATAGGCTGCTCATTTGAATATATACTATGCGAATGACCCTTCAAAAACTGAAATGATTCAAAACAAAATGGCATGGAATCATCTTGCATCATTTGATCATATGTTCCAGCTTCCAAGTCTTCATCTACAACTTGACAATCAGTGGCATTTGATGGCTGCAAATCTAGATACGAGAAGTCTTGAACAAGGATCTCATTTCCCTCTAGATGGTCCAGATCAAAACTTATCGACGATTGATTTCTGATTGAATGAAAGTTGTCTCTGATGACATGAAACAAAGCAAAACAAAAAGGCAAAGATCCTTCACTTACTTCAAAATTTGTTGCACTTTCCTCCTCACTTCCATAGCTGATACACATCAATTGATCACTGTATTCGAGCTGCTTAAAGTGGACTTCCTCCTTCCACAAACCAACTACTGATTTATCTGCAAAACTAGCTTTTGTTTGGAGGACATAATCATCATCATACTGATCAAATTGAGGAAAACCATCAGTAAAAAACACATCATCAAGCATACATGTCATATCAACAGATCTCTCTTCTCCAAGACGATATATAAAACAATCATTATTAGGTCTATGGCAACTAGGATAATAAAGAAAATGTTTTGGATCAACAACTTGTCCCTCTTCAATCAACGAGCCATGGTCTTGAACGTTATACTCATTCCTTGTGGCGATCCTTTGCATCATCTCTTCCACTGCACTTACCAAAATGTCGAGCTTTACCTCTAAATATTTCTATTCCTCTGGATCTATGTTCTTCATCTCTTCTTCCTTCAACTTTGCCCTTCTGATTAGCAAATTAGCCTCTACATCTACTGCACTGTTTTGCATCTCTTCAAGTGTTGCAAGGTTCCTTTCTCTCAGCTAAAACTCCATTTTCGGATCAAAGTCTTCCGGATAGTGCAAGAGAGAAGATCTAAGAGGAGGTCTTGTATTAACCAGCATTGAAAAATAGACTTGGTTAAACCTGGTAGAAAACTGTTGTACTGTCTCCCCTAGAAATCTTTTCAGCTAGTTATACTCTTCTAGAATCAAGAAAGGGTTTTGTATGACCACCCACTTGTTCAGGAAAACTTTGAAAAACTGCTGGAAATCTGAGATGCTCGCATTAGGCAAGGTTTTGAACCAACTCTTGAACTTGCCTTGCAAAGAAAGAGCAAAAATCCTAATACTGACATCCTTTTCATCAACTTCGAAAAGGGCAAGAAAAGACTCAAAATTCAATAGATGTCTCTCAGCAGTGATGTTGTCACATTCACCATCAAATCTTGGTAGATATAGGTAATGATTTTTAGGGAAAGCATGGGATATAGGAGGTAAAATCAGAGGCTTGTATCTATCTGGAATTTTACAAGGTATAGGAGTATGTACAGAAGGTGTAGAATCAGTCTTTGTCTCTTGAGGCTCATCAGTTTGAAGACGATCATCATAAGATTCAGAAGAAGGGTCTTGATCAAGATCAAAGGCATGCGAATATTTGGTATTCACAATTTTCAAAGGGAAGGAATCAAATGCAGATCTAGGATCTTTCCTTGAATACAATATACTTTGTAAAGCCTTCTTGACATTCTCGGGAAAAGAGAAGAAATAATTTATAACGAAGAACATAATGTCTTGGATGAAATTCCAACTTGAATACTTGATATTTCCATATTGTCCTTTCATGTTTCTACTGGTTAGGTTCATCCTACAGTGGAGTCCTTGGATCTGATCTCGAAACTGATTGGAGTTGCTAGGTGAATGATTTCGGCCTTCCTATGTCTGATTGTTGTCTACCATCAACAATCAGATCTGAAATTTATACATTTTGTTGAGGAACATAAAACTATGTTCCCCAGTGGAGTCGCCACTATGTTAGAGCCTAGATCTACCTAAGGCTGAAGGAAGGTAGGTTTAGGGTAACATCAAACCACGCTTAACCTAGTAGCTAGCCCTACCAGGTCGAGAGAGGGCTCTCTCCTTGTCAATCTCAATTAGGATATTGACAATTAGGGTTTGAGATGACTGAATTTAATGTAGATTTAGGCTAGGTATAGTAGCTCAGGGTTTCTGGTTTGATTTTTAGGTTTTGGTTGCTGGATCAATTGGAGAAGGCAGATTGGGTCCGGGAAATCAACTCAGGGATACAGTCATGTTCTGTGGGGCGAGGTAGATAAGGGTTTATGTACTAGAAATGGATTAAGATGGTAGATTAAGACAAATGAGGAGTTGAGGAGGGCATAAAGAAACTATGAATCCTCTTCAAACAGTTGAAAACATTGAAAACCAAATGCATTCCCAAGACAAAGCACATCAGTGTATTTTTTCCATTCACCTTGATTCATTTAGTTTTAGAAGAGAAAGATGCATTTGGATACGTATAAAACATTAGAAAAACTCATTACAATGAAGAATACATAAACTTACTGTCACAAGAATCTCACAAAAATAGCTGTGAAACCTGGTTTTATTCCTTTCCAACAACTGTAGGGATGTACAATAGAGCTCAGAGCTTCCACAAGAGTCCAACCTTTACAAATGAATGAAAAAACACATGATATAGAAATCAAAACCACCTGTTCTATCCATTAGGGGTCGAATCCAAGAGATAAGGGACTATTTCAACCATATCTAAACTGGGAACAAGAAAATAGGTAGTGGAACAACTTGCCTCTAAAACCAAGGAAACTGATACATTCAGTTTTAAACCACTTTTCATTAATGTATCTACCCCCTCATGTCATTTTACATCAAATTTGAATCATATTACATTATTTACCATGAAAAATTTACCAAGAAAAGAAGAAGAAATCAACTGCTGAAGAAACTAGGCGAAATTTGACTTTTAGGCAAAATTGACAAAATTTGCCTGATGCCCAGCTCCATGAGCTTGATGCGCAGTGCCGCATCAAGGCTACTTTTGGAGGCCTTACAATCATCCAAGTTAGGCCCAATATAGCTTTTTTCAAAGCCCTGCCTATCTAGTTTTTGGAACACTTTGAATTTTCTGATTTGGAGGTTATTTGCCCACTCAAATGTGGATTCTCATATGGCTGGTTCCTGTGTGTCTAAAAAGTGGCAGAGAGGGCACTTTTTGAGTGTTTTTTGCCCTTTTGGTGGCCAAGATCTTCTCCAAAATTGATGAAACTTTCTGGGTTTGCTTATTTTTTGATGTTGAATCCAAATATATAAGCCATTTGTCAAGAGGATGCACCAATTCAATGCGCAGCGCCGATGGTGTTGTGCATCAACCAGAATTTCCTGTGTTGCCTAATTCAAAAATTGGAAAATGACAAAATTGTTTCAAAATTTTCCCAATTTTGGCTCAAAGCTGCATCATGGGTTACTTTGTTGGGCTAAAGTCACATCAGCCAAAATTTTGAGCTTTTCATCCTTCTTTTTTCCTTTTAAGGCCCTCCTTAATCTTGCCTTAAGGTGCTTGATCCTCTTGTTGCATATTCTATTCCGGGTCAAATAATGGTGGGCCATATGCCTTAGCATCTTGTTGTCTCTATTTGCTTTCTTTAGAAGGCCCTCAAGGTGGATATTTACCCTTTCAAGCCATATCTCTCTCTCATGATCCACTTAGCCCTCTCTAAATTAACTGACAAAGCTTGTATCTTGTCCTCTTGCTTCTTGATGATCATGTCTTTGACAATCCTTAGATCTTAAGCATCCAAGTAAATGACATTAACTCTTTGTGTCTCCTCATGGTCAACAAGGTCAAAATATCTAACCATTTTTATGGTTTTGAAGGTTTGTGGTTGTATGGAAAATGGTGAAGTGAAAACACAGTGGAGGAATGAAGTGGACAGAGTGTATGGAGGGGTATGTGAATGTATGAGATGTAAATAGAGTTTAGGGAATGTGAACGGGATTTAGGAGAGAGGGTAGGGTTTTTATGGGAATAGGTAAGGTTTGTAGGGGAGTAGGTAGAATAGGTTTTCTATGTGGAGGGTTAGGGTTTTATGTAGATTAGGGTTTGGGAATAGTGGGATGTAGGGATTAGAGTTTGGGGATTGGAAAAAATAGATGAAGGGAATAATGTCTAGGGAGTTAGGGAAGGGATTAGGAGATAGGTTTTGGGCAAATGGATTTAGGGCATAGGGTTTTAGAAGGAGAATGATAAACAACTGTGGTATGAAATGTATGAGGTAGTTTTAGAGACAAATTAGGGCTTATTTTTTAGAGAGGTATAAACCACCAAAAATTCATGTAAACCCTAGTTTCAACTGAAAAGAGGCTCTACTTACTTGATAGGAGGTGACATGAGGCAATTATAGTGATTGAAGATGATTTTTAGAGGTTTTGAAGCTTCACAGCCCAATGCATAGTTCCTCCCTAATGTGCAGCACCAGTGTATTTTTCTGAAGGAAGTTTGGCTCTGATGCGCAGTGCCAACCTCCCAATGGGTAGCGCCACTATTCCTATATATAGCACCAACTTCAAGGCACATTTTGAATACCTTCTCGATGTCAAAATTGGGTGTGTGATATTGTGATGGAAAGCCTGTTGAGTCTACTTTCTAGAACATCTTGAAGTTTTCAATTTGAAGTTCAATGGCCCTGTCAAAAGTCAAACTCCCAAGACTAGTCAAAATGTGCAAAATGAGGTTGCCTAAATGCAGAGAGCTATTGCAGTCAACTTTTGAAGGTCTTCCTCAACTCCAAATTGAGCTCATGATAGCTCATTGGAAAGCTCTATGTGTCTAGATATCATTTAAGTCATGAGGAAAGTAATTTTAACATCCTAGCTAGGTGAAATCTTGATTTTCCGAAGGTCACTCCAGAAGTGCATCAATCCTCCTGAGGCCAATGATGTTTTCGACATTTCTCCCAAACCATTAAACCTGTGTAAAAGATGAGAGAGCTTGTTCTTCTTGGGTCAATAATGGACAAAAACCTCTCTCATTGTTGTCAAATTAATCTTTTCTTTCTTAGAAACATAGTTTGAAGAAAACCTATCTCGATATGTGGAACAGGGGATTTGTGGACATGAAGGGAAACGAAGGGGATAAGGGGCTTATAAATTCTTGAGAAAATTTTATGAAGTAGGGAGGGATGTTAGGAATCAGGGGAAAGTAGAATTTCAAATATTGAGTGAGGAGAAGGGGTCCAAAAGGGCAAAACATAGGCCTAGCCTAGAAAATTGTCAAATTGTAGCAATAAACTAGGGTTTGTGGGAAAATGATGAATTTGAGGTATATGAGTGATGGGAAGCATTTAAGAAGGTATATTAAGGATAGGGTAAGGTGTATGGGCATCAAGATACAAGTTTTGTTGATGATTTGACCATCCAAGAAAAATTACCTTAAAACCCTAGGAGAGGGAAATGAGGCTTACCCAAGTACAACTGAAGCACAAACAAGGTGTAAAATGACCCATTGGAACCTGAAATGATGATGACAAATCTTTGAATGACAGTACACTAAGCTGAATGGTGACATGGACATATACTTGGAAGACTTTGGAACGAGTGAAAACAACCCTAGACCTAATACTTAGTGACCAAATTTTTCTTGAAGACTCACTGGAATGACAAAATTTGACTTTGACACCCTGAGACCACTTTGTAAGAGCATATTTGATCACTGATGGAAGGCTTCAAAGGCTGACACTAATAGCATCGACCCATGGTATTCGTCCACCCATATTATTCATGCACCCATGGAGTTTACCCATGGTATTGTAAGTGGCATCCACCCATGGTATTGTAAGTGACATCCACCCATGGTATTCATTCACCCATGGAATTGACCCATTGTATTGTAACTAAAAAATACTATAAGTAACAAGTCGCATTTTGTAAAAAGAAAGTTTGTCTGCCACGATGTAGCTCTTTCAGTTATTCTCCATTTTAATTAAAAAAAAAATCTTTGTGGTTTTGTTTATTGGGCATTCTCCTCTTTTTATTCTGGTAATTTCAATTCTTTAGATCTTGGGGGCCTCCCCCTAAGATCTGGATTAGAAACCCCAGAGGCAACATAATTACCTTGACCAAGAGGTAAAATTTCTTGAGGAGAATCATTTTTTCTAAGAGAGGGATAGAAAAATTTGATTTCTCTAGTTCAAGGATTACCAATGGCAGAGGGAGAAGCTAGTATTTTTCATAGAGAAGATCTCTAACTATATGCATGTAGGTTTTAACACCGTATAGAAATTACCTGCATACGAATTCTAAAACACAAAAAATAAACAATGCGAGAGAATAACACATAAAGCAAATATACATAGAGATTTTCACCTGGATCCCAAAACCGGGACTACCAGCTTTATTTTTCATTATGTTCCTTTCAATGTTACAATACATATTTATACATGCCAAAGCATCCAATACCATGGACCGAAAACCATCGCATCTAAAACCATGGACCGAAAAGCATTGTGTCCAAAACCATGTACAAAAACCATGCACAAAACCATACGTAGGTCTGCCCAACCTAATATAGGGTCCAAAAAAAATTTCCCTGGTGTGTTGCCCTGGACTCCGTAGAGGGGGGCTAATTGCCCCCCTCAAACCCCCTATGACCTCCCCATTGTAAAATTGGTGCAAAGAAGGGAGGGCTCTGCCCCCCCTCTAACCCCCTGGTTAACTACGTGGGCTAGTCATGGAAAGAATATAACACAACCCAATAATGCAATATTTTTATAGTAGTTTTCTAGAGAAGAGGTAGCGCCAGGTGGAACAAGATGTGTGAAAATATTCTCTCAAGGGATCTCGAGTTTTAGATATCTAATATTTCCAAATGTATATTGGCAGTAGTTATGAGAAAATCTTCTCACTCTAGAAAGGAGTACGAGTAGCAGATCCAACAACCGAGCAACGGGAAAGAGGGAGATTTTTGGGTTTATTTTTTCAAGTTTTGAGTCTCACAGATTTTTCAGCTTTGCAGGGATGAGCATATGACATTTCTAGAAGAGGTCGTGTAAGTTATCCACAATGAAGATCTAGGTAGAAGATTGACTTCCACATGACGGAGGTAGATATCGGAGGAAGTGCAAGATATCTAGTGTGAGTTGCAAAGAAAGGAAGGGTCCTAGCCAGGGACTAAGCTTGAAAGGAGATAGTGGGTCATGAGATCTAAGAGGAGGAGGAGTGTGGTACTCTGGTGTGCCAGATGGTCAGGGTCCAACATTGTTGAAACAAGGAGATCAGCCAAATCAGTTCCAGATTGTTGCAATGAGACCATCATCTTTGCTACAAGAGAAAAAAGTATCATAGTATTAGGTTCAATATCAGTAGATGTAATCTGTCATTAGATAGTTGTAAATCTAGTTGCAATAAGTACCCAGGAGACAATTGTAGAGCTAGATGTAGTGAAATAGGCAATGCAAATTGCCCAATTGCAGGATGCAACTTTAGTTCCAGCCAAAAGATTCCCAGTGCAGAGTTACGTAGTGCAGTTTCTAGTACAAGAGTACAATGCGAGTTTCCAAGAGGGAGTAGAGATATTTCCTATAGGGAGATCGAGACTTAGGGGGAGTCTAGTTTCAAAAGGAGCATCCCTATGGAAGCTAGTACTTTAGGATCTAAGGATATTAGACTCATTATTGTAGTAGTTGTAGCAGTAGTGCAGAAGCATCAACATAGATCGATGGGTTTTCCTCTAGGATGGAGGAAGAATTCGGTATGTTTGCTGACATATATCTAGGAGTCAAGTGGGGTGACTTGGAGTTGTAGCCCCAGAGCGCTAAAGATGGGAAGGATTATTGAGGAGGTTGACCTCTTGGATCAATACCTTACTACAAGGCCCACAATATTTTTTTGTAACAGGATGGATCAATGGCAATAGATGAGGTCAGATGCCAGAGTGACAGATGCAGAGTCTAGTTGTAGTCAGATGCTGGGGAGCGTAGTGCAAATTTGGAAAAAATGTAGGTGGCACAGTGCAGAATCAGTAGTAGCACAGATGCCTCAGTGACAATGCATATAGTAGAAGTAGTTAGAGACTCAGGTGACAGATGCATTATACTAATCACAGTGGATTCAATATTTTTGATGCTTTGCAGTTGCAGATGTCGCAGTTGCAGATGTTGTAGTTGCAGCAGAAGTAGATGGAGAGGGAGTTGCAGTGCATATGCAGTGTTGGTAGCAGTTCAGCAGAGTCGGCAACAATAGATATGTATCACATAGTAGAGTTGCGCAGTGGTTGGTGGGCAGCAGCAGCCAGACATCAACAACATGAAAAGATATGATGCAGAGAAAGGGTGTTGTTTCAGTGGGTCACAACACTAGAACACATTCCTCGATAATAGGGAGTGTTATTTTTTGTAGCATCGGACGTGTTCTAACAAGATATTTGGTGGAGATGCTAAAATACATGTATTCTCCAATACCGAGAAATGTTTTATGGAAATTCCACCTGGAGACTACTTAATTATATTTATTAGTCAATTTTTAATATTTTATTTCTCTAAACTTAGCAAAATATGATTAATTAATCAGAATTAATTAGGTCATGGTGAGAATGTTTGGGAAAAGCACATGGATCGATTTGTAGATGGAGAGGGAGCTGCAGTGCATATGCAGTGTTGGTAGCAGTTCAGCGGAGTCAAAAGCAACAGATATGAATCACATATTTGTTATAGCTCGAAATCTCACTCTTATGGTTTGTGATGCTGCACTCATGGCTAATATTCCTGTGGAAGCCAACCAAGGTACCCTTCCAAAAGGAGATCCTTGTGCTTTTCCTTTCTTTGGAAACATTGGTACTCCCTTGATGGCCACTTTGAATATTCCTGGGTTGAATGTTGGACTACCCATTTGCCTGTGGTCCACTCCGAATATTCCAAATACTCTTGAAGCTTCTCAGTTGAATGCTTTATTTCAAGGGCATCACATGGGTGTTAATTGTTCATCTTCTTTCAAAGAGAAATTTTGGATTCCTTCTTCTCCTCCTTCTTGTAACAAGAAATCTAAAAAGAGGATAAAGAGGAAGTCAGAGAAGAAGAATAATTCTATCCATTCATATTCAACCTCTGCGAGTCATGTTGAAGATGAGCCTTCAGCCGTTGCAAGTCATGCTGGGGGCACAAGTCTAGTCACTGCAAGTCACACTAGCACTTCATCCTCAACCTCTGCCAGTCATGTTGGAGATGGGCCTTCAGCCACTGCAAGTCATGCTGGGGGCACAAGTCTAGTCCCTGCGAGTCATACTAGCAAAGAGTCACTGACCTCTGAAGTCATGTTCAGAACTCTCCACAAACCATTGCTAGTCATGTTGGCGGAATGGAGGTTGATAAGAAACCTGGATGTAGAAGTTTTAAACCTAAGTTCCCTTGTAAGATATGCAAGGGAGACCACCTTACTCATTTATGCCCTGGTATTCCAGAGGTTCAAAGGATATGGTCCGAGTCTAAAAGTTCTTCTACTCCTGGATCTGATATGGTTTCTCATCAATCCCATCAACCATTGGTTGATAATGTGGTAGAGCCAGTGCAATCGCTAGTCGATTACACTCCTCTTTTGGGGGGTGAAGTCCCTAACAAAAGAGTCTGTTTGATTTCTAGTACAGAGTCTTCTGGTATAGGGGGCATTTTGGTTTCTTTGATTAGGATAGTCTTGTTGAGCCTTGTCTTCCTTCCGTTGCACCTTTCCAAATAAAGGTCAGGGTTAATTCCACAAATGTATATCGATGTATGATGGATGAAGGATCCTCTGCAAGTATTATATCCTCTTCGACTTGGAAAGCTTTGGGTTCCCCAAAGTTGTTGACAGCTCAGAGTCAGTTGTTAGCCTATGATAGAAGACTTGGTGAATCTATGGGTGTTCTTCCTCAATTGCCTATCACTTTAGGTGGGAAGACCATCTTAATCGATATGATGGTGGTTGATAGCCCTTTAAAATTTAATATGCTACTTGGGTGTGATTATGTCTATGCTATGAATGTTGTGGTGTCTTCACTCTTTCGAGTAATGTGCTTTCCTCATAACGGGAATATTGTCACTATTAATCAGCTTGCATCTGATAATTACCACCCTAATTCGACTTTACTGTAGAATACCCCTTGGTTTGTTCCAAGTGTTCAAATAGACTCTACCCCACCACGGGTCAATTATGTGGCATTGAATCCTCAATGTTCAATCGCTTCTAAGAAGGATCTTTTGACCTATTACTCTCCTTCTTGGGACTTGGTCCCAGCAGTTGACCGAGAGATTCTTCCTATAGGGCCATGGGACCCCTTAATTCCCTCTTTTGATCCTTGTAGTTCTCATGATTTCTTAGAACTTATTTTGCCTTCACAGGAGGAACTCTTTGAAGCCATGAATCTTGACTACCAAAGGAGTCCTTGGTCCAATCCCTGCAAGGAGTTTGTCCAGAAGAGCTATTATATGTAAGCCGCAAGGTTGCGTGGTTCCCTGTACCATATTGTATATATAAGGTACGCATTTTCAAGTTTTGTATTCTATAACACAAGATTTTATATGATGTTCATATGTGGGAAGTATTAACTTCTTGTCTAGTGTTCCTATTTATGTTTACAGAACTCGAAAGATTTCTCCTTTGGAAGTTTATGGTTGGTCCGTTCTGACAGGTATTGGTTCTCGAAACTGGCATATAGGTTAGGTTTTTCTGCCTGCATTGTGCACTTATCAGTTTCCTTTCCCATTTTGGCCTTAGGATCGACCCCACCAAGTTATGATGTGGAACCTTCACATTGCTTAGAAGTATCATGACTTGTGTGGTAGAGCCTACCTTATCATGGGTGCCCTAGTTAGTACCTTGTTTTCACTTGGCACTCATGCGGATTTTTTGTCCCTAAGCTTAGGAGTCCTCTTTAGTCTGGCTTTGACTTATGTGATGAAGCCTCATTCCTCTTTGCTTCTTCACTTCGTTCTGGCCTTATACCCTAGAGGCTCCTTTGTGTTGAGTTGTATTACTACATTGCATTTTGACCATTTGCACCTTTTGGCCTAGAGCTGGCTTCACTTGGACTCGTGTTTAAGCCAGCTTTTGACCATGACGACTGCAAAATCAACCCCGCATACCTTTGAATTTTGCATCTTGACACACCTTGACCCATGGAAGGAACACACCTTTGAGTGTCATTGACTAGTTTTCACCTCCCTGCATTGAGCATAGGAACGTTCCATTCCCAAGAACTAGATCATATGTTTCATCGACAATCATTCTTTCCACTGTACCATAGCATTCTTTTATTCTTTTTCCAGCTTAAAAGGAAAAGACAAAAAAAATATATATGCCAAAAAAGAGCAGGAACGGGACAATATTTCCATTGATTGTTGGCAGCTAGAGTCAGTCGTGTCGCCCTTGAACAAAGCATTCAAAACAAAGTCTCCTCCATTTGGGCGGGATTTAGTTTGACTTAGGTACACCTTAACCTTGTTATTGAGTCAGTTCTTCCCCGATTGGTTATCTCTTCCAATCATATGGATGGTTCGTTCATGCCTCCTATATGAAAAACCTATATAGAGTCATCATATGCTGCCACATAGTCACATTGAGTCGTGCTTTTGTTCAAGGGAAGTTAGCCTGAGTTGGCCTCTCTGCGATGTCTCTTGACTCATTTTTCAGTCGGCCATCCCTGGTTGTCAGTGTCTTGTCTATCATCACATCAGTTATATTGGTCCTTTACTCGTGCCGGTTTGAGAAGGTCTCCATTGACTTCTTGCTGGCAGGTCTTGTCCTTATCGACGACGACATCTTGCTCTGAGGACAGGCCTAGAGCTGAACCTTGGCCCTATTTTCATTATTGATAGGTCACCTTGTGCTCAGCATCAATCAGTATCATGGGTCTTTGACTGAGTGGTTTCCCTTTTGTTCGACATCAGCTTACATTATCACACATTGGGATTCATGCAGTACCTTGGTTTCCATTTGACCCTATTGGTGGATACCTTGCCTCTGTGTCAGCGTCCATTATTGGTTGGTTCAGAGGGTGTTTGTCGTGCGCTAGCCACATCTTGTGTACACCGGCAACGTACTTCGGTTGGGTTACTACATCTCTTTCGTCCGATTCCTTCCACATTATTGGCCTATGGGTTACAATTGCACTAGATTGATGAAGGATTCCTTAATACCTTCCTTCTAGCGGATCTTTCCCTATCGACTCTGACTCATTGCTCTAGGGCAAAGATCTAGAGTCCATTTGGCAGTACCTTGGGGTTTGCAGTCATTAGTGGTAGATCCTTCGCTGTCGATAGTGGGAAACCATCATTGTCTCCTGATCGATAGATTCTTACAGGTGTTCGACTCCAGCTCATCTATTCACACTTGTTAGATTGTATTGGGTACCTTGACGCTCATTATCATTATCGGTGAGTAGTCTCACATTTGTTAACGGTATACATCAATGACCGGTAATCAAATGATTTCTCACATGGTCGACTTCAGATCATTTATTCCCATGGTGTAGAAATGTACCACGACGGTCGATGAAGACCTCAAGTTGTATCAGCATTCATTGGTTCACTTGACAGTTGCTCCTGTTGCTGCTAGTTGATACCATTCCACCTTATATTTTGCAGTTAGTCATGGAAACATTCTATATGCTGACACCTGAGTTTGCAGTGTAGTACCATCTAATTCCATCATGTTCAGTTGGTACCTTTTGTGATCAATTCTTGATATCAGTGATTTGGTTCATCCTTCAGCATCATTGACATTCTTATATGTGATATTCAGACATGTACTTGTTCGATCATGATCAGATGATCCATTATGTTTTTTTAGTTCTTTATACTTGTATACTTAGTGGATCCGCTTGTACTTGATATGCGGACATGCTTTACTTTTTCTGAGCATGGGTATGCCCACCTCAGAGAGTGTTTCTTTCTAATCTCCTTTTTTGGCTTGGCAGGCTGGACTCTGGTGAAGTCCTTCTCGGTTTTTGACAGATTTCCTTTCCATGTACTTACTTAATACATTTCGGCCATCATGTACCCCTTCTGAACACATATATTAGGGGGAATCTGTTATAGCTCCAAATCTCACTCTTATGGTTTGTGATGCTGCACTCATGGCCCAAGGAAACCCTTCCTTCCAGACCTGGTCCAAAATTTTAAAAAACAGTGTTTTATTCCCTATACGCGACATTGCCCTGAGCTAAACACGTGTATACGCGGGTCTGTGTATACCCAACCCGTGTATATGACTTAAAACACTTAAAAAAATTAAATCTCCTTAATTTCAGGTGGAGATCGCGGTTTTTACCTGTTGATCACCTGTTAGTACCCATGGCCCAACTGTTCCCAACGAATTCCCAACTAAAAAACTACTTTGGGGAGAAGTATAAAAAGGCTTCAATGGGAAGGCCTAATGGAGGAGAGAAGAGAGAGAAAGGTTATTATGCTGAGATTTCCCTGACTAGGTCTGAAGATCCTTGTGCCTCCTGCACTTCCCCCATTTTTACAGGAAACCCTTTTTTCCTTGTGTGATGATGTCCATTTGCTACTTGTGATATCATGGAGTAAGTCATGGAAGGAGTTTGCTAAAGGCTTGAGATTGGATGAATCCGGAGGATGGTTCCGCTTGGAGCCTGCGAAAGGACGACTCAGGTGAAATTGTTCCTTTCTGTATTTTATTTGTCTATAATAAAAGAAACACATGTCTTTGTTCCTGACATAAATCTTCTTCATGTTTATGATATTCATGTTAGAATTCATATGTGAAGGGTTGTTTAATTGCATAACTAACTACCTTTCTTTATAATATGAAGATGGTTTCTTATAATGTTCAGTCCATATACTGCTGTACTTTCTTGAATTGGTTGTTTTACAGGTCAAAGGAGCAAAAGGAACTCCAAGAAGGGTTTGGACCCTAGAAGGACCTTCTCAAAAGTAGGACCTCAGGTACGCCCCTTATCGTAGAGTTTGTTTATATTAACATTATGGTTGTGTGGAATGTGTGTTTCTCTGTATAGACGAATTTCAGTCTGCTAGGGTATCAACCCAAGACCCTAGGGGAACTTTTCCCTTAACAGAGAAAGGGTGTTGTTTCAGTGGGTCACAACACTAGAACACATTCCTCGATAATAGGGAGTGTTATTTTTTGTAGCATCGGATGTGTTCTAACAATGATATTT
Organism: Pinus tabuliformis; assembly: GCA_031772625.1. NCBI lineage: Eukaryota > Viridiplantae > Streptophyta > Pinopsida > Pinales > Pinaceae > Pinus > Pinus tabuliformis. The sequence goes on from CM062817.1 coordinate 92,785,873, forward strand.
GGTGGAGAGGCTAAAATACATGTATTCTCCAATATCGAGAAATTTTTTATGGAAATTCCTCCTAGAGACTACTTAATTATATTTATTTGTCAATTTTTAATATTTGCTTTCTCTAAACTTAGCAAAATATAATTAATTAATCAGAATTAATTAGGTCATGGTGAGAATGTTTAGGAAAAGAACATGGATCGATTTGCAGATGGAGAGGGAGCTACAGTGCATATATAGTGTAGGTAGCAGTTCAGCGGAGTCAGGGGGTTGTTACATAGTATAACAAGTTGCAGCAGAAGCAAATGGAGAGGGAGTTGCAGTGCATATGCAGTGTTGGTAGTAGTTCAACAGAGTCAGCAACATCAAATATGCATCACATATTAGAGTTGCGCAGTGGTTGGTGGGAAACAACAACCAGACATCAACAACATGACAAGAGATGATGCAAAGAAAGGGTGTTGTTTCAGTGGGTTATAACGCTAGAACACATTCCTCGCTAATATGGTGTGTTATTTTTTGTAGCATCGAATGTGTTCTAGCCACGATATTTGGTGGAGAGACTAGAATACATGTATTCTCGAATATCGAGAAATGTTTTATGGAAATTACACCTAGAGACTACTTAATTAGATTTATTAGTCAGTTTTTAATTTTTCCTAAGTATAAACTTAGGAAATATGATTAATTATTCAGAATTAATTAAGTCATGGTGAGAATGTTTAGGAAGCCTCAGATTTCTGTTACTCCAACATGGGGGATAACCACCTAGTCCAGACCTTAAAAGAAGCTCCTTTTCTGTTTGGTGTGGTGGCTCCGACTAGGGATAATGAGACCAGTTTGCCAGTGTGGGTTTTAAAATGAGAATGGGTGGTTTACAAGTTATTGTAATAAGAATAATGATAACTAAATGACCTATTCTAACATGCAAGTCTCTATTTAGCTTAATCTAATATAAATCTGGGTGTTCTCTGTGATATGTGATCTAAAAAGATGTCTACTTGTTAAGTGATAATAAAGATCATTCACGTATCAAACGGAGATGTAAAATGTGTAAATATAATTTCTTTGACTAAATAGTTAGTCAGAGAAATGTATAAACTATATCGGACGATCATATATGAAAATAAATACTTTCAGCTAGGCATCATACAATAGTGCAATTAACACATAACAGAAAGAACATATTCCATATATAATTCATGAAAATAAAATTTTATCACTAATACAACAAAACAAAAATGATCATACAAGATAAAAGTACCATATGTATGAATTCCTACTCATTTAACTAGTGACATAGATCAACTCCTTTCTTCAAATCAGATTATTCTCCAAGTATACAATATTGCAACAACAAAGGAAAGTAGTCTGATATTCAAAAGAAATGACCGTGTTCCATAATTTCATCAAGGAATTCACAAACTTATAGAAGTTCCTTCTTAGCAAATGTTTTTGATAAAATTTAGGACGTTTCTCTAAATGCATGAGAAGAGTATAAATAATATCTATCTAAGGTTCAAAAATATATTATACAAAATATTTGAGGAGGTTTCAAACAACCATCCTCTTAACTAGCAACTAATTCTAAAAATAAAAGTGACTTGATGAGTAGAGATTATAATGATGATTTGTTGTTTTCCAACTTCTCCTTTAGATCACATATATCAGCCATCGGTTTCACTTGAGGAGGTGCCCAAAACTGTGTTTTGACCTGCCCTTCGAAAATAGCATCTGTGAGAGGTGGCACCATCCATTGCATTGAGTGGAGCGAACAATTGAGCATCATGATTTAGCTATAATGTTTGACAAGGTATTGGCAATATGCCTCCTAGTCAGTCTTTGATAACTTTGTGAACGCCTACCTTTGGATTTCCACTTTTTCCTTCGAGTTTTTATCCAGGTCATTTAAATATGGAAGTGACTTCGGGTTACCTTCTTTTACTAGGTTGGTGGTGTGAAAAGTGTTATTTACCACTTTTACTATGTTCTTTGCCACCCCTGCTGCTCTTGCAACTACTAATTCAGCTTGCTTGATCTGCACATCCCAATCCGTAAATAAAATGTCCTTATGTGTCTCCTCAATCTCTAGCAGATTAGCTCTCCTTCCTTCTTTAGTTTCTTTTCATTTAATGAATTCAGAGATCTTTTTATTTAAATCATTAAATTTTGTTCTCTAATCAATCACGTTATCCGTTAACTGATCACTGGTAATTAGATAAGGAGTGACATGCAACATTCCTTGGCAAAATAAATCTTGTTGTTTTGATAGAAGGGAATTCAGATCTAGTGCCTCTTTGATGATTTCAACGACAGTAGGGAAATCTTTATATTCAGCCAGGGCTTGTTGCAACTCTGAGATTTGCATGTTCTTGGCAGAAATGTGTGTTTCATGGATTATTTTTAACACCTACATATTCTGCTGCAATTGGGCTAGTTTTTTAGTAGCTTGCTTGCTCACACTTGCCTTTTGAATTTCAAGTTGTTGCTCCAGTTGCGCTATCTTCTCTTCTCTTTCCCTTAACAAAATAGATACATCCGTAGCTTTACCCATATTGGAAATTGCATATGGCCCTATAAACTGTGATAGTCTGGTCAAATTTTCAGGAGGATTGGAAGGAATATCCTTCCAGACTATGTCCATCGGCTCATTTCCTAGTGAGATATCTGGTGTTTCCACCCTCCTTCTTTTCCTCTGTCTCCTTACTATAGCCTTGTGTAGTGGGTTGTAGAATACGTCTAAAGGAGGAATTTTAGTCACCTTTAGGACAATTACCGGTGTGGACAAGGTAGGAATGATTTCTTTCTACTGCAAACTTATTCCTTGCTCATCCATCCACTCATATTTTGTAGTTTTATGAGTATGCAGAGGAGTGTGATATTCTGTGGTTTCCTTGGTATTTGTTGCCTTAGGAGTGCCTTACAGTTTTTTATTGAATTAGTCCCACTAATGCTCTAAATTGTTGCTTTTGATCTCAGAACTGGTATCTTTAGTTAGGTCACTTATGACCTACTTTTCGGCTGACCTTCTACTGGATTTTGTTGTATTCTCTGTATCCTAGGCTTTCCCTGTATCTTGGGTTGTATTCTCTTGAGATTCTATGGGAGAATTTGGTCCTTGGCTATCGATAGTTACACTAGATGTAGGTTTGTCCTCAGTTCTTAACAAATGCAATGGAATTATTTCGAGCCTTTGATTTCTGAATTACTGAAACTTTTCAAAACCTTTGACTCAAATTGGCCTTTGGCCAATCGAACGCTTGTTCGAATGATTCAGCCGATTGTAAAAGATCTTTAGAATTATTAGCTTCATGGTTGAAGAGCTTGATCTTTACGGCAGTAGTAATATTGTGTGCTATCTTGTCTGGGTCGAATTGCCTCTTTAGCGAAGTATGGAGTCTGAGTCTCTGTAGGCTTAGTAACTCTTTATTGGCATGGTTGAAATTTTCCAATGGAAAATAACCACACTGGATCGGAAAGGATGGCCACAATGACTTTTTGTTATCTTTTAGGGTCTTGGTTAAATATTTTCCCACAATCTGGTGGGAAATTTCTCTTGCTAATAGCTTGATGGAGAGATTCTTGATAGTTTCTTCATTCTTGGAGATTTCATCTTGATAGTTTCTTCATTCTTCTTTGCGAAGTTGGCCAGGTATGACTTGTCATATATGTCCTGAGGGTCATGTATATGATACATTTGCTTCAGGTCTTCATCTTTGAATGACCCCCATTAACTCCATATTTGAGTTCTTGAATTTCATGTCTTCAATATTGAGATTTTCCACTACCCATCTAATCATATCAGTGTATGGGAGTATTTTCACTATTTCTCCTATTCTATGAAGAAAAGAGTAGGCATCATCTTTGAATTGAAGTCTCAAAGGATTTATTGAGTCAGTCATTGCCTTTGTGACAATAATTTTAGGCCCCTAATCTTCAAGTCTATTATATATGACTTCCCATGCTGTCGCTCCTCCATTAGCACTGCAAACTGTATCTATGAATATAGGCGACATTTCTAACAACTTAGAATCTAAAATGCTCTACTTCTTATGTTTTTGTATTACCTTTCGTAATGACAAATCTTTGGAAGTTTTCCTGAAACAAAAGAGGTATATTAGTGCAGACAATATAGGGAAATTAATGCTGAAAGCTCTTTGAAATGACTTTGAATCATGGGAAGATTTTGAATGAGATTTCAGTGTGAACTAGCCATAACATGAAAGCATCATTTCCTCTCCTTGGGATGCTAAAGACTAATTACTCTGTCAAACCACTCATTATTACATTAAAGCTCAATAAATTACCATGCTAGACTCCTTATTTGTGCATCACAACTTTTTAATGTTGTAATATAGTGTTGCCCGAAGATGATGCAAAATGTGATTGCAAAAATCTCAATATCACATTTCGCAAATTGTTAAAGGATGACACAATGTCATGCATTATTTATTTTCAATTTGTGAAGTGCGATAGCATGTTCTCAAGATGTTCTGATTAGAATATCGTAGCAGGGGGGCTTCATCACATATCGCATTTCGGGATTTTCTTAAAGATGTTTATAATTATCACATGGAAAACTGCGAAATGTGATTTGTCATAAAGGTTCTAAGCTTGGGTTGTTTTCTAAGGTTTTCAAGGCAATTTCTTAGAATTAGCATTTATTTTCAAAAGGTAAAAATTTAAAAGGGTCCCCATTTATATGTCAAATATTAACTATTACTCCGTATAAATGGGGGGGTTGTTACATAGTATAACAAGTTGCAGTAGAAGTAGATGGAGAGGGAGTTGCAGTGCATATGCAGTGTTGGTAGTAGTTCAACAGAGTCGGCAACATCAAATATGCATCACATATTAGAGTTGCGCAGTGGTTGGTGGGAAGCAACAGCCAGACATCAACAACATGACAGGAGATGATGCAGAGAAAGGGTGCAGAGATATTCATTTTCTTTTTCCTCATTTGGACCTTGTTTTTTCCTTTCATGTAATTTTTCTTTTCAATTTTCTTAATGTCCATTGTCTAGGATTGGTAACCTAACAATGACAATGCCATTCGCTAGTTGTAACTAAACTAAACAAGTTGGCTCTTGATGAGACCCCTTGTCCTTTGATTGATTAGATCATTGACTATTACCCTATTTTAATATGTAGTTTTGGTAATATCAATTTAATTATTCTGCTATAATCATGGTAAACAAGCTCATAATAAGAGTTATTATCTTTTAATTTTTTTCATATTTTATAATTACACTCTGAAAAAATAAAAATTTATTAGATAGGGTGAATCATTGGCCCTTTTAAAAGTTTTGGATGATAATAATAGAGTTTTGAGATACTCATCTATAGAAAGTCCTTACTAGGTTAAAGATTCATTTCTTGACTAACAACAAAACATTTATAATTTATAAAGATAAGAGCTTGTTCATAGAATAAGACTTTTAGCAAGTTCAAGTTTTTCCAAAGAAATAAAGTTCACTTTGATACTCAAATGCTCTAGTTATTTATTTAATTTTTCCTACTTATAGAAGCTAAAAATCAAAATATTATCACAAACTTTATTTTGAGAAGCCAAAAAGTAAATACTACTTTAACCTTTATTTTCCTAAGAATCTTAACGACAATATGATAAAAAAATAGAAGAGGTTGTCCTCTAGGAAAAGTATTTTTTCAGAATTTTCCCATTAACAGGCAAGGAATCTATCCTACCTGACAAATCTTGTAAAAGAAATGTTGATTGACCAATTTACTCAATGATTTGGAATGGTCCAAGCCACAGACTTTGGAACTTGGTATGCTTACCTTTTTCCTCATGTGCTTTGTCCCATTTCAAAATCAAATCACCTACTTCAAAAGCTTTATGACTAGCAGAGGTTGTATCAAAAGAGGCTTTGACTAACTGTTGATGATGGGAATGGGCATCCTTAGCCTTTTCACTTTCTTCTTCAAGATTAAGGATCTGAAATTGTCTTGCTTAAAGAGAAGAGGAAGGATCTTCGTTAATAAATTGCACTAGGGAGAGAGACGAGATTTCTATGTTTGTGGGGAGAACTTCTTCTTTTCCATAAACTAAAGCAAAAGGAGAATAACCGATTGAGGCCTTCTGTGTAATTCTATATGCCCAAAGAGAAAATGTCAATGCTTTGTGCCAATTCCTATGATTTTGGTCTATAGTCCTCTTGATGATTCTGATAAGGTTTTTGTTTGTTTATTCAGCTAATCCATTACCTTGTGGATAATAGTTGGCTAAATATTTCAATTTGAAGTCTTGTTTTAAAGCAAATTCTACCATAGTATTTCCAGAAAAATAAGATGCATTATCAAACATTAAAGTTGTGGGTAAGCCAAACCTGGTAATTATGTATTGATCAATGAAGTTTGTAATACTTTCTATATTAGCTACCTTTAGTGGGATAGATTCTACCCATTTTGTAAAATAATCAGTAGTTGTAAGGATGTATTTGTGCTACTTGGAAGAGTTAGGAACAATCTCACCAATTATATTTAATCCCCATTGTTCAAATGGTTGTTGGATATTTACTGGCTGCAAATGGAATGCTGGTTTCTTTTCTCTTCCAGCTGCAGTTTGATAAGTTCTGCATTTTGTTGCATAGTCATGTGCATCCTTAAATAGTGTTTGCCAATAATAACCTGCATGCAGGATTTTATGGGCTGTGTTGTTTCCTCCGAAACGACCTCCAACTAGTCCATCATGTAACTCCTGCATAAACTTTTCAACTTCAGGTTTTGCTAGGAATCTTAATAATACTGAATCATAATTTTTTAAATAATACATCATCAATTAATTCACACTGATTTGATTTCAACCTTAAAGAACGCTTTGTTTTGTAATTGAGATTCATAGGAGAATATCCATTTTTTAAATAAAACTTCAAATCAAGATACTGTGATTGTGCGTCATTGAGGGTTACCTCTAATATCCACACTTCATTACCTTGGTCTTCTTCTGTTGATAATTGGGAAGCTCTAGTTAGCATCCTGCAAAAACCTTGGCCCCTAACAATTTTAGTTAGTTGGATTTCTACATCGTACTCTTGAAGTGTAGTGACCCAATTGGCTCTTTTATCCCTTACTTCTCTTTGAATTAATAATTGCCTTATTGTAGGGTAAGGTACTACTATCTTTGTATGGTTTTTAAGGAGAAAAGCTTTGAAATGTTTCAAGGTTTTAAAGACAGAAAAAGCTTGTTTCTCAATAGTTGAGTAGTTTAACTTGGCAACCTGTAAATTGGAATTGAAAAATGAGATGGGTGCCTCAATGTTTTGATCATTCAGTAATTTTAAAACTACTGCATATGATGTATTAGATGAAAATGTGTACAACACAAAAGGTTTGAGAAAGTCGGAAGTTATTAAAGAAGGAGCATTGATGATGCCTTTTTTGATCAACTCAAATGACTCTCTTTCATATTTACTCCATTTGAATACTACATTCTTTCTTATCATTACTTGAAGGGGTAGAACAATTTGTGAAAAATCTAGGACAATTCTTTTTACAAAATTAATCAATCCTAGGAATGATTGCATGGTCTTTTTGTTTTGTGAGAGAGGAATCTTTTCAATTTCTTGGATTCTATCACGATCAATATAAATTCCTTTCTCGGACACTATGAATCCAAGGGGTTTTCCTTCTCCTAAAGCAAAGTATGACTTTTTGGGATTTAAAGAAATTCCATATTCTTGCATCTTTCAAAAATATGCTTTAGGTCATTTGAATGATTGTTTCTATTCCTAGAATAGACTGTGATGTCATCTAGGTAAATAACAACTGATTTACTAATCAGACCTTTGAAAGAAATATCCATGGCGTTGAGAGACTCATCATTGGGTAATTATATGGGCCTTAATTCACCTCCTAGATTAGTCAAACCAACTTTTCTCATAACTTATTACATGTTTTTGGTTATATTTTGTTTATGAGGTGAGTTAGAGTTGGATATTATGCCTAGTGGACTAATATGCATTGAATGTAGGATTAAAGAAGAAAATCAAGGAATTTTGGCAAATACTGAGGTCAAAACTCGAATGGACAAGGGAGAGGGATTTTAGGAGATAAATCTTCCTCATTTACCACTCCTCAATTCGAATATTCCCCCATTCATCACATCAGCTCGGAGTGTAAACAACCAAATCATGAGGATTAGAAGGTAGTTGAGCAACTGAGAGACAAAGCACCAATTTATCTCATGTTTGGGAGCCGAGCCTCCTTAATTTTAAGGAAGTCTTTGGGGAATTTAGTTGTATAAGTAGAGAGACCAAGAACCTCATTAGGATTCGATTTTTTGTTGTAAAAATCTAAGCTATTTTCGAGCACCAAACTCGTGGAAGTGTTCTTGATGTAATTTTTCGTTTTGGTAATAAGAATGAGTTTTGTTTTGAGCCAACACTGAGTTAACTCAGAGGGATAAAGCTCTTGGGTTAGGACCCAACCCTAGCAGCCAAGGCTCCTCTTTCTTGTACATGTATGTTTAGTTTAGTTTCATAGTTTCATTGATGATTTGTTTTTAGATGTATTTTCATTGCAAGTAGTGTAGATTAGATTGGTTGTTTATTAGTTTTCTTCCATTTGTGCCTTACTTCAGTAGTAAGTTAGCAGGGATAAAAGGAGCACCACAAGGCTATCAACAGGTGTCTTGGCCAAACTTCCTCCCTTTAGGATCATGACTTGAGGAAGGGACCCAAATGCAGCCCCAAAAACACAGATTTCTATTTCTTTTATGAAGATTTGGAGTTCGTTGTCCTTAAATTAGCATTTGATCAGTTTTTCAAAGTAGGAATTCATTGTCATCCTTTTCATCTTCATTTTTGTAGTAGATCTCATCCATGCTCTCATTCCTTTTAGCAACTTTCCTCATGCATAATGTAGGAAGTTAGTTCATTAATTATGCTTTTCTAGTTTATGAGAATGTTTCTTGTTTACATAGCTTTTTGGAAAATATTAATGTTTCATGTAGAGAAGGTACTCTAGGAGTAAACAAAGACTTCATAGCCAACCACCACCCTCCACTTTATTCACCACAACCATTCCTTGTTTCACCATTTCCTTCACCAGTTTTCATCATTTTACATAGAAATTCTTCCAACCACATTGAGAAAATCCAACCATCTTCTATCCTTGTTGTTGACTTTTTAGTGATCCTAGACCTTCTATGACTCCATTCCACCCATCCACCACCTTCCCTCGACCTTCCATCACCTCCAACACCTCCCATTTCGCTCTCAGCGGTATCTTGTAGGTTTACATGGAATCCTGTAGGTTTCTAGTACATCTTGTAGGTTTTCCTGTAGTGGCCTGTTTTGAGGCTGAATTGAGGGAAAACCTCTAGGACACACCAAAAGGTCACCCTAGGGTCTTCTACACCCTCCAACCATCTCATAACCCTTCCAGCCATCCTCCAACTTCCTCAAATCACCTTCCACATCATCGAAATCCATTAGTTTGCATACTTGATTTTGCAAAAAAAGACAAAAAGAGAAAACAGATTTATTTTAGTCCTTTTACTTTCACATTAGTGATGTTTGATGTTGTTTTTCTTAGATAGTAGCATTTAGTTCATGGTGATTTAGAATTTTTGGCAAAGCATAGTTTCGTAGCAGCTAATTATGAAATGGTGTAATTTAGCATTGAATTTCGGTCTTCTTCATTATGGCAGTAGAGTAGCTCTCTCTTAGAGTATATTTTACTTTCTTCGATCAAGAAACCAAACTTCTTCTAACTCCATAGAAGTCCAGCTTGAATACCCTAGTGGTCTCTCACCAGCTAAACAATGACAAAAGGCAGAACCATCACTTTTAGTTGTGTATATAGCACTGTCACCTCCAAGTTTGTATGAACATCAAGTTGATAAAGTAAAGGTGGTAACCCAGGAGTTGCAGCATTCTTGCTGCAATACTGATGCTCATCACTTTTTGGCGCCATTTTTGGGGAGGTGTCTGAGTAATATGTGATTACTTCTTTCTTTTCTTTTATTTCTTGTCTCCAATATTTTGCCATTAGTTTATTTCTACAAAAGTAATTTAGTTTTTTTTTCATTCTACATTTTCTACTTTCCTTTCCATTTTTCAAGCAAGATTCAATTCAGTAAGTAGTTTTTTCATTCAATCAGTAGTTTTCATTCAATTAGAAATTTCAATTATGGAAGTACTCTTCGAGTTTGAAAAAAACACAAAACCAAAAACATTTCCTTTCATGCCTCGTAGGAATAAGGATAACCTAGGGAAGCTTTTGCCAAATACCCCCACTACATCAAACAGGCAACCTTCCCTCTTCCTCGGTGGCTATGAACTGGAGGAACCCTCAGGGGAGCAACCTGACATATTTGAAGAACCTACAGGGGAAGAAGAAGAAGAAGAACCCATTCTTACTGAACCAATGGCTGAAAATAGGAATGATAGAGGGAATGGAGAAAGATTTTAGGGTGCCTTCCCCGTTAGGGAAACCAATGGGGACACTAAGATGAAAAATATAAGCCCTTTTTCCCTGACTCATTTCCATGGCTTGACGACAGAAGATCCCAACACCTTCCTATTTAATTTTGTTGTCATATGCTGAACCTATGATCATATAGAGGATGAGCAAAAGTTAAAACTATTTCCATCTACCCTCAAGGATGAAACATTACGCTGGTTCATGGGTTTACCTGCAGATGGTGTCACAACTTGGGCTCATATGTAGCAATCCTTTAACAATAAGTATCGAGACTACTGTGGGTCGAAGGATACTAAAGAGGAAATTTTTAGGATAACCATAGGCAATGATGAATCCATAGAGAATTATGAAGAAAGATTCCAACTTAGTTACAAGAGGGCCAGGTGCACACTTGACCCTGAGTCACTAAAGTTCGTCCTACTCAGGGGAGTAAGGGAAGATCTTCTCGATACCCTACAATTGTTAGCAGGAGGAGATATATACAAATTACCCTATGAGGATATCAAAACTGTCTTTAGAAAAATTTCTAGCATAGCTAGGAAAAAAGGTAGGGGTAGTCAACCTATGGTCGCTACATCCTCTTCCAGCTCATCCATCAAGGGTGAAATTGGAAACATGCTGGAAGATTTGAAAAGTGAGATGTTGCAAACCCTTTCCTTGAAAATGGACACTACACACATTTATAGAAAGCAAGAGGAAGTAGAGAGAGCCTTGGCCATTTTATGTCCTAGATGCACCAAGAGGCACCCTAGGAATGAATGCCCGTTGAATTCTATTGAGATTTGCTTAGTCTGTGAAGAAAACCACTCCACAGACAAGTGCCCTTCTTTGTCAGGACTCAAAGATGTATATCAAGGAACTGAAGGAGTCACTGAGAAGCTCTATTACATAAACCAAAGGAGACCTCATGGGCCTAGGTCATACCAGCAAGGTATGTAAGGGTCATCCCATGCATATTACACCCCCAACTAGACCATATTCATACCTTCTTGGGGACCTCCTGCTCATCCTTCTGGACCACACCTCGTCCTTGGTCCTTTGCATCTCAATATCACTCCCAGCTAGCTAGTCATTTCAACCCCATGCTCCACCACAACCTCAGTGGAATGTACCACCCCATGGGTGGAGACACCAATACAACAATGCTCCATATTTATTGCCTCCACCACCTACCCAAACACAGTTGTTACACTCTGCTCTACCCAAGCAACCCCAGATGCATGCCCAGCCAAATCCGAACCCGAACAACGGAGAGGCTCAACAAGTATGCAGTGGAGAGACATCATATCCAGCTTATGTTGTGGAAATTCAGGAGATTAACCTAAGATTTGGGAGAGTTCTCCCAAATAACCAACCTCCACCTCCACCTAGGGAGGTTGAGGAAGAAAGAGAGGAAAGAATTCTTAAATTCAATCCACCCTTTCCTGAGAGATTAACCCAACCACTCCAGCCTATCCCAGAAGAGACTAAACAATTGGGAGAATTGAAAATTCTATGTGTAAAGATTCAACTTCTCTAAGCAATAAAATATCTGCCTATCTACAATAATTTGATCAAGGAGAAGTGCTTCAAGCATCTATGGAGGCAAAGAAGAGATTCCACCACCATTAATGACATTGGACAGTTCTCCGACTTGATGTTGGGGCAGGTAATCTGTTCAAAGTATTTGGACCCTGGAATCCCTGTAGTAGATGTGCACTTCAATGGCACCATTGTCCCACACACCTTGATTGACCTTGGGGCTGCCATTAATGTGATGAACAAGGACACCATGCTCAAGATCAACCTCCAAAGTTCATTGAGGAAGACAACAACAGTTCTACAACTTGCAGATCGCTCCACAGTGACCCCTGATGGGATTGTGGAGGATGTGATGGTCTCCATTGACTCTTGGGAGTACCCTATGTTATCACTCAGGTTTTCCCAGAAGTTGTAAGAAGGGGAAAGGAGGCTGCGGTAACCACAAACCAATCTTTTAGATACAGAATCTAGCCAATCTGTATCTAGAGAGGGCTCTCTCTTTATGAAGCTCAAGGGTTTTGTTTGAGTTTGGGTGGTGAGTTTCAATAGAGCAGAGAGGTAAAACAAAGTAGTTCAATCCATTGGGCTGATGGAGTCAAATAAAATGGCTTTCTGGATTGGGTTTCTTAACAGAGGATGGTTTCACAGAGAAACGTAGTCAAATAGGGAACAAATAAAGACTTGAAACATATGGAATGGGCTCAAATGGGGTGAACGGCAGTTGAGAATCCTTCAACCTATTTAAAGAGGGAAATTGGATGATTACTGATAAGGAGCAGTTAAGTATTCTTTAGCAAATAATCAACATGAAAGAATTAGGAAACAGGAGCAATCAAGATTTCACTGCTTATCCTAATTCTGAAGAAAACAAAAAGAACAATAATGATTGAAAACATAGTGCAATCAAGCATATTCTGAAATTAATCTTTTCTTTATCATTCAGATGGTGAAACGCAGATGATATAGTAAACAAGAAAACTTTAAGACACAAGATATAAAGGACTTATTGATCCGGTGGTTGATTCAAGAAGTATGTGACAAGCCCTCTGCTTCAATTCTTCATCTAGTAAGTCATGCAACAGTTGATTCCAACAGCTCTTTATTCCAAAAAATCAATATTACAGCAAAGTCTAGGAATCCACCCACAATACTCCAATGGGGGGGGGGGGGGGGGTATTTATGCAACAAATTATAAAACAAATATCCCATAACAGAGTGAGATAATATCTAGGATGACTAAAAATAGCTTACAAGAAAATAGAAACAGCTAGTCTTGAAAATAGGAAAAAGATAAACTGATGTTGTGTTGGCCCTGTTTTTGTTGAATGTGTTGGAGGCAGGCCCTAGGATTTGGCTGGTAGTTGTCTTCTTCGGTAACACTATGCTCGCTTCCCTATTCTTACTGATACTCTTTAACTGCTCTGCTACTCTTCAACCTATTTTCACCCCTGCTCATCGTTGTCTAGTAAATTGCTCAATCTGGTAAACAGCTCCATCCAGTAGAATTTTCAGCCAAGAACCGAAACTGTAGGGTTTCATGGAAAACTAGGTAAATACCTGCGTAAAAGAAGAAAACTGTACAAATGCAGGTCGAATGGCCGGCTGCAGAGCTCATGTTGTAGTTTTGCTGGTCGGGTGCCGGTTTGTAACTGAACAGGACGTTGCTTGCAAGAGAGTGCGGGGCGGAGAGCTTTACAGTGAAAATTGGCTTTTATTCGTTTATTTAACAAAATGAGGTTTGGCGGGACTTTTTTGGATTTAATGGGCGGATGACGTCAGTGGGCGGATGATGTCAGTGGAGGGCAGATGATGTGGCAGGTGACATGGCTGATGATGTCAGTGAATGACATGGAAGATGATGTCAGCGGATGGCGATAAGCGGTTTTGCTCACACCACTTTTCGGGTCAAGTGGTATTAGGCAGAGGGCGAGCGAGCAAGTTGGCAGCACGACACGTGGCTTTGATACGGGTGGAAAACCACCGGCGATCGCAAGTTAATGCTCAGTGGTGAGGGGGGTTTGAATATCAATGTAGACCATTGGATGAACAGGCATAGATCGAGCAGCGGACAGGCATGGAACATGGCGGAGGTTTAACTGCTGCGAGCCCGGCACATTTGAACACGTTTAATCACATCGGGTTGATGTGATTGGTCCGCGGGGTGTTATGTATGCGGGCCGAGCATAATAAATTATGTTTTTTAAACGTATCAGGGTTGTTTTTTTAATTAAGCCAAATGGTTGATTAATATCATATAGCGTGGCGGGAAGGTTCTTAATAAGTTTCAAATAAACTTATTAATTCCATGTTAAAACTGTGCTATGGTCGTAATCGATCGAGGTGGGATATATATAATATCTGGGGTTTTTAATATATTTATATATTACGAGAAGGGTTTAACGTTTATATGGGATTTACATAATAAATGTTAAAAATTAATATGAATTATGAAATGATAGTAAGCGCCAAGTTAAATTTACAATTTAAACTTAGGTTTTGAAGTGGGAATGGGGTTTTTATGAGAGGGAGTGCATCTTCCTAAGTAAAATAGGGTTTTTACTTAGGCAAAATTTATGAAATGGAATGAGTGGTTTTATGAGTGATATTAAGAACAGATCTTAATATTTTAGGGGGAATTAGTGAATGATTAGGGAAAAATATGAAGGGAAGTTAGTTATGTAACCTTGCCTCACTTTGAGCTGCATCAAGTATATGTCCGCCATTGCACTTGTGATAGAGATAAAGATTAACACATTTAGAGACATAATCTATCACAAGTATCATTCTGCAACACCATCTACCTACCCTGCCTACCTTGGCCTAACATTTTTTCTTCTTTATTCGGGTGCACTTAGACTGGCAAACCCTTATCAACTTTTCTTTTATTTTTATGGTAAGCCTACCTAAGTCTACACTTATTACATCCAAGGGCTTAGATTTAACTATTGATCTCATTTTTATTTACTCTACCTATCTACTTTGTTACAGGGAAAAGTGTCTATTTAGAACTGCTCTATCCCACTAAGGTGTGACAGCTGCCTTAGAAACAAACAGAGAAAAACTACTTTTGTATTTCCTTTATGAATTATAGATAGAGAGGAATAGAAAGAACCAACCCGTGTCTTGCGCTAATCCTTTGATCCAATCCCTCTCTTCTTTGATAGTCTCCAGCTACCTGCTCCCTTGCATGCCCAGCTTCACAAAGTACCTGTAAGATCACAAAATAAGAGCACTATACAAAGACATGGATCTATATTCATAAACAACTTAGGATCAGATTTAAGTTAACCATACAAATGTAACAAGCATCAATGATACAAAAGCATGGAGGAGAACTCAAATAGTTTTTATTGATAAACAAGAAAAGATCCAGGAGGAGTTACAACCAGTGGTTCCGACCCAGCATCAACCTCCCAGCAAAGAAGCCCCTCTTCACCTCAAACAAAGCATAAATCACCCAACAATCTGATGTTTGTCTCTAGAAACCAACAACAATTCCTTACAATATGCAAAATTCTAGCCTCTGGATCTCTGGGATGAGGGATCCATATATAGATATCTGTAAGGAGGATGAGTCAGCTTGTGATTTGATTAGTGTCTTCTCTCTGTCAGTTCTTGCTTCCACTTGGAGACTGAGGGCCTCTTACTCATCTTTGGTCGAATTCAGTGAGGCAAGTGTCACAGGAGAAGATTCTGGAAGCTTCCATTGCCTCTCCACCTCGCAGAATGACACTGCCATTTGTCATTTCTCGCCCATCGCACCCTACAGAAGGGAGTTTTGAAATGAAACGCACTCTCACAGTGCATTTGGGTGAGATGCAATGCACCTAGCCAGTGGAGCAACTGCAATGATCCTGTTTTGACCAATTCTGAGCAGTTTCTGGTGGAGAACTTCTAGGAGAAGCTGTAATCTGTTGACCTTGTTCCTTTAGGGGTTAGAACAACACTTTTAGGGACTTAGGAGCCCTTGGTTTATGGACATTTCATGCTCGGAGTTGTAGGGCACAAAAATGTCTATAACAGTTGCCCCCTAAAGTATGAGGCCGTTAACCTTTTGGTGTCGGGTGAAATGCTTTATTATGAGGATCCGAAGTTCTTTCAATGCTCGGAGGAGACCTGTAATAAGATACAATACAATACATTATCTTCATACTATTTTCATGATCTAGCTGAGGCGGGCATTCCCATGCTCAGCTTTATAAATTCATTTTCATGTACATAGGACAGACAATCGTCTGAGTGTAGACTGATGATTCTGATAGAGCCATCATCCTTTTGGTAGGATGATTATCTATGCTGCAATGCTGTACATTTAATGTATTCATTTCCCTGAATATATATCGCAGCCCAGATGGATGAAACTGGATCCGGGGTCTTCAATCTCGTCCGATCTTCACTCGAAGTACAAGTCGATCCATGTGAGAAATGTTCTGAAGTCGAACATGGAAAGACATCGCTTGATTACTAGTCAATGATGTAAACTGTTAACAAGCATGAGAGGAATCACCGATAATGATAATGATCCTCAAGGTACTACAGTACAATTCACGTGGTGTGAATAAAGGACTTGGCGTCGAACACCACGCAAAATCTTTCGGTCGAAGGCCATTGATGTAAACCTGTCGCCGGAAGTCAGAAACTTGCCATTGAGGCATGCAAGCTTCAAAGTACTAAATGGGGTGTTCCTAGATCAACTTCTTGGATAATGAGCTGATGTCGCCAAGAAGTGATCCGTCACAGGAGGGCCTTAATGAATCCCACATTGATGACACGGAACGGAGCAAATGATTTTGATGGAGGTGAAAACGATCTGGTGATATAAGGTTCAGGGTGACGGTCATGAAAGAATGGAGTATAATGTATGGTAGTGGGTGAGACACAGGTGACTTCTCTGGATGACTTCTCTTGAACATATCGGCAACACTGATGTGATGGATTGGTAGCATTAACCCCAAATGTGGATGGTATGGCATGACCATGGTGATGTGACCAGTGAATGAAACAACCCAACCCGACTCGGACACGAAGTGGAAGTGTCATGTTCAAGAGCGACTTGCTACCAACAAAGTTTCTTTGAGTTTTCTTCCCAATTTTTCCCCAGTCATTGCTGACCAGTACCTCTTTATTTTTGTCAAGCTTGAAGAGGATAACATATGCTTGTTCTATAATTTGCCCTTCGGGCAAACCCATCGCTATGTTTTAACGAGCCTAGCGATAGTGAAACTCGTTCTTGTCTAAAGACAAGTTTGTCGCTATTAATATTTTTAACGAGTTTAACGACAAAGATAACTCGATCCTTTTCAATTTTAGAGAGTCTGAAAAGGAACATAAAGGTAACTCCAAAATTCTTTTTTCGTCATCTAATCCCTTAAGTCCGAAAAAGTATAAAACAATACAGAAGGGATGAATTTTCGATGGTTTTAACGAGCCGAACAAAACAAGCGCTCGATATTTTTGTGTAATAATCCCTCAGGTCCAAAAAGATTAAAATCTAGAGGAGGGATAGCACTTCCTGTCCCTTTAATGAGCTGGAGAGGCCAATGGCTCGGCAATCTTTTCATATTTTACGAGTCAGTTGAAAAAAGCTTAAAGGAGACTCATCTTTTGAGGAACGAGTGATAAAACGGATAGGAGCTGATTCCAGGTAAGGTTTGGAATTTTCCAATCACGGCAGTGTCACAAGGATGGCTAGTGAAATCACTCTTCGCAGCTGTTCCTCAAAATGGGTAAACAATCAAATGGAGGTGAATGATCGGCCAATGAAAAGTGGAGGTGATGGTGCAAACAAGACCAAGGCTTTAACGGCTAAAGTACTACATTCACGACGGTTATTTACCGGGGAATAGTTCATTTTTTAATGAGCTTAAACACGGGTGGAAACATTTGCTCATGTCTTATGTTTATTTTTTAACGAGCTTGAACTATGTGCTAAAACTGCTCGATTAATCCAGTCTTGTGATAAGAATGTCTCATATAAAACGGCAAATTTTAGATTTTTGCCCCACATCCTTTCTTTATGCAAGTTAGGAAACGACCAATCCAAAAAACAGATAAATGATCACTCTTTGCTTGCACTCCAAAAGGTTTGCATGCCCCCAGGTATAAAACAGAGTTTCAAGGTTACCTCTTCTTTAGTCCGTTAAAACATTTGTTTTACCGAGAGAGGCCTACCTCTTACAGGTTACCCAAAGATCGTTCTATTCACAGCGCAAACAAAACACTTCTCCGGCGATGTCTACTGAAATAAAAAAAGGTGAGCGGCGGTGCTCGCCAACTCACATAACTTTGACAAGAGAATCTTGTTCTAGAATAACCCCCTCTTCCAATCACAGACGGGGGTACAGACTAGTCATATTCTCTCGCGGAAACCTACCCTATACCCGAAGTTTTCCTGCCGAAGCAGACCAGGGTGCATGCCCCCTGGGTTTCAGTCATGTCTCTCTAAATCACTCGCGCTCATCGAGAGGACGGACTAGAGATTGCGACATTTCTTGCGTGAAAGACCATTCAGGGATGGTATATGACTATTTGCTCTGTATGATCTAGGAAATGAAAGCTGGTCCACGAGCTTGACCACTCTTCCTTCGTGCGGAAAACACATTACTCTAAAGAGTGAGGAGACAATTGCTCCCATGCAATAAATATAGTCTCATCCAAGGAGTAGATTGTAATCCAGGGGTCCTTGAACTACCATTAAATTCATGTGAACGGTTTTCCCTCTCAATGTTATGGGCACATCGGGAAGGATCCCTAATGGTCGACTGGTTCCTTTATCAAAGCCTGTCAAATTTCTCATCTCAGGAAAAAGCGAAGGCGAACCAAGCGCTTTCCAAGCAGTTGAGGAAAGGATACTCACAGAAGCCCCCTCATCTATGATGGTACCAGCCATAACCATTCTATATATCTGAACAATAATTTGGAATGGTATACTAGCTAGTAAACAGGGTCTGCCTAGTTGATTCGAGTCGAAGGAGACAACTAGGTTTCTTGGAGGTGGGACCGAATAGACGACCGGGTATGACTCTGACAAACTTCCTTCCTGCAGTAAAGGAACAGGTAAATTGCCCCCATGTTCGTTGGAGTCTGTGCTTATGAAAAGAATTTGGACGGTGTCATCCTTGTTCTCTTCAGTGATTGTATCATCTGAAGATGGAACCTCTGAAGGCAAGACCGGGTCAACTGCCACCTCGACCTTTTGACTTTCGTCTGGTATGGATTCAGATGGTTCATCTTCAATGACAGATGCATCGGCCGACCACCTGACCGGGTCAGCCGGATTTTCAACTGGTGACGGACTCAGCAAGATTTTTTTATATCCAGGAGGAAGTCGTAACGGTGAAACCGGACGATCATCCAAAACTCTTTTAGCTTCGTCTAAGAAGGGACAACGGTGGACGGCATGATCGCCTTCGCACAGTTTACAAGGAAATCTATATTTTCCTTTTTGTCCTGGGGCTTCACTTTCGCTAGTTGACGGTGTGCTTTCAACATGATCATTAGAGGTTGACGACACCGGGTTGTGCAAACGAGGAGACCAGTCCCTTAAGATCCGAGGGATGCAAGGACAATCTCTGTGAAAACGGTCTCCTTTGCAAATGACACATGGCAATTTAGGCCTGGTCGGTGCAGTGTGTGGATTTTCGTTAGACGACACTCGTTTGCCCCCATTCGCTTTCGGCTCCTTCTTCTTCTTCTTCTCTTTCTTCTTCTTTTCTTTCTTCTCCTTAGGAACTTGACTTTTGGCTTTACCAGACCCATCAAGCGAAGAGGAAGGAGGAGAGGAAGAATTAGAGGAAGTAGAAGGTTGGTGGGTAACTCTGGACTCGTCTAATTGCTGATTCGATTGTTCAGGAATAGTGGTGTTTTGAACGACAGAGGTTGAGAAGAGCCATACAGGCAAACCAATTGTCAGTCCTGGAAGTGACAATGTGGCCATATGGGGTGCACCAACATCTCCCCAAGAGGATAAGGGACTAGGATTTCCTCCAAGGGGAATTCCTTGGTTGGTGGACTCCATTTTCTCAACCCAAGATCAATGTAGGAAAGGGGTAATGAATATTCCGTTTAAAATAAATTTTTAGATGCTTTGACACAACTTGTTTTTTCAGTTTTTAAGAGTCGAGAAAAAACAAAATATGACTCTAGTCGCCTTCGATTTTTAATGAGCCTGAAGTGACAAGTGCTCAGATGGACCTTTTCCGTTAAGGAGTCTGAAAAGGAACGAAAGGGACTGCTCTAGAGATCTAGGTAGAGGGAGTACCAAACCAATCGCAAAACTGCAGAATACTTTTTACGGTACGGCAGTCAATCTTCCCGAATGTTGTGTTCAGTGCATTGCGATCGATAGGGCGGCAGACACGGCTTCCTAAGGATAAAGGATTTAAACCTATAGGGGTCTCCCAAAATATACTCGACGGTACGTGGGAGCACAAGTCCGTGCTGGCACTTATCATCTCAAAGTGGAGGAATCACCCAACCATCAGTGAGGACAACAGTTACCAGGCTTTACGACGTCGGAATACGTCTCTAGCCTAGACCTCTAAATGTTGTGCGTTAAGTTCCAAAGCGTTGTTAGATTCATTGAATTTATTTTAATTTGATCTTGTTTATGAAGTTTTCCTTTCGGGTTCACCATGAGATGTAGATGTAATTCCTAAAATGAAATCTAAAGATGATAAACAAACTTTTATCTCTTTTGTGCAATGAAAATCCTAGCTACTAGGGGAAAAGAAAGACAGAATCTTTTCACAAAGAGCAAAGAGCACACTGTAAATGCACTTTCCTAAATCAAGCCAAACAGACTGTCTATATGCAAATGCACATGCATGTATTTGTTTTCGACTTTCTTAGTATTGATGCTAAAAAGAAAATTGATGTACAAATCTGAATTTCTTTTCAAGCGACAAATATAAAAAAGCTCTTTTTCGAAATCTAAACAGAGATGATTACGACACCTTACGATTTTGAAATGAACACTCGTTCTTGACACTAGAAAATTACAAATTCAGACCAAAAGCAATAGTAACAGTATAATCAACCATCAACAACAATCAAACTTTCTCCTATGATCGAAATCGACACTTGCGACAGATTCAAATCAAAGGACGACAGTACGACTATTCTACTTTTGCAATGGAAAACTGTAAACGACTCAACAAACACACAAAAACATCTACAGTTCTTTTGTACAAAGGAGGCGGAATAACAGCAAGGAAAAGAGGTTTCAAACAGACATATACTGATCATAGGCAGCAAAATTCAGGGATAGAACTAGAAAGAATGAAGCACAAGAACCACAACTGCACAGAGCTAGTTTGATCAGCGCACCTATAACACAAAGAATCTGAAATGCAACGCAGGTTGCCCCTTCGGGAAGTGCGCTGAAATTCAGGATCTCTGAACAGTACCTGCGCTGGGCCAAAAACGAGACTCTATCCGGGTTCCGGGTTACAGTTTGCAGTTCAGTCCTTGGTTTTTGGCTGAGTAAAAAGCAATCAGTAATGCAACAATCAGGGGTAGATCTAAGGAGGATCTAAGAGCTATCACAAGGGCAATCAGATAGTTTGTGAATCAGCTGTTTAAATCATAAACAGATCCAGTGAATGGATTGAAGCAGCAGTTATCTACTTTGCATTTGTTATGGCAAATGCAGTTCGAAAGCTACTTATAAGTTTATGAAACAAACAACAAAGAATGATACACAAACAAACTAATTAGACATTCCCCAGTGGATTCGCCATTTTGTTACAGGTAAAAGTGTCTATTTAGAACTGCTCTATCCCACTAAGGTGTGACAACTGCCTTAGAAACAAACAGAGAAAATCTACTTTTGTATTTCCTTTCTGAATTATAGATAGAGAGGAATAGAAAGAACCAACCCGTGTCTTGCGCTAATCCTTTGATCCAATCCCTCTCTTCTTTGATAGTCTCCAACTACCTGCTCCCTTGCATGCCCAGCTTCACAAAGTACCTGTAAGATCACAAAAGAAGAGCACTATACAAAGACATGGATCTATATTCATAAACAACTTAGGATCAGATTTAAGTTAACCATACAAATGTAACAAGCATCAATGATACAAAAGCATGGAGGAGAAATCAAATAGTTTTTATTGATAAACAAGAAAAGATCCAGGAGGAGTTACAACCAATGGTTCCGACCCAGCATCAACCTCCTAGCAAAGAAGCCCCTCTTCACCTCAAACAAAGCATAAATCACCCAACAATCTGATGTTTGTCTCTAGAAACCAACAACAATTCCTTACAATATGCAAAATTCCAGCCTCTGGATCTCTGGGATGAGGGATCCATATATAGATATCTATAAGGAGGATGAGTCAGCTTGTGATTTGATTAGTGTCTTCTCTCTGTCAGTTCTTGCTTCCACTTGGAGACTGAGGGCCTCTTACTCATCTTTGGTCGAATTCAGTGAGGCAAGTGTCACAGGAGAAGATTCTGGAAGCTTCCATTGCCTCTCCACCTCGCGGAATGACACTGCCATTTGTCATTTCTCGCCCATCGCACCCTACAGAAGGGAGTTTTGAAATGCAATGCACTCTCACAGTGCATTTGGGTGAGATGCAATGCACCTACCAGTGGAGCAGCTGCAATGATCCTGTTTTGACCAATTCTGAGCAGTTTCTGGTGGAGAACTTCTGGGAGAAGCTGTAATCTGTTGACCTTGTTCCTTTAGGGGTTAGAACAACACTTTTAGGGACTTAGGAGCCCTTGGTTTATGGACATTTCATGCTCGAAGTTGTAGGGCACAAAAATGTCTATAACATACTTATCCGCCAAGATTAAACAGTTTGGCCAGATTTTATTCTCTATTTCTAAAACATGAAATTCAAATATGAATGAGTCAAGTTTAAGCTGTTTGACTCTTCATCAATTGTGGCATGAGTTAACGAGAAACACACAATTGATTATTGTAGAAAATGAAATAGTAGTGGCATTTAGACTTGCACACTTTCCTGGTCTTTCTTTGTTTGGGGTTCATTTCTTCCAATTTTTTGACTATTTTATTCTTTTTACCCTTTGATTTTTCTTTTAGGGCATACCCTCTTTACATTTTTTACATTTTTGAATTTTTTGATAATATGGAAAACCTTTGCAACAAGGAAAAGAATGAACATATTACAAAGCTCAACAAGTCAATCATGAAATATGACACCTATTGGTATAGGAGTATAACACCCTGCAGATTTTTTAGTTCTCTAGCCTAAGGCTAAGCTTACTGGTTACCCTCTCATCCTTGGGAGGCCCTGGTTGGCCACTGTCGATGCTTACATCAGCTGCAGAGCTGGGAGTATGACTAGCAAGAATGGCCATATGTCCAAGAAGCTAGTCTTATAGATTTATACCCTCCTGCTCAACCATAACTAGGACATGATTTACATTTATGGCTGGAGGAGGAGGAAGAAGATGATGTGATCGAACACCTACTGCAAAATCTGACTCCCAATACATTTCCCTTAGAAGAGGTAGTAAAAGAAACCCAAAACAATCATCCAATTGACCTATGCTTGGCTGATTCTGATCCTCTCCATGTCAAAACCATAGAATTCGGCCCTGAGAGAACCTCAAAAATCAATCCATCTCTCTCTGCTTCCCAAGAAGAGAAGTTATGCAACATGCTAATGGAACATATAGATTCCTTCGATTGGAGTTACAAGGAAATGAAGGGAATGCACCCCTCAGTGTGTACTCACCACATATATATATTAAATAAGGTTGCAAGCTAGTCTGGTAACCCCAAAGGAGGATGAATCCAGCCTTAAAGATATAGTCAAAGAAGAACTCCAAAAACTACTTGATTCAGGATTCATATACCCTATCTCCGATAGTGAG
The DNA here is from genome assembly GCA_031772625.1 of Pinus tabuliformis. Lineage (NCBI taxonomy): Eukaryota > Viridiplantae > Streptophyta > Pinopsida > Pinales > Pinaceae > Pinus > Pinus tabuliformis. The sequence goes on from CM062817.1 coordinate 92,809,678, forward strand.
TGGGTCTCTCCTTTAGTGTTAGTTCCAAATAAAAATGGTAAGTGGAGGATTTGTATCGATTACCGAGAGTAGAAAAAACCCACAAAGAAGGACCATTTCCATCTACCTTTCGTTGACCAAGTGCCAGATGGCCTGGTAAGGAAAAAAAATTTCTCTTTCCTAGATGGGTTCAGTAGGTACAATCAAATCCAGATTATTCCGGAAGACCAGGATAAAACCACCTTCACCTGTCGTTGAGGTACCTTTTCCTACAGGGTCCTTCCTTTTGGCCTATGCAATGCTCTTGCCACTTTTCAGAGAGTAGTACTGAGTATTTTTTCCGAATTAGTCCATGATGCGGTAGAAATTTATATGAATGATTTTACACCCTATGGCTATGATTTTCAAGAGGCTCTATCCAACCTAGGTAAAGTACTAAACAAATGTATTGAAATGAACCTGTCTCTTAATCCCAAAAAATGTGAGTTACTGATGACTTCAGGGATCGTGCTAGGTCATTCAATATCTCAACAAGGATTGCAGGTGGACCTAAACAAAATAGGTATCATCTAAAGGGTCCCACCTCCTCAAAAGTAGAGAGATGTCAAAAGTTTCCTAGGGTTAGCTGGATACTACCGAAGGTTCATAAAGTACTTCAACAAGTTGGCCTCTACTTTATTTGGGTTTTTGGCCAAGGATTTTGAGTTTATATGGTCAAAAAGTTGTCAAGAGGCCTTAGACACCCTAAAGAACAAGTTAACCATTACCCTGATCCTCTAAGGCCCAAATTGGGCCCTTCCTTTTCATATTCATGCTGATGCCTCACACAAAGCCATAGGAGCAGCCCTAGGTCAGATAGATGAAAAAATTCCTTACTCTATCTACTTTATCAGTAACAATTTGTCAAAGGCTAAACTAAACTACACAGTGACCGAAAAGGAACTCATGGTTGCTGTGCATTCATTGAAAAAATTTAGGCATTATATTACATGCTATCAAACATTTATGCATACTAACCATGTTGTTGGGCTCTTAATTGGTCATTATTATTACGACTTCTTAATTTTCATTTCATATATTTCCATTATTCTTTTATCACAATATTTACCATAATTTATTATATAATTCCATTTCATAACCATTCATGCTCTTGTGGATAAATAATATTTGATCTCATTTATTTTTAATAATTAATTATTATTATGCATGATTTTGGTTTATTCGTTCGTTATAACCTCACTCATGATTTTATCCTCCAAAGTCTCTTCCAGATTGCAGATTTGGTATTCAACAGATAATTAGATATTCCAACTCAGGAATTCGCTGGCATAATAAGTGATAGTTTTGCGTTGGACGTTTTGGGCAAATGAAAGCTAATCTGGAAAATCCAAGACATGGTTTTTGTTTAGAACAAATCAAATTAGTTTCACAATGAGCAGTTTTTAGAAATTCAGTTTGTATTGGAGAAAATCAAGGTTCTTCGAAAGACATATTTGCAGATTTGTTGTTGCGGCAGTTTTCCAGAATTGCCCAATTGTAATAACCAAATTTGACTTGTTCCAACTAAATCATGATGGAAAAATCTCTCAGATCTCATCTTGAATATTAAGATCAGTTTGTTTCAAGTTTCCTTGGGATGTTTGTATATTTAAAAGATACAATTCAGAGAGAGAGGGGAGTTAGTTGATGTAAGAATTGAGCTTTGTAATAGTGGAACTCTTGTTAATGAAATTTCTGACAGCCTTCTAATATCTTTCTCAATATGTGAGTTAAGAATAGCCCTAGCTAGGGAGTTGGGCCCATTCTTCTGATTACGTGTTGTGCGTGGGTCCTCTTTATGTATATTGTTTTACTTGCTGTATTTTCTTTATTACTATTACAAATTTCCATAGATTGTTGTGAATGCTTTTCTTTCTGCAATTTAATTTCCATTACCATTAAAGTGATGCTTTGATTTCTTAATTGCGAACCCTTGATTGATGTAGATTGTAACCTTGCCCCTGCATATACTTTGCGTGTCACCTTGAAAAGAGTACACACTTGGATTGATGAATTAATGTAGGAAACGAGATTGAATAATTTGTTCATACTCGGACACCAACATTTTGGAGTGGTTGTCGGGGAAGGCTAACAAGGTGCAAGACATGATCTATATCGACCAGAGGGTCAATCTCTCATCATGGGGAGGGAATCGTCCTTTGACCACCTGCTCCAGGTCCTGAGCATAGTTATTTTTCCTACATTTTTTCTTGTTTTTATTTTATAGGATCCACTCTCTCGTCTTGGGGAGGGAAAAATTTCTCTCACCCTACTCCAAGTCCTAAGCTTAAAATTTTTCCTGCATTTTTGTTTGTTTTGATTTTGGAAAAACTAATCCCTCGTCGCGGGGAGGGAATGTTCCTTTTACGCCCTGCTCCAGGTCCTAACCTTTAGATTTCCTTGTGTGCATTCTTTTCTTGTTTGGTTTCTTGTCCTAGGGAGGGAAGGGTCTTTTGACACCTTGCTCTAGGTCTTAGATTTCCTTTCAAATTGATTTTTTTTAATAACTAGGAAGAAAAAGGTAGAAATTTGAAGAAATCTTATCATTTCACTCAAGTGGTGATGTAAGCACCACCCATTCCACTAACAAATTGACAAGAATATCTGAAGGAGGAACCTCAAAGCAGCACATGAAGAACATCTTCTATTATGGTAAGAAATGGCTCACATTGTTACTTTTGAATTCCCTATCAGCGATCTAGGAGGAGTGACACAAATGCACATAATTCCTCCATCTTCTCTACCAAATTTTCATGGTTTGGATAATGAGGACCCAGATACATTCTTATTTGAATTTGAATTACTTTGTAGAGGATATGATTATTGTACTAATGATCAAAGGTTGAAAGTGTTTCCTCTTACTCTAAAAGGAGTAGCTCTCCAATGGTTCATGAGCCTTGGTGGGAACTGCATCAAAACATGGGAGGACATGAAGAATGTATTCTTGGAGAAGTACCAAGACTATTGCAAGGCCAATGAAGATATTTTCAGTATGATACAAGGGGAAGATGAAAGCTTGGAGAACTATTTGAAGCGATTTAAATACAACCTTCAAAAATCAAAGCATAAGCATTCGTAAAAAGAGATCTTAAAAACACTCATTCTTAAAGGGATCAAAGATTAAATTTTAGAAATCTTAAATCTGATAGGAAAATGTGACATTTTTCAGCTATCATATGATGATGTTTGTGATTTATGCATAAGGTATTCAAAAGGAATATCCAAGGCTGGTAAGAATTCTAGAGAATTTTCTTCTTTCCTTTCCAAATCTGCTACAAGAACAAGTGATATCAGAGATGAAATTAGTGATTTATTTGAACATTTTAAATTTGATTTTATTAGCTCTCTATATTCACAATTTCATGTTTTGCAGGTTAAGAAAAGTCAAGCAGAATTTGAAGAAGTGATTTTTCCTCAATGCTAAAAGGAGCATCACATGGATAGTTTCTCTTTATTACCTGGGATGAAAACAACATTTCCAAGAGATGGAGAAGCTACAACAATTTCACAACCATTGAAACCTTGGCCTACATTTATGTTTCAAAACGCTTCCTCTCCATTTTCTTGCTTGCATAATCTATTATGGAATACTCATGTGTTAGGGCAGCCATGCAAATCTCAATATAACCCCCATCAATCTTGTCCACAAGTTTGGCATGGTTCATCCTATGATTACATGACTACTCTCCCTCATCTTGTAGCAAAAAAATATCATCCATATTCTTTTCCATCTTTTCAAGAACACCTTGCTTGCCTATCAAAATCATCCACACATCCCAATCAACTACATCATCGAAATCCTCCATGCCCTACACAATATCCTGCTCAACTCATTCCACACCCTCACCATAATAAATCGGTACAACATGCTTACAGTGTTGAATTGAAAAGTTTACCTACCCTTCCCACCCAATCTATCTCACATACACAATTGCAAAAAAATTATATTGATATTGGAAATGTTTCAAATCCAAAAATTGTAGAAGAAAAGGAGTTTTCTTCTAGTATACATCAACAGGTTGTTTTAGAAACTCAAGAACTTCATGATATGAAAACTATGGGAAATCAAGAAAGTAAAGGATATATTGAAGATTGGTTTCACTCCATCAGTTGTTTGCAGCATCACTCCATACTTCAACAATTTTTGACACCATATTTTCAAGGGAAGTTGGTCTCTCATACCCTAGTATTTATTGACAGACATTTCTCAAATTCGGGTGTGTATACACTTGAGGCCTTATTTCTAAAATGGCTCCATTGGAAGTACTCTTATACATAAGTATGCTTTATTTTTCAAGGTAGAATAGGTTAGTGTAGAAAATAGAATAAATAAGTATATAAATAAATTTCTTTATATGTAGAAAGAGTTGTGTTTGTTGCAACTTGCTGAGTATATCAATATCAATGGTAAATATTTGAATTTAATTGTGTATGTAGATGTATTATATTGAAAAATATATTGATACAAACACTCATCATCATTTTAAAAAAGAAAAAAATATCATATCTTAGGGCGTGTGGGCTTGATAAAACCACTGAAATCACAGTCGGCACAGTCATGTTTTGAGGAACAAAATGGGCATATTTTAAAAACTTGTTTCTATCCTAAATATCCGTTTATTTCTACTTTCTAATCCAATTTGAATCACTCAATTTGGATTTGAAATGAAAAAATTGTCAGTAAAACATTGACAGTATGTCGAGTAGGCAACTCAGGAACAGAGTTGGGACAATCCATTTTTTGAGGCCTAAATGACTAGATTTTTTAAACTGGTTTCTATGGTATATCATACTATTAATCTAGTTTACAATGCAATTGTAATCACCTAATTTTGATATCATATGAGAAAGTTATGACCAAAATACTGATTGTCTATCGTAAATCAACACCTTGAAAACTCTGTTTTTCCGACTGTTCCTGTGCATATTCGACCCATCAATTCTTCATGATTTAAAAAATTGTTTCTATTTGAGATATTTACATGAATATAATTTAATCTCTAATTTTAATCGGTTCAATTCGTCATCAAACGGAAAAGTTATTCTTAAAATATCAATTGTTGGTCTAAGTTGGGAAATCGAAAATGACTCTGTTATGTAGGTTGTTCTAAGTAAATTTGACATATCATATCATGGAATTTTTAAAACATGTTTCAATTGGAGATATCCCTACTAGTTCACTTTCATTTAGCTTTGGAATCACACAAATCAGACGAAAAGCAAATAAGTTATGATTAAAATATTGTTGGTTATTATGGTTGGCCACTATTGTCCCGCAGGTAATAAATTAACTCTACTTTGTTATTTTTTTTTCCATGGATTTGTTTTACAGAGTAACTACTTGTTATTTTTTTCATATTTATTGGATTTAGAGAGCCCGATCACCTCTCTTCTTCCATGATTACATGTTTTATTACAGGTAGACGCTCGTTTTTTGCAAGTCCGAGGAGAATAAAGGGGGTCAATTTGTTTTTGAACAAGTGATTATTGAAGGCAATAATAATGATGTTGACATTATGAAATAGGTGTTGTCTTTGATGGAAACTCACTTAGATGACAGATCACAGCTCAGCAAGTTAACAACACAGAGTTCAGATCAAAATGAAGAAAAAGAGGCATACGCAGGTTCACCATTGGCCAAGCCGCGTATACACGCGGGTTCACTATATACAAGTCATGTATACATACACACGCACTTCCACAGAATGAAAGGCATGTATATCTTGGGAAAAAAAGTTTTGGTCCAAGGTATTTAGTCCATGGTATTTCCATCCATGGTATTGGTCCAAGGTATCTCGTCCGAGGTATTCACCCCAGATATTGGGTCCAAGGTATTGGTCCTAAGTGGTTTTGGTCCATGGTATTGAGTAAGGCCTAAGACTATAAAAGGAGGGGAAGATCACTAGGCCAAGGCACTCAAGTATTGAATATCCGATGAAGAGCAAGATCTAGTGTATAGACTATTGGGTTATGGTGCATAGCTGGATCTGAACCAAGGATGAACCTTAGCACTTGATGAAGGATAAGATCTAATGATGGGTCAAAATCTTAAGGCTTGAAGTGAACTATCTTTATGTGGGTTGATCATTTATCTGAATAACTGGCGCATGTTGTAGTTTGTAAATATGATGATATGGGTATAAATGAAGTCTAGAATTGTTGTAATGTTTAAATCATCATTTATAGATCTATACGTAGGTTCACTTTAGAAAAGGCGTGTATACACTCTTTTTCTGCAAATCAAAACAGCGCATACATCTTAAATTTGATTTGCAGATCTGTACGCAGGTTCAACTCATGGAAGTAGTGTATACCTTATAAATATGTTTTACCTGCTTCTATTTGCTGTTGCAGTGTTTTGGGTTCTGGCTTGGATTCTAGTTACTATATTCTGGTTACAACATTCTAAAAGATCAGATTGAAGGGTTGTCAAAGTGATTAATTGATTCAATTGTGATTGGCACAAAGGAGATTGGTTTATGCAGATATATTTGATGTTTGAATGATGTTATTGATGGATCTAGTCTTAAAATTTATGAAATGTGGTCCCTGGAAGAAAAGAGAAGGTTGTAGCCTTCTGTAGGTCGATACCTACGTACTAGTAAACATATCAGCTAGTACAAGAGCTAGGGGGCAGTAGCTCCCTTCCAGAAGAAGTTGGAGAATGAGAGAAGGTTGTAGCCTTCTGCAGGTAGAAGCCTGCATACTGGTATAAGTCTGCACTAGTACAAAAATTGTAAAAAGAAGTTTCTTATTATTAAAAGAAGATAGAGACGATTGCAGCAGGTTGTTTTCACCCGCATTGGGTTTCCACCTTATATCTTGTGTTCATGTGTGTGATTATCTGTTCTGTTTTTATTGCACCTAGTTACTGTTAATGTGGTTCTGATGCACTGATTAAATATCAACATATGATGAATTAACTGAATCATAAGTTTGCAGTATATACGCTAGTTGCCTTAAACACAGTTTCGTATACACGCAAGTTCCATTAACTGAAGTAGTGTATATGAATCTGATTATGTAAATTAAAAATTGTTTGACTTGCTAATACTGACTAACTCCCCCCCTCTCAGTATTATTTCCAACAATTGGTATCAGAGCAGGTCCTTCAGAGGAAGCTTGATCACTTGAAGGAAGATCCATCATCATGAGTAATCAAGAAAGAGACGGATCCATCAGACCACAAATCTTTGATGGAAGCAACTTTGTTTATTGGAAGGAATAGACGTTTGGGAAATCGTGGAAGGAGGATATAAATTTCCATCAACAATTCCTACAAATGTGGCAGGTAAAAATTAATATGAAACCAATGCCAAAGATTTCAATAAATTATTGGGAAGTCTATCACAATCAAAATTTGTCAAAGTTATGTAGCTCAACTTCGCCAAAGAAATATGGGACAAAATTGTTCTAAGCTATGAAGGAGACTCTCAGGTAAAACATGCAAAACTGCAAACTCTCATAATTTAATATGAAACTCTCAAAATGCACAATGATGAAAGTATAGCTAGTTACTTCTTACGTATAGATGAGATTGTTAATTGCATGAAGAATTTGGGTGAAGAGATAAAAGAAGTTACTTTAGTTGAAAAGGTTTTAACATCCTTTTTTGCTAAGTTTGAATCAAAAGTATCTGCCATAGAAGAAAAACAGGATCTTCAGACTATTACTATGACATAGCTGCACAAAATGTTAACTGCTTTCAAGATGAGAAAAGGAGGTCCATCAGATATGAGAGAAGATGCATTTAAGGCTTCAAGAAAAGAAGAACTCAATGAATCAGGACATATTTCAGAAGGAGAAGAAGAAGCAAACTTTGTCAAGAACCTTCAACGGGGTTCTGGAAGATTCAGAGGTAAACTACCTTTCAAATGTTTTGCATGTGGAAGAGTTGGTCACTATGCTACCAAATTTCCTCATAAAGATAAGTTTGATAAAGGTAAGAAAACTGCAAAATGGAATAGAAAACAAAGTGTAAGTAAGAAGAGCTACTATACGCATGAAGATAGCGATGGTTTATCAATTAGTGATGAAGATGAAAATAGCAATGACTAAATGACTATAGACTTCTAATGTCTTTTGAAGATGATGATTTCTTGGATGCTTTAGATGAAGATGACCTTTATGAAGAAATCTCTAAACTCAAAATCCATTTAGAAGAAAAGAACATGATTATAGATACTTTAACATTCCAACTTGCTGAAAGAGAAAAACACAATGAAAAACTAGAATGTGAAATTGTGGGTCTAAGAAAGGATATTGAGAAAACAAAAGCCCTCAATCTTAGATTTTCTAAAGGATCAGAAACCTTAAATGAAATTATCAAAGTGCAGCATCCTCCTCTGATAAAGATAGGTCTTGGATATACTAAAGAAGCATCTCAAGCACAGAAGCCGTCAACCTCCACTAAAATATATCTTGACGTAGCAAAGAGCAGCTAACAGTTTGACAATCGTCAGCAAAGACATAAAGTAGATCACTAGGTAAATCAGGTTCAATTTAGTTCAAGGATTAACAAAAGCTACAACCAACCTCAGATAAATCATACTCAATCTACTTCAAGAATGAATATCAATAGAAACTACAATCACCAAGTCAATAGATTCGATAATTGTGGGAACTTCTTTAATGGCCAATGTTTTTCATGTCATAACTTTGGACACAAAGCTGCTCAATGTGTTGCTTACAAGACCATCATGACTAGAGAAGCATAAAATCAAAGGAATGTAACAGGGATCATGAAAAGGTTCTACAATAACTTTACTCTTCTTGAAAATCAAATAGAATGCTCTATCTGCAACAACTTCAGTCATGAAGAATCTGAATGCATGAGTAAATTTCGGCAAACATCTCAGAAAGATAAAATCTCATTAAGTCCCAAAATATGGAAAAAGGAAGAACCACAAGCAGAAAGATGTGGTATAGCCTTGTATGCAGAAGGACAAGAAAATCAGTGGTACATCGACAGTGGATGCTCAAAACACATGACAGGTGACAAAAAAAAACTTCATTCATATAATGCCTTAGAAAAGGAAAAGAAGATCTCATTTGGAAATGACACTCCTGCTGTCATAAAAGGTAAAGTCTTTGTTCTCTTAAAAGAAAAAGTTAAAGTTGGGAATGTTATATATGTTGATGGTCTAAAGCATAACCTGTTGAGTGTCAGTCAAATGTGTGATCAAGGAAATGGAGTAGTATTTCAATCAAATGGATGTGTTGTTCGTGAGCTTGTAACAGGAGAAACTGTGATCAAAGGTATAAGAAATCCAAACAACTTATACATACTCAAGGGAGAACAACAACAATGCTATCTAAGAAAAAATGATGAACACTAGCTATGGCATAGAAGATTGGGGCATCTAAGCTTCTCTCAGATAAGAAAAGCATGCAGATTCTAGGCTATTCATGATCTTCCTGATATCAACATTCTAGAAAATACAATATGTAAATCTTGTCAATTTGGTAAGCAAACCAGATCGAACTTCCTGGAAAAGGAAGGATCAACTAGTAAGCCTCTTGAACTTGTTCATACTAATTTATGTGGACCATCATGGAAAAAGTCACCTCGTGGAGAAGAATAATTTATATTGTTCATTGATGATTTTTCCAGAATGTGTTGGATAGGACTTCTAAAGCATAAATATGAAGCATTTGAAAAGTTCAAAGCCTTCAAAGCTTTGGTTGAAAGTGAATCAGATCACAAAATCAAATGCCTCAGATCTGATCGAGGAGGGGAATTTACCTCAGATGAATTCTTTGATTTTTGTAAAGAACATGGAATAAAAAGGCAATTCTTCATCGCAAGGACTCCTCAACAAAATGGAGTGGTAGAAAGGATGAACAAAACTGTTCAACAAATGGCTTGTGCTATGCTAGATGAGTCTGGAACCCCTACAACCTTCTAGGGTGAAGCTGCATTCGCTGTCGTCACTATTCTCAATCAAGCAAATGTTCGGGTAAACAGCACTCAAACTCCACATGAACTTTGGTATGGTAAGACCCCTACTATAAAATACTTCAAAGTTTTTGGAAGCAAATGTTACATCAAAAGGATTGATGAAAAACTTGGTAAGTTCGAACTTAGAGCAGATGAAGGTATTCTCCTTGGTTAGTCTTCCCAAAGTAAAGGATATAAATGTTATAATAAAAGACTTGGTAAAATTATTGAAAGTAATGATGTTATGGTTGATGAAGCATGCAAAAATCCAAAACAAATAAAAACCGAAGATTATGAAGAAGATGAGAATTATCCTTCCACATCAGATCAAACTAATTTTGAAGAAGAAACCAATGAAGTACCAGAAGAACAGATAACAGCAAAAGAAAACACTTTGTATAGGTATGTTCAGAAAAATCATCTCCAGACTCAAATTTTGGGACAGAAAGAGGCAGGTGTGTAGACAAGAAGAACTAGTACAGAAGCTTCAAGCTATCTAGCATTGCTATCCTCCACCAAACCTCAAAATATAAATGAAGCATGCAAAGATGAATGTTGGGTCAAGGCCATGAATGAAGAACTTGAGAAAATTGAAAATAATAATACTTGGGAATTAGTTCCTAGACCTCATGATAATAATATCATAGGAACTAAATGGATATTCGAAAACAAGCTGAATGAAAATGGAGAAGCTATTAGAAACAAGGCCAGACTTGTTTGTAAAGGATATGCTCAACAAGAAGGTATAGATTTTGAAGAAACTTTGGCACCTGTTGCTAGACTTGAAGCCATAAGAATGTTCTTTGCTCTTTCTAGTTTTCAGAAATTCAAAGTATACCAAATGGATGTAAAATCTGTCTCTCTTAATGGAGAATTAGAAGAAGAAGTCTATATTGAGCAACCAGATAGATTCGTTCTTGGAAATGATGCAAAACTTGTATGCAGACTCAGAAAGGCTCTTTATGGTCTGAAACAAGCTCCAAGGGCCTGGTATTATCGTCTTGACAAATACCTCCATCAACAAGGGTTTCCAAAGGGATCAGTTGATAACAATCTATATACAAAGATTGACAATAATAAATTGTTAATACTTGTTGTGTATGTTGATGATATCATTTTTGGTAGCAATGAAGAAGCCATGAGTTGGAATCGGTAATTCAGCAAGAATTTGAAATGTCCCTTTTTGGTGAGCTTACATATTTTCTTGGACTACAAGTTAAACAAAATAAAGATGGTATTTTTCTGTCACAAACCAAATATCTCAAACAAATCTTGAAAAACGACAGCATGGAAGATTCTAAACTAGTATGTACCCCAATGGTAACAGGATGCAGTCTTAGCTCAAATGATGAATTAGCAGCAGTACATCAACCAACTTACAGATCTATGATTGGCAGTCTACTTTATCTAACACGTATCCGACTAGACATCATGCATGCAGTAGGAACAGTTGGAAGATTCCAAGCAAATCCAAAGGAATCACACCTTCAGGTAGTCAAAATTATTTTCAAATATCTTCAAGGAACACAGAATTTTGGTTTATGGTATCCTAGAAATACAAATCTTACACTTCATGCATATACAAATGCAGATTGGGCAGGAAGCGTTGATGACAGAAAAAGCACTAGTGGTGGTGCATTCTATATGGGTTCCAGTTTAGTGTCTTGGTTCAGCAAGAAACAAAGTTCAATTGCATTATCTATAGTTGAAGCAAAATATGTGGCTACCGCATCTTGCTACACACAACTCCTTTGGATGATGCAAACATTGTAAGACATTTAGATCACATATACTCCAACCATCTCCATTCTATGTGATAATACAAGTGCCATCAATATTTCAAAGAATCCAGTCATTCATTCCAAGACCAAACACATACCCATCAAATATCATTTTATACATGAACAAGTGCTTGAACAAAAGGTCAAATTGGAGTATGTCCCCTCCAAAGAACATATTGCTGATATATTCACCAAACCACTGCCCAGAGAGACATTTGAATATCTCAGACAGAAGTTGGGAGTAGTTGATGCATCATCCAGCTATTAAATCCTATATGTTTCAGAGAAAGGTGGCTATACGTGAGTTTCATGAAGCATAGTCGTGTACATATGCTGGTTTCTGTGGATACAGTTGCGTATATGTTGGTTTGAAGAAAAGCAGTGGGCTAGACTCAGGAAGAAAAGGGTCTGATATTGTTCAGTGAATTATCTACTCTGCTTGATGATGGTTGCAGTTTGTGGATGACAGGTGGAAATATGTTAGCTCTCATAAGTTGTTGATAACTTAATGTATATTTGATTGATAATGATGCCTTGATAACTCTTCTATTATATGAAATGATCAGATTTGACAATGATCATCTGGCACAGGTTTAGGGGGAGCATATGCTTCTAATTATCTTAGAAGATCTTGGTACAGATTCACATAGTTTCTTTTTATTCAAGTGGAACAGGTTCAGGGGGAGAACATGGTTGCTGGTGTGGATGTTGATTTATAGATGCTGCTAATGATAGTTGTTGATGACTATCATGGTCTTGTTTAAGATATTTGGTCTTTGTTATATATGTCATGTATATTTTTTTTAATGAAAAGGTCATGAAACGACCTAATTTGTTACCCCACTATGCATGGGATGGATGATGTAATGTTTCTTGTTTTGACATGTATAAACAATTGGTATATCCCCACTTGGTTGGGAGATGGATGTATGTATGAGTCATTGGTGATAGGAAGGTCATTTATGATGTATGTATAGAGTCATGTTCTTCTTTTAGAACATCTTTTTGAAGACCTTGCTTATACTCAGGGGAGTGTTGGGCCGTTAATATGCCATTATTATTATCACTTTTGAATGCTTATTCCACCCATTTCTACCATTCTTCATCACGTCATTTATCATAATTTATCATATAATTCTATTTTACAATGATTTATGCTTTTATGTAAAAATATTATTTATTCTCCTTTATTTCTAATAAATTGATGATTATGCCTGATTTTATCAATGATAGTTTTAATAAATTGGTTGTAACATTATTCACCATTTTTAGCCTCCAATACAATTTCTAGATTGAAGATTTGATCATTAAATATTCCAACTCAGAAATTCGCTGGAATAAGAAGTGACAATTTTTCGGTTGAGATTCTGGGCAAATGAAGAAGAATATGGAAAATCCGGAACATGGGTTTTGTCCATAACGGACCAAATTAATTTAGTAATAAACGGTTTTCCCAAATTTGGCTTGTATTGGGAGAAACATAGGGTTATTTGAGCACGTTTTTCTTAGATTTGTTGTTGCGGCCGTCCTCCAAATTTCAGCTGCAAAGCCAAATGTGCCTTGCTCTTGTTGAAAGATGGATGGAAATATATTTTCTTGTTGATCAATTGGTTAGAAACAATCCAATTTTGTAATTGAAATAATATTGTAATCATCTCTTTTCTAACTGCTCTCTGCTCTCTCTATTTAAATGAAAACAGAGATCAGAGAAGAAGATTCAAAATGGAGGATGGCTGAGAAGAATGCATAATTGGGAATGATGGAATCATAATTAAGGATTCATGATTCATGATAGGATAGAAGGAAAAAGGGATTGTTGATTTACTATTGTAATTCTCAAAGCTTCTGCTGTTGTAATGACTTCACAGTTTGATGATTAATATATGATTTGGGAGTTGATGTTCATTCACCTTAGATGAAGTAGCCCAGCAGCATCCACTGGCGACTAAGGGCCCAGCCTCTGGTTGATTATGCTACTACTGTGTATTCTATCTTTACGATTTCTTTCGTGTGATGGTTTGATTTAATTCTTATTCCTTTGAATTGCATTACTTTACAATTTCGTGTTTTTACAGCGTGCTATTATAGTATTTTATGGAATTTTTTTATTGCACAAGTTGAGATTGAATCATGTGGCTGTTTTTTTCCATCATAATAGAGATTATTATCCTTTTCAACGTATATTGTTATGTTGTTCATTTCAAATGTAAAGCTTCGTTGTTTATTTCAGATTTTGATATTCATTGCAGATTGTTGGTTATTCGATTCCATTAATTAGAGTTTGTTGTTTAGATTTATTAAATAGGATTTGTTGTTTAATTCCTTTAATTATAGTTTGTTGTCTATTTACTTTTCTGTTCATTTTTTATTAATTGCAAAGAGTTTGATTTTAAAGAGTTTTCATAGTTTACTTTCAATAGCAGTTTTAGTTCAATTTCTATTTTCTTTTAATTGCTTTAAAGCAGGACTCTCAACTGTAGAGAACATTGGTTATTGCTTCCTCGTTCCCAGATTGATTGTCTTGTTCCAGTTTCATTTCAATTGCATCAATCTCTAGAGGAATGAGTTATTGCTATTGTATCCTCGATTTATGGTTGTTTGAGTGAATGATTTAGTTGCAGAGCATTTGAGTTTCTTATTGTTCCGATTATATTTTGGTTCCAGCATTCATTTACTTTTGGATTTTACGCACTATACTGCAAAACATTACTCTTGAGTAAATAGCTGCCTCAGACTGAGTACACTCTTGAAATAAAAATTCATCCCTGGGTTGACAATTAATGTGAAGATAATTAGGAGTTAAAAAGACACCTTTTTATCGCTCAACATTTTGGTGCTGTTGCGGGGGAGAGTATAGCCATTTTTAAAGAGTAGTGTGCATCTGATGAGTGCCTGTTAGAAAAGAATTGGGTATTAAAAACGGAAGGTAAGAACCTGCGTACGGAGCATGTAGAAGCCCTGCTCCCCCGCCCGCTTTCCAACAGAATTGTTAACGAACTTAGGGTAAATGTTTGAATTTTTGTGTGAATGACTAAAAAAATAAATAAATAAAAATAGAAATTTTGAAAAACAAATCTTATGATTTCACTCAAGTGGTGATGTAAGCACCACCCATTTCACTAACCGATTGACAAGAACATTTGAAGAAGGATCCTCGAAGAAACACATGAAAAAAATCTTCTATTATGGTAAGAAATGGCTTACATTTCTACTTTTGAATTTCCTATCAAAGATCTAGGAGGAGTGACACAAATGCACATAATTCCCCCATCTTCTCTACCAAATTTTCATGGCTTGACAAATGAAGATCCAAATACATTCTTATTTGAGTTCGAAATACTTTGTAGAGGATATGATTATTACACTAATGATCAAAGGTTGAAAGTGTTTCCTCTTGCTCTAAAAGGAGTAGCTCTCCAATGGTTCATGAGCCTAGGTGGGAACTGCATCCAAACATGGGAGGACATGAAGAACATATTCTTGAAGAAGTACCAAGACTATTGCAAATCCGATGAAGATATTTTCGATATGATACAAGGGGAAGATGAAAGCTTGGAGGACTATGTAGATCAATTTCATTACAACCTTCAAAAATCAAAATATAAACATTTGGAAAAAGAGATCTTAAAAACACTCCTACTCAAAGGAATCAAAGATGAATTTTTAAAACTCTTAAATCTGATAGGAAAAGGTGATGTTTTTCAGTTGTCATATGATGATGTTTGTGAATTGTGCATAAGGTATTCAAGAGGAATCTCCAAGGCTGGTAAGAATTCTAGAGATGTTTATTCCTTCTTTTCCAAATCTACTATAAAAACAAGAGACATAAGAGCTGAAATCAATGCTTTATTTGAAAATTTTAAAGTTGATTTTATTAGCTCTCTAAATGCAAAATTGGATGTTTTGCAGGTTCATAAAAATCAAGAATTTGCTGAAGTGTTTTTCCCTCATGACCGAAAGGAGCATCCCATAGATAGTTGTTCTTCCTTATCTAGGATGGAAGTATCATATCAAAGAGATGAGGAAGCTGCAACAAAGTCAAAACCATGGAAATCATGGCCTACAGGTATGGTTCAAAACACTTCTTCTCCATTCTCTTACTTGCATAATCCATTATGGAATACTAATGTGTTAGGGAAGCCATGTCAATCTCAATATAACCACCACCAATCTTGTCTACAAGTTTGGCATGATTCACCTTATGATTGCATGACTACTCTCCCTAATCTTGTAGCACAAACACATTCTCCATATTCTTCACCAGCTCTTCCACAATATCTTGCTTGCCAATCAAAACCATTCACACAACCCAATCAACCACATCATCAAAATGCTCCATTCCATACACAATTTCCTACTCAACTAATTCCACACCCTCACCACAATAAACTAGTACAACATGCTTACAGTGTTGAACTGCAAAATTTACTCACCCTTCTCACCCATTCTATCTCACATGCGCCATTAGAGAAAACTTACAATGAGATTCATAATGTTTCAAATTCAAAAATTATAGAAGCTATGGAAGTAAATGAGGTTTCTTTTAGTATGCATCAACAAGTCATTTTAAAAGCTCAAGAACTTCATGGTATGATGGCTATGGGAAATCAAGAAAGTAAAGAATATATTGAAGATTGGTTTCACTCTATCAGTTGTTTGCAGAATCACTCCATATTTCAACAATTTTTGGCACCATCTTTTCAAGAGAAGATGGCTTCTCATACCCTAATGTTCATTAATATGCATTTTTCAAATTTGGGTATGTGCATACATGAAGCCATATTTCTAAAATGGTTCCAATGGAAGTACTCATATACATAGTCATATTCATTTTTCAAATCAAAATAGGTTAGTATAGAAAATAAAATAAATAAGGGAATAAATAAATGCATTTTGTTTTTATGTAAAACTAGTTGTTTTTTGTTGCAACACGCTATCGAAATCAACATCAGTGATAAATGTTT
Organism: Pinus tabuliformis; assembly: GCA_031772625.1. Classification (NCBI taxonomy): domain Eukaryota; kingdom Viridiplantae; phylum Streptophyta; class Pinopsida; order Pinales; family Pinaceae; genus Pinus; species Pinus tabuliformis. Next base: position 92,826,381 of record CM062817.1, read on the forward strand.
CAATTCATGTGTGTATGTAAATGATTTATAATAGAAATAACAATTCTACAAACACTTATATTCATTTTTATCATCAATATAGAAAAAATTCTTGAATATCATTTTTTTGGCTTGTGGGCTTGATGAAATTTCTGGAAAAACAGTCAGGATAGTCATGTTTTTAGGGACCAAAAGGGAACATTTTTAAAACATATTTTCATTATAAGTAGCCCTTGATGTCTACTTTCCAAGCCAATTTGAATCACTCAATTTGGATTTGAAATGAAAAAGTTAGAACCAAAACATTGACCAGATGTCTAGTAGGCAGCTCAGGAATAGAGTTGAGACAGTCAGTTTTTGGAGGCCTAAATGAATAAATTTCTAAAACCTGTTTCTATGGTAGATGCCCCTATGAATATAGTTTACAAAGCAATTGGAATCACTCATTTTGGATATCGTATGGGGAAGTTATGATCAAAATACTGACTGTCTATCGTAAATCAGCACTCTTAAAACTCTATCTTTCCGACTGTTCCTTATAGTATTTGACCTATCAATTTTTCTTGTCTTCAAAACTTGTTTCTATTTGAGATAAAATAAATGAATCTAATTTCATTTCCAATTTTAATAATTTGAATCCGACATCAAATGAAGAATCTATGCTTAAAACATTCACTATTGTTCTAAGTAGGGTAATCAAAGATGACTTTGTTATGCAGGTTGTTCTAACTAAAATTGACATATCATATCATTGAATTTTTAAAACCTGTTTCTATTGGAGATACACCTTTGAATCAGCTCTCATTTGGCTTTGGAATCACTCAATTTGGACGAAAATAAAAAATGTTATGATTAAAACACTACTGGTTAGTATGGTTGACCACTGCTCTCCCGCAGGTGACAAATAAATCTTACTTTGTTATTTTATCCATGGATTTGATCTACAGAGTAACTAATTGTTAGTTTTTTGCATAATTCTTGAAATAGGAGAGCCCACTCACCTCTCTTTCTCCATGATTTAATGTTTTATTGCAGGTATATACTCGTTTTTTGCAGGTCGTAGGAGAAAAAGGTGGTCAATTTATGGACAAGTGATTCTTGAAAGAAATTTTAATGAAACAAGGGAATTTCATCCAACTCATTACCCAATGGATTCATAATAGAAGAAATGAAGAATTGATTTCCATTTGAAGATTCATGTCATGTCTTTGCTGTCAAAACATTTTTCAAAGAGATCATTTTTTACATAATATCATAGCTGTTGTAATTTAATTTATTTATTTACATATTATTTTTAAATAAAATGTTGTTTCTTTTCTGATCTCTCTTATATTTTGTATTTCAGGTGTTGCTTCATTCAAACTGTAACCTATCCTCAGCATCAATACAGTGAACAGCTAATTCATTCTTTGTGTGCTTGCATTTTATGCTTGTGCATTTTGTCGTTCATTTTCTGAAGGAACAACATTTGTGTGCACTTTTGTTGTTTCTGCTATTCCTTTTCCAAAGGGACAACATTTTCATTTTGTCATTCCTTTTTCAAAAGAACAACACCTTTTGTGTCAACTGTTCCTTTCCCACGGTTCATTTTGTTGTTCCTTTCTCACGGTTCATTTTGCTGTTCCTTTTCCACGGTTCATTTTGCTGTTCCTTTTTCACGTTTTGCTGTTCCTTTTCGAAATGGAATAACACTTCTGCACTTTCACGTTTTGTTGTTCCTTTTCGAATGGAACAGCACTTCTGCACTTTCACGTTTTTCTATTCCTTTTCGAAATGGAATAGCACTTCTGCACTTTCACGTTTTGTTGTTCCTTTTCAAATGGAACAAAACTTCTGCACTTTCACATTTTGCTGTTCCTTTTTGAATGGAACAACACTTCTGCACTTTCACGTTTTGCTGTTCTTTTTCAAAATGGAACAACACTTCTACACTTTCACGTTTTGTTGTTCCTTTTCGAAATGGAACAACACTTCTGCACTTTCACATTTTTGTTGTTCCTTTCCGAAGGAACAACACTTTCACATTTTTGTTGTTCCTTTTCAAAGGAACAACATTTTCGCATTTTTTTTGTTCTTCTTAAGGGACAACACTTTTTCACATGCATTTTTTCGCTATTCTCTACAGGGAACAACACTTTTTCATGTGTATTTTTGCTTTTTGGTGTGCATTTCCTTTGTTGTTCCCTACAAGGAACAACACTTTTTGAGTGTTTTTACTGTTCCTTCAAAAAAACAACACTTTGGGAGTATTTTCGAGAGCAACCCTTCCTTCCTCTTGTGGAATTATTCCTAGTTCATCTTAATCACATTTTACTGATTCCCTTTCATGGCATGAAGTAAACTACTTTTATGAGGACAAGAATTATGGATTCTATTGAAGCGAGTTAATATCATTCACGTTATGATCTTTAACAGGACAACTTCTTGATGATAGCTTATTTTCAAAAGGGATAGAATTATTTATATACTACTTTACTGCATTGTTTTCTGTTGTACATGATATTGATTGATCATCTTAATACCATGCTAGTTCCACCCTTCCTGGTTATTATCTTCTCTATCTATAATAAATGAGATCATGGATATATATATATTTTTTCTATTAACATGTTCAACTTCTTCCACCATCCCTACTCTTAAGGAGTACTGAGCCTCCCTCTCTTTATGATAAAAATGTGTAATAACAACAAAATTTTATTCGCAGATGGAAGATAGGGGGTCTCATTATGAGCCAGCCTACCATGTTCATAAGGCTATAACAAAGTGACATTCCCATTATGGCCACCACACCAAGGTTATGATCCATTGGATAGCCAAATTATCCTTGGAACAAGAGGTCTCATCACGAGCTGGCCTGATCACTTTTGCTACATCCCGGTGAATGGCAGTGTGGTTTTCTGGTTACCACACCAGCACACTGATCTCTTCTGTAGAACAACATTGTAACTCTCCATTTATAAATTGAGAATCCTGGCTCCTATGGGTTAAAAAGCAACTCTGCCGACACCATAGACGCCTGCTGGCAGCAAAGGCTCTGCTTATGGTATTGAAGTTATATTTTATCGTCAATTATTACTATCATACCCTTTTCTTATTTATTGTTTCTTTTTATCGAAGAAGTTATTTCCTTAATTTTTTCCCTATTTTGAACCTTTATGCATGAGAAATTGTTTTATGATCAATCACATCATTTTTAGCTAGAATACCGTCAGTAAAGCATCTTTTTGACATATTTTTGTTCTTTTTCTTTTTCACATAACTTATCATCAATCCAAAGCGTCCTATCTTTTATTCATAACTATCTTTACACACTCTGCTCTCATTATCACCATAACTCTCGTCGTCCCATCCTTGATATGTGTACTCTGCTTCATTCACTGTCGTATTGTTCATTCCCTTGCTTTGCCATCAGCACAACACCTTTCATATGCTTTATGGTCATGGAATCCCTTTTCTAATTGGAGGGGGGAATGTATGCATTATGGGATAGCATGCGATATGATTACTGCACTCTGCCATAACTTGTTGATTTGACAAATTTGCATGTATACAAAAGTTTTTCTGATTGAAATTTTTGCATGCATCATAATCTATTGCTATTCAAAACTAACACTATGGATTCAAGAACATTGTATGCAAAATAGTGATTTGTTTACAGGAGAACAACAAGTATGGGGAGACACTCTATTCGCAGCATGACCACACTATTGCAACTAAAGCGGCTTGAGCAACGCACGAACATGAACAATTCTTTCGACATGATGTGCTTGCCTGGATTCTACCTTCTGCATCACTTTCAGCACCAACTCTATCTACATCAATTTCAACAAATGCCAGTCCATATATGTCATTCTGGAGGTAAAACTTGAGGTAAAATAGCATAATTTTCTGATTTATTACGACTTTAGGAGAATTTAATGAAAATCCATTTTGAGCATTATTTATCATTATTCATTCCACATCTTTACCACTTCCCTTTTTTCCTAGCATCAAATTATCTTTCTATTTGGGGGAGTGTTTCTTTCATTCATTTCTTTCTTATGACCATGTCATTCATATTCTTTATCATCCATTGCTATTCTTATTCATTCTCAACACCTCCCTTATTCCATGTTGTTTTACACCAAGCATAGCATTCAAAAAATGGTAGAAACCACCTCAATTTTTTTTAGCATTGCATGAGAGCATGCTAATTTTTCAAAGAGGGGGAGGAATTTCTATGCATGATGGATGTTTTCTATTTTCTTTCTCATTTAAGGCATACAACTTCAGTGCAGAAATTGATTTCCATATTTTTTTTAAAACTATGAACTCAATTCTTGTGATTTCTAAAAAACACAGACGTATCATTAAAATACAGAAACCCAGATAATTTCAACTTAAATTAGTTCGTAAAATTTCAAAATCATGCACTATCACCTACAACCATTTTGTTTATATCTCATGATCCGTGCATCAAAATGATCTGATTTTTGGATCATAGAAGCATTAATATAGTAGAAATCTACTTGCCAAATTTCAGCAAAAGATGGTTTGTAAATGGTTAATGAAGGTTGTTGTTACTTATATCATATTTTGTTGCAACTTCATATGCACATAACTTGAATGTCAATGTAAAAATTGTTATGCTTTCATCAAGATTGCTAAAATTGAATATTCATTAATTAAGGAAGCATTCATTTGTTCTATCCATTTCATGAGTTGGGATGAACAAATTTTTATTGCTTGGTTAACACATGGGTTTTGTCTTTGGGTTGCATGAGGACATGCAATATATTCAGTGTTTGTTGCATGAGGACATGCAACATATTGAGTGTGAGGGTATGTTGAGCCGTTAATATGTCATTATTATTATCACTTTTGAACGTTTATTCCACCCATTTCTATCATTCTTCATCAAGTCATTTATCATAATTTATCATATAATTCTATTTTACAATGATTTATGCTCTTATGTAAAAATATTATTTATTCTCCTTTATTTCTAATAAATTGATGATTATGCATGATTTTATCAATGATAGTTTTAATAAATTGGTTGTAACATTATTCACATTTTTAGCCTCCAATACAATTTCCAGATTGAAGATTTGATCATTAAATATTTCAACTCAGAAATTCGCTAGAATAAGAAGTGAAAGTTTTGCGGTTGAGATTCTGGGAAAATGAAGAATAATCTGGAAAATATGGAACATGGGTTTTGTCTAGAACAGACCAAATTAACTTCATTGAAGAACAGTTTTCCCAAATTTGGCTTGTATTGAGAGAAACACAAGGTTATTTGAGCACACTTTTCTCAGATTTGTTGTTGCGGCCGTCCTCCAAATCTCAGCTACAAAGCCAAATTCACCTTGCTCTTGTTGAAAGATGGATGGAAATATATTTTCATGTTGATCAATTGGTTAGAAACAATCCAATTTTCTAATAGAAATAATATTATAATCATCTCTGTTGTAATTGCTCTTTGCTCTCTCTATTTAAGTGAAAACAGAGATCAGAGAAGAAGATTCAGAATGGAGGATGGCTGAGAGAATGCAGAATTGGGAATGATGGATTCAGAATTATGATTTGAGAATTAGAGATTCAAAATTAAAGATTCATGATTCATGATAGGATAGGAGGAAAAAGGGATTGTTGCATTACTATTGTAATTCTCAAAGCTTCTGTTGTTGTAATGACTTCACAGTTTGATGATTAATATACAATTTGGGAGTTACTATTCATTCACCTTATATGAAGTAGCCCAGCAGCATCCGTTGGCAGCTAAGGGCCTCGCCTCTAGTGGATTACGCTGCTGCTGTGTATTCTATCTTTAAGATTTCTGCCGTGTGATGGTTTGATTTAATTCTTATTCCTTTGAATTGCATTACTTTACAGTTTCATGTTGTTACAGCGTGTTGTTATAGTATTTTATGGAATTGTTTTATTGCACAAGTTGAGATTGAATCGCGTGGCTGTTCTTTTCCATCATAACAGAGATTATTATCATTTTCAACATATATTGTTATGTTGTTCATTTCAAATGTAAAGCTTCGCTGTTTATTTCAGACTTTGATATTCATTGCAGATTGTTGGTTATTTGATTCCATTAATTAGAGTTTGTTGTTCAGATTTATTAAATAAGATTCATTGTTTAATTCCTTTAATTACAGTTTGTTGTCTATTTACTTTGTTGTTCATTTTTTATTAATTGCAAAGAGTTTGCTTTTAAAGAGTTTTCATAGTTTACTTTTAATAGCAGCTTTAGTTCAATTTATATTTCCTTTTAATTGCTTTAAAGCAAGACTCTCAACTATAGAGAACATTGATTATTGCTTCCTCGTTCCCAGATTGATTGTCTTGTTCCAGTTTGATTTCAATTGCATCAATCTCTAGAGGAATGAGTTATCGCTACTATATCCTCGATTGATGGTTGTTTGAGTGAATGATTTAGTTGCAGAGCGTTTGAGTTTATGATTTAGTTGCAGAGCGTTTGAGTTTCTTGTTGTTCCGATTATATTTTGTTTCCAACCTTCATTTACTTTTGGTTTTTACGCACTATACTGCAAAACATTACTCTTGAGTAAATAGCCGCCTCAGACTGAGTACACTCTTGAAATTAAAAGTCGTCCCTGGGTTGACAATTAATGTGAAGATAATTAGGAGTTAAAAAGACACCTTTTTTCACTCAACAGTGAGCATGGACTAGATCATGGAGCTCAATCAACACTCTTCAACATATCAGAGAATTCAACATGTACTCAGGGGGACCATAACCCTTCTCCCTTGATGAAAAAAGGGGAGAGTGACTTGGGGTTGCCATAAAGTCCAAAGGGGGAGATTGTTGGCATTATGACACAGGTGTTGTCCTTGATGGCAACTCACTCAAATGATAGATCACAGTTCAATAGGTTAACAACAAAAAGTTCAGATCAGAATGAAGAAAAAGAGGCATATGCAGGTTCACCATTGGCTAAGCCATGTATACACACGCGTTCACTATATACAAGTTGTGTATACGTACACACGCACTTTCACAGAATGAAAGGCGCATATATCTTGGAAACTAAGTTTTGGTCCAAGGTATTTAGTCCATGGTATTTTAATCCATGGTATTGGTCCAAGGTAATCTGGTCTGAGGTATTGACCCCAGGTATTGGGTCCAAGGTATTGGTCCTAAGTGGTTTTGGTCCATGGTATTGAGTAAGGCCTAAGACTATAAAAGGAGGGGAAGATCATTAGGCCATGGCACTCAAGTATTGAATATATGATGAAGAGCAAGATCTAGTGTATAGGTTATTGGGTTATGGTGCATAGCTGGATCTGAACCAACGATGAACCCTAGCGCTTGATGAAGGATAATATCTAATGATGGGTCAAGATCTTAAGGCTTGAAGTGAAGTATCTTTATGTAGGTTGATCATTTATCTGAATAACTGGTGCATGTTTTAGTCTGTAAATATGATGATTTGGGTATAACTAAAGTCTGGAATTGTTGTAATATTTAAATCATCCTTTACAGATTTTTACACAGGTTCACTTTAGAAAAGGCACGTATACACGCTTGTTCTGCAAATAAAAACAACGTATACTTCTTAAATTTGATTTGCAGATTTGTATGCAGATTCACCTTGAGAAAAGAGTGTATGCACGCAGGTTCGACTCATGGAAGTAGAGTATACCTTATAAAATATTTTTTAGCTACTTCTATTTGTTGTTGCAGTGTTCTGGGTTATGTCTTCAGTTATGGTTACTATATTCTGGTTATAACATTCTGAAAGATCAGATTGAAGGGTTTTCAAAGTGATTGATTGATTCAGTTGTGATTGGTGCAAAGGAGATTGGTTGATGTAGATATATTTGATGATTGAATGATGTTATTGATGGATCCAGTCTGAAAATTTATGAAACATGGTCCCTAGAAGAAAAGAGAAGGTTGTAGCCTTCTGTAGGTCAGCACCTATGTACTAGTAAACATATCAGCTAGTACAAGTGCTAGGGGGTAGTAGCTCCCTTCCAGAAGAAGCTGGAGAACGAGAGAAGGTTGTACTCTTCTGCAAGTAGAAGCCCACGTACTGGTATAAGTCTGCACCAGTACAAAAGTTGTAAAAGAAGTTTCTTATTATTAAAAGAAGATAGAGATGATTGCAGTAGGTGGTTTTCACCCACATTGGGTTTCCACGTTATATCTTGTGTTCATGTGTGTGATTGTCTATTCTATTTTTACTGCACCTGGTTACTGTTTATGTGGTTCTGATGCACTAATTAAAGATCAACATATGATGAATTAACTAAATCATAAGTTTGCAGTATATACACTAGTTTCTTTAAACACAGTTGCGTATACACGCGAGTTCTATTAACTGAAGTAGCATATATGAATCTAATTATGGAAATGAAAAATTGTTTGACTTGCTAACACTGATTCACCACCCCCCCTCTCAATATTATTTCCAACAAATGAAATAATATATTTTCATCCCAACATCTATTAAGAAATCCAATATCATATCATTTTGATTCTTTCGAGGTGCCATGTAAATTGATCATAAGAGTTTGTTACAAATTATTCTCGTTATTTCTCACCAACAACATGAAGACTTTTTCGTTACCTAACGGATTTATAACAAGAGAAATGGAGAATTGATTTCCATTTGAAAATATAAGTCATTTCTGCCAAAACAGTTTTCCATTCATTTACCATTGATAGATTATTGTTTCTAGAAACAGATTGATGTTCTCTTAGGAACAACATTTCTGTAATTAAAATCATAGCGGTTGCAACTTGAACTATTTATGTATTTAGTATTTTTTCAATATAATTTTTGTTTATTTTTTGATTTATTTTATGATGTTGTTTTTTTCTCAAAACAAATAAAAGGAAGTTCTCAAGTTTCATGATGTTGCTCCATATTTATCCATTTGTTCTTGAGTCTTATTAGTATATGGTTTCCTCAGATCCATTAGGTGTTGTTACTCTGCCATTGTTGTTACTCCCGAAAATTTTCTAAGTGTTAGATGTTGTTACTCCCAAAAATTTTCCAAGTGTCGGATTTTGTTACTCCTTGGGTGTTGTTACTCTGTTGTTGCTGTTACTCCCGAAAATTTTCTAAGTGTCAGATGTTGTTACTCCTTTGATGTTGTTACTCCGCTGGTGTTGTTACTCTGCCAGTGTTGTTACTCCACTCGTGTTGTTACTCTGCCAATGTTGTTACTTTGTCAGTGTTGTTACTCCGTCATTGCTATTATTCCATCATTGTTGTTACTCTGCCAATGCTATTACTTCGCCGGTGTTGTTACTCCGTCACTGTTGTTACTCCATTGGTGTTGTTATTCCATCATTGTTGTTACTCCATCGGTGATGTTACTCCGCCAATGTTGTTACTCTACTGATGTTGTTACTCCGCCGATGTTGTTACTTCGTTGGTGTTGTTATTCCACCAGTGTTGTTACTCCATCAGTGCTATTACTCCATCACTGTTGTTACTCCGTTAGTGTTGTTACTCCACCAAAGTTGTTACCCTACCAGTGTTGTTACTCCGTCGGTGTTGTTACTCCATCACCGCTGTTACTCCATCGATGTTGTTACTTTTCCAGTGTTGTTACTCCGCTGGTGTTGTTACTCCACCGGTGTTGTTACTCTGCCAGTGTTGTTACTCCATCTGTGCTATCGCTCTGTCACTGTTGTTACTTCGCCGTTGTTGTTACTCCGCTAGTGTTGTTACTCTGCCAATGTTGTTACTCAGCCAGTGTTGTTACTCCACCGGTGCTGTTACTCTACCACTGTTGTTACTCCGCCACTGCTGTTACTCAACCGGTGTTGTTACTCCACTGGTGTTGTTACTCCACCAATGTTGTTACTCTCGAAATTTTTTTAAGTACTCGGTGTTTTTATTCCTTTGGATTTGTTACTCTTTCAGTGATGTTACTCCTCTGGTGCTACTACTCCGTGGTGAAATTTTTTCGAAGTACCCAATGCTGTTACTCTACACATGTTGATACTTTGCCAAGGTAAGTCTTCAGGTATGTCCCTAATCAACTCCGTGTATTTGATTGATGTTTCAATTATGACCGAGGACGGTCATATCTTAGTTGGGGGGAGGTGTTGCATTTGATGAAAAATGTATTATGTTTAATATCAATGATGTCATGTCATCATTGTTATTAAAATTTCATGTCAACTCATACATCTCATGATTATTACCACCATAATCCATAACAATCCGTAACCCCCACTTATCCACACACATTGGAACTTGAGTCATGCATGACGAGATTAACGTGGTGAATGGGGAAATACATTTAATTGTCTAGGTCATCTTTGACATAATGATTGGGTAGTCAATTTATCTATGTTTATCTATAAACATAATTTTATTTTTTAAGGAATAATTATGAAAAGATGATTTCATCATGGCAACCTTCAACTTTCCTAATTTGTCAAGTCCCTGATCTTGTAAAATTTATGATGATGACCACAAAATTGTACTTAAATATTTCCATCACTATCTAATGAATTATTCCTCAAACTCCAATCTTAACAAAGCAAAATATATTCATCAACAGCCGTTTGAAGGTTAGTAGTATTTGAGAAGCAAAATTACCTGAGTTGAAAATAGTTACTACAAAATGTTTTACGCCATCCCTAGCTCTTAAGGAGATGGCTTTCCACCCCATTTATTAAGTGATCTTTTGTTGATTAAAAATAACCATAGTTAAATTTTAAACATAAATAGTCAACTGGAGGATAGGAGGTCTCATCACGAGCCGATCTACCATGATCATAGGTCCTAATAAAGTGACATTACCACTACTGGTCTCCAAGCCGGGGTAATGGCCTTTGGTCATAAAACTGAAGGACAAGAGGTCTCATCACGAGCCGACTTGTTCAATTTTGTTAGTTCCTGTGAATGGCATTGTTATTAATTGGTTACCAAGCCAGAAAAATGATCTTTAGTAGACATTTAAGTAAATTGAAATGATTTTTTAACTATGTACTTATTTCTAATAGATGGGACACAGACATCTCCATGGGTTAAAAAAGCATCCCTGTCGAGGCTATGGACGCCTGCTGACAGTAGTAGCCATGCCTATGGTATAGAAGTTAATTAAATACTGTGATCTACTTGGTTAGCTTGTTTTCTCAAAGCTAACTACCAATAAAGCCATTGTTGCATATATAAGGTTTGCTATAACTCATGGTTCATGGGGAAATATTTAATCAGTTCTTAGATAATGGTGGTTATGGTTTATATCTATTATTGAGTCATAAATATTTACTTTACATGTTAGGGATGAAACTTTTAGGATATTTGATATTTGACATTTTGTATCATCTAATCTATCATTCTTTTATTCTACAAGTTTCATATCTTTAACCAAAGATAGTTTCTTTACCCAATCAATCTCTATTTAATCCTACCTTAACAACACTACTATTATTTTGGGGGAGGATAAAGAGGGCTAATTCTGATTTTGAATCCTGATGAATTACTGACTGAGGATACTCATGAGATGTGCTATAGAAATCTTGATGACAGGGAAACTGATCAGTTTGGGGGAAGGAAATCTTGCTACACTTTTTGATTACTTTCTTGGAGCTTGCATGGCTTCCACCTTTCGCATCACTTACACAAGCTCAACCTACATTAGCTTCAAAAAATGTTAATCCATAGATGTCATTCCACGTTACTTTGTTGAAAGAAACAATTGAGGTGAAATAACATGAGTGTTTGATTTATTAAAATTTTAGGAGAATGTCATATATATATATATATATATATATATATATATATATATATATATATATATATATATATATAACAAAACAAAAAACAAAACAAAAAACCACTGAGCATTATTCACTCATATTTTTCAAACCATTATTTCCCCTACTTTATACAGAGGCATTGGGTTGCATGTGGGGATGCAACATATTTAGTTTGGGGGAATGTTGGGCTCTTAATTGGTCATTATTATTACCACTTATTAACATTCATTTCATCTATTTCCACTATTATTTTATCACATTATTTACCATAATTTATTATATAATTCCATTTCATAATCATTTATGCTCTTGTGGTTAAATAGTAAATGATCTCATTTATTTTTAATAGTTAATGATTATTATGCATGATTTTGGTTTATTCATTCGTTATAACCTCACTCACGATTTTAGCATCCAAGATCTCTTCCAGATTGCAGATTTGGTCTTCAACAGATAATTAGATATCCAACTTAGGAATTCACTGGCATAAGAAGTGATAGTTTTGCGTTGGACGTTTTCTTAAAAATGGACCAAATTAGTTTCACAATGAGTAGTTTTAAAAAATTCGATTTGTATTGGGAGAAAATCAAGGTTCTTAAAAGGACATATTTGCAGATTTGCTGTTGCGGCCGTTTTCCAGAATTTACCAGTTGTAATAACCAAATTCGGCTTGTTCCAACTAAATCATGATGGACAGGTCTCTCAGCTCTCATCTTGAATATTGAGATCATTTTGTTGCAAGTTTCCTTGGGATGTTTGTATATTTAAAAGACACAATTCAGAGAGAGAGGGGAGTTAGCTGATGTAAGAATTGAGCTTTGTAACAATGGAACTCTTGTTAATGAAATTTCCAGCCTTCTAATATCTTTTCCAATATGTGAATTAATCACAGCCTGACCAGGGAGTTGGGCCCACTCTTCTGATCAGGTGATGTGCGTGCGTCCTATTTATGTATATTGTTTTACTTGTTGTATTTTCTTTATTGTTGTTACAGATTTCCATAGCTTGTTGTGAATGTTTTTCTTTCTGCAATTTAATTTCCATTTGTGTTACAACAATTCTTTGATTTCTTAATCGCAAACCCTTGATTGATATAGATTGTAACCTTGCCCCTGCATATACTTTGCTTGTTACCTTGAAAAGAGTACGCACCTGGATTGATGAATTAATGTAGGAAACGAGATTGAATAATTTTTTCATACTCGAACATCAACACATGTTGCAATCAAATATTTAATGAATAAACCAGATGTGAATGCTCAGATCATAAGATGGTTTATTTTATTACAGCAATTTGATCTAACTATTGTTGATAAGCCTCATAAGGAAAATGTTGTTGCAAAATTTTTGTCCAGATTAAACTTGCCTGCAAGTGAAGAGGGAACGGTTGATGATCAGTTACTAGATGAGCACCTATTCGCCATTTTAGTTCTCTCTCCATGGTTTTCTGATATAGCAAACTATTTGGTATCTCACAGTTCCCATCGAACTTGTCCTCCAAAGAGAAAAGAAAGATAATAAGAAAGAGTGCCCCCTTCACTTGGAATGGGGGAAATCTCTTCAAACTTGGCCCAGATCAAATCTTGAGAAGGTGTGTTAGGGAGGAGGAAGTCTTTGATATCCTTCTGACTTGTCATGATGGGCCTTGTGGAGGTCACTTTGAAGCAAAGAGGACAACATTCAATGTGTTACAAGCAGGCTATTATTGGCCCACTCTTCATCAAGATGTGAAGAGATATACTAGTCAGTGTGATCAGTGTCAGCGGATGGGAAGGTCTACTCCAAGGTTTCTTGGCCTCACTTCCTCCCTCTGGGATCATGGCTTGAGGAAGGGACACTTATGCAGCCCCAAAAACATAGATTTCTATTTCTTTTTTAAAGCTTTGGATTTTGTTGTCCTCAAATTATCATTTGATCAGTTTTGCAAAGTAGGAATTCAATGTCATATTTTTCATCTTCATTTTTGCAGTAGATCTCATTTATGCTCTCATTCCTTTCAACAACTTTCCTCATGCATAATTTAGGCAATTATTTCATTAATTCTGGTTTTCTAGTTTATGAGAATATTTCTTGTTTACATAGATTTTTGGAAAATATTCATGTTTTGTGAAGAGAAAATACTCTAGGCGTAGACAAATAATTCGTATCCAGCCACCATTCTCCACTTCATTCACCACAACCATTCCTTGTTTCACCATTGCCTTCACTATTTTTTATCATTTTACATAGAAATTCTTCCAACTACATTGAGAAAATCCAACCATCTTCTATCCTTGTTGTTGACTTTTGAGTGATCCTAGACCTTCTATCACTCCATTCCACCCATAAACCACCTTCCCTCAGCCTTCCATCACCTCCAACACCTCCCATTTCACTCTCGGCTGTATCCTGTAGGTTTACAAGGAATCCTATAGGTTTCTAGTACATCCTGTAGGTTTTCTTGTAGTGGCCTATTTTGAGGCCAAATTGAGGGAAAACCTCTAGGACATCCCCAGAGATCACCCTAGGGTCTTCTACACCCTCCAACCATCTCATAACCCTTACATCCATCCTCCAACATCCTCAAATCACTTACCACATCACCAAAAGCCATTAGTTTGCATACCTGATTTTGCATAAAAGGACAAAAAGAGAAAAGAGATTTATTTCAATCCCTTTACTTGCACATTAGTGATGTTTGATGCTATTTTGCTTAGATATTAGCATTTAGTTCATGGTTATTTATCATTTTTGGCAAAGCATAGTTTCATAGCAGTTAATTATGAAATGGTGTCATTTAGCATTGAATTTCAGTCTTCTTCATTATTGCAGTAGAGTAGCTCTCTCTTAGAGTAGATTTTCCTTTCTTCCATCAAGAAACCAAGCTTCTTATGACTCCATAGAAGTCTATTTTGAACACCCCAGTGGTATTTCGCCAGCTGAATAGTGATAACAGGCAGAACCATCACTTCTACTTCTGTATACAGTACTGTCACCTCCAAGTTTGTATGAACCCCGGGTTGATAAAGTAAAGATGGTAGCCAAGGAGTTGTAGAATTCTTGCTGAAATACTAGTGCTCATCGGGAGCGTTGAAATGTAGCACCTACATTGATGAGTCCAAAAGGCATCTTCTGATAAGAATATGTCCCCCACTTGGTTCTGAATGTTGTCTTCAATCTGTCATTTGGATGACCAAGAATCTAATTTTATCCTAAAATTCCATCTAGAAAAGACATTAACTCAGAACCTGCAACTGATTACAATATTTGCTCCATTATAGGCAAAGGAAAGTTATCCTTTTGACAAGCTCTATTCAGGTTTATAAGATCAATGCAAATCCTAATATCTCCATTTGTTTTCGTGACAGGAACAATATTTGATACCCATTTTGAATGTCTAAGGGGAAATATTATCTTGGCTTTCAGAAGTTTGTTCAATTCAGATTTGATTTGACTTTCAAGGTTTGGATGAATATTTCTAAGCTTCTGTTGAAATTGTTTCTCCTTATAAGTCATTGTTATAGTATGTTGAATTACAAAGGTATCATGGGTCTTGAGATTTGAATAATACAAGGAAAAGACACCTTTATATGTTTTCAACAACTTAATGAATGATATTCTTTCTTTGGATGATAAACCAAGACCTAGGTTGACATTTTGAGGATTTTGAATTGTGCCTAGGTTTACCACTTCAAATCTCAAAGTAGAACTTTGAGCCTTGGATTTGGTAATATTCTTAAATTTGTCCTTCAAATCATAGAGATCTTCCATTTTGACTACAGAATTTGGAATTGGGTTTTGATATTTTTTATGGTTTATTTGCAAGTCATGTTCATGTTCATCTATGATTTGTTCCTCATAAGATCCTTCTGATTTAAGGATATCGATTATATAAGCATCATTATTAAACACTCTCTAATTTGTTACATTATCAGGAATGGATGGTCTAAAAACTAACTCTATGGAAAATCTCTCTGGATTAAATTTCTCTAAAGGTATAATCTTAGATTCTACATTAGCAAGTAAATCGGCACTTTCATTTTGTAATTTGGTGACTGAAGAAATGTTAAAAGCAGTGAAATGAGAAGTAATATTTTGGGCTAGAGATTAATAATGTTCAAGATGCCCAGACACACAATGGATTATGTTTCTTACCTGTTTAATGACTATTTCAGAGTCTCCATATACTTTCAAATACTTGACATTAAGGCCAATGGCTTTGTACAACCCCTGAATCAAAGCTTCATATTCGCAGTATTGTTAGTACATTGAAATTCAATCCTGCATGCTAACATGGTTTCTTCCTATTGCAGGCTGATTAAGATACATCCAGCACCTACACCTTCTTCAGATTTGGAACCATCAATATAAGGAGTCCAGAATAATGAATTATCTACAATTTTATCAACTACCTCTACACACTTGGAAGCATATGTTTGTGAAAATTTTTCTATCTAAGATACTACAACATTATATGGAAAAGGAGACCTTTGAACATTAAAGGATCCCAAGAATGATTCAGCTGAGTAATGTCCAATGATGTCATTGGTGAAAGCTACTTGCCCATTTCTTCCTTCAAGATAAGTAATTGTGTACTTCTTGAATTTATCACGGTTTACTCTGATTTGGTTAGGTTTACCATTGTGTCGCAACCACATGTGAGACCAATTGGTTGCAAGGTATCTGTGTAACATTTTAGACCAATCCCTACTTAGAATTAAACCATAAAATTCAGGTATATCAGCCACTAAGATTTTGATTACCTATGAAACTTTTGGATTAGAGGAAAGCTAGACTGAAACTGATGCTATTTCTCCAAGTACCTCTACTTTTGTTCTGTCCAATTGAACTATGTGTAAAACTGATTTTTGAGGTGTAATATTCAATTTGGTGCACATAGTCCTTGGTGTTGGGTGTGGAGCCTGATTATCTTCTGTATTCAAGGTTTCAGCCGGATGTATACCCCAAGAAGATTGTACACCCCTCGACGCGGGGTGTGGGGGGGACTTGTCCCCCCTACGAGTGTCCGGGGGCAGCGCCCCCGAAGCTAAAAATAGATGTAAAATTGCCTTATGAAAGTATAGTAATTTCTAGTCAATCTGAGCCGTTCACTAGGCGGATGATCTGACAGTAGAAGTTATGTTTAATTTAGGGTTTTTTGCCCTAGAAGGCAACCCCCTCACTGTATATGAGGGAATTGTATTGCGTCTATGTAGATTTATATTTTGAGTGAGGAAGAGAGAAGAGATTGAGAGCGAAAAGGGAGTTACAACGGATTTGTTGTAGGTTGTATCTCTTCAGTTTGTTGGATAATATAAAAAGAAGGATTGACTGTTTCTCCATGGATGTAGCCCAAACTGGGTGAACCACATATATCTGTGTCTCTCTTGTTTTATGTGTTTTCTGTGTTTATATTTATGCAATATTCTATGTGTTCCATTTCTCTTTAATATAAAATTTTTCTAACACTTGTATAATGTTTGAAGAGGCCCCTGAATAAACAAGGAAATTATGGACATTTTGTTGAAAATCTCATAAGTAAGAAGAAATGAAGGTGTATGAGAAATAGACCTATCACCTATCAGAACTAAATTTGTGGGATTTACTTTGTTTGAAGGTGAAAGAGGTTTTCCCATATCATAAGCAGCTTGAGTAACTACAACAGATGGTAAAGGAGCTACAAGAACTCCTTTTAACTCTTAATAGAATTTTTTGTTGTTGCTTGAGTTTAGTCAGTTCATGTAATGAAATATTTTCTCTCGTCTCTTTCATATCTTTGACTATGTTATATTACACTCTATCCAAGATTACCAATGTTTTAGAAGCAGTTGGAGGATCTAGTGGAATAGAATCAATTTGACTAGTATTATATTTTTTACTTTCTGTCTTCTCCTTTATAGGAGTAGCAATTTTCTATTTTTGAATCATTGTAGTTGTATCAAGAGAGTTTTTACTTCTTGAAGTTACTGGCATAGCTTGTGCTTCCTCTTCAGTGAGAAGAATGAATTCCCACATTCCATTTAGCTCAAGTTCCTCTTCAGTCTTTATTTCTTCCTCAGTTGTTGATTCCTCTTCTGGTTCATGATCCGATTTATCATTTGAAATAGTATTTGGTGGCTGAGATGTAGAAGAAGGATTCCTTTTAAATGACTGAAATGGATTCTTAGGAGTAGATGATTTTTCAAATTGTTTCTTGATTTTGACCATTTCATTTGACATAGTTTTTAACACCTTTTGAAGGCCTTCGAGGTTGAAAGAGTCCTTTGGAGTTTTCTTTTTTGAATAATCCTTGAATGTTACTTTCTTTGATTTTCTTTCATTTGTCTGTGACCACTTTTATAGGGAAATAATTCTTCTTTCTATAGACAGAGCTTCTTTCATGTTGTCTATAAGGGTAGCCTTATTGGCTCTATCTACAAAAATTGCAATATTAGAAGGGAGGGAGGATATGTACCACTCTATTTGCACATCTACTGCATGTTTAGAGGCAAATGGGATTTTGTTTAATAACTTGTTAAATCTAGCATTGAAGTCTTTGATCCTTTCATCTGAATTTTCTTTTAGGTTGGAAAGATCATTAATTAAAGACACTATAGTCATGTCATCACCAAATTTTGCAAGAAAGATTTCTTGAAAAGTATCCCAGTTTCTTATTGAGCCTATTGGAAGGGAAAAATACCAAGATCCTACAGATCCTTGGAAATTATAAGGAAACAGTCTAATTACAACATCTTCATGTGCAACTCAATTAAGATTCATGGCTAACATAAATTTATTTAGATATTTTTCAGCAGGAAGACCATCATCAGGATTATACTTTGGTAACCATTTTTCTAGGTTCGTTGGGAGAGCATTTGGATTAGCAACTAGCACAACAACAGGATTTATCCAAGTTTGAGTACGTTCATTGGCCATAACTCAAGTTGGAGACTAGGAAAATGGGAAGGCCAGTCCAAAAATAGGTATGGATGGTTGAGAACTTACTACTGGATTAGTACTACTATTAGCAGCACTAATTGAAGAAATGGATGGTTGAGGGGAGGTGGATTGAATAGAAGTGAATGGAGGGAAAGGTGAAGTGATTTCAATGGTCTCTGATTCAGATCTTGATGTGGTTACTTTCTTACATCACGAATGAATGGGAAAATGAAATGGAGTTACCCCAAGCCTTTCACTTTGTAATCTAGTTAATACACCACTTTCTCGTAATAAGGAAGTGACACTCTCTTAAGAAGGTTCGGGCCTCTCGAGTTTCTCGGCAGAAATGGATATCTGTTTCAATTTTTGTATCAAGGAGTGAACTTCGGGAGACTCGGGAGTGTAATCTGGAGAAGGTGGTTATCTTAATACTTTAGGAGATGAGGGAGATGTTTCTACAACTTCACATTTCTGATCTGGAGATTTTGAACGTGATCTAGAAGGTGTAGAAGTTGTGGACGGTTTTTGACTCTTATGAATGTTTTTCAATTGATCTTTAGATTTATATGTCATCCATAGTTAGATGGCCCTCCTTCTAGTGCCAAAAGGTTGAAGCCTAAGATTTATGTGGCTCCAACATTGGGGATAACCATTCGGTCTGGACCTTAAAGGTAGCTCCTTTTCTGTTTGGTGTGGTGGCTCCAACTAGGGATAATGGGACCAGTTTCCCAATGTGGGTTTTAAAATGAGAATGGGTGGTTTACAAGAGATTTTAATAAGAATAATGATAACTAAATGTCCTATTAAAACATTCAAGTATCTATTTAACTTAATCTAATATAAACCTAGGTATTCTATGTGATATGCAATCTAAAAATATATCTATTTGTTAAGTCATAATAAAGATCATTCACGTATCAAACAAAGATGTAAAATGTGTAAAGATAATTTCTTTGACTAAATATTTAGTCAAATAAATGTATAAACTATATCGCATATATCGTATGATCATATATGGAAATAAATACTTTCAGCTAAGCAGCATACAGTAGTGTAATTAACACATAACAGAAAGAACATATTCCATATATAATTCGTGAAAATGAAATTTTATCACTAATACAACAAAATAGAAATGATCATACAAGATAAAAGTACCATATGTATGAAGTCATGAACATTTAACTTGTGACATAGATTAGCTCCTTTCTTCAAATCAAATTATTCTCCAAGTATACAATAGTGCATCAACAAAGAAAAGTAGTCTGATATTCAAAAGAAATGACCGTGTTCCATAATTTTATCAAGGCATTCACAAACTTACAAAAGTGCATTCTTTGCAAATGTTTTTGATAAAATTCTAGACCTTTCTCTAAATGCATGAGAAGGGTATAAATACTACCTATCTAAGGCTCAAAAACAGATTATAAAAAATATTTGAGGAAGTTTCAAACAACCATCCTCTTAACTAGCAACTAATTCTAAAAATAATAGTGATTTTATGAGCAGAGGTTATAGAGATGATTTTTTGTCTACCAGCTTCTCCTTTAGATTGCATATATCGGCCATCGGTTTCACTTGAGGAGGTGCCCCAAACCACGTTCTGACCCGTCCTACGAAAATATCATCTATGAGAGGTGGAAGCATGCATTGCGTTGAGTGGAGCGAACAATTGAGCGTCATGATTTAGTTTTGATGTTTGACAAGGTATTTCCAATATGCCTCCTACTCAGTGTTTGATAACTTTGTGATCGCCTCCCTTTGGATTTCCACTTTTTCCTTTGAGTTTTTATCCAGGTCATTTAAGTCTGGTAGTGACTTCATGTTACCTTATTTTACCAAGTTGGTAGTGTGCAAAGTGTGATTTACTACTTTTACTATGTTCTTTTCCACCCCTGTTGCTCTTGCCACTACTAATTTAGCTTGCTTGATCCACACATCCAAATCCGTAAATAAAATGTCATTATGTGTCTCCTCAATCTCGATCAGATTAGCTCTCCTTCCTTCCTTTAGTTTCTTGCCATTCAATGAATTCAAAAATCTTTGTATTTAAATCATTAAATTCAGTTCTTTGATCAATCACCTTATCCGTTAACTGATCATTGGTAATCAGAGGAGTGACATGCGACATTTTTTGGCAAAATAAATCTTGTGTTTTGATAGAAGGGAATTCAGCTCTAGTGCCTCTTTGATGAATTCATCGACAGTAGGCACATCTTTATATTCTGCCATGGCTTGTTGCAACTCTTGGATTTTCATGTTCTTGGCATAAATGTATGTTTCATGGCTTATTTTTAACACCTTCATATTATGCTACAATTAGGCTAGTTGTTCATTGGCTTTCTTGTTCACACATGCCTTTTCAATTTCAAGTTTTTTCTAAAGTTGTGCTATCTTCTCTTCTCTTTCCCTTAAAAAAATAGATACCTCTGTAGCTTTATCCATAGTGGCAGTTTCATATGCCCCTGTAAACTGTGACAGTTTGGTCAAATTTTCAGTAGGATTGGAAGGAATATCCTTCCAGACTATGTCCATCATCTCATTCCCTTGTGGGATCCCTGGTGTTTCCACCCTCCTTCTTTTCCTTTTTGTCCTTACTACAACATTGTGCAATGGGCCATATAACACATCTAAAGGAGGAATTTCAGTCACCTTTAGGAAAATTTCCGATGTGGGCAAGGTAGGAATGATTTATGTCTGTTGTGAACTTGTTCCTTGCTCACCCATCAGCTCAGATTTTATAGTTTTCTAATTATGCAGGGGATTGTGATATTTCGTGGTTTCCTGGGCATATGTTGTCTTAGGAGTGTCTTGTAGTTTTTATTGAATTGGTCCCACTCCTACTCTAAATTGTTGCTTTTGATATCGGAACTGGTATCTTTAGTTAGGTCACTTATGAACTACTTTTCAGATGTCCTTCTGCTGGATTATGTTGTATTCTCTGTATCCTGGGCTTTCCTTGTATCTTGGATTGTATTCTCTTGAGATTCTATGCTAGAATTTTGTCCTTGGCTGTTGATATTTACACTAGGTGTAGGTTTGTCCTCAGCTCTTAACAAATGCAATGGAGTTATTTCAAGCCTTTGATTTTTGTACTATTGAAACTTTTCAAAATCTTCAAGACTCAAATTGGCCTTTGTCCAATCGAACGCTTGTTCGAATGATTCAACAGATTGTAAAAGATATTCATAATTATTAGCTTCATGGTTGAAGGGCTTGATCTTTACCGCAAAAGTAATATTGCGTGCTATCTTGTCTGGGTCGAATTGCCTCTTTGGCAGAGTATGGAGCTTGAGACTCTCTAGGCTTAGTAACTCTTTATTGGCATGGTTTAAATTTTCCAATGAAAAATAACCACACTGGACGGGAAAGGATGGCTACAATGAATTTTTGTTATCTTTTAGGATCTTGGTTAAACCTTTTCCCACAATATGGTGGGATATTTATATTGCTAATAGCTTGTCAAAGACATACAAAGGGAGTACATGCAGGTCCGGTGTACTGCCAAAAACCCTGATGTATGTAAACCATTCTTCAAAAAAATAGTTGCCTACTACGAGAAGGTCTGTAGCAGCTTCTTTGGAAAACCTGGGGGCTTTATTATTAAAAATCAATTGGTGCAATGGTAAAATAACACCGTGGCATATTTTATAAAAATGGGGAACAAAATGGAATTCCCGCATATGTTTTTGAATGAGATGGATGGGATAGGAGTCTTGCAAAGTCCATTTTCAATCCATGATTGAAAATTTACTACAAAAAAAAATGGCATCCATGATATAGGCACTGAAATAAAAAGGAGGAAGTTTCTTTGTGGAGGTGGATCTCTTTTGACAGTACTTGGAGATAAAATTTGCCAGATTATCAGATAGGATAGTGGCCCAGTTCATTATATGGGAATTGAAAAAAGCATCAATTAAAGGAATCCATTCTATAGGAATTTATAGGGTAATTTCCTCAGATATAAGACCAAAGGACACCGATCACAAACAAATCATAGATCAATAAATTTATTAATAAAAGAATGAAAATTTAGATAATCTTCTCTCATGAACGATTACCCTACAAATGACCCTCCGTGCTCTTTAAAAAGAGATCATGGACCAATCAGGTGTTAAGCCACGGATCAAGTGTTGGTAATACCGATGAGAGAATGAATCATTGGATCACTACATATCGTGACCGTTGGATTGTAATTTACTAAAGTAAATAGTAAAGAAACACACTTTACCTAACTCTACACTTGACCAAATTATACTTAACTATTTCCTATGTGTTGGAATATCCTAACCTCCCACCTTAAGAACAACTTGGGATAAGATTGAAGGATGTACAAATATGACAGAATAGGAGAAGGAAGGAGGCATTAGAGCCTATCCCCCCTTAGTGACAACTTCCTGAACTCCAACCATAAATCGAAGTTTAGTAAACTTCACCTGTGTGAGAGCCTTTGTAAAGCTATCTGCAACTCGATCATCTGTTGAACAATATTGCACTTCAAGAGCATGGCCTGTGTGAATGAGTTTTCTGATGAAGTGCATGTGTAGTTCAATGTGTTTGCTGTGTAGATGTTGGACTGGATCTTTGCATAGTTGAATGGAACTTTAATTATCACACCAAAGTGTAGTCGGATGTTGCTGCTAAAAGCCAAACTCTGATAGGATCTGACGAAGCCACAGGGCTTCCCTACTAGCTTCTACGGCACCACGATACTCTGCTTCTGCTGAAGAAAGAGAAATGGCACTTTGTTTCTTGCAAGCCCATGTAATAGGTCCTGAACCAAGAGTGAACACATAACCTACAGTAGACTTCCAATCATCAGGGTCACCAGCCTAATCAGAATCAGTGAAACCAACCAATAGAAGAGATGCTTCTTCACTGTAATGAAACCCAAACTGAACTATACCTCGAATATAATGAAGTATTCTTTTAGCTTCTTTCCAAGGACTTTCATGTGGGTTTTTCATAAACCGAGCAATAAGGCCAACAACAAAGGAAAGGTCAGGACGAGTATGAGTCAGATACAAAAGTTTTCCTAGAAGTTGACAGTATAAGGTAGCATCAAATTTAGGGGAATTACAAGTGACTGAAAGTTTGGCTCTAGACTAAAAGGGAGAAGGGGCTGGCTTACAGTATTCCATGTGAAAATGGCATAGAAGATCACATGCAAACTTGGACTGGGAAACAGAAATACCTTCCTTGGATTGCAAGAGTTGAAGATCAAGAAAATAATGCAAGTGTCCTAATTCAATCATTACAAACTTCTTTTTAAGGTTGGACTTCACATGGTTTATAAGGTTGGGATCACTACCAGTAAGGATAAGATCATCAACATAAAGAACAAGAATGATAACATACTCTCCCACTTTCTTGGTGTAGATAGTATTGTCAGAATGACACTTAGAAAATCCAGTTTCTAAAAGAAAGCTATCCATGTTGTCATACGAAGCCCAAGGGGCTTGCTTGAGACCATAAAGGGATTTCTTAAGCTGACATACAAGTCTGGAGTCTATTTGTATAAATCCAGTAGGTTTTTCCATATAGATTTCTTCATGCAAGTCCCCATGCAAGAAGATAGACTTAATGTCCATCTGATGGACTTCCCATTTGAAAGAGGCAGCAAGGGAAAGAGCAAGGTAGATAGAGTTAATTTTGACAACATGGGAGAAGGTTTTAGTATAGTCAATGCCTTCAACATGTTAAAAACCCTTAGCAACAATACGAGCTTTATGTTTATCAACTTTTCCATCTAGTCCATACTTGTTTCTATAAACCCATTTGCATCTAACAATTTTTCATCCCTTTGGAAGGGGAACAAGATCCCATGTATCATTTTCCAATAATGAACGATATTCTTCATTCATAGCTGCGTCCCAATTTGGATGGCTTGAAGCTTCTGCAAAGGTGTCAGGATCATAATTAGCTGAAGCTTGAGCCAATAAAGAAGAGGCTCTATCAAACTGAGAATGTGTGCACCACTGATCTATGGGATCACCAACAAGAGCACATGCTGCATCCCGAGTAGCACGGACCCATTTCCGAAGCTGAGGAGCTGAACGAGGATCCTGAGAAGGTGGGGGAGGATTTTCATCGTCACTGTCATCATCCGAAGAAGAAATATTTTCAGAAGTAGAAGAGATAGAGAGAGGTGGCACATCCGCCAAACTAGGCTCATAGGCCGATATACTTTCAGCAAACTTTACATATCTTCTAATGATGACATTTTTGGACTTAAGTGGAATAAGTCTGTATCCTTTGACATCTTCAGAATATCCAACCAAAATACATTTTCCACTCTTAGGTTCTAAAGCTTTATGTTTCTCATCTAGAATATGGGCCCATGCTTCACTTCCAAAAACATGAAAGTGACTTACATCTGGTTTAATTGAGCTCCATGTTTCTCTCGAAGTGATATTATTTAAAAACTTAGTAGGAGTGAAATTTATTATGTAATTTGCACAATTAATTGTTTCTACCAAAAAATTAAGACTAAGTCCTTTAGATTGAAGCATACAATTAGCCATTTCTTTTAAGGTGCGATTCTTCTTTTCAGCTACACCATTTTATTGTGGAGTATATGGAATAGTATGTTGCATTTGAATTCCATTCTCAGTGAAAAAGTTGATGAATTTGTTGTTAACATATTCTTCGCCATTATCAGATCTTTAAGAATTTGATGTCCAAATTGTTTTTCAACAAATGCCTTAAAGGCCAAGAACATGTTAAATACTTCACTCTTGAGTTCTAAGAAGTATACCCTAGTGCATCTGAAGAAATCATCAATGAAAGTTAAGAAATACTTGTAGCCAGAGAATGAAACAACTGGAAGTTGACCACATAAATCACTATGCACAAGCTGTATAGGGGCTGAGGGGTGCCAAGAGGTACGTTTTTCAAAACTATCCCGATGATGTTTTCTGAGTACACATCCGGAACAAACACTGTCTTTGCAAGATACCATTGGAAGACCTGTCACCATATTTTCTTTACATAGATTCTGAAGGGAGCGCTAATTTAAGTGACCAAATCGCTCATGCCAAAGTTTGTTCACTTCATCATTATGAGCAACAAATACCAAGGGAAGATTTTATGACCCAAAGTTGTTAAACTTATACAACCTTGTAGAATCATCAGCAATGCCAGTAGCTAAAATCTGTCTAGGATCTCTAAGTCCTTAATTACAACATCATGAGGTGAAAATTCAACGATTTTACCTTCACCTGAATGAATTATCTGATATACAGATAGAAGGTTGCAGGATAAGGTTGGAACACATAATACATCATTAAGTTGACCATTGTCTATATGAACAGTTCCAGTCCCTACAACACTAAGATATCTATCATCACCAACATATATATTTTTGGTGTTACAATCATTTAAAGAAGAAAACATGGCTTTGTTTTTGGCCATGTGATAAGAAGCTCCAGAATCAATGAGACACTCATGAGAATTAGAAGAAGAAGATGCATTTAGTGCATATCCAGACCGAGATGTTTGACAATGTAGAAAGTACTATTCCTGAATCTATGAAGTTGAAGTTGAAGAGTTCTCCAAATGGATGTTATGCTTCTTCATTGCTGCTTCCAAGGCTTCCATCTTCTTAAAGCATTTGGATTCTAAGTGGCCATCTCGATTACAAAAGTGGCAATGTTTATCAGTCTTCTTCCCTTTGTTTTTATTTGCCTTATCATTTTTTTGAAATGATTTTTCATTTTGAGACTGAAATTTCTTAGGACCCTTGTTTGGTTTAGGACCATTCATTTTAGGATATGACTTCTTAGGATTCTTTGAATTTGGTTGCTACTGGGCGGCTAAGGCTTTCTTAGAAGAGTTTCCAAGATTAAGAAGACCAAGGTGTAAGAGTTTTTCTTGTTCTCTTATTAAAGAATCACAAAAGGCATCAAAGGAAAGGGATTCGTAGTCTTGTCCTTGAGAAATGAAGGCTTCTCTTGTAGAATGGAAGGTGGAAACAAACACAGAGTAGGTTGGTCCCAACTTAGTAAGAATGGAATAGATAAGGTTACCATCTTCTTTATTAACCTTAACACCTTCCAAGAGATGTCTAAGGGTCTTGAACTTGGACAAAAAATCTTCAATGGAAGAAAAATTATTGGGGTCTAATGTAAGCAACTCATTTTTGAGTTGATGGGCTCTAAGTTCATTTTTAATTCCAAAAACTTTAGTGATCTGTTTCATTGCTTCACTAGGAGTATCAAGTTCTGTGATATGGAATCTAAGGTTAAAATAAATAGACATCCATATCAACCCACGTGCTTAATCTTGTCTATTTTCTCATTTCACTGCCTTATCTTCATCTTTCGGTTTGGTTTCTTGGCCTAAGGCTGTTCTGTAAATACCTTTACTTCTAAGTAAATCCACAATGTAGGACCACCATTGGAAGTAGTTGGTGCTGTCAAGAATAACTTGGCATGGGATTTCCATTTTAATAGAAACTGAAGTTATAGATGCTGAAACTAAGTGTTTCAATGGAAAGATCTTAAGAAATTAGGTTGATTAAAAAAAAACGGCTCTGAAAATGACTTCTGGATGAAGAAGTTATGGCTTTCTGAAGAAAAGTTGTTGAAAATACCGACGAAGTGCGGGAATGTGCGGAAATAAATGATAATGTTATATTTAAAAAAAATCTGTCCCGTTTTCAAACTTAATCTAATTAGCTCACTTTAAAAAAATAAATTATATGACTCACTTTTATAAATAAGTGAGTCATTTTTACAATGGTACTTTATAAGCTACCCACTAAATTGTAACTTAAATAAAAGATAAAGAGACTTTAGAATTATAAGTGAATAACTTTTTATAATGTGTGAGAACACTTTTACATAAGTAACTTTAAAACATAAGTTACATGTGCTTTTTGAAAAAGTAACTCAACAAAAAGAAAGACTTGAACTCAAGACCTCTATTCTCATAAAGTAACTTTGGACCAAGTGAGCTAGTTTAAAAGGTTCATAATTTTTGGAAAAGAGGAAAGACTTTATTATTATTATTATTATTATTATTATTATTATTATTATTATTATTATTATTATTATTATTATTATTATTATTATTATTATTATTAGGAATGTGCGGGAATGAATGATAATGAAATATTTAAAAAAAAATCTGCCCCCTTTCCAAACTTAATCTAATTAGCTCACTTAAAAAAAAAAAAAAAATTATATGATTCACTTTTATAAATAAGTGAAAGTCACTTTTACAATGGTACTTTATGAGCTACCCACTAAATTGTAACTTAAATAAAAGATAAAGAGACTTTAGAATTATAAGTGAATCACTTTTTATAATGCATTAGAACACTTTTACATAAAGTAACTTTAAAACATAAGTTACATGTGCTTTTTGAGAAAGTAACTCAACAAAAAAAAGACTTGAACTCAAGACCTCTATTACCATAAAGTAACTTTGGACCAAGTAAGCTAGTCTAAAAAGTTAGTAATTTTTGGAATAGAGGAATAGGTTTTTTTATTTATCATTATTATTATTATTTGGAATGGGTGGAAATGAATGATAATTTAATATTTTAAAAAATTTCACCCCATTTCCAAACTTAATCTAATTAGCTCACTTAAAAAAAAAAAAAATTATATGACTCACTTTTATAAATAAGTGAAAGTCACTTTTAAATGGTACTTTATGAGCTACCCATTAAATTGTAACTTAAATAAAAGATAAAGAGACTTTAGAATTATAAGTGACTCACTTTTTATAGTGCGTGAGAACACTTTTACATAAAGTAACCTTAAAACATAAGTTACATGTGCTTTTTGAAAAAATAACTCAACAAAAAGAAAGACTTGAACTCAAGACCTCTATTCTCATAAAATAACTTTGAACCAAGTGAGCTAGTTTAAAAGGCTAGTAATTTTTGGAAAAGAGGAGAGGGGTGTTTTTTTTTGTTTTTTTAGTCACCGAAGCTTTGGGGTGTGTGCTTACTTGAGAAAACTGTTTTTTGCCTACAAAACAAAAGCCACAAAACTCAAAATAGACATACAAAAAAAAAAAACCTTATGGTTTGAAGTAAGCTTTACTCGGAAACTAACAATTTTCCTCAATGTTTATGATTTTCCGAGATCACACTAAGGCGTGGCGGAAAAGAGCATACGCATGAGAAAAAAAACTTCCTTTCTGTTTTTTATTTTCCCAGATCGCATAGAATTGTGGGGCAAAGAGCATACGCATAAATAAAAGGTGTAGATCCGGTAATAAAAAACCAAGAGATAAATAAATCGAACTAAACAGAGAGAAAATAACTAGAAACTGCAAATAAACATTGTTTACCTCCAGATCTTAAAAATGACATAGCTAGAGCTACCAGAAACCTTTTCGCATGAAACGAAAGGGGTTCCTCACTGGAACAGATGGTCCTAACACAATAGAGCATTCCTCTGGGCCTGAAAGTAGTCATAAACTTTAGATGTAGGAAACAACAGTTGGATGCAGTTCTACCACTTCAGATTTGGATCACCAATAGATGCAGCTCTCAACTTGGCTTTGATACCATGTAGGAATTTACAGGGTAAGTTCCTCAGATAGAACACCAAAGGACAATACTCACAAACATATCATATATCAATACACCAGTATTCTTGACGTGGTTAAAACCCTCAAAGAGCGAACAGTCCACGGCTTGAGCCATCGCAGCCACTTCAGGCAATTAATTAATAAAAGAATGAAAATTTACATAAGATTCTCTCATGAGTGGTTACCCTACAAATGGCTCTCCATTCTCTTTAAATAGATATCATGGACCAATCGAGTGTTAAGCCATAGATCAAGTGTCGATAATACCGAGGAGAGAATGAATCATCGGATCACTACATATCGTGACTATCGGATTGTACGTTATAAAAGTACATAGTAAAGAAACACACTTTACCTAACTCTACACTAGACCAAGTTATACTTAACCATTTCCTATGTGCCGGAGTATCCTAACACATTCTATGGAAAACTTGGCATTATTAGGTAATCCATATAACCCACATAACATAGAAGCTGCATAGTTATAGGGATTTTTCAAAGAAGCAATGGGGTACATACCAGTCTTATCATACTTGAATTTGTTCTCTAAGACCCTCTAACCCTGAATCATCTTGAAAGGTTCTTCATTCTTCTTTTCCATGTTGGCTAGGTATGACTTGTCATGTATGTCCTAAGGGTTAGGTATATGATACATTTGCTTCGAGTCTTCACCTTTGAATGACCCCATTAGATCCATCTTTGAGTTCTTGAATTGCTTGTCTTCAATAGTGAGATTTTCCAATACCCATCTAATCATATCAGTGTACGAGAGTATTTTCTCTCGTGCTCCTATTCTATGAAGAAAAGAGCAGGAAGCATCTTTGAATTGAAGTCCCAAAGATTTTATTGAGTCAGTTATTGCCTTTGTGATAGTAATTTTAGGCCACTAATCTTCAAGTCTATTATATATGACTTCCCATGCTATCACTCCTTCATCGACACTGCAAACTGTATCTGTGAATATGGGCGACATTTCTGATAACTCGAACTCTGAAATGCTCTGCGTCTACTTTTGCATTATCTTTCGTAATGAAATGTCTTTGGAAGTTTGCCTGAATCCAAAGAGATATATTAGCTCAGACAATATAGGGAAATTAAGGCTGAAATATCTTTGAAATGACTTTGAATCGTGGGAAGATTTTGAATGAGAATTCAGTGTTAACTAGCCATAACTTGAAAGCATCATTTCCTCTCCTTGGGCTGTTAAACATTAATTACTCTGTCAAACCACTCATTATTACATTAAAACTCAATAACTTCATATGCTTGATGCCTTATTCGTGCATCACAGCTTTTAAACATTGTAATATAGTGTTTCCCGAAGATGATGTGAAATGCGATTATGAATATCGCATTTCGCAAATTGCTTAAGGATGACACAATGGAATGCATTATTTATTTGTGATTTGTGAAGTGCGATCGCGTGTTCTCAAGATGTTCTGATCAAAATGTCGCAGCGAGGGAGCTTCATCGCATATCATATTTTGGGATTTTCTTAAAGATGTTTATAATTATCACATGGAAAACTGAAAAATGCGA
Source organism: Pinus tabuliformis (assembly GCA_031772625.1). Taxonomy (NCBI): domain Eukaryota; kingdom Viridiplantae; phylum Streptophyta; class Pinopsida; order Pinales; family Pinaceae; genus Pinus; species Pinus tabuliformis. The sequence goes on from CM062817.1 coordinate 92,857,093, forward strand.
TCTGTGATAAAGGTACTAAGCTTGGGTTTTTTTCTAAGGTTTTCAAAGCAATTTCTTAGAATCAACATTTATTTTCAAAAGCTATAAATTTAAAAGGGTCCCTATTTATATGTCAAATATTAAGTATTAGTCCATATAAATGGGGGGGTTGTTACATAGTACAACAAGTTGCAACAGAAGAAGATGGAGAGGGAGTTGCAGCGCATATGCAGTGTTGGTAGCAGTTCAGTAGATTCGGCAACAACAGATATGCATCACATATTAGATTTGCGCAGTGGTTGGTGGGTAGCAACAGCTAGACATCAACAACACGACAGGAGATTATGCAGAGAAAGGGTGTTGTTTCAGTGGGTTACAAAACTAGAACACATTCCTCGCTAATAGGGAGTGTTAGGTTTTGTCGCATCAGATGTGTTCTAGCCACGATATTTGGTGGAGAGGCTAGAATACATGTATTCCCTAATACTGAGAAATTTTTTACGGAAATTCTACGTATATACTACTTAATTAGATTTATTCGTCAGTTTTTAATATTTCCTAAGTCTAAACTTAGGAAATATGATTGATTAATCAGAACTAATTAAGTCATGGTGAGAATGTTTAGGAAAAGCACTTGGATCGATTTCTAGTTAATCCTGGCCATCAATTAAGATTTAAACTTGGTCATTGAAGTCTCAACAAAGGATTATAAGAAGTTGATGGGGCTATAAGAGATACACCAAATCAGTTGAGCATTCGATTTTGCTGGGAAATTGATCTCCAGAGTAGCATCCTTCAGTTGTCAGACATGATTCAGTGATATAGAAGTAGTGAGAGAAGGGCAAAGATAGTGAGATCGAAGGAATCTTTTTTAGGTCCAGCGAGTACATTGCATAGAGGCAATGATTTTCATAGAGAAGAAGTTCATAGCCCTCTTTGGGAGATTTCCATTTTGTTAGCGAGAAGTTGAGATTCTAAGTCAGAAGCTAGGCAGAGGCTACAGAGGCAAAGAGTATCAGTTTCCTAGACAACAACTGATGATGCAGTGAAGGGAGATGTAATTATGTTATGCAACTAGCTCATAGAATAGAATAAAAGATAGATTGACGACTTCAAAATTAGCTTCTTCGAGAGGGAAGCCTCCTTTACATTATACAAATGAACAATTATTGGATGATTTTAGATCTCAGACTTTTGTGATCCATATCGAAATGTTGCGCGAAATCAATGACTCTATCTTAATGATGCATTATATGAGTAGTTATCTACTTTCACGAAGTTAAAAGCTATTTCTGTTATGTTTTTTTATGAATTGGATAGATCTACGTGAACTCAGAACGAGGGTTGTTTATTGATGCGCAAAAATAAAGAAACCATCTATTTAGGGTCCGTAAATAATAGTCGTAGACCTTTGCGAAGGTCTGGAAGCCTTTTTAACTTAGTTACAATGACACGCCCTAGAATGATACCGATCTATGTGAAGGAAAACATGAACTTTCAGAGCCTAAGAACCATTTATCACATGTCCCTAGATGTGGAAACCTAGTTCTAGCATCCCCAAATACTACTTCGGGTGAAACTACAACCTATGCTACCCAGGTTGTTGATGAAACGGCTAACAGTTAGGGTTTTGTTGGTTGGCGCAAAAAACTCTGAACCTGGGTCAGGCCCCCTTAAGCCACCACTTTCTGTTTCTTTCCTTTGACAATTGGTAAATACTATCTTCTGGTCAACATACCCTAGTTCATTGCAAATTTCTAGTGGACAATGGGTCCCCCTCTAAGCCACTGCATCCCTCAACTACGCTAGCATAGAAACCTTCCCCTCAATCTTTGCGCATTGCACAGTTGCAATTCTTACTCTTGCCTTCTCTACTAACTGGAACCCCTTTGCATTATGCAGTTCTAGTGAATAATGAGGTCCTCCTATAATCATTGTGAAGCTTAACTACACAATCACTATCTCCTTCTTCCTTGAACCCTAAGCACTGCACAACTTCACTCAGCAATCTCATCAACCCTATCTCTTGCACTTTCTAATTACGCTAGACCCTGAAGAGCCCCTACTTATAACACATTGCACATTTGTTATGAGCAGTGGTGTCCTCCCTTAGCCACTTTAGAGCCCAATTGTGCAATTTCCTATAATCATTCCTCTCTTAGCCTTCACACAACCCCATCACAATCAACTTATTCCATGAGTAAAGTAAGGATAGAATAGATGATTACCAGACTGATCTTTCCTTGTCACGACTGAATTTCATTAGCAGGTGTACTACTACAAAATGGCAAGCAGAAGAAACAAAGAATAAATTGTAAAGAAGAACCACAAAGCAAAACCATCATGAAGGCATGAAGAGATCCTGGACCATGACAGAGTGATGACAATTTATGATAACTCAAAAGGTTCCAACACTGATCCAAGACCCTTTAGAGGGTGAAGATGAAGTACAAACCAAATTTATCATCAAGAATGCAAGACATAGTAATAAGGAGAGGCATTTGGCATGGTTGCATCACAATGAAGTTTTATGTCATAGTGGCCAACTCATGGCCTCTCAAAGTGTCATCACATAGCCGTATGGTGTCCATGTACTTTGCCACATGATGTGTAATATAATTGTATATTTTCATGAATGAAAAAATGTGTAAGTATGGAAGTCCAAAAATTACATGTGCAATATGAAAAGTCGCATGTGAACCAAAGAGTCAATCAAAGTTCAAATGTCAATTACAAGTCCAAGAGTCATGAGGGTAGCTCAAGAGTCATAAAGGGAGATGAAAGTTCATTCCTCGTTATAAATACAACCTCATAATTGAAGCAAGGGACTTTTGGAGTCTTATAATTTGGAAAGCTAGCCTTGGCTTCTCTAGCTTAGAATAGGAGAGAAGATTATTCTTTGGAGAAGCAAGAAGTGACTTAATGTTTCATTACTAGAGCTAGTAGCTAACCATTATAACTCTGTACTTGGACCTTTCATTTAATCATCAAAATTTCATTAAGCCAAAAACATTCATTCATGTATTGTGAATATTGTAGGACTATTCTTTAGATGTTTGCGATATATGTTATGTTCATATGTACCAAAGAAATTGAACTACTTCATTGAATTTGATGCTTATCTTGTTGGATGTGTGTTTTATTTTCTTTAATGATCATTGTGTCTATGTGAACTACTTCACTAGATAATTAATGAGTATTTCCTTTCTCTCGTCTACCTCTCTTATGATACTACCATTACTTTCCTTCTAGAGACTCACTCTTTACTTCCTTCTCGTGAAACCCTCCTTTTACACATTGCAATTGGTGTTTCATGGTTTCAAATTACTTGCTAATTTCAAAGGTTATGTATATACTCTCTTATGTTATTCATTTCAGCTAAGGAAAACCTTGAGTTATGGTGGCCAAGTCGATACTCCAAATGGGGCTCCTACTCAAAAAAATGTGAGGTCTAATTGGGAATTCACATCGGGAAGACCCCCTGTATGTTGGTGGTATCCACCACCATCAATAGTTTCCCATGGTTGATTCATTCCAGTGAAGCAACCCCCCGCACGCCATAAATTAAACATCTCTTGTACATGAATGAGAGATACTAGCTAAAGGCATGTTCCCCATGAGGGAGAGAAGTCCTACTCCATTCACCACTTCGTTACAATATTTCAATATGACCTTCTCCACAGGATTTAGTATAGGCTAACACCATTCCGATTAATAAAAAATAATAGTCACACAAATAATATTTAAATAAATTACTATTTATAGTAAGTTTGTTTTTAATATATCAATTGGGTCTACTTTTAGTGGTTGGGAAGAAAGATTGTTATTTTCCCACTTAAATTTAATTTAAACAAATGACATGCAAACTTTTATTGTAATAGTTTGGAGCCTTGTTATTAACTCTATTGATACATATTTTATTTTCTTAAAAAACTTTATTATAATAAAGAAAATAACGAAAATAGTGATATTAAAAAAAAAGAAAAACAAAACCAAAAATACAATACAAAACAAAACCAAACCAAACCTAAAATTTAATAATAACGAAATATTTTTGAAATTTAAACAATATATATAGATTAATTAATTTAAATTTATTCAACTTTTCAACATTTAAAAATCAAGTTTTCTTTTCCAAATTTTTGTATTAAAAGATGGTTTGTATTATAAAAGATATAATGCCTTTATTTAAAAATCAAGTTTTCTTTTCCAAATTTTTGTATTAAAACATGGTTTGTATTATAAAAGATATAATGCCTTTAAACACGTTCCAAGGCACATGTAGTGGAAAAGTAAGTCATATAACATCTTTCTCAACATCTACCATAGATATGGCTAGTCACTTAAATCGTAAAAAGCACCTCGCAACATAATAATTCAATCATACTTACACTTAAACAAACGTGTCATTAGTTTTACCATGTTATCTTTTGACAATTGTGTTTTTATTAATATTGAATCTCCTTCATATACTAACAATTTATGTGAGATTATAGTCATTTTCTGTTTTAGTTTATTCTCATAATTATGAATAGCACCCTAAAAATATTATGGATCTTAATATCTTGTTCGAGTGGCAATATTTATATAAAGTGCAATATAAATGAATAATAAAATAAACCAGAAATCAACTCTAGAACGTGAATATACCTGCATTTCTCTCCACATGGGCAATTTTATTGAAGAGAATTCATTTGAGTTCAAAATTAATAGTCGGTAACACATCAACTATGAGCATATCTCATAATTTGAAAGTCCACTAAACCACTACATTTTTTCTAAATCATTGTCCAATTAAGCAATGCTTTTTTTCCTTCTTCTTTATAACGTATAATGGTTTCGAAAAGGGATAATTCTAATTCTTTATTAACGCAATTGTTATATTGTAGCTCATTTACCAACTAATCATTATATTACAAAATAAGACTGGTAAGTTTTTTCTTTATTATTATTATTATTATTATTAATCGAAATTTGTATATTAGGAAACTAGTTCACGAAAAGATAGAAAAGATAGATCAATGCCTTAGAATTCAGCCTTTTCGAGGGGGCAACCTCTTTTACAATACACAAATGGACAATTCTTGGATGATACAAATGACTAAACCTCCCTTCTATATATAGGAGTCTAAGGGATCACAATATAATCACGCCGACATAACAATAATAACATAAAGGCACAAAAATAATAATAGTGGGTTTCTATGGGGCATACTAATAACAATATGGGGACAATAGGGGCACAATAATAACAATAAGGGATACAATGAGAATAGTAATGGGGGAATCACTAGCATTATAGGGGCCTAACATGCCCCTCTCCTTCTGAAAAGTAGTGCCCTCAACGCTTGAGTAGTTTTGGATGCTTCTGTATAAAATTCTCATCCTCCCATGTGGAATTTTCAGCGGATAAGTTCTTCCACTTGATGAGATACTCCAAAATTGATCGATTTTGTAGTTTTCGAGTTCTTGTTTATGTGACTGCTTCCGGTTCCAATATGAATTTTCCTTCCTCATCAAGTTTTGACAATATTGTTTGAACTGGGACCTTATCACCCATAACCTTTTTTAAACATTAAACATGGAAAACTGGATGCACTCGGGAAGCTGCAATGTTGATCTACCTATTGTTTCATTCTGTTATGCGCCAATGTGAGGTTATCCTTTAAGAGTGGGAGAACTTGTTGTTGATACTCGATGTGATGTTCCACTTCTTGAACCTTAGAATTTTCTCTTAAGTAGGATGTGACGGATGGTGGATGATATACATAAAGTGTCATAAATGGGGTCATTTTTGCTGTTGTATGGAAGGAAGTGTTATACCACCATACAGCCAGAGGCAACCATTTGACCGATTGTGTCTTTGTATCAGATACAAAGCAACAAAGATATCCTTCCAAACATTTGTTTACTATCTCAGTTTGCCCATCAGATTGAGGATGATAAGATGAGCTATGTGCTAACTGAGTACCAAGACAAGGAAATAATTATGTCCAAAAATTTTAAGTGAAAATGGGATCTTCGTCGCTTACAATAATCTTTGGGTTTCCATCTAGCTTTTGAATTGTTTCCATAAATGTAGTAGAAACTGCACTGGCTTTAAATGGATGTGATAATGCACAAAAGTGTGGATACTTGGTATGTCTGTTAATTACCACCATGATGACACTCTTTCCTTCGGACTTGGGTAAACCTGTGATAAAATCCATTGAAACCTCCTCCCAACATTGGCTTGGAATGGATAAAGGTTGTAATAGACCTGGGGTCTTAATTGTTTCAGCTTTATTTTGTTGGCAAACCAAACATTCGACTACAAACTTTTGAATATCCAATTTAAGGCCATCCCAAAAAAATTCCTTCTTAACCCTGTGGTAAGTTTTTAAAAACATTGAGTGCCCTCCTAAGGGAGAAGTGTGCAACTCCATAAGAGCCTTTTGTTTGAGTTGGGAATTCTTACATAGGTATAAATGATCTTTGTACCATAACGAATCATTTTTCCAACTAAATGTATTACATGTACTAGGATCTTGTTGTAACTTTCAAATGAGTGCCCACACTTCTTCATCATTCTTCCATTCCTCCCTTGCTTCATTTATCCAATCTAGTTGGATAATAGAAATGGCGCACAACAATGCTTCCACATCCTCATCCTTTCTTGAGAGTGCATCTACCACAACATTTTGCTTCCCTTTTTTGTAGATGATTTCAAAGTCATAACCCAACATCTTTGTGACACATTTTTTTTTCTCTTCAGAGGATAATCTTTGTTTTAAAAGTATTTAAGACTATCAAGATATGTTTTTACCTTGAAGTGTCTTTCCATTAGGTAGAGTCACCATTTCTGAAGTGCATGTAGTATTGCCAACATATACTTCTCATAAATAGCTTTGTGTAAATACTTTCCCTTGATTGGACGACTTTCAAAAGCAATGGGTCTTTCTTCTTGCATTAAGAAAACACCAAATCCATTTCCTAAAGCATCACATTCCACAATAAAGGTTTTTGTGAAGTCTGGTATAGCTAAGATTGGTGCTTGACCCATTGTTTTAGGTTGGGGAGCATGTGTATTTGTGCATCAAGCCCAAGAAATGATCCTTGAGGATCAGATCATGTGACAAGTTGGCACAACAGTATTGAGGGCCTTTTTAGATCCTTGAGAGGATTGGAACAATGGCCTACAGACTTGCACTGCCTCCGACAATGATAGTCCACGATGTTTTTCATGTTTCATTGCTTAAAAGATATGTAAAGGATGTTGATCATGTTATTGATTGATTTGTATTGTAGGTAAATCAAGAAGGAGAATTCCATCTGGAACCCCAATACATATTGTAGCAGAAACATCTTGTGCTCTAGAACAGAGCACTCGAGTAGGTTAAAGTGCAATGGAAGTAATTTGTGCCTGATGAAGCTACATGGTAGATGGTTGATAAGATGTAGGCTATGTATCCTTCATTCTTTTCTGGTGAAGGCAAATAAGTCTTGGTATTTTTACATGTTTATGTATGGTTTCTATTGTAAATATTGCAATGAGCTAAGTTATAAAGCTCCAATAAGTGGTATGGTTGTAATGTTGTCATGTTTTACATGATGGTTTTGCTTTTGAGCAGGATTTTAGTAAATACTACAACTAGGTAGGATTTAAAGCTCCATAGGTAGTATGTTTATTCTCTTCAGGAGTTTTTCTAGGTCTAGGTGTAGTTTAACACTGAGGATGGTGTTCCCCTAAGGGGGAGGGGTATGTAACAACCCCGAGGTTAAAATTTCATGTAATAAAAGTTATTAAAGGTAAAATAAGACAATGGGTAAGGGACAATTATTGCAACTTGAATGTTGGGCAAAATATCCTAGTGGGCATCACTTTTTGTGTTTTATGGCTAAGGGGAAATTGGCAAATGCAATGGCTAAGGCTTTGGAAAGCAAAAAAGGTATTTTGGCACATTATTTATAAAAATAATGGAAATTAGGAGAAAAGGAAGGTGAAAGGTTACATGTTGCATTTGTGGAGTAAAATGAAGGAAAATAATGGAAAATTAAAGAAATTAGAGGCCTCATCAATAAAAATACCTCAGAGCATAAGTTGGTAGCTTTTTGTTAGTTGTTTGTTAATTTAGTGCTATAATTTGTCTCGAAGAGGAGAAAGCACAAAGAGGAGAAAGAAAGTAATCAAGCAACGAAAGGAAAGGAAGCACAAGGAAAGGAAAGGAAAAGCAAAAGAAAGACAAGGAAAGCAAAGGAAGGCAAGGATCAAGAAACATCAACGTGAATACTTGTAGGTAATAGATTGCATGTGTGATTTCCTAGTTGGTTTTGATGTGCACGGTATGTGAATGTTGGTATATGGTTATTTTATTGTCATTGGCATGTATTTGGTCGGGACTCAATAATGAAGTTTAGCCCAATCTTGCCATTTCCGGATACCCATGGTGTGATGGGATGGTTCTTGGTTTGAGCTTTGGATTGTCGGATGGTTTTCGAATCTGGGGTAAGGTGGTCTTAGAAAAATTTCCAAAGCCCTACGGATCCGTTGACTAGTAATGGCAGGATACATAGTAAAGCCTGAGGGTGGAGACTAGAAAATTCCTCAAGGATGGTGAAGAAATTCTAAGGCATCCAAGCTTAGCTTGGTTTTGTGATCTCGACACCAATTTAGGTGTTATCACGGTATGGAGAGGGTGGAGGTGGTTTAAACCCTGGATTCCTTTGACTTTCTTTGGAATGGTTTATCCCATGAGATCCCACATTCATGCTTGGAATATGACACAAGGGTGATTGGCTAAAAGAAATATCTAGTTTAGCCAATCTATTTTCGGGTGGATAGTGGAAGTCCCAAACCTAGTTGGTAATTTCCTATGGTTAATAAAAGCTAAGTTTTTCTTGCTTTTGGTATAGAAAACTAATGGTTATTATGTGGATTTAATGGTTTTCTCTTATGGTTATTTATATGGTTATATGCTAGTTATAACCATGGTTTTATGCGATATCTTAGTCATGGCTCTTTTCATGTTTTCACTCATAACTAAATAAATAATGAACATAAGGCCTAATTGGTGTTAAGATAACTAATGAGAGAAGGTAGTGACCCTCCCTGTTCAACCTCAGATAAGTTTCAGTCCCTTATGTCCAAGCTTGCATTCATGACCTATAGGTTGCATATCTACCAAGTGTTTGACAAAATGTTAGTCACAATTGGGGATGGTCAGGTTAAATCATGATTCTAGTTTTTTATCTACAAGCATTGCTTTCATATCTTTTATGAGTTCTGGAAGTTTCATAGATTTTTGGGTAGAGGCTAAGCCCCAACCCTAGAACATAACCTTAATCATCACATTCGTTGGCACAACATTGGCAGAAAAAGGCTATAGTCGCACTTATGAAGGCCTGTGGGAGTGACTACAAACCCATTGTTGCATGGAGGCCTTGGCAAAGGAGCGACTAGGGCTCTAGTTTAGGGAAAAGGTGAATTGTCTCAGGGGTTGGACACCTTGAGGGGTTGGGTTACTCCTGGAGGTCCTATGGCACCTGAGGGAAGTCACTAAGGTTTTGTTTTGTTGACTCCATTTCCTTAAGGTCGTCTAGGAAGTTGAGTCATATCATTGTAACCCTTCATCTCATGTTTACCTCAGGTAAGTTGGTGAAAGTGGGTAGATGTGAGTGGAGGCGACATTACATGAACATATCTCTAAAAATATAGTGAACCAAGATCTAAAATTTTTACATGAATTTCAACAAGATTTCGGTTACACATGGTCAAAATTTTAACTTCTGAGGCCTTTTATAAAAAAAATATAGAGAAATTTCCAAGATGACATGTTTGAATCAAAGAAATCTTGGAATCCAAAACTATGATATCAAATGCTATGTAACAAAATCACAAAATAGAAGAAAAAATAGATCAATGACTTGAAAATAAGCCTATTCAAGGGGGGAACTTTTTTTTCATCACATAAATGAATAATTATTGGATGAATAAAATGACAAGACCTCCTTGGTATATATAGGAATTTAAGGGGTCACAATATAATGAGAGTCTACATAACAATAATAATGTAAAGGCACAACAATAACAATAGTGGGTTTTTATGGGGCATAAATAACAAATATGGGGGTTACATGGACACAACGATAACAATAAGGGGGCTATGCTAATAATAAAAATAAGGGGGATACATTAGTATTATAGAGACCTAACAATTTCAAAGTGGTTGAATAAAAAATCAATAACATAACATACACAAAAAGAAAAAAATGTGAAAAATACAAATATCTTCGTTTAAGAGTCCTCTTCAAAATGGTACTCTGGGTTTTGAATTTACTTAAATATTAGAAAAAAAACTTACGTGAACATGTGTCTTCAAATTGAAATGAAATATCACTTCACCAACTTCCAAAAATAATAAAAAATATAATTTTACATAAAAAATAAATTTTTAATATGCATAACTTCATTCCATTTGTGTAGATCATGCTTATATATATATATATATATATATATATATATATATATTAAAAATTACACATTTTAGACTCAGTTATGCTACGTGAACACACACATACCTCTTAAGATGTGTGAAAATTTGCAAGGACAAGCATGTCATTTAGTGGAAAATTGACAGATTATACGCACTAATTTTCTTTTGCTATCATTAGGACAACAATATAATTCTTGACAAATTATCTTTTAACTTTGAATAAAAATTCACAACACTTATATAAAAGCTTAAAATTTTTGAAATTTGATATATATATATATATATATATATAGATATTAAAAATTACACATTTTAGACTCAGTTATGCTACGTGAACACACACATACCTCTTAAGATGTGTGAAAATTTGCAAGGACAAGCATGTCATTTAATGGAAAATTGACAGATTATACGCACTAATTTTCTTTGCTATCATTAGGACAACAATATAATTCTTGACAAATTATCTTTTAACTTTGAATAAAAATTCACAACACTTATATAAAAGCTTAAAATTTTTGAAATTTGATTGCCACCTTTGGCCTAAAAGTGTAACCCATCTTCATGTATTCACCCTTAAAAACTTGAGGAACTTGACATTGAAAAATGACAACATATTTTTTTCACATCCTAACTTCATGGTAGACTCATGTTGTTAAGGAGAACAACTAAATTCAAGATGATTTCCATTACAAGCTAATGCTCTTAATCTTGAACATCTTAGTATACAAAATCTACAGTATCAAATTAATATCGTTAATAACATAAAATGACACTTAAGATACAATGTGATAACTATTAACACATGCTGCTATATCATTTTTTTCTTAATCTAAACTTCTTGGCATGCAAACTTTGCACTAATAAGGCACAATGAACAATATTAAATGACGGCAAATCAACATACATGGAGGCTTATCAAATTAAAAGAGAAAATAAAAACATAGATACAATCATGTCTATGTGAAAACCAAACGACATCCTCCTAAAATATGTTGGGTGAATCCATGAAGATCAATAATACTTTTTAGTGAAATGTGACAATAAACCTTTGACATTTTATATATTCTTTAAATTGAATCTCTCAAAATTCATATAAGTGTGGTCAAATTTGCATTTCATTAAATATTTTTCTTTGCAATTTTTTTGAAAAGTTAGTAAGTAACTTTTTGTTACGTTAAACAAATTTTCAAAAACAAAATATATGAACATAACTCACACAAAAATAATATATCCCATTTTTTTTGAAAATTTATTTTTTATTGTTCTTTTAATCAGACTTATTATCTTTGAAAAATCACGTTTTGTACACCTTTATGTTCTTATTCAAAATTTTCCCAAATTTTACATAAATTGAAAAATAAAGAATACAAACTTAAAATTGAAAAATAAAAAATACACACTTGAAAAGGAAAAAATCTTGAGAATCTCATATATTTTTTGATTTAGGTAATTTTTTATGGCATTGTTTTTTAGCAAAAGAATTAAGTTTTAAAAGAAAACAAATGAAAATCATAAATATAAAATCAAAACTGTGAAAAAGGTATATCATTGAATAGAGGATTCACACAGTTACATTGGCATCAACCTTGCCACTGATAATAAAAGATGTACATTTCTCTGAGTTAAAGCTATTGGAAATGAAAATCTAAGCCACCGCTCTCTCAATATACACAGGTGAGATTGCACAACCTCCTATCAAACGGCAGCAGAAAGAAGGTGAAATAAAGTCCCATATAAAAAGATAAAGAGGTTTCAAAAACTTAAATCAAAGTACAATGAAGCATCTCTCCCAATCAAATATTTGGAACTTTCACTCAAACACATGTATGGATTATGACATGAGAATCAAACAACAATAAAAGCATTAGCAATTATAGAAACCAACTAAATAGGTCAACAAATAACTACAGAGTTGCTATGCTGCAACAAACATTGAAGAATTACATCAATCTTCTGGATTTACAAAAAGGCTCAAGAAACTTGAACTTATCAATCTGCATCTACCTTAAACATCAAACACATGAATTTATCTGTGGAATAGCAAGGCAAATTAAGTCCTGCACATCCTTTAGTTGTAGCCTTAAAATATAAAGTATGAGATGTAAAGAAGAAAGAGAAGAGCAAGCACCGGGTGAAACAGGAACAAAATTTCCCAGAAGACCAGCCCCGTGTAATGCCAGTTCGAGGAGGATCCAAACTTTCAATCTATCATCTGTATATATATGTGTGTAACAAGGCTGCTTCTTTCTTGATTCACTATCATCTGTGCACCTTCTGCTGCTTTCTTGATTGACTATCATCTGTGCACCTTCTGCTGCTTTCTTGATTGTAGAGATGGCAATTGCATCCATGTCGGTTGCACCCTGAGTGGCAAGTCAACGCTTATTGTCTATTCAATGGTGTATTAAATTTAAATAATTCATTAAATATGCTATTAGCCAATACTCATTTAGATCTGGGTTTGACATAGAAGAATATATCTAGTAATTTTTATATAAGAGGTGTTTTTCACAACATTGTGAAATAATGCATATTTTTTCTTTCATTCAATATAGTACAGCTGACACATGGAACAAGCATGCAAAACAGGGAATTTTGAAAAAATATCAGATCGGCAAGTGGACAACCTGGTAAAAGTCCTAAACAGGGCACAGAAGAAATACTCTCTAGGAGTCCAGATAGGAAGCCCATGGGATGGCAAATTTATCACCAAGGACAATAAGAAGAGAGGCAGAAAAACAACACTTGAGAGAACCATCAAGATAGGAGAGGTATTAGTGGAGTCAGGGAGGTATGCCAAGCTGACTAAGTACTTCAATACTGACCCCCATCCTTCTCAATGAAGCTAATATCATGGAATATAAGGGGGCCCAAGGAAAGGAAGATTATTAAAAAATATGCTTATGCAAGAAAAACCAAGCATACTTTTTCTGCAGGAGACTAAATGTAACTCGACAATTTTGGCAAAAATAGCAGCGAAAGCCTAGCCAGGAGGGCTAGTAACAGCTGTTGATGCACATGGAGCATCGGAAGGACTTGCAATACTCTGGGATGCGCGAGCCATTCAACTAAACAACACACATGCTAATAAAAGCTTCATTCAGGCAATTTTTCATCTAATAGGTACTAACACCTATGGACGTATAACCAATGTCTACTTCCCTCAGGATACTACTCAAAAAGCTCAAATCCTGAATACACTGTCAGACCTCAACTTAGACAGGCCATACCCACTTTGGATTTCTGGAGGTGATTTCAATATGATAGCAAGAATGGAGGAAAAACATGGTGGTAGAAGCAAAGCAAATAATGACGGGAACCTGCTAAAGGACTTCATTCACACCAACTGGTTGGTAGATGTTCCCTCAAGCAATGGCCTCTTCACTTGGAGCAATAAGAGAGAGGGATCGCAGCAGATTGCTTCACGTCTTGATAGATTTCTCATCTCAGACAATGCAACTCCCCTGGGAGGGGAATTTATAGCATCCATCCTACCTATCTTAGGATCAGACCACTGGCCTATCGAACTTCAATGGAACAGGCCCGGTAACAGCATCAGGCGTCCTTTTCGATTTGAAGAATTCTGGTTAACTCATCTGGACTTTGATGAATTAGTTAGATCAACCTGGCTCAACTTCAATCCTATTGGAGGTACAAAGATGTCCAGGTTCCAGCAAAAACTAAAGCATCTTAAAGGCGAAATCAAGCGATGGAATCACAATACTTTTGGCAACATTTTTAAAGCTCAGGCTACTCTCAATCTAGAAATGAAGAGGATCCAGCAAAATATCATCACCGAAGGACGCTCGGATGAACTAACCAAATAGGAGCAAATCATAGAATCTCGAATATTAGAGAGGGCTAAACAGGAGGAAACCCTATGGAGGCAGAAATCGAGGATTAGATGGCTAAAAGATGGAGAAAAGAATACAAATTTTTTCCATAAAACTACAGTGCAGCGCAGAATGAACAATTGTATTACCCACATCAAAAATGAACAGGGGAATAGAATAGAAACTCACGAAGGCATTGAAGAGGAATTTCTCAGATACTTTAAGAAAGCACACCAGGAACCCAGTATAGACAGAATGCCGGCTATAAATAAGCTCCTAAAGGATATCCCAAAGGTAATAACAGAGGAACATAATAGTCTCCTCCTCAAGCCCATCAACTTACAGGAAGTTGAAGAAGCTGCACAACACTTGAAGGCGGGGAAAGCGCCGGGCCCGGATGGATTTACATCAAACTTTTTTCATAAGTTTTGGGACCTTATAAAAGCTGAGGTATGGCAAGTAGTGGAGGAATCCCGTGCACTACGATGGATGTATCCAGGGCTAAATGCCACATTCATTGCCTTAATTCCAAAGGTGGAAGAATCCAACACTCCAGATAAGTATAGACTGATTGCCCTGTGTAATATCATCTATAAAATCGTATCAAAAGTCATAGCTACCAGACTAAAGCCGCTACTCCCTCTTATAATCTCGCCCGAGCAGTCTGGGTATGTAGAAGGCCGGAAAATAACGGATGGGATTATTTTAACTCATGAGATAATCCATTCTTTAAAGCAGACAAAAAAGCTAGGTATGTTGCTTAATCTCGATCTATCCAAAGCTTTTGATAGTATCAGTTGGGTTTATATTCAAAAAATTCTTACTGCCTTTGGTTTTGCCCCGTCATGGGTCAGATGGATTTTTAATCTTTTGTCTTCAGCTTTTTTCTCTGTTCTTATCAATGGTATCCCTTCGGCAACGTACCATCCCTCCAGGGGTATAAGGCAAGGAGACCCCTTGTCACCCTTTCTTTTTGTTATTATGGCAGAAGGACTTGGTAGAAGTCTTACCTCAGCCAGGCTTTCTCAACATCTAAAAGGCCTTTCATTCAACAACTCCCCATCTTACTCCCACCAGCAATTTGTGGACGACAATATGCTTTTTGGTTATCCCTCGGTGCAAGAAGCTCGCCTCCTCAAATCCCTCCTTTCGAACTTCTCTGATGCTTCTGGTGCTCTTATTAATCGAATCAAATCCCAAATTTTTTTCTTTAACACCCCTGTTCCCACCCAAAAAGCCATAGCCCGTATTCTGGGATTCACTACTGCTTCCCTGCCCTCCAAATACCTCGGTGCCCCTTTAATTGCCTCAGCCCTCAAACACTCTTCTTGGAAACAATTGCTGGAAAAACTGGAGGCTCGACTCTCCCTATGGACTCACCGAGCCCTTAATATGGCTAGCAGACTTGTTCTTATCAAGGCTGTCCTTCACTCCATGCCCTTGTATCTCTTCTCCATCCTTGCAACACCAAAATGGGTACTCAAAGAAATTAAGAATCTCCAGCGCAACTTCTTATGGGGAAGCTCAGGCCATAATCGAAAATGGGCTCTAGTTAAATGGGACAAGGTATGTCTCCCAAAGAAAGCAGGGGGTATTGGGCTAAGAGATCCTGAGCACAGCAATAGGACAATGGGAGCTAAAGTCTGGTGGAGATGGCTAGCCAATCATAATACCCCCTGGGCCTCCCTCTGGACAGCTAAGTATGTAAGCAACTGTCCTATGGAAGAGAGAATACGAATGACGGAGTTAAGCACAGGATCAGTAATCTGGAATTCGGCTATTCAACATAGAAATCTCATACAAAAGCACAGTTTTTGGGAAGTCAAAAGTGGATCCACAGCTCGATTTTGGGAAGACTCCTGGCAGCAATTCCCAAAAATAAGAGATATACTCCAGAATCATCCAATATCTGAGCAGGATATCAATCAGTTAGCCAAGGTCAGTCAGTTCTGGAATCCATCTACAACACAGGAATATAGACAATGGAAGAGTGCAAATCAAATTCTAATGCACAGCTCTGAACAAACTCAGCAGTATCTTTCTACAGAATTACAAAAGAGGCAAATCCCTATCTCAGAAGAACCAGACATTCTAAGATGGGGCTATGAAGAGAAGGGAACATTCACCACAAAGGAAGCGTATAAGATAATAGTCCAAGATCAGCTAATCAAAGACACTTTATGGGACAAAATTTGGCACTCTTCCATCTGGCCGAAGGTATCCACTTTTTTATGGCTCCTATGTCACAATAAAATTCTAACTTGGGATAATCTCCGGAAAAGAAGCTTCTCAGGCCCATCTATATGTCTCAACTGTATGCAAGAGGAGGAAACAGCTATACATCTTATGCAGACCTGTCAAATTGGACGAAAGCTGTGGGAGAAGGTTGCCTTCCGCTGCCAAAAAGAAGGCAGAGTGCAAGGAGATCTAAAAGCCACTATTCGCAACTGGAGTCAAAAGCCATATCAAAGCAATCTCCTCAACACTCTATGGCAGCTTATACCTGGCTTACTGATGTGGAACATCTGGAAAGAGCGAAATAGAAGAGTTTTCAAGGATCAAACTATGCCCTTAGAGCAGATCTGGACCAAATTTCATCAGAATATCATGGAGTCTCTATCAATTAGAGAATGGTACTCAGAAGATCTTCCCTCATCACCGTAGGAAAAAACAGTGTGGGACAATTGGAGGATCCAGATAAATCAGTAGACAATCATCAAAAAGAATCCCACCATGCAGGAAAAGGAATCAGGTAAATGGACACCGCCGCCCAATAACATGTTCCAACTTAATTTCGACGGGGCCTCAAAAGGAAATCCAGGGAAAGCAGGGTATGGGGGAGTCTTCAGGGATCACCATGGCAATCCTCAGCTTATTTTTATGGGCTCAAAAGGTTGGGACACCAACAACTCAAAAGAATTGGAGGGATTATGAAGAGGTCTCACACTGGCTCAAGAAAGAAGACTTTTTCCGCTCATCATAGAGGGGGACTCGCAAATTATAATTAGAATGATTACAAATCTAATGCATGGATCCCCCATTCACAAAGTTAGTAACAGTTGGAGGATGGCCCAAAGGCTTGAGCTAATAGATAGATGGCTTTCTCAACATCAAGCAATCTCCTTCAGACACACCAGGAGGGAAGGAAACAAGCTTGCTGACTTTCTTGCCAATCTCGGAGTGGAAACTGGGGTAGGATACTTTGAAGGAACAATCTCCAGTATAGCCTCCGCGGACCAACTCTCTAAGTTCCAGGAAATTGTGATACAGGATAAACCTCAGAAGAAGGATACACACCTAGATGCGGGTGGCATTCAAAGTCATTAATGGGAAGCCGCACAATGCAGGCAGTTGGCCTGACAGATGGCTGGCGGACAACCCTCAAGACATGCGCCTCGGGCTGGCAAATTAGTTCAAGGGCGAGCGAAATTAATTCGGCACAGTATGGAATGATGGTCTTGCAGTCAAGCATTAATGCGCGCCTGGTTCATGTGCAAACAGGTCAGTTCATTTATATGGATTCGTTCACTGCTCATGCCTTAGTTACTGGTTCAATTTATCGTGGCGCAGAACTTCTCCCACACTCCTACTTGGTCTATCGAATTTGGAAGCTCACCTGGGCTTGGAAATTCATTGGACTCCTCTGCGCTCAAACTCTAATCTGCTTGCTTAGCCTCAATCCCTCTCTCAGTCTATCTGTTCTCCTGAGCATGCCGTGCCGCTGAGGTATTCTGCGCAGAGGCAGCAACACCGGAAATAGAGGCCGTCCCTCTCGTCCTCCTCCACAGAATGTCATCCCCATAGTCTCAGCCTCCCCTTCTTCTCCGCCCCTGGGTCAAGCTGGGTCTCTCCCTAATAATTCCTTCCAGACCACCAGGTTTACTTTTCACAGCAGGCCCAACAGGCCCGTATTGACAACAAGCATCACCATTATTCTCGCGGAGGAGGAGAATAATCATGTCAGCTCGGCTCCAACCACTTCCACCCACTCTTAGGAAGACAGTGTTCTGCAAGGGGATATGGCAGGGGTGGCATTCAATGCGGATAATATGCAGGAGGACACCCCTGTTTCTGAAGTGCCTCAGCAGCCCGTCGATCCGACTCAGAGCGAAATTTTGGCCTGTGGGCCGTCTCAGCGTGCAGGCTGCATTCTTAATCTGGTGACCACTCCTGAAGGCGGCGCAGAAGGACATGATGACAATGGCTTCGTCACCTGGGTAGCCTCTTCCAGCCAGGTGGAGAGGGACACGCCTGACTCGCCGCAGCATGCAGACTAAAGCTGACTCTTCACTGACGGGTGGCATTCTTGACTATACGCTGTGCAATTTTGATTTCGTGTCTTTGTTTCTGAGTTTATGTGTCTATGTCTGGTTCATGATCTTGTTATAGGGGGTGGCAACAGCCAATATGTGCTATGTTTTTTGTTATAACTATGACTATGCTGGGTACTTTTGTGTTTTTTTTGTCAATGGGGGGCATGACAGCATGAGTCCTAGTAAAATCTTTTAGTGTATCAGGGCCCAAATACAAGATTTTAAAGTCTGTACTGTGAATTTGGCAGAAAGCCTGAACTGTAATATCTCTAAGTTTCTGGTTGAGGAATGGCCTCAGCCTCCTCTGAGGTCATAACCTCACTGTACATATCTTTTTTCCTTTTTTAATAGAATTAGTATTTACGAAGAAAAAAAAATATAATACAGCTGACACACATTTAAAAAATATTAAATAAATAAAAATATATATATATTATATATATTTATTTAGAATTGAAAATAAGAAAAGTTATATTTTTATTTAATTTTAAATAAAAACCAAAAGAATTTCTTTATTTATATCAATTTTATATCATATTTATTTTTATTTAATTTTAAATAAAAACCAAAATAGATTCTTTATTTATATCAATATTATATCATATTTATATTAGAGGTAGGGAGAACAATAAGGCTCAAAGGTTGTGGAGCATAATAATAAACTTTCAAATTTTTATGTTATTATTTTTTTTAATAGTGAGAAAATTTATCATAACTCAATTTTGAAACCAGCAGTAAAGACAACTATATCTGGCTGCTATCTATAAATGCACTCTAACTCATCAAAATTATTCCAGGAAAACCACGCAACTCAGAATAACCCCTCCTGCCCAATACCTCTAGGTCTTTCACTCTGCTACTTTTGTGGAGTATAAAGATAAATTTTCAAACTTCTCAGTTATTTGAAACTCTGTTTTAAATTCATTAAATATTAATGGTATAAACAAGTGTAATCTGTGAAATAAAAACGAGGTTGTGGTTTCTGTAAAAAAAAAATTACATTTTGCTTTGGTTCTTCTCAATCTATAATAAATCTATAACTAAAAGGGATTTAGGCTAGTAAGATCATAAAACTAAATAAATGCAACTTTGATCTGGACAACTTTTGATTTTTTGAGATAAAATTAATAAATAAATAAAAAATCTGAATTTTCCTCGACCAATAATCAATAATTATATGAAAAAAAAAAAAAAACAAGTATTTTTTAGTTCATTTTGTTTCTTTTTTTTTTTTTTTTTCAAAAGGTGGAAAAACCTATCAAACTCAGTTTGTCAAACCAACAGTGAGGACAGCCATCTCTGGCTGTTATCCGCGAATGTCAGTTGACACATCACTGTTATCAAGGAAAACCACGCCACCTCAAATAACCCACTGGTGGTCCGTAAGGGAGCAGGCTTTCACTCCTGCCAGATGCCTCTGGGTCTTGGGCTGTTAACCTGTTTCCTTACGTCCGAGGAAGACGAGCTCTTAGCCAAGCAGAAGCAGTTTTAGGGCATACTCCAGGCCCGTGTTCATTTTGTTTCTATTTTCAAGTTTAATAAATTTTTTGTTTCTTTAAAATATATATTTTCACAATCTAATTTTTTTTATATTGAAGACAATTTTTTGAAAAAATTATATATAGACATGTTTCTCCACCATTTTTACTGGAATTTTATTTTCAATTTAAAAAAAATATATATATATATATATATATATAATTCTATTGGCTTTATAAAAATTTTAATCATAATTTCTCTGAAAACAAAATTTAATCATAATACTTAAAAATTAAATTCTTATAAAAACTTAGAAATTAAAAAAAATAAAAACAATAAAAAACTAAGAAGATCACCTGCTACGCATTGAAATTTATTTAATGGGAGTCGTGTTTCATAACGAAGTTCAACGCATTTTAAATTATTTATTGTATTTCCTCTATCAAACACGAGACCTACTCATTTGTCTTTATAGAAATGTGTTTGTTGTATACAAATTTGTACACCAGTTTGAACAGGGTTATCCTACAAAGAAGTTAGGACCGCAAAACAGACAGCACAATCTATTCGATGACACACAAAAAAATCTATTCAACTGACCCCGCGGACCCTACTTTTCTCTTTTAAAAAAGAATTGAGATAACTGAGATACTCATCCTACGAACTTGCCTTTTACCAACAATGTGTAAAAGCTATTATAAAAATGTTCATTAAAATATGTTAAAAATTCGCATTTCTGGTAATTGTTTAAATTACATAAATATAAATATTTTTTAATTGGAATAAAAATAAAGTTTTTTAATTTAATAAAAATAAAGATTACATAATAGTTTTTAAATATAATTAATTTAAATTAAAAGATAATAAGATAAAAAATTCATTAAGCAAATAAAATAACTAATAAAATATTATATTGTTGGATGCCATAATCAAACATTAAATACTATGATCAACTAATACTATTTATATTAATATATATATATATATATATATATATATATATATAATTAAAATATGTTTTTAATATAATAATAAGTTATCTTAAATTAAAAATATGGAGAAAAAATTATATTTTATGAAAATGGAAATATTAGAAAAATAACAAAAAAATAAATCTAACACCAAAAATTAGTAACTAACAGAAATGGAAGTTATTAAAGAACTCATAATAAGACCTCAACCAATCACTTTACAAATAAATAAATTTAAATAATAATAAAAAATAACAAAATTTGAATTCTTAATGTTAAATTATGGATAAACGATATAAATTTTTGGTCAAAGACAAACTAATACACAAGTCAAAGCAAAACTCAATGCATAATACCATGCCTAATAAAGAATATTTTTAAGCCAGTTATTGACATTTTCACTTGGTTTTCTAAATTATATATATATATATATATATATATATATATATATATATTTAGCTTTTTTTTTTGGTATGATAAAATATCTTTATTTACTAAGAAAAATAAAAAAATGTGAAAGTTTAGATTAAAAAATATGGCGACAACACACAAAAAAGAAAAAGAAAAAAGTTAAAAGAATTATTTGGACAAATATTGTTAATATTGACCATGTCAAGGTTCATGGAATTTTGAATAGATGGTGATCAAATATATTATTAGGGCACTTCTAGATGTTAAGGTCATCATTTTAAAACCCCCCTTGGTTACTCTCACCAACCTAGCTCAAACAAGAAAAAATTGAGTGTTAACATATTTGATGGCCATGATATCTTCTAGGCACCAACATAGATCTATTTTAACTCTGGATCTACCAAGTGTCGAGAGGGATCAAATCCCTTTTGAGTACAAAACTCTAGGAAATGTTTGCACTTCAAGAGATTTGATTCCTCTCATTGCTTGGTAGGTCCTCATTAAGATGGATTTACGCTAGTTCTTCATAATATTATTTATATTATATAAATTTCACATCTCTATATATAAAAGTATTCTCATTTTTAATTTTGTTAAAACCTTGGTTTAATCTATATAGAATATCCACAAAATATTTTTAATAGTGTCAATGATACAAGGGTTAGATTTATCTCAAAAGTCATTCTAACATTTTTGCTTTTAGATTTAACTAGTATAAATCCATCTTAACTATGGATCTATCAAGAGAGAGGGATAAAGGTGCAAATTTATTTTAGAGTGTAAAAAATAAAAATTACAATACTAATAAATATGTATTGAATTTCTAACAAAACTGACCAATTTCTAACAAAATTGACCAAAAAATATACTTTAAAAAAGGCCAAAATGTAGAATAATAAAATGACCTGAAATGTTTTAACCATAAACATCCATTTTCTTCATTTTTTTAATATAATATATACATAGTCTTTTTTTTTTTCCCCTAGGAAAAAATCGTAATTTTATTCATGTTGATAAAATTACATTTTGTAGATGCCTGAGGCATATGCATATGGTTGTTCCTGTAAAGACAGGCAGCATAACAGAAATAAGAAACACATAAATAGTATAAGACTAGAAAGGAATGCAGCAAAATTTAAGATATTGTGTCTATCTCCCTATATTTTCCTTCCTTTTTTCTTCTCCACTTTTCGCCAACCTCCAGTGTTGGTAGTGGGGTCAATTATGGCAAGTTGGTTTTCCTCTATATGCCCAGGTTGTTCTTTGTCTGTGTCCGATCCTTCGGTACTATATGCTCGCTTGGCGCCGCTTATTTCCAGCTGTTGTTCTTGCTGCCGCACCATGCTGTTTGGTTCAAGTTTGGTCCCTACGGTGTTCTCTTCCTGCATTTGGTTCTGTTCCCTGTATATATCTGTGGGTTCCGTGTTTAAAGCCTCCTCTTCCAGTGGTTCAGTGTGTTGCCAACCTTTTGGCTTTTTCTTATTCCCCTTAGGCTCCTTGCAAGTCAGTGGACATGCATACTGTAGGTGTCCTGTCTGCAGGCAGCTGCGACATCTGAAAGCCGTGTTTTCGTAGTCTAGTTGCTACGTCCACAGTGAATTATTGAAATTCAATGTAATGTGATCTGGGAGTCCTTGACTTAGGTCCACTTCTACACATATTCTAGCATATGTGAAAATTCCCCGGTTTGCTCTGTCCTCATCTATTTTGAGATGTTTTCCTAAGGAGTTTCCAATGGCTGTTAATGCTTTCTGATGCCAGAAATGGAGTGGTAGGTTGTGCAGCCTTACCCAAACTGGTATTGTCGATACTACCATGGTATTGGCGTCGAAATCTGGGAACCAGGGAGTGAGAAAGAGCCCAGCATTGCCCTAGAACCAGGGCCCCTGGTTGATGGTATTGTCTCGTTCCAGCTCTGTGTTAAATCTGACTATGAAGAATCCCTTTGGGCATAGATATATTTCGCAGTTGGGTGTCCATGATGTGTAGATCCATTGGTGTAGTGCATCGGCTTTGGGCCAATAACCGTTAAATCTGCATATGACAGCATTATGAGTTAGATCTGAGTGTAGATCTATTACCTCTGGCAGTGAAATAGTTAGCATAGGTGCTTCTGACGTCTGTTCCACAATGTAGGGTCCTGGAAGCTCTGGAGTGGATGTTGTTCTGTGTTGCATTGGTTCTTTCCCTTTGGCTGCATCACGGAAAGAGCCTGTATTTTTTGAGCTGGTTCCCTTGCATCCGCCTCGGAGTCTGAGGTTGAGGATGATGGTTGAATCTTTGACCACTCCGTAATGCTGGAGCGTGTGTTGGTCCTGCATGCAGATCCCTGAGTATAAGAGGCTTTGGAGTGCTGCCGGAGTTCCCAATTTGTTCTGGATCTGTCTTTTTAATTCCTGGACATCCATTCCCTCCTTGATTTGTGCACAACAGTGCTTGCCTTCTACAGATCTGATAAATATTTGTATCGGATCTGATGGCTCGACCTTATTCAAGCCCTGATTCCCTTGGCTTTTCTCCAGATCTAGCGTTCGTCCACCGCTTATCATCCATTCTTTAGATTCAATAACCTTTAATTCTGGGTATATTTTTTCCTCCCCAGTGCTCTCTGACATCAGATCTGGGCCGCTTCTGTTTCTCCCAACTGGAAATGTGCCAGTTTTCGTTGTGACTTCTGCTCGCATAGCCGTCTCCAGCCAGGCCCCTGTTCGCGTGGCCAACTCTGTCCACTCCGCTCCACGGCCCTTATACGCGTTTATTGGATGCAAATCAAGGTGGGTTTGCGTTATCATTTGCAGATTTGAACATTGGCGCAGCTCCGGCCACAGCGCTCCATACCTACCCTTGAAAGCACTCAGGGGGTGCGGATCCAGGTAGGGTTGCGCTATCAATAGCGGATCTGCACATTGGCGCTCTATTTCACCCTGGCCATGACCTGTTACAGTAAAGGCGGAAGTTTTACCGTGAAAATAACCCTTAACCAGTAAATGAGAAAAATACCATGACCAGTGAGCCGTTCGTTCTTCATCCGGGGCTCGTTTTGTTGCAGGGGATCTGTGTTCTTTGTCTCTGCCATACCCGATCCAGCGCAGCGAAAACAGTTCAATTGGACCGGCGTTCAACCTCCAGGGATTCTTTGTTAACTCTGCCTCTTCGCATCGCACTGTGACGGCGGCTCCCATGTAAACCCTAGCCATTCCTGCTTCAGAGCCGATCTCCCCCAAATTCTATAAACTATATATACATAGTCTTATTTAACCATATATAATATATATTCATAGTTTACATTAAAATATTAGGGATACATACTCTAGCCCTTTGGTTTTGAACTTGTGGCCTCTTAGAAAGAAAGACATGCTCTTAACCATTAGGCCCACAAAAACTATAATCCTACACATTAAAATATTTTTTTATAATCTACAATAAATACTATTAATACTATTATTATTATTTAAATGCCACATATTAATATTATATTAAAAATTAAAAAATTACGTATCTCACTTATTATTTTTACTTTCAAGTACCTTTTGTCTTTACCTATCTCACTTATACTATTAATACTACTATTATTATTTAAATGCCATATATTAATATTATGATGATGATGATGATGATGGTTAACGTCCACTGAGACCAAATTGGTCTATCGGACCTACAATTTTCTTAATATTTACTTATCTGGCTCCTTGTCTTTCTTGGCGAGATTGGTGTTGTAGCTTTCTTTCTTTTCTCTACGGTCTTCCAACTTCCTTTGTCTTGCATCTCCTTCATCTCTTCTGGTTCTTGGGACATTGGTGTCTTAGCTTCGCGATCTATTGTGTTCGTTCTTTTGAAAATAGTCGAAGAAGAAGTTTGGTTTAGGAGATCTGCTTTGCTGTTAAATGAAGATTTATTTTCTGCGGTATTCAAATCCTCATAACTGTTGATTTGTTGGGGCAGGCTTTCTCCTTGCTTGTTTTGAGAGTTGTTTCTTTCTTCCTTGATTTCTTGTGACTCAGAGTTTTCTCTAGAATATTCTTCTTTGATGACAGTGTAGTGTTCTTTTTGTGCTCCTTCCCACCATGTAGATCTGTGGTGGTTTTTTCTAGCAAAATTTTTCTCAGAGGCTTTTGGGAAATTTTTGGCTAGATGCCCCGTCTCAAAGCACGATCTACATCTGAAGAGGACACTTTCATAATCAAGCTTCTGGTTCCACACATAGTCTTTACTTGTTAGGTTTATTTCAGCTGGGAATCCGGCGCTGAAATCCATTTCCACACAGATGCGTGCATAGGTGGTTCTGGCATATTCCTCTGTTTCTGGGCACCTGCAGTAAAATTTCCCAATTGCATTTCCGATGGCTTTTAGCGAGGAGAGATTCCAGAGATGCAAGGGTAGGCTTGGCAATCTCACCCAAACTGGTGTTGAGGTTATCACTGCTGTAGAGGGATCGAATGATGGGTTCCATGGCTTAAGAATTAAAAAATTACGTATCTCACTTATTATTTTTACTTTCAAGTATTTTTTGTCTTTTAGCTGAAATATTTTATTATGGTTAACATTAAAATATATTTTTTCTCCTCTTTATATATGTACAAAGTTCATATAAAATAAATAAATTAACAAAACAATTCATATAGTTTATTTAAGTTTTGTGACCACACATTTTTTAAAATTATAAAAATTATCATGTTCAAAAGTAAAAATATTTTTAATTATTTTATCTCTTTAAAATTAGTGTAAAATTATGTTATGTTTTGTAACGCATTTAATTCAAACAAGCTAAGTAAAATAAGATTTAGGCTATTGATGATTTATAATCATTTTAATTAAAACTAATTAAAATATGTATATTCATTTTTGTTTTTATTATGGTCAACATTGTTTTTTATTTAGAGAATATTTTATTTTTATTAAAAAAAAAAAACATGTGTCAACTCCACATTACATGGATTAAATCACACACTTCATGATACTGGTTCTGCCCACAATTAAAAAATATGTTATAAAACTAAATTGAAATAAAATATTTATAAAATGTTTTGATTGTGAAATGAGTGAGTTATGGTTTTATAGAATTAAATTGAAATAAAATATTTATAAAATGTTTTGATTGTGAAATGAGTGAGTTATGGTTTTATACAATTAAATTGAAATAAAATATTTATAAAATGTTTTGATTGTGAATTGAGTTATGGTTTTTGGGCATGTGACATTGATACCCCACAATATTGTAACAAGATCCATTTACAAGTTAATAATATTAATGTTAAAGTGGGAGAATATCCATGATTAAGAATCTTGTTATACTGGTTCTGCCCACAATTAAAAAATATGTTATAAAACTAAATTGAAATAAAATATTTATAAAATGTTTTGATTGTGAAATGAGTGAGTTATGGTTTTATAGAATTAAATTGAAATAAAATATTTATAAAATGTTTTGATTGTGAAATGAGTGAGTTATGGTTTTATAGAATTAAATTGAAATAAAATATTTATAAAATGTTTTGATTGTGAATTGAGTTATGGTTTTTGGGCATGTGACATTGATACCCACAATATTGTAACAAAATCCATTTACAAGTTAATAATATTAATGTTAAAGTGAGAGAATATCCATGATTAAGAATCTTGTTATATTTAAGTTTTTATGTGCTTATTAATTAAATTTAAATATGACCAAGGGGATTTTTTCTGTGGTTATTAATTAAATTTAAATATGTTATGGAACCATTATTTTTATTTATATGGTAATATTTTATATATTTCAATATGATATGTATATCATGATTTTCTTTTATCTAAAAACTTGTTCATAATTTCATTAATAAAAACAAAATTACAATAACAAATTGAATTTACTATTTTATTACTTTTAACATTTTATTATTTTTTAATTGAGTGGACATGTAAATGCTTACAAACATTTACACCACTACAACATCTACCCCATATTAATATTCTCATGCATACAAATGACCTCTAGTTAAAGAAAATGGAGGGACCATTTTTTTTTTTGCATTAAACATGGTGAATCCAAAAGTTCAAACTTTATGTTTATCATTATAACACTAAGAGCCACAAGCCAGTTACAATAACAAATTGAATTTTATTATTTGATTACTTTTAACCTTTTATTATTTTTCAATCGAGTGGACATGTAAATGTTCGCAAACATTTACACCAGTGCAACATCTACCCCATACTCATATTCTCTTGCATACAAATGACCTCTAGTTAAAGAGAATGGAGGAACAGTTTCTTTTTTTTTTTTTTACATTAAACATGGTGAATCCATAAGTTCAAACTTTATGCCTGTCATTATAACGCTAAGAGTCACAAGCCAAATATATTAATAAGTAATGGGATGCCTACTCTTTTAGCCTTATCACAAGAGGCCAAAATGTCACTCTATAGCAATTGAAATTAGGTGGATAGCATACCAAATGGTTTTCCCAACCACTCATAGGACATGGAGGACATTGTTAATGATTAATTGTGAGAATTTTTATGTATGCATTATCTTCATTAATATATTATCTCAAGTGGTTGCATCTGTTACAATCATGGACTATTGACCTCATAGAGGGCTTTAACCAACATTGGTGTTATGATCTTTGATCTTGTTGCATAAGTAGTTACTTAAAGGTGTACATCCTATGTGGAATTTCATGTTTTATTGAATGTGATGTTAGAGCTCATTTGAAGACCCACTCCTATTGTTGCTCAAGATATTGAAAATGTATGATTTCATACTCCAAAAAAATTCTAGGTTTTACTATTTCTATGCCTTTTTGGGCCAAGAAAACTATTACACGACATATTGGAAAATATTTCTAAGTTTTATTATTTCTATGCCTTTTTGGGTTAAGCAAACTATTCTACAACATCATAAGCACTTCTTTTAGTCAGAAACACTTTTTGTTT
Source organism: Pinus tabuliformis (assembly GCA_031772625.1). Taxonomy (NCBI): domain Eukaryota; kingdom Viridiplantae; phylum Streptophyta; class Pinopsida; order Pinales; family Pinaceae; genus Pinus; species Pinus tabuliformis. The sequence goes on from CM062817.1 coordinate 92,885,466, forward strand.
GAATCAAAAAATTATTTGTTTGTTTAATATATATTATGTAGAAATGAATAGAAATTTGCTATTACTGATGAAATTGAACTTATGTCAAGAGATTAAAAATTCCCTCTACTATTCTGCGGAATGGAAATCATAATTTAGAAACACATGGAATGACATGCAACCATTAAAAAATCACAGGAACACAATGATTTACAGGGGAACCCAAGTGGGAAAAATCTCTCCTCTGCTTTTCATTAATCATATGAGAATGAGAAACTATTACAATGTCTTGCTTCAATCATGAATCACACCCTACACTGTAAACCTATTCTCCTATTGATTGATCTAGACTTATGCAGGAACACAACAAAATACAGATATACACATAAACACAAAGATTCAACATAAATAAAACTTCATTTCATTAATATTAAAGAACTAAAATATTCTTACAAATAGAAATGGAAATAAACTAGCTCGAATGATGGTAGCTTATCTCTGAGAAGAGATGTGGCGGATACAAGCCTCTAAACTGCATTACAATGAGACTCAAGGGCATGTTTATTATTGAACAACAAGGGAAAACCATAAACAACTAAAACCATAACCCCGGGAGATGTAATACCAAGAGTTTGTGGGCCCTGTTGGGGTTAGTTGGGCAACCAACTTCCTGGGGTCGTAACTTGGTCATATTATCTCTATTTGGCACATACGATACCTCGTTGGAAACATCTCTCCGATTACTATAGGATTTCCACAAGTCCATAGCTATTGTGCATATGGATATGAGCCTGCTGCGAACCTAAAAAAAAAAAACATCTTTTAGGGGGTCAAAACTTCTCCAGAAGTTCAAGACCAAAACAACTGCTAAAACTAGTAAATGCTACTATAAACAAGGAAAATGATGAAACTAACTAGAGGTCTAGGTGGAATAGGTGGTATCCACATAGATCATTCCTCCCTCCTTAGGAAGCAATGGTCCCCATTACGTGTAGAGCCTCCATGAAGTGAGGACATTTCTGTTGAAGTAGGTCCCTTGTGTGCCACTTGTCATGGTGAAGGAGTTGGCCTTATTTGACAGCTCGATATAGCTGGATCCTTTGTGGGCGAGTTTTATTGATATGCATGTCCATGATCTGATCAGTTGTGGCTTGTTCCATGTAGTCTGAGTTTAACTTCGTTGGTGTGAGTCGTTCTACAATGACGAATGTGTCCAACAATGGTGGAAAGTATGGCCTAAGGCAGTCCACATTGAATACGAGTCTAGGCCAAGGAACGGTGGAATTCTGATCCCGAAGGAATTATCCCCTACAACCTTGGTGATGGTGTATAGCCCATATCAGAGTGGGAGAAGCTAGCAACGGGGTCCAACAAGGTGTTCCTTATGCAAATGTACCCAAACTTTGTCGCCCACCTAGAACTTTTGTGATACCCTATGCTGTTCATGTCGCTGCTTGTACTTACCATTAGATTTTTATAATATGTGATGGACCTACTGGTAGATGTGCTTAATGTGATCAATGAAGCCATTAGCCCTGTCAACTTCGGACTAGACATGAGTCGAGTCTGCTTGAGTAGTTGAAAATTGTATGGCCACATCAATGGGACATAATGGATGGAATCCCAATCCCACCTGAAAGGGGCTGCGTCCTGTTGAGCTATGGAGAGAACTGTTGTAGCTGCGTTCGACATAAGGGAGTCTTTCATCCCATGTGCATGGATGCTTCAAGTTATACATGCGCAGAATGTGTATGATCATCCTGTTGACAACCTTTTTTTGGCCATCAGTTTGAGGGTGGAGAGTCGTGGACTTAGTGAGCTTGGTATCCAACATCGACCAAAGACTTGACTAAAATGTACTTATACGCTAGTACAAAATGGCTAATTAATTACTAAAAATGACTAAAATTTTCATATAAACGACTATTTTTCATTTGGTGACCAATAGTGGCTAATTTACAATATCTTATAACGCGACCAACTTTTAGTCATATTTAGCTTAGTCATTATTTGGTTGTCTCAATTTTATCATCTAGTAGTATATTTAGTCATAAATTTCATGATTAATTTAGTCATTGGTTTAGTCATTAATTGTCACAATTAATGACCAAACACACAACAAAATATATTACTACATGATCACCCAAGAAAACTAATTAATGACCAAAGTGTTGGTCATGTTAGAAGATATTGTAAATTAGCTACTAATAGTCATATATATGCAAATTATAGCCATTGTTTGAAACCAATTAATGACCAAAGAAATTTGACTAAATTTCTGTCGTGTTATAAGATACTGTAAATTAGCTACTAATAGTCGTATATATGCAAAATTTAGTTGTCATTTGTAATACAAATTTATCATTTACAATATTCATTTATCTGTTTTTGGTAGTTTCATATTCATTATATAAATGATTGATTTAGTAATTTATATTCATTTCATTTACTTTCATTAATAATCATTATAAACGACTAACTTAGTCGTTGTATATCATTTTATTTGTGTTCATTATTAATCAATACAAACTATTAATTTAGTAGTTTTAAATTTATTTTATGTGTTCATTATTAATAAACATAATTTAATTAGTATGATTTTGTGACTAAATTAAAAAAATGCCATACAATGTGCACGTTCATCTAATATGAAAACGCACAGTTACGTATGTTAATTACAATACTAAATAATATCAAGTACAACTATAAATAATTTTAACCACATATATTATATTATATGAAATGTCAAGTATTACAATATCAGGTTCCAACTTAATATTGGTTGGACTACAATTTATACATGAAATATTGTTTCATCACTTCGAACCATTATCATTGTGGTTTCAGGGCATTGCAGGTGAATTTTCCAACTCTAAAGAATTTACCATCAATATGTATGTGTGTGTCTCATGCAATATATTGGCTTTAAGAGTATCACTAGACCGTTCTCTTCTTTACCTCTTTTTGCATTTGTCGCTCCAATGTTATTGTTCTCCTCTTTCCTTAATTCCTACTTCTTACCATGAATACTAAGTTCCTCTTTTGAAAATGAAAGAAGATACAATATAGAATATAAGACATGAAAGATGATGAACACTAGAATATAAACTAAAGTAGACTATAAAATATTTATACAACATATACCTCAACATCAACAATGTCAATGCCATTTTCCCCATAAAAGAAAGAAACTCGAACAAGTTTTCTTCAGTTGGGAAATAGTGGCCATTATGTGGCTAGATGACCTATATAAACAAAGAAAATAAAACATCGCCATAAAAGGAACACCTTAGGAACTTAGTATTCAACCTTTAGGAAAAGCTTAAGCACAATCATGCCAACTAAGTTACATGTTAAAAATCTTAAACTATCGATAACTTGTGAAAACAAATGGAAAGAAAAAGACAACATATAATAAACAAGAGCCACGTGGTAGCAATGTCACTGCCTTTTCTTTTTTTTCATATTTCCACCACCTTGCTCTTGTTATAAGTTTAATAAAAAGATAAAAACAATTAATATAATATCTTAGAAAAATAAAATATGAAGTAAGCAATTTAATTAATTAAATAAAAATATAAGTAACTTGAAAAGAAATTGGTTCTACATAGATAATTTTAATAAAAATATTATTTTAAAAATTGTATAACAATTTCTTATTATTAATATATTGAAAAATATATATAAATACAAATAGAGTTTAAAGTGGAACCTGTTGCAATGATCAAAGTGGCATATTTAAAAGTTGTACATTTTGGTGGCAATTTCATCTTTCACTACCTCAATGCGAAGAATCATATCTATACCTATAATATCAAAATTCATAGGCAAACTATGTAGCCAATAATCTATTAATCAAACCAACTACAATGATGACTTCAAATGTATAAAGACATTAAATTCATTTGCAAATAACATTGATTATAGGAAGACCCTGAACTACTACAAACTTAAAACATCCAATCTTTTCCATTTCCACAAGGTAAGCATAACCTCGAAACTGATATGGCACAAAAATAATAGAAAAGGATTGATATGCACACCTTTCTCAGAATACCACTCTGGGAGCTACCTCTCTCCTCCACTCCCAACGCAGACATGGAAGCTCGGTAGTCATGCAACTCCTGAAAGAAACAAATACCAATGTTCACATCTCTCTCTCTCTCTCTCTCTCTCTCTCTCTCTCTCTCTCTCTCTCTCTCTCTTGTATGCAAGAAAACATACATAAGGATGCATGAATGCATCATACATCCTATAACAACACTATCATGGAGAAGAAAGTTGATGATCACATGGGATCAATGCTTGTTTGCATCAAAGGTGAAAATAGGAACAATCAATACAGGGTTGGAGAATGGAGAATGCCTCATATATTTTACATTTATAAGATACACACATACTGATAAGATGCAAAAAATATGAGTCCATAAGGGATAAACATAATTTATACAAAGGAAGGTAATGGAGATATGATATAGTAGACTCTTAAAAAAGGGTATGTTAGGATCACTTCCAAGCATAGGCACCAACTACTAAGTAAAACTCGCATAGGCACCAACTACTACGTAAAATTCAATAATGATTGTAACCCTTGAGACATTAGAGTCTACTTGTGGCTTCACATAGTAGTGATAAAACAAATAGATCTCCTCAGTGCAACAAACCATTGTCACATTGAGATAAGAACAAAATCCGGATATTGACATCTTCCTGTTATTTATATAGTTAATTTACATCCATCAATCCTGTGAACATGGGTGACTATCTGTCTCTCCATTTTATGGATAGAAAGGAAAGGCCTTGTACGAGAAATATGTCACTAACTAGATTTCGTATCCATAACCAATATCTTTGCTAGAAGAGGCAAAGCATACATTCCCTCTAGTCTTTGTGCATGCTTTGAAGCACTGCTTTTAGCAAGTTGTATTAATGGCTTCACCAAAGTTATTATTTGGTTGAAAAATACAAAGTAATTAATTCAATTAATACCATTTTCAAAAGAAATTTCAAGATGGGCATATTTCATTTAAAACAAAATATTTAAAACTATAATATCATTTATAACTTGAAAATTTTGAACCATTAGAGCTAGACCACAATATTTACCCATATCAAAATCTTTGAGTTCTGGTGTGCTAATTTTAGACTACGAAGGTGTGATATTCGAAAATTTTCCTTCTATTTAAGTCCCATAGCAAAGAAAGAAGCAACATCATGTACAAAGCCATCTGCTGATTTTGCAATCCAAGAACCCAAAGACAACAATATTGCAATGTGTTCCTCGACATCCCTGTATTTTTTTCCAAGAAAGTTACTAAAAAACAGATCAAATAGTATACTAGAAAAGAACAGATCAAAAAACAGAAAAAAAAACCAAACCTACACAATGGTTGTAGGACTAGGAGTTATGTTCATGCACATCTTGAGTCCTTCTTGGATCTATCATTCAAACAAAGAAGTTATCCATTGTTTAAATATTTTTTCTAATTTCTCCTGTCAACTACCTCCATACACTCAAAGATTCATTTCTCCTTCTACACCACTAAACATCTATCACCATGTAGAATCCTAAGAGAAAATTCAGGTGCCATGTCAAGAAAAAGGACTAGGAAACCACATTTGCACTCCTCCAAGGGAATAATTATGGATTTCAAACATCAACATCATAGCCAGTGTACATAGGAAGAAAATGGGATATAAATGTAAATGATGAAATGTCCATTGGGACTAAAATGTCTCATATAGACCCCTTTTCCATCACAAATGCCTTGGACCAGGCAATTAATGCTTCCAAAATACCCTCCTTGTTAGTATTAATGAATAGCAATGTGAGACACTCGAAGCAAAGCACTCGACCTTTGATTCCTTTCACAACTTCAATAACAAGGCATGTGAGTGTCATATTCAACATGTTGTTGCCATTTTTCCTGGGATTATGACTTTCTACAACAAGTTTCCTAGGGGGCACTTATGTTTTGAAAGTGAACATTGGGTGTTTATCCTTGTCCTCCACTCTATCTTCACAAGTTTTGATCAACTGGTATTCCTTCATCACAAATTTATCTATTTGGAGAAATGTTGGTATTGCTTCAGTAATGGCCCAAACAACTAGTGATTATCCATGTCTACATTCACCAGCAACAAAAACACCATCAACACTTGTTGCAAAATCACCAAAGTTGGCTTTAAAATTTGACCTGTTATCCCTTTCCATATCAAGCTTCTCTGTAATAATCTGTCAAACCAAATAAAAAACTAAAATTAGAGTGAGGAGGTAAATGGAGAAATTCTAGAAAATATGGTGTGTATGTCTAATATCTTTTAGACACATAATATAAATGTTTAAAATATGTGTATTCAATGTTATGGATTGGGAAGGCTGCAATATCACTGAATTACTCAATTTTCCAAAGAAGAAAACATAGTCCAGCAATGAATGTTTTCAACTAAATTCATATTGGACCTGAATCGTTACATTGTTCTTATCAATAAAAATTTAAAGTTTTATATCACCTTAGCAACAAATTTGATGCTTAGAAAAATATAGCTTACCTGTTCTAGTCCAAGAAATCCCATTGCTAAGAAAACAAGTTATTCTTCTATAATCTCCTTTGTGCCCTCCATCTCTTTCAACTAGAACTTTCCACTCTCATCTTTCCCATTTGACCTTGATCAATTCAAGCCCTTTATCATTTCCATTGTCATCATCTATAAACCTTTTTGTCAACACTTCATATGACTTAGGATCTTTACCAAACTTGGTAATAGCTTCCTAGTGGCCATAATCTACTTGAAAAACCTTAGGCCACTACCAAAAAGTGAACAAAGACCCATAATCATGGAATTGTACTAGGATACAACATGCTAGAAAATAATATATAACTAATTTTTATTTAGATGAATATGAATAAAGGAAAGCCCAAGGCCAAATATTCTCAAGAGCCCAAGATTTGGGGGACTATGGAAGGAGTTCCAAATTCATAACATTGCTACATTCATGTCTTATGGTTCTTGATATACAATTAGTTCCAATGTCTCATCCTCTAATGACAACCGCCCTTTTCCCTTTTGCAGAAATAAACTTTCCATCTTGCAATCCATTGTCCAACAAACTTTTGGTATTTGAATGAAGGAACTCCATAGAAAAATGTATTCCCATTAATTCACAGGCATGTATAGGAAGACCCTTGCAATTCATATATATAAAATAAAATGCATTGTACAACAAGGTCCTTGACTCCTATGGGAAGAATCTTTATTGAAATCAAATGTTGAAAGTGTACCTTGGTTTTGTTGCACCACATGCCGAAAGCAGAATATCATTTTGAGTGTGAACCTTCTCTATAGAGAAAAGAGACTCAACTTCAACATTTTTATTCATAACAAAATGAACACCTTCCTCTACCATCAAATCAACACGTCGTTGGATAACATCAAATTTATTTTCATATTAGGAACTCCATACATCATCAGGCCTCCAATTCAATCAACATGTTCATAAACAATGATAGAGTGCACATGAGATTTATTAAGTTGATCAACGACAACCAAACTAGGTGGACCACTACCCACGCTAACAACTTTCTTCCTACAACCAATGACACATCCATATCAAGATCTAGTTCACCACATCATAGAAAATAGACATTTATTTTAAAAATGATAAGAATCATAAGAATGACATTAAGAATTATAAAGAAAAGACACGTACCCTGTCCTCTTCTCAAGTGGACGTGGAACCATATAACCTTCTTCGAAATCTTTATCAATGATGGCACATTGAATAATTTTAATAGATACTAGATTTTCAATTATTCCTAGTACACACAAACCTTCACAAGGGGTAGGGCATACACATCTAGTGAATTCTGGAAAATTATTTGTTTCCAGCAATCGATCCAATGCTTCTCACCAATGCCCTTGGTGCACTAATTCATTCCACTGAGGTATTTTGTTCCCAAGAGGACATCCACTATTATCTTGCATGGAGGAAAAAGTTTCACATGTTCATAATACAAACAAGTGTACAATCTAGTAAAACAAAAAATATAGATGAACAAGGAATTTAATTAAGAAGCTTTGCAATATGCAAAAAGGAAAACACTCAAATAGTGAATATAAGTTGTAACGTATGAAGTTTGAATTATATAACTACATTATGTTTCCCTTTATATTTTAATAAATAATTAGGGGAAAATAAATGATGTCTAGACTTTAACTTGATGACAAAAGAGGGTTCCACAATTCATACACCTAGTTGATTGTGTCTTCAGTAGTGGCCCTGACTTGTTTTCCTCAACCACTTCTTTCCAATCATTCATCTGTGCTACAACATCTCTATATGCAAGACTCTCTCTCATACATCACAAAACCATGGTATTTAACTACATTGTCTATTTTTGTAGGTCTCTATGCCACCACTTTCTGTTCAATTTGTTGCAAAATACATAGAAATGTTAGCCCCATGACCAAGCCATCACACTCAACATTTATACAACTTAATATTTGATGACATTATCAAATCATTTGAAAGAGTTAAGTATTTTATACAATGGATTTAATATTTGACGATGATATACATGTTACGCAATTGAAATTAAAATAAACAAAAGAAGTGTTGAACTACGTGAAAATGTCTCTTGTAAACCCTGTCATTTTTTTATGTTGATTTGAAGCAAGTTTTTCCATCCTCTTCAATTCCTTAAAGGCATATTTCTTCATCCAGTCAGCCTCCTTTTCTTCCTTCACAATATTCCTAGCCTTCATTTCTTGGAACACTCTTTTATAGTATTGTGGGAATACTTTCACAAACTTTGGGAGGAAAGCTTCAAAATCAGCAAGGACTTCTCTTTCCAGCTAACTATTAGAGTGACATTGGTGTTATTGTATCATCATATTTAGTGTCATGACATCATCTTCCTCTTCAACATTTTCAAGGTCTACCAACTCGAGATTGCATCTTGAATCAAAATTTCCATCAACATTAAGAGCATAGGAAATACCTCCACTCATTCCAGCTGCAAAATTCCTCCCAGTTTCTCCCAAGATGACCATAGTTCCACCAGTCATGTATTCACATCGGTCATCTCCCACTCCTTCAACCACTTCTTTTGCACCATAATTCTTCACACACAACCTCTCTAATGTCATGCTATTGAAGTATGCTTCTCCACTTGTTTCCCCATATAGAGAAACATTCCCAATGACAATGTTTTCTTTAGGATCAAACTGGCTTCTTCTAGGAGGGTAAACCACGATCTTGTCTCCTGATAAACCCTTACAAACATAATCACTTATGTCCCCTTCCAACTCTAGGGTAACACCTGAACAAAGGAATTCCCCAAGGCTCTGACCTGCACTACCTGTTATTTTACAAGAATCATGTATGTGGGAAAACCTGTCATATTGTATCTTTTTGTAACTTCATGGCTAGGAATTGTACCAAAATCTCTATTGACATTCCTTATGGGCATCTCCATGTAAGCATGTATACCTTTCTCTAGAGTTTCCTTTGAAATCATGATCAGCTCTTGGTCCAAGGCCATATCTAGACCATAATCTTGGGCTTGAACACAATATTGAGCAACTTATGGGTGAATCTCCACTGCATGCTGAAGTAGCAAAGAAATATCAATATTTTCAAGCTTCTCATTACTGTCTATAACCTCTTTATCCATATCTAGCATATCTTCATGGTCAATCATCTCCTTTACAATTTTGAAACCCATCTCAAACATAACTTCACAAACTTCTTTGGAAAGCATGAAGAAGAGATTAATGACATGTTTAGGTTCTATTGCAAAATTTTTCCTTAAATAGGGTCCTAAGTAGAAATACAACCTAGACATGTGCTTTTGTGACATTTGCGCATCATGATGCAACCTAGACTGATAAGCGGTGATGTATTAAAATCAAACTCTTCTATACCAAGGAGAGAAACTATGACAACATCTCTTCCTATTTTCAGTTGACCATTTATTTGTAGAACTATACAATCATGCAAGTCATTAGCCACCAATCTATGATGAGTCTCTGCTAGCCCAAGTTCCCATGGCAGCCCAACATTTTTTATTCCTGTCCAGCGAGATGCTCCAGTACCACCATCATGTCCTAAAATAAATACATGATTTGCATGGCCCTTTACTACACCACTTGCTATCACTCCATCTCCAGCTTCAGAGACCAACTTTATGCTGATTCTAGCTCTTGGATTAGGATTCTGCAACAAAATCCATCAAAATAGTCAGATACATCTTTCTCACCTTCCAGCACTGCAAACCTCATATCTTGAACATGAAACCTTACAACATGCAAAGGCCCCCAATGTTTGGTTTAGAGGAAGGTAGATGGTTTTGACCAACTTTGGTTGACAGTCCTTTTAGGAGATGTACATTTCATTGTTTAGGCTAACAAACATTGGAAATTGTGTGTGGTTCAAGAAAAAAGGGATTGGGAAGAAAGATAATACTCAAAGAAGCCTCCAAATTCCAGACATCCAGAATAGGCACATCAAATTATAGTCTACAATTTAGATGAAATTTGTGCCTATGCATTTCATGTCAGAAAAAAATGGCCCTACTAGTATTTAAGCATAAATTATGAAATGCATTTTGCACAAATTAGTTGATAGAACTACATATAAATTTTAGGAACAAATCCTTCTAATATTCAACTGGAATTCCCAACCCATCTCCTTCTAGGATATCCCAAGGCATGCCAAATTCTTAGACCACTGTAAGAACTGAATAAAAATAAAATAGCACATAACAAAACAATGTGTACATATTCTTTAAAAAGTAAAACGAAAATTCTTCCTTTAAGTCATTACTCTATAATTTCCTTAAAATCATAAATAAGTTGTGTTAGATCTTCAACAGAATAAATATCATGATGTGGAGGGCTAATAAGCCCACATTGGTAGTTGAGTTTCTTGTAACAACAATATCACCAATGACTTTATGGCCATGAATTTCACCACCCTCGCCAGGCTTTGCACCCTGTAGAGGAACATTTAAAATAAATGTTAATAGAAAATATCCAGTCTAATGTAGGAAGGAGCCTTCACATGCATGCCTGAAAGTATACCATGCACAAAACATAATAAGCCTAACAACATGTCTTGGCAATAAGTGCAAATCATGATGTTATCTCAGAAGATGTGCTCTCCCAAACTGCCACCAGTATCATCTATGAAGTTCCTTCATGTCTAAAGAAAATACAAATGAGAAGTTGGTCAAATGGCCAATGGAGCAGCCTCCATCACAGATGGAATTCTCAAACTTTTGGGTGCATATACACATGAATGCACAGATTTTCCACTCATCTTATAGACCTTGAAACTTGATAAGAGTGGACAGAATTTCGGGAAGCTCAGGCACACAATAGAGAAGTAACATAACATCTTTGATGTGCCAAGTGACACTGAATGAAGACAACTTTAATTAAAATTTTGAACCACAGGAGACAGAGGAAAAGAAGTTTGAACCACAAAATTTTGAAAATTTGGCTACAGTTTATAAAGAAATTGATGTTTTTAAGTATTTCATGGTGTTTGTAATAGTGATAAGTGTCTTTGAGATTACAAAAGTAGCATCTATGTCATGACAAAATCAGTGTGTCTGTCTGCCAGTAAAAAGAGCTAGAAATGAAGTTATGTGAAAAGCTAGAAAAGGAAAGTTCGTTTATGGGAGAAACTAGCAAAATGATCAAGATGAGTGATTCATTATCATCCTCATATACATACAACTAGTTTATCAGGAAATATAAATACTCTTCTTCTTGTTAAAAAAGGTCTGAAGTTTTTTTATAAAAAATATATCAAAATGGGAAGTTTTCCCACTTGCAGCGAACTCCAGGCAAGATAGCATTCAACAAGAATGCAGAAGAGTACACCATAATTCCATAGCTAAATACCTTGGAAATATTGTTAGAGATGAAGTTCACATATACTCCTTGAGGATACATGAGTTCACTATCTTTTTCTATCATATTCCTCTCGATCACCATGGTCATTGAGAAGACAACTGCCCATTTCCCACTTGACCCAAACCAGGCCTTGCAGAACACTATATACCCATATCCCATCTTTGTACCCAAACTTCCCCCTACAATGCACCCTATCTCCAAACCAATGACACCCAAACCATAATTTTCTAGTTAAATATAATTTGTCTCCTAATTAAATACAAATGCAAGTAGTCCATCCCCAAAGCAATACCAATGGTTTTCATTTTCACAACAACTCTACGTTTAGAGGGTGGCATAGAGTTTATGGCCATACCAGTTGTTGGAACTTCCTTCTAGCCCAAAAATCATAGTCCAACTGATAGAAAAAATCAAGTTCACATAACTCACTATTAAAGACAAGGATCTCATGCCTACAAGACAACCTCTAAAACTCAATGGCAAGTGCTATTGGAATTACACTTGATCAGAGCACTAGTTAAAAATGCATTGGAAACAAATCTAGTTCCTTTGTTGTCCACAACATAATCTCTCACCGTCCTTCTGGCTACCAAAGAGCTAGAGGAACCATCCATACTTAACCAGCTAGTTAGTACAATATTGATTAATGTTTCTATGAACCTTGGAAATATTAAGGAAGTTGTGTTGTATTTGTTCTTTAATTAAGGAAGAAATATCATATTCTTCTACTACTAACATTGACTACCCTTTTCCGCTCTGGGAAATGAATTTAAACAAGATATCCAAACCCAATACCCTCACTTCTCTATCTACTTGATCTTTAGACCTGAGACATCTGATCAACAACATTATCCAGTCATCATCGCCTGCTCCACTCATTGGAATGCAGATATAAGTTAGCTCTTTCCAAATGAATTCTGGATCAATATCAAATATTTCAGAGACTACAGGGGAATCCACCTCTGAGTCACCTTTGTCAATCTCCCATTCTACACATGTGACAAGCCTTGGTTGCACCCATGGCATTCTTTTCTCAGGAAACACAGACATGGAAGTAGGCACATGACATCAGACAATCATTCAGAGTTCCAAATATTTGATGAGAAAGCATGATTGTGGTCTCTTCCTCTGTCCAAGACACAATGCATCCACATAGCCCTCCACATCCACATATCTCTAGAGTCTGCAGTGACTGCTGCAGAATTTAAAGGAAGGAACTGGAGTGAGATGGAGTTCATAGCATGGGCATGGTAGATATATTTCATGAATTCCTTCATGGAAGGATGGGACATGTTGTTTGATATCATAACAACATTAGGAGCATAATGTGTGCTCAATCTAAACCCACTTATGCCTTCAGTTTGGGACCTCTTTTGGTGGCTGGAACATCTCTCTCACCGATCTCCAAATCAAGCCTTCCTCCTAACAGGCTTGTAATAAAAATTGATAAATTTCCCACGCAGGTGATTCCCGCTTCAAAAAAACTAGTGGTTCCCCTTACAACTTCACTAAAGCTAGCCATTGCATCCACCCAACCATGTTTATGATAACCAACATAATCATGCATCGACTTCTTTCACCGTTGAATACCACCATTTCAAAAAACACTAGAGTGTGAATTTTTCCAAACCTCTGAGAATAAAAAATCATTCATCGGTCAATCCATTTTTTTTTCCTCCTTGCAAATGCTAATTTTTTCCCTTAATGTTTAATTCTTCTTGTTAGTAAAGGAAATTACTTAAAAGCTTAGGGACAATTTTATTTGCTTTTTTCAGTAGGAAAAGAAAGGCCTTACATACCAACTAACATTAAAATGAACAAACCATGAAAGGTGGAGAAAATGACTCCTTGCAAATGATAATTATTGCCCTTAATGTTTAATTATTCCTATTAGTAAAAGCAATTACTTAAAATATAGGGACAATTTTATCTGCTTTTTCAGTAGGAAAAGAAAGGCCTTACATACCAACTATTGGTAAAATGAACAAACCATGAAAGGTGGAGAAAATGAGGAAGGTGAAATTATCAATGTTCCAATTATGAGGAAGGTGAAATGTTCCAATGTATTATCAATTATGTTTTGGTCCTTCTATGCTTGTTCAACATTCTTATATCTCTTTTTCCAATCCTCTCTTTCCCTACAGTCTACTTCTTAGAAAGTAGTTGAGTTCAAAGTCAGGAACTCATAACTTTGCAAAAACTACAATTTTAATGCCCACTAATTTTCTCACTCTTAACTTGTTCTTGCAAGATACGTGTAAGTCCACATACCACCAGAACAAAGCATATTCTCACCATATGTGGTGATCAAATATTTTCTACCTAAGGAATTCTTCCAAACCATAGACACTCCCTTTTACAATTTGACCAAAAATATTTTTACAACTTGAGACAATAGAAAAGATATTTTTGGATATGCCTGAACTTTTGTCCTCCACATAACATTTTTTTTTTTTCATTTATATAGTTTCTACTACTTTCCAAAACTATGTTATTTTCCCCATGACATGGGTAATACTTTGATGTCAATGCATTCAATTTTGGTTCATAAACATTATAGTTTGAGCAAATTCCAAAATGATGACACCTAATCATAAGTGTAGAGCTAAAACTAAATAGGGAAATATGGATGAAAGAAGTCCATGATACTGGAGAAAGTAGAAGCTAGGCACCGGATAGGATAATTTTAACAATGTCTAACAAATGAACACAAAGTAGGTTAATGGAACTAAGAGTTACATCTAAAGCAAACACTATGGGACTTAAAAATGCATAATAAATGGTTGACTATAATTAAAGGAGGTAAATAGTAGACTCTATTCCAAAAGAAGTAAATTGGAATCTACATATAAGGTAATCATGAACTTTTGCAATTCTTATATAAGATAATATAATGTTACTAATGTCCAACAAATGACCACAAAAATAGGGCAATGGGAATGAAGAGTACAACCAACATGAATACAATGTGGGAGTGCTAGTGCAACTCCTAGAAAGTGCCAAAAATAATACAAAGAAAGAAAACAACATAAGTATAACATAAGAACATATGTATAGTAGACAAAATACATGTGGGAACCAAGCAAGAGATCAACCTTCAGATATCTATATGAATTTTGAAATGTTGCAACCTTTACACCTAAGCTTATTGTTGTTGAAAAGGAGATCATGTGCAACATGATATTTCTACAAGTCTCGATCTAAACAGATATTGTTGAGATCAAATGACCAGATTGATTTGCCAATAATGGATTGTTCCATGATAACCTAAATATGTTCCTCAAACCAATACTAAAGCCTCTAATGGTTTCTGAATTATCTGTAGACCCTGGTTGGAAAACCCTAATTGGAAAAATGGTGGCATGGTAACCTAATAGAGTACATTATATGATGACATGAGAAGAACAAGGTCTTTAAGAAAAAACATTTTCTAAATACACAATCATGAACACTCCTTGCAAGTGATACATACCAATTGTACAAACTCATTCCCATGGAAACTTACACCACTAACCATTACTTTATCTATTGTGCTATCATTTATAGACCAAGAACAAAACCATACAAAACATAAGATGCAATTTAATAAGTAAAAAAAACCACGCTTACCCTTGTATTAACTCCATAAATTATGGTTGCAGTTCCTCATCCCTCAATCTTTGGATTCTCTTTGATACTGAGTCAACTGTCTCAAGTGACTCTTGAGTCTTGAGTGAAGATATTTTATTGTATCCCTTGTCTTATCAATCACTTCAAAATATGCTCACTTGGATTCCTAGTGGCTTAGTTGAAGACACTTCTTTTCATACACTCTTCTTATAGCATCTCTTGCCTAAAAAATCAGGTGTTAACAAACATGATAGTAGAATGGGGAAAGCATGCCTCATCTATCCTGAGAGAGAAATTTAAGCATCTACACTAGCATGCTTAAAACCTTCACAAAGGATGTGCACAAAAAAATATTTGCACTCATAAAAAAAAAATATTACAAGACTGGTGTAGAAATATTATTAGAGAAACCAAAAAGTTACAAGATAAAGGCATGTTGCATAATACCCAAAAGCTTACAGGGTGCATGAGTCTTTTCCCTTCTATAGAACTGATCCCTCATAGTTTGTGCATGAGCTAGCATTACAATATTTCCAAAATTATTTCTTCTAAGAAGATAAAGGCTTTCACTTAAAGTCTTCAAACACCATACTAGACAATTCCATTAAGGAAGGCATTGAAATATCATGTGTAGGTCCATCAATCATGTTCAGGGGTGTAAATATGTTTGAGATGGTAATATTAGCTATTAAATTTATTTGGAAACAAGAGTTCTGCTAGATCAATTAATTTGATATTCCAAAGTTTTCCAAAATTATGCAAATGTAGTTTGTAGTAACCAAGAAATCAGTGCATAGGGTTGCAAACAATGGATGTTAGTTAGAAACAATTCCTCAGTATATTGGTCACTGTGAAAACCTAGTAACAAACCTACTAAAAATAAACCTTCCGTACAACACGACAACCATAACAAACCTTGTTATACTGTAGCTGCTTTACATCCATGTACAGACTATAGAGCCATACAGCAAGGAGGGCAATGCTACAGTATGTGTTGTAACTCAAATTGACCCAATTAATTTTCTTTTTTGCTTCTTCTATATTGGCTCAAACTCTGTTGGATTTTCTCTTCTTCAAATCTATTTGGGTGTTCTCATTCATTTGACATGTCACAACTCTGTCCAACATTTTCCATCAACAATATGTGGGATCAAGCCTATCTACTTGTATTTGGTGTAAACTAGATACTACATCTTTCATCATATTACCATCAAAGGGAACAAGCTTGAATGTTGTGCCTTGAAGTTTCAAAATAGTTAGGACGATTCACTAGTATGATTCATAGATATTTTCTCTTTTCTTTTGTTGGAATTGAAAGAAGATTGATATTGGCACTAGAAACAGAAATTTCTTAAGGCATATGGGCAGTGCATAATGCAACTGCAGTGGGTACCACCATAGTTATCATTTAGGGTGGAATTGGTCCTGTAAGGATTTCTACCAATGACTTACATGTGCTTAATTTAAATCATTTAAAATTAAAATGGTATAGGGTGGTTGTGCAAGGACTTGGGACAAAATTTTGAATCCTCAAAAAGGTGAACGCATTAAGAATAATAACCTTTCTAAGACAACTAAAATAAACAAGCTCATGGTAAAGAAAGTGATTAGGTGCTATATGTTTGATGGAATTCATGATAGCTATAGGCAAGGTAGTTTCCAAGTTGCAACTAGACCATGGTTTGGTTATGGAAATAGATCCAACAAAGAGAAATAGGGTTACCTCCACTTTTGAACAAGCTGCAACTCACAAACTAAATGTTGCCAGGGCTTGGGACTTCAATGATGGCTAGTACAAGGTATTGTAGACTTCACCTGGTGCAAATGTTTTCGTTGATGTAGGAGATTCCTGCGAAGTGAAATATGTTTCCCTATATGGTGGCTATCTACTGGATCATGTAATCTTAACCATGTCACTAGAACCTAGAGATAATTATGAAGTTCAAGTTCAATTTTCTCTTGAACATGGAATTCTTGCAATGTTAGGTGTCATATCTACACAGAGGTTACCTTACACTTCTAGTGCATTTGACATTGGCTTAAATAGACAAAAGATGTCATTCTGAATAACACTTATGTTTAGCAAATGATTAAGAGGGTCACTACAGAGACACAAGTTTCAATAATTTTGGATTCTATATAGTATTGGGTCAAGAACTTGGAGCGGGGGCCAGTTTATGTAATTAGTTTGTTTCTAGTTCAATATCAAAACAACGTCATAAGAATCTAATAAAGGTTTCTTGGAAAAATCATCTCATGACACTATATTGAGTGCCAAAATGGTCAATCTCCTTGCATGATTGATTCCTATTTGGGTAACATGTTTAATGTATGGGGTTGTAATTTCATAATGTTGTACTTTCTTTATAAAACAGGGCAGCATAGTGGATAGTGATTGTTGGACATATTGAGATCCATCTTGCATCCTTACATTGTTTCATAGCCTTCAATATTCTTGTTCTCCTGCCCGTGTCTAACTGGATCTTTGTTCCACTAGCCAAAAAGTTTACAGGTCTCAAGCATGACATTATGTTGCTCCAAAGGATAGGATTTGGGACATTTGTTTCTATTCTTGCCATGATAGTTGTGGCACCCACAGAACTCAAAAAGCTTAAGGAATCAAAGGATAATGGTTTAGTATACCTGCCCAATGCAACAATTCCAACAAATATCTTCTGGTTGCTTCAACCATACATTCTTAACAACATACCAGAATCTTTGCAATTAGGTAAAATACAAGCAACAATTAAGTTTCTGAAATTTGGGGCAAAGCCACCTTCTACATTGAAGACGCTGCCAGAGGAAATGGAAAATGGAAACCTTATAGACAAGCTTGAGATATTATTCAACTCATGCATCCTTCATGATTGGAAGGATTCAATCATCACGTTGCAGACAACCAAGGCTCTCTTGCCTTGATCTAAAGATCTCAAAATTGTCAATCGATGCATTAACACAATTGCATGTAAAGCAATGGTGGATCCATCAAAGGTAAAATGGTCTTACAACCACAGTAGAGGAAAAAAGTATTATAATACATTGGAGAGTGTTTCAAGCCCTTCATTGAGTGAACTTCATAGCCGGAGATACTACTATGTTCCAAAATACTGGTGGGTAGAAGATATTGATGAGCTAAAAATATATTTGTATTGGAGAGTTATATTGGCCATCAAATCAACTAGAAAGGTTTTTTTTGTATTTGATTGGAGAATCATTGTGAGTGTACACTTCTCGTTGGTTGCAGGGTATGTCCAAGGAAAACTCCAAGGCTGAAACAAAAAAATGAAATGCAAGGAAAAATTCTAATGATAAATATGCAGAGATTACTAGAAAACATAAGCTACTTTTGGAGTCAATTGTGTTTTTGTTGCCACCAGAGAAGAGTTACACCTCATACCAATTTTTATCGAAGTGTGCTTCGGGAAACAACCATTTTAGGAAATACTAGAGAACTTCATGATGCAGCCTTAGAGTACTACAACAAGCCCATTCCAACAAAGACATAAAAATAAAAAAATAAGAACATTGTCAACAAAAATCATGGACTTTGTATAAAATAGAAGATCATCTTATGCAACACACTGTAGGAATTTACAGGGTAAGTTCCTCAGAAAGAATACCAAAAGGACACCGCTCACAACCAGATCTCAAATCAATACACCAGTATTTTTGACGTGGTTAAAACCCTCAGAGTGCAAGGAGGGAAACAGTCCACGGCCTGTCCCAACGTGGGTACAGACAATTTATTAATCAAAGAATGAAAATTTACATAAGCTTCTCTCATGCACGGATTACCCGAACAATGACCCTCCATGCACTTTAAATAGAACTCATGGACCAATCGGGTGTCAAGCCACGGATCAAGTGTCGATAATACCGAGGTGAGAGTGAACCGTCGGATCACTACATATCGTGACCGTCGGATTGTAAGTTACAATATGTACAACGGTAAAGAAACACACTTTACCTAACTCTATACCTAACTCTAAACTAGACCAAGTTGAACTTAACTATATCCTATGTGTCGGAATATCCTAACATCCCCCCTTAAGAACAACTTGGGATAGGATTGAAGGATTTACAAATATGACACAATAGGAGAAGGAAGGAGGCACTAGAGCCTATCCCCCCTTAGCGACAACTTCCTGAACTCCAAGCATATATCGAAGTTTAGTGAACTTCGCCTCTGTGAGAGCCTTTGTGAAGATGTCTGCAACCTGATCATCTGTTGGACAATATTGCACTTCAAGAACATGGTCATGAATGAGCTTTCTGATGAAGTGCATGTGTAATTCGATGTGTTTGCTGCGCTGATGCTGAACTGGATCTTTGCATAGCTGAATGGCACTTTGATTATCACACCAAAGTGTGGTTGGATGCTGCTGCTCAAAGCCAAACTCTGATAGGATCTGACGAAGCCACAAGGCTTCCTTACTAGCTTCCACGGCACCACGATACTCTGCTTCTGCTGACGAAAGAGAAATGGCAGCCTGTTTCTTACAAGCCCATGTAATTGGTCCTGAACCAAGAGTGAAGACATAACCGGCAGTAGACTTCCGATCATCAGGGTCACCAGCCCAATCAGAATCAGTGAAACCAACTAACAGAGGAGCTGCTTTGGCACTGTAATGAATCCCAAACTGTACTGTACCTCGAACATAACGAAGTATTCTTTTAGCTGCTTTCCAATGACTTTCACGGGGGTTTTGCATAAAACGAGCAACAAGGCCAACAGCAAAGGAAAGATCAGGACGAGTATGGGTTAAATACAAGAGTTTTCCTACAAGTTGACGGTATAAGGTAGCATCAACTTCAGGAGAAGTACAAGAGACTGAAAGTTTGACTCCAGACTGAAAGGGAGAAGGGGCTGGCTTACAGTCTTCCATGTGAAAATGACGAAGAATATCACAAGCATACTTGGACTGGGAAAGGGAAATACCTTCCTTGGATTGCAAGACTTGAAGACCGAGAAAATAGTGTAAGTGTCCTAAGTCTGTCATTTCAAATTTCTTTTTAAGGATAGACTTCACATGGTTTATAAGGTTGGGATCACTGCCAGTAAGGATAAGATCATCAACATAAAGAACAAGGATGATAAGAGAGTCACCCACTTTCTTGGTGTAGACAGTATTGTCAGAATGACACCTAGAAAAGCCAGATTCTAAAAGAAAGCTATCCATTTTGGCATACCAAGCCCGAGGAGCTTGCTTGAGACCATAAAGGGATTTCTTAAGTCGACACACAAGGCTGGAGTCTGTTTGTATGAAGCCAATGGGTTGTTCCATATAGATTTCTTCCTGCAAGTCCCCATGCAAGAAGGCAGATTTAACATCCATCTGATGGACTTCCCATTTTAAAGAGGCAGCAAGGGAAAGAACAAGGCGGATAGAGTTCATTTTGGCAACAGGGGAGAAGGTTTCAGTGTAGTCAATGCCTTCAACCTGTGAAAAGCCCTTAGCAACTAGACGAGCTTTATGTTTATCAACTTTCCCATCTGGTCCATACTTGGTTCTGTAAACCCATTTGCATCTAACAAGTTTGCGTCCCTTTGGTAGAGGAACAAGATCCCATGTATCATTTGTCATCAATGAATGATATTCTTCATTCATAGCTGCTTCCCAATGTGGATGGCCTGAAGCTTCTGCAAAAGTGTCAGGATCATGATTTACTGGAGCTTGAGCCAGTAAAGAAGAGGCTCTTTCAAACTGAGAACGTGTACGTCGCTGATCTGTAGGATCACCGGCAAGATCACCTGCTGCATCCCGAGTAGCACGGACCCATCTTGGAAGTTGAGGATCCTGAGAAGGTGGGGGAGGATTATCATCCTCGCTTTCATCATCAGAAGAAGAAATGTTTTCAAAGATAGAAGAGATAGGAAGAGGTGGCACATCCGCCGGACTAGGCTCGCAGGCCGATTTATTTTCATCAAATTTTACATCTCTTCTAATGATAACATTTTTGGACTTAAATGGAATAAGTCTATAACCTTTTACATCTTCAGAATATCCAACAAAAGTACATTTCTCACTCTTAGGTTCTAAAGCTTTATGCTTTTCATCTGGAATATGGGCCCATGCTTCACTTCCAAACACACGAAAGTGACTTACATCTGGTTTAATGGAACTCCAAGCTTCTTCTGGAGTGATATTCTCTAGAACCTTAGTAGGAGTGCGATTGATTATATAATTTGCACAATTAATTGCTTCGGCCCAAAAACTAAGACTGAGTCCTTTAGATTGCAGCATACAATTAGCCATTTCCTTTAAGGTGCGATTTTTCCTTTCAGCTACACCATTTTGTTGTGGAGTGTATGGAACAGTATGTTGCATTTGAATTCCATTTTCGGTGCAAAAGTTGATGAATGCGTTTTTAACATATTCTCCACCATTATCAGTTCTTAGCTTAAGAATTTGATGTCCAGATTGTTTTTCAACAAATGCTTTGAAGGCCAAAAAAGTGCTAAATACTTCGCTCTTGAGTTTTAAGAAGTATACCCAAGTGCGTCTAGAGAAATCATCAATGAAAGTTAAGAAGTACTTGCAGCCAGAGAATGAAGCAACAGGAAGAGGACCACATAAATCACTGTGCACAAGCTGTAAAGGGGCTGAGGCGTGCCAAGAGGCACGTTTGTCAAAACTGTCCCGATGATGTTTTCCGAGTACACATCCGGAACAAACACCATCTTTGCAAGATACCATAGGAAGACCTGTCACCATATTTTCTTTACATAGATGCTGAAGGGAGCGATAGTTTAAGTGACCAAACCGCTCATGCCAAAGTTTGCTCACTTCATCATTATGAGCAACAAACACTGAGGGAAGATGGATGACCCAAAGTTGTGAAACTTATACAACCTTTTGGAATCATCAGCAAGACCAGTAGCTAGAATCTGTTTAGGATCTTTTAGATCCTTGATTACAACATCATGAGGTGAAAATTCAACAATTTTACCTTCACCTGAATGAGTTATCTGATAGACAGATAGAAGGTTGCAGGATAAGTTTGGAACACATAATACATCATTGAACTGACCATTGTCTAGATGAACAGTTCCAGTCCCTACAACATTAAGAGATCTATCATCACCAACATATATATTTTTGGTGTTACAATCATTTAAAGAAGAAAACATGGCTTGGTTTTTGGCCATGTGACAAGAGGCTCCAGAATCAATGAGCCACTCATGAGAATGAGAAGAAGAAGAAGATACATTTAATGCATAACCAGACTGAGATGATTGACGATGACATGCAGAAAATGCCGTTCCGGAAGTTGAAGTTGAAGTAGGCTCCAGATGGATGTTATGTTTCTTCATTGCGGCTTCCAAGGCTTCCATCTTCTTAAAGCATTTAGATTCTAAGTGGCCATCTCGATTACAAAAGTTACAATGTCTGTCAGTCTTCTTCCATTTGTTTTTATTGGTCTTGTCATATTGCTGAAATGATCTTTCATCTTGAGGCTGAGTTGGTTTAGGACCATTCCTTTGAGGATAAGACTTCTTAGGATTCTTTGAATTTGGTTGCTGCTGGGCGGCTAACGCTTTCGAGGAAGAGTTTCCAAGATTAAGAAGACCAAGGTGTAAGAGTTTTTCTTGTTCTCTTATTAAGGAATCACAAAAGGAGTCAAAGGAAGGGGGCTTGTAGTCTTTGCCTTGACAAATGAAAGCTTCCCTGGTAGAATGGAAAGTGGAAACAAATACAGAGTAGGCTGGTCCCAACTTAGTAAGGATGGAATAAATAAGGTTACCATCTTCTTTCTTAACTTTAACACCTTCCAAGAGATATCTAAGGGTCTTGAATTTGGACAAGAAATCTTCAATGCAAGAAAAATTATTAGGATCCAAAGTAAGCAACTCATTCTCAAGTTGATGGGCTCTAATTTCATTTTTAATCCCAAAAACTTTAGCAAGTTTTTCTAATGCTTCATGAGGAGTTTCAATTTCTGCAATGTGGAATCTAAGATCAGGAGAAACAGACATTCCTATCAAACCACGTGCTTGATCTTGTCTATTTTCCCATTTTTCGGCCTTGTCTTCATCTTTGGGTTTCTTCTCTTGGTCTGTGGCTATTCTGAAGAGACCTTTACTTCTAAGTAAATCTCCCATGTAGGCTATCCATTGGAAGTAGTTAGTGCTGTCAAGAATGACTTGGAATGGACTTTCCATTTTTTTGAAAAAAAACTGAAGCTGAAGATGCTGAAAGTAAGTGGTCCAATGGATAGATCTCGAAAAAATAGGCGGTTTTAAAAAAAACGGCTCTGAAAAAGGCTTCCGGATGAAGAAGTTATGGCTTTTTGAAAAAAAATTGTTGACGTTGCCGGCAAAGTGCGCGAATGTGCGGGAATGAAAAAATCCGCCCCCACAAAATGGAGACTTGAACCCAAGACCTCTACTCTCTTAAAAAGTCTTTGAACCAATTGATCTATACAAAATATTTGAGAGAGAGAGAGAGAGAGAGAGAGAGGGGGGGGGGGGGGGGGGGCCTCGATTTGCGTGCTTGCCTTGGGAAGGCTCTTTTCCCCTACAAAACACAAAACACAAAACCCAACACGAATATGCAAAGAAAAACGAACCTTACGGCTCAAAGTTAGCTTTAGCCAAAAAACTAGAATTTTTTAAAAAAAAATTTCAAAGTTAGCTTTTAACCGAAAAACTAAATATTTTTCTCAATGTTTCTGATTTTCCAAGATCACACTAAGGTGCAGGGAAAAGAGCATACGCATGAGAAAAATCCTTTCTTTCTGTTTCTGATTTGCCCAGATCGCACAGAGTCGCAGGGCAAAGAGCATACGCAGAAATGAAAGGTATAGATCCGGGAAAAAAAAAGGCTAAATAAACCGAAACCGAAATAAGCAGAGAGAAAATGACAGTAAACTGCAAAAAAAACACTGTATACCTCCCGATCTGAAAAATGACGCAGCTAGGGCTACCGGAAACCTTTTCGCGTGAAACGAAAGGGGTTCCTCACTGAAACAGATGCTCCGAACGCAACAGAGCAGTCCTCTCGGCCCGAAAGCAGTCAGAAACAGCAGATCTAGGAAACGACAGCCGCATGCAGTTCTACCGGCTTCAGATTTGGATCACCAACGGAAGCGGCCCTCAAATAGCTCTGATACCATGTAGGAATTTACAGGGTAAGTTCCTCAGAAAGAATACCAAAAGGACACCGCTCACAACCAGATCTCAAATCAATACACCAGTATTTTTGACGTGGTTAAAACCCTCAGAGTGCAAGGAGGGAAACAGTCCACGGCCTGTCCCAACGTGGGTACAGACAATTTATTAATCAAAGAATGAAAATTTACATAAGCTTCTCTCATGCACGGATTACCCGAACAATGACCCTCCATGCGCTTTAAATAGAACTCATGGACCAATCGGGTGTCAAGCCACGGATCAAGTGTCGATAATACCGAGGTGAGAGTGAACCGTCGGATCACTACATATCGTGACCGTCGGATTGTAAGTTACAATATGTACAACGGTAAAGAAACACACTTTACCTAACTCTATACCTAACTCTAAACTAGACCAAGTTGAACTTAACTATATCCTATGTGTCGGAATATCCTAACACACACAACTTAAACCTTGAAAGTTGTAAAGTTGACTGATGCATATTTGGCAAAGAGTGCTCGAGATGTGAATCAATCAATTTCATGATTCACCTTTCTTGCGGAAGTTATTAAAAAAGTATCAACAAAGCATTGACATGGGCAACAATGCCTTGACTAGGGACTCAACTAAACTTCGGTGATCGAGGTAAACTCGAAGGCATAAAAGATCTAGATTTTGGAATTGATACATCTTCGAACAAATGTACCCCAACTGAAGCATCAAACATATATGATTATTTACATACCTTCGAAAGTTAAGCTTTACAAGTTCCTTGTATGGATGGGGGATGATTTTGTATGCCACTGTTAAAACTAATGTTCAATTATGAACACTTATAGGGTTGGATAAGGATTTTCACGTTTTCCAGGTTTTCTCTATCAATAGAGATTTTATATTTTTCTTTCAATGGATGTAATCTTGTTTTACTACTTCAGAAGCTTAATATCATGTTTAGATATAATAACATGATCTGAGGAACAACAACATTTTTTCCTGAATTGATTAGGACAACAATGGGAGAGTCATGAAACTTACATGAGCTCCAATAGACATGAACTTTGAAGACAAAAAGGCTCTACATTTATATTTGTTTCTGGTGTTGTAGTGTTAATATAATCATTGTAGGGATTATGATGAGTACACTGCACTTACATGAGCTCCTGCAGATATATGAAGATAGAGAGGCTTTTCATTTTTAGCAGGCCCATTTGCTAGATGGTATCTATCCTTGCAACATTAAAATTTAGATAAGAATCTCAAATTTATATTAAGAATATTCATTGGAAAACATGTCAATTTTAGTATTCTCACCTTGTTATAACAACAACACCAGTCTTTTCTTGAATTTGTAACAAAAATTTGTTGACAATGTCATTCAAATAATGAAAAAATCATAAATGTCATGCACAATCTATCAAAATAAAGGCCATATACCCAAGTCATTGAAAGTAAATCTAAGAAAAAAGAGATTGAAAAGGCTTACATACTTCTTCTTGCATTTGACTTCTTGTGAGCTTGTATTACACATTAGGATCTGCATCATTTATAACAATTTATCTAGCTAAACGCTGTAAGAATGGATAACTATATTGAATCCATTAGTGGAATCCTTTTTTAACTTTGAAAATTGTTGGAAACAGAAAAAATAGGAGGATAAAAGCAGCAACGACATCCCTAATTCATCCTTTGGATAATAGTTCTACTTGACATCAAACAATAGGTTGACAAGTGGTAAATTAAGGAAATTTTTTTTGCTTAGAAACAACTAAAAGAGGTCAATTCTATTTTTGTTGATAGGCATCACGCTTGAAATTTTTTTTTTTCGTAATAATGATGACTATGCTCACAAAATCATCCTCAGTAAACAATACGAAAACAAGGTTTCAAAACAAAAACTAAACTCAATTGGAAACCATGCAAAGGGTGACCATAATGGCATTTTTTTTTTTTTTTTTTTTTTTTTTTTTCTGCCCTCCAAAATCATTAGGGAGAATTCATCTCCTTGATGGTCTTCCCTTTATATAAAATTTTGAAAGTAGGTCACAAGGTTGGATATCAGTTTTCTCTGGAGGGTAGTAGTAGCAAAGGGCTCTTCATTCTTTCATTCCTTCAAACCTCATACCACTAGATTCAATACAAGCAAGGCACCTTTGACAACTTGTCATTTATAGTTCACTATGATGCACCCAGTCTCTTGATTTATATTTGATTTATACAATTATGCTTTCTGATAAATCTTTGAATCTTTGTTGCAAGTGATAAAATTTTTGCAGCTATATGTAGTTTTACTATGCATGCACTGAGTCATTTTGTAACTTAAGGTACATGTTTCATGTTGTTATCACCTAGATTGAACTCAGGGTGAAGGGAGGCAATTCCAGGGTAACCACAAACCAAGCTTAGCCTAGTAGCTAGCCCTACTAGGATGGGAGAGGGTTCTCTCCTTAAGGATCTCAATCAAGATGACTGGATTAGGTAAAGGATTTTAGGCTAGGTATAGTAGCTCAAAAGGTTTTGATTGTTTTGTTGGTGTTTTGCTAGATCAAATGGAGCTGGGTAGTTTAGGTGTGGGAAATTAGGTCAGAAGTGCAAGGTGTTCTATTGGGCAAGGTAGGCATAGGCTTTAGCACTTTAGGCTTAATGGTGTGAGGTGTTTAAGACTGATGAGGAGCTAAGGAGGGCATGTGACAATCATGGATCCTTCTCAAACAATAGAAAACATGAAATATTGAATGATTTCCCAAGGCAGAGCACTGTTACAATGGATTCTACCTATCAAACTTGATAACATTCAATAAGAAGCAATGAAATGGATGATGGCATACATAAAACATGTAAACAAATGATTAAAAAAGAAGAAACTGTGCTAAAACTCCATACCACAGGGATCCCATAAAAATAGTTGCAAATCTGATTAATCTCCTTGCCAAACTGCTTACAATGATGTACAATCAAGCTCTGAGCATCCAAGTGAGTCCAACCTCAACCAATGTCTAAGAAAATACATAATATAGGCATCAAAACCACTCATCCTAGCCTCAGGGGTTGAATCCATGAGAGGAGGAGCAGTTACAAAACAAACTAAACTGAAAGCTAAAGACTAGGGAGGTCAAACAGACTCATCCCTAAGGTGAAGGAAACTGATTCATTACATGCCACCTTGTCCATTTACCTGATGTATCTATCCCAAATAACCAAAATATACATTAATTACAGCATGATTTTACATTACATCAGTAAAAAGATCAAAATTCCAAAGATAAAAGCAAATTCTAGAAGAAACAGTGAAAAAATCAGTAATCTGTCAAGTGCGCAGTGCCAGTGTCAAAAGCGCAGCACCTGAAGGGAGTGCACAATGCCAACTTCCAGCTGAATTTTGAATGCCTTCCTAACCTCCAAATCTGGCTCATGATCGCTCATTGGAAAGCTTGTCTTGTATAATTTCCAAATATACCCTTAGTTTCCAGTTTGACCTTCATTTTCCCCTCCAAAATTACAATCTCCCAAGATTGCTCAAACGCACAGTGCCAGGCTCCAAAAACAGGCAGAAACATGAAATTTTGGTGGTTTTTCGGCATTTTCACCTAGCAAAACTGACTTTCTCACCTGGAAACATGGTTTTTTTGAATGTACATGGCCTTCTGAATCCAATGGTGGTGGCCATTTCTCCAAAAAGTGCCCCAAAAAAGTGCGTAGTGCCCTAGGCACTGCGCGTTTGGCTAGTGGACTGATAAAATAAATGCCTGAAAATGACAGGAAATGCTAACACTTCAAGCCCACTTTTGACTACCTTTCCGATGTCCCAATTGAGTGTGGGATAGTGCGTTGGAAAGCTTTTTGAGTCTAGTTTCCATAACATCTTGAATTTTTCAATTTGGAGTTCATTTTCCCTATCAAAAGCCCAATCTCCCAAGACTGGTCAAACGCGCAACACCTGAAGGGAGTGTGCAGCGCCACTTTCAAGACAACTTTTGGAGGTCTTCCTCAACTCCAAATTGAGCTCATGATATCTCATTGGAAAGGTCTCTGTGTCTAGTTATCATTTTAGTCATCTTGCAAGTCATTTGGTCACCCTAGCTAGGAGAAATATTGATGTTCCCAAGGTTACTCCAGAATGCATCAACTCTCCTGAGGCAAATGATGTTTTGGACATTTCTTCCACACCATGAGACCTGTGTAAAAACTGAAGGAAGTTTTTCTTCCTGGGTCTATGGTGGAAAAAAACCTCTCTCACTTTTATCAAATGCATCTTATCTTGCTCAAAAAAATCATTTGAATAAAACATATCCCGATGTGTGGGACAGGGGATTTGTAGAAATGAAGGGAAATGAAGGGGATGAGGGGCTTCTAATTTCTTGAGAAAATTTTGGAAAGTAGGGAGGGATGTTAGGAAGTAGGGGAAAGTGGAATTTCAAGGATTGAGTGAGGGAAAGGGGTCCAAAAGGGAAAAACACAGGCCTAACATAGAAAAGTGTCAAATTGTAGCAATAGGCTAGGTTTTGTGGGAAAATGATGAATTTGAGGGATATCAATGATGAGAAGTTTTTAAGAAGGTATTTTAAGGATAGGGGAAGGCGTATGAGCATCAGGATATAAGTTTTGTTGATGATTTTACCATCCAAGAAAAATTACCTTCAAAACCCTAGGAGAGGGAAATGAGCCTTACCTAAGCACAACTGAAGCACAAACAAGGTGTAAAATGACCCATTGGAACTTTAAATAATGATGACAACTAATTTAAATGATGGTACATTCAGCCGAATGGTGACATGGACCAATACTTGGAAAACTTTGGAAGGAGTGAAAACAATCCTAGACCTAATACCTAGGGACCAAATTTTACTTGAAGACTCACTGAAATGACAAAAAATTGACTTTGACACCCCAAGACCACTTTATAAGAGCATATTTGATCACTGGTGGAAGGCTGCAATGACTGACACTAACATTGGCCTTATTTGGGATGGCAGCTCCTTGGAGGTGTCATGAACACCATAGACCAAGTGCCTCATCCATTGGGCAATATGATCAAAAAATCAAACTGAAATGCATGACTGAAAACTGACGACACAAACTGACTCTGAAACTGACTTGAAATTGACTGAAAATTTGACTCAAGACTTACTTAACCGAAACAAGTACTTACAAAGCTTTTTAATGGCAGTAGACCATCGAGATTTGAGGGCTTCAAATCATGATGACAACCACCTGCCTACTGATGAAATATGTACAATCATGTGAAGTGGGCCTTCCAATGTAACCAA
Organism: Pinus tabuliformis; assembly: GCA_031772625.1. Lineage (NCBI taxonomy): Eukaryota > Viridiplantae > Streptophyta > Pinopsida > Pinales > Pinaceae > Pinus > Pinus tabuliformis. The sequence goes on from CM062817.1 coordinate 92,915,358, forward strand.
TCCAGTAGATGGCTACTTAATGAAATTTTTCTCTCACTTTCCCTAAGCAGGTAGAATGATGTACATGTAGGCAACTCGAAATAACAACTAAAACCAAGGCTTATGCTAATGAAGCAGACAACATTCATCTTCTTCAATGCTTGCAAAAGACTGCTGAAGGGATCTTGAAAACCCTAAAGCATTACCATATATCGAGATCCAATAGCAAAAATACAAGTACTCCCTTCATTCTGATCTGAAAGAACATTTGGTTTTGATTGATAGGAAGGCATAGAGAAGTATAACCTTCTCTTATCTGAATGTTGGCTGTAAATTCTTCGAGCATGAGAAATTATGACTCGATTTCTGGCATACTCTCTCTCTCAGGCTCATACTCCCCAAATTCATAGTCTAAGTCATTCTTAAACAGAAAACATTCTTCAACATTATCAAAATGACAGCCTTATCATCTTCATGGAAGAAAACAATATTTATCAGTTGATCTATAAATCTAATTTCGAGACTGTCCTCCTTTAAACTCAGATTTTCATTTTCAAAAGTGGAAGAAGTTTCACTAACACCTTCTTGACTATGTGAACACTGCAAACCTGCATTAGCTTGGGCTATAACATGACCTTTTAGGAGTTGATCTATCTCATCTTCAGATAGAGGAGAAATTACTTTTTGTTTTCTTTTGCTAAAACAGTAATTGTCTTCTTTCCCTCCTAAAGATTCACAAGGTTGTTGAATATGGTCTTGTGTGTCAAAGTGATTAGCTTCTTCAGATTTTTCTTGAAACTCAAAACTGAAATTTATATCATTTACTACAGAGTCATCCAAAGAAGATTTTTCACTTACTTGAACAAATATCTCGTCTTGTTTTTCATAAAGGGATTGGAGTACCTCCTTCTGAAGACTTTGTTCTGATGGGATGAGAACACTTGTGTTGATAACTTTGTTTTCTTCATTCAAGGTGATCTCAACAATAGAGCTCTCCTTGATGGGATCTGGAACAACATACTCGTGATCATCACAATCTGAATCTAGATCTGAAATAGCTAACTTGACTTTATCAGAATCTGAAATTGGAACTTGATTTTCTTGTGTACCATCTTCTACTATGAGCATATCTGAAATAAGACCTTGTCTTCCATCATTTTCAATTGTACTAAGATCTTGAACCTGCTGAAAATTTTCCTGAGCATCTTGACAAGTATCCTCTAAGCTCTCTTTATGCTGCTGAAATGGATTTTCATATAGGGCTTCCATGATCTCATCGTCCATGAAGTCATCATCTTCATAAATTTTCCCAGGATTTTCAATAAAACTATAAACATGTTTGCAATAGTTCTGAACTAATATTAAGGATGGATAAGATTCTTTATACCTTTCAAAGCACATGGTATGAAAATCTTTTAAACAGTAAATACAGGCAGGCAACAAAACTTCATACCAAGATCGAGCTTCACCTTCCAGAGTGGCCATGAATATCTTCATCAAGCAGTCTTCAGGAAAATCAACCTTCAACTTGTGAATATGCATGTGAAATCTAACTAGATGTAAAGCAACATCATTCCTATCATCATCTTTAAACATAGGAAAATTCCTTTGCCAATCTACCTTAGGAATTTTATTTGGGAAACCTGGAATGTGATCTCAGCTCATGGGAGCATACCTTCGAGCAAACAAATCCATTTTGATAACAATGAATTCACCAAGAAATTCTTTAGGCTATTGGTTCTTGAAGAGTGGAGTTGCCATAAAAATTCTGAACCTTGGGATTTTTCGACACTGGAGTCGCCAGGTGAATGATTTCAGCCTTTCGGTGTCTAATCGTTGTCCACCATCAACAATCAGATCTAAACTTGATACATTTTACTGAGGAACATAAAACTACTTCCCCAGTATGGTCACCACTATGTTATCACCTAGATTGACCTCAGGCTGAAGGGAGGCAATTCTAGGGTAACCACAAACCAAGCTTAGCCTAGTAGCTAGCCCTACTAGGCTGGGAGAGGGCTCTCTCCTTAAGGATATCAGTCAAGATGACTAGATTAGGTAAAGGATTTTAGGCTAGGTATAGTAGCTCGAAAGGTTTTGATTGAATTTGTTGGTGTTTCGCTGGATCAGATGGAGCTGGGCAGTTTAGGTCTGGGAAATTAGGTCAGAAATGCAGGGTGTTCTATGGGGCAAGGTAGGCATAGGCTTTATCACTTTAGGCTTAATGGTGTGAGGTGTTTAAGACTGATGAGGAGCTGAGGAGGGCATGTGACAATCATGGATCCTTCTCAAATAGTAGAAAACATGAAATATTGAATGATTTCCCAAGGCAGAGCACTGTTACAATGGATTCTACCTATCAAACTTGATAACATTCAATAAGAAGAAATGAAATGGATGATGGCATACATAAAACATGTAAACAAATGATTACAAAAGAAGAAACTGTGCTAAACTCCATACCACAGGGATCCCATGAAAATAGCTGTAAATCTGATTAATCTCCTTGCCAAACTGCTTACAATGATTTGCAATCAAGCTCTGAGCATCCAAGTTATTCCAACCTCAACCAATGTCTAAGAAAATACATAACATAGGCAACAAAACCACTCATCCTAGCCTAAGGGGTTGAATCCATGAGAGGAGGAGCAGTTACAAAACAAACTGAACTGAAAGCTAAAGACTAGGGAGGTCAAACTGACTCATCCCTAAGGTGAAGGAAACTGATTCATTACATGCCACCTTGGCCATTTGCTTGATGTATCTATCCCAAATAACCAAAATATAAATTAATTATAGCATGATTTTACATTACATCAGTAAAAAAATCAAAATCCCAAAGATGAAAGCAAATTCTGGAAGAAACAATAAAAAATTGAGCAATCTATCAAGTGCGCAGCGCCAGTGTCAAATGCGCAGCGCCTGAAGGGAGTGCGCAGCGCAAACTTCCAGCTAAATTTTGAATTCCTTCCTGACCTTCATGTAATGCCCCACTTAAATCTCATCTTGCAAATTTTATTAATGTTTACATTATCTAAAAATATTGAGAAATATTGGTCTAATATAAAATTCATGATTTCTATTATTCAAATTCCCAACCTGCCTTCTCAAATTGAATCTTAGGTAGGATGTGGTCTCCTTCCATTATTTCAAATAATATATATATTCATCTCACATTTCCCAATGTACCCTCACATTTACTTGGGAGAAGACATGGTCCTCCCTAACTAATTATCAATATATATATTCATCTCACATTCCCCAATGTACCCTCACATTTACTAGGGAGAAGACATGGTCCTCTCCATTTAATTACATCTCACATTCCCAAATGTATTCTCACATTTACTTGGGAGAAGACATGGTCCTCTCCATTTAATTACATCTCATTCCCAAATGTACTCTCACATTTACTTGGGAGAAGACATAGTCCTCTCCATTTAATTACATCTCATTCCCAAATGTACTCTCACATTTACTTGGGAGAAGACATAGTCCTCTCCATTTACTTATCAATCTATATATATATATATATATATATATATATATATATATATATCACATTCCCAAATGTACTTTCAGATTTACATGGGAGAATACATGGTCCTCTCCAATTAATTTCTCAATTTTATATTCATATCACATTTCCAAATGTACTCTTAGCTTTACTTGGGAGAAGAGAAGTCAACTGTAAGGATGGATGAGAAGTTAATGACATTAATGAGAGGTGGTTGAGATGGAGAAGAGAGGGAGGGTATAAAAAGGGAAGGGGGAAGGGAGAAAAGGGCATGTGGGGGTCTTGCTTGATTTTGGGATTGGCTGTGATTTTAGGATTTGCTGTGATTTTGGAGACCTTAGGAACCTGTGGAGGTTTCTTGGGTTGTTGAGAGGAGGGAATTATTGTTCATCTTGGTCTGGATCAGTCATCTTGGACACACACACTACATCTGGTTGGACTTAGGCTAAGAGGGCTAGGCAACCTGTGGAGGTTTCCTAGGCTAGGAATTGTTTCCTAGTTGGCTGGGAAGTATATCTAGTTGGGTGAGTCAAGAGGAGCGTTCATTAGGAGCAACAGCTCAAAGGCATCTCCACCAGCCACCGGTACAGGTATTCCTCTATAGATTACTCATGTAAATTTATCAAAATGAAATGTTCACCATAATTTATAAAGATTAGAATTTAAATGGTAAAATTTTATTTGTTTAAAAGTCTTGTAAGAAAGTAAACTATTGCCTCTTATTGCATTTAAATTCATCAGAACTAGATCTGTTAGAAGACCTTAGGATAAGGCTCTTACACTTCAAATATGGCTCATGATAGCTCATTGGAAAGCTTGTCCTGTCTACTTTCCAAATCTACCCTTAGTTTCCAATTTTACCTTCATTTTCCCCTCCAAAATTGTAATCTCCCAAGACTGCTCAAACGCACAGCGCCAGGCTCCAAAAACAGGCAGAAACATGAAATTTTGGTGGTTTTTTGGCCTTTTCACCTAGCAAAACTGACTTTCTCACCTGGAAACATGGTTTTTATGAATGTACATGGCCTTCTGAATCCAATGGTGGTGGCCATTTCTCCAAAAAGTTCCCCAAAAAAGTGCGCAGTGTTCTAGGCATTGTGCATTTGGCCAGTGGATTGATAAAATAAATGCCTGAAAATGACAGGAAATTCTAACACTTCAAGACCACCTTTGGCTGCCTTCCTAATGTCCAAATTTAGTGTGGGATAGCTCGTTGGAAATCTTGTTGAGTCTAATTTCCTTAGCAGCTTGAATTTTTCAATTTGGAGTTCATTTTCTCTATCAAAAGCCCAATCTCCCAAGACTAGTCAAACGCACAGCGCCTGAAGGGAGTGCGCAATGCCACTTTCAAGACAACTTTGGAGGTCTTCCTCAACTCCAAATTAAGGTCATGATAGCTCATTGGAAAGGTCTCTATGTTTAGTTATCATTTTACTCATCAAGCAAGTCATTTGGTCACCCTAGATAGGGGAAATCGTGATTTTCCTAAGGTCACTCCAGAAGTGCATCAACTCTCCTACGACAAATGATGTTTTGGAAATTTCTCCCACACCATGAGACCTGTGTAAAAACTAAAGAAGGTTTTTATTCCTGGGTCTATTATGGACAAAAACCTCTCGCACTGTTGTCAAATGCATCTTATCTTGCTCAGAAACATTATTTGAATAAAACTTATCCCGATGTGTGGGACAGGGGATTTGTAGAAATGAAGGGAAATGAAGGGGATGAGGGGCTTCTAATTTCTTGAGAAAATTTTGGGAAGTAGGGAGGGATGTTAGGAAGTAGGGGAAAGTGGAATTTCAAGGATTGAGTGAGGAGAAGGGGACCAAAAGGGAAAAACACAAGCCTAACCTAGAAAAGTGTCAAATTGTAGCAATAGGCTAGGGTTTGTGGGAAAATGATGAATTTGAGGGATATAAGTGATGAGAAGTGTTTAAGAAAGTATGTTGAGGATAGGGGAAGGCGTATGAGCATCAGGATACAAGTTTTGTTGATGATTTGACCATCCAAGAAAAATTACCTTCAAAACCCTAGGAGAGGGAAATGAGCCTTACCTAAGCACAAGTGAAGCGAAAACAAGGTGTAAAATCACCCACTGGAACTTTAAATAATAATGACAACTAATTTTAATGATGGTACACTCAGCCGAATGGTGACATGGACCAGTACTTGGAAAACTTTGGAAGGAGTGAAAACAATCCTAGACCTAATACCTAGTAACCAAATTTTACTTGAAGACTCACTGAAATGACAAAAATTTGACTTTGACACCCCAAGACCACTTTATAAGAGCAGATTTGATCACTGGTGGAAGGCTGCAAAGACTGACACTAACACATGTAATTCCATTTAATTTCATTATTACTTATGTCTTTGAAATCTGACCCTGACCAATCAAAATTATTTATTGAACTCACCTTGACTCTTTACCATATATAGATAGCCTCAAAGTGAGCCTTGAGTGTGTTGATCATCTTGAAATAAACACATATTTATTAAGGAATTTAGACTTCTGTGATCCATAATATTGTTAGATAATCTTCGGCAAAATCACATAACAAATCTTTTGTCGACGCGTTTCGAACCAACCAGTGTGGTTCATCGTCAGGACAAGTTGAAGAACCAATCCAGCTTAGCGTGATTAAATAGAGTGTGCAGAGACTCCAACAGCTATAATGCTAACGGCTAATTTTGACCGAATGATCTTGGTCAAACCACTAAATTAGTTAATTAATAATTCTCGAAAAAGCTAAAAAAGTACAATAAAGGAATTCATATGGTAATTTAAATTAAATAGGTATATTATTGTTATTATCCAATTATTAAGAGAATACCTATTTAATTATGATGGTCATTATATCTCATAATATATATTAAATAATCTATATTTAATTATTATAAAATACAAGTATTAATCTATATTTAATTATGATGGTCATTATATCTCATAATATATATTGATTAATCTATATTTAATTATTATAAAATATAAGTAAAGGTAATCACTCATTATTATTTTTAGAATTTAGTTATACTAGGTAATTGTGTAATAATTAATCTATATTTAATTATTACAAGTATTAATCTATATTTAATTCTGATGGTCATTATATCTCATAATAAATATTAATTAATCTATACTTAATTATTATAAAATACAAGTAAAGGTAATCAATCATTATTAATTTTTAGAATCTAGTTATATTAGGTAATAGAGTAATAATTATTTAATGGTCTTAGGTAAGTTAGATCTTCCCTATTTTGTTCTTATAATATATCATATTTAATATTTAAATATAATGGTCCAATAAAATACTAAGTTATATAAAATAATATATGTTTATTAATAAATCCAAATAAATTGTTAAACCATTAATATTCCTAGAAAAAACCATAATTTAGAGTTGTTAAAACCAAGACTGATACTAATAGTATATCAGTCTTGGTTTTAACAACTCTAAATTATGGTTTTTTCTAGGAATATTAATGGTTTAACAATTTATTTGGATTTATTAATAAACATATATTATTTTATATAACTTAGTATTTTATTGGACCATTATATTTAAATATTAAATATGATATATTATAAGAACAAAATAGGGAAGATCTAACTTACCTAAGACCATTAAATAATTATTACACTATTACCTAATATAACTAGATTCTAAAAATTAATAATGATTGATTACCTTTACTTGTATTTTATAATAATTAAGTATAGATTAATTAATATTTATTATGAGATATAATGACCATCAGAATTAAATATAGATTAATACTTGTAATAATTAAATATAGATTAATTATTACACAATTACCTAGTATAACTAAATTCTAAAAATAATAATGAGTGATTACCTTTACTTATATTTTATAATAATTAAATATAGATTAATCAATATATATTATGAGATATAATGACCATCATAATTAAATATAGATTAATACTTGTATTTTATAATAATTAAATATAGATTATTTAATATATATTATGAGATATAATGACCATCATAATTAAATAGGTATTCTCTTAATAATTGGATAATAACAATAATATACCTATTTAATTTAAATTACCATATGAATTCCTTTATTGTACTTTTTTAGCTTTTTCGAGAATTATTAATTAACTAATTTAGTGGTTTGACCAAGATCATTCGGTCAAAATTAGCCGTTAGCATTATAGCTGTTGGAGTCTCTGCACACTCTATTTAATCACGCTAAGCCGGATTGGTTCTTCAACTTGTCCTGACGATGAACCACACTGGTTGGTTCGAAACGCGTCGACAAAAGATTTGTTATGTGATTTTGCCGAAGATTATCTAACACATATTTATTAATTAGGTAGTAGCATATATCTATTAGGGATACCCCTGTGACTAGAATGATATCAGTCTGATTGGAGAAACCTTCCAACAATGACATGGGACTTGTTGGTTTTCCTGTAGTTGATGAGAAAAATGGCTTGTGCAGGTTTGCATGACAACACCTCAATAATTGGAAAATTGCAAAGAAATATTGACCATTCCTCCAACTTCCGCCACAACCCCTAAAACATATAATCTTTACATGACTAAAATATCCACAATTGACCAACACATGCCAACGAGAACACAACTTACAGGCAAGAAACCACACAGTTTGATTATCCAAGAATAAATGCCTCAAACAAAATGTAGACCCCCTTTAAAGTTGAAAAGAAGAAATTAACATAAAGCCAAGAATACTAGCAGTTCATAGGAGCATTAGAAACACACGAGGATGCTATAACATATTTCTTAAGTCACATGGCATGAGGACATGCAACACAGAGGATACAAAATACGAGTATTTGATACATGACGCGGTGACCCCCAAAATATGAAATAGAGGACACACTATATATTATATAATAAAAAATATAATATATATTAAAAAATTATTAAGGAATTACACATAAAATATGAAATATATAAAACATTTATGGGATGACCATACAAATGCAATCGTACAACTAATGCATATAACCAAAATAACATTGAGTGCAATCCATCTTTGAACAAAAAATACATCAACAAAGAGGCCCTAAATGGCCTATAGAGTCCAAAAAAAATCATGCTACAACAAACAACTAGTACTACATATCATCAAAATCATTGCATATATTGGGATCCTCATCATTATGACCCTCTAAAACATTAAAATAAGATAGATAAAGATTAGCATGTCAAATTGAGATTCTGTTTTATTGATGGGTACACTTTTACTAGGGTCGTGACAGAGGAGTTCAATGATCAATTCCACCAACATCAAGGTATGTAGATGGCTTGGTCCTCTTAATTAAATGCTAGTTCTTATAATATCCCTTAGGGTAAAATTTCCCTAGGGTTTGATATAGTACATCACAAAATTTGTATTATGCTAGGATCACAAGACTATTTTCAATTCTTGCAAATAGGAACAACATTAATTCAAATAAACAAAGTAACTAATGTTCAGTTTCATCAATAACTCAGGCACGTGATACCTGGTCAGCAATATGAAATGGGTTATAAACCCAATCCTTCACACTACAAATTTAGGTCCACAACATTTACTAACAACCCTAATGCCCTAATTTTGGCCTTCAATCAACTTTAGTACCAGAAAATCAAGAAAAGGAAGGAAGTATGGTACAACAGGAATATTTTCTTTGCAAGCAGATAACTTATATTCAATCAGTGACAATGACCATTTCTCTTTATTAGAGCACTGTTACCAATGCACCATTAAAATTTCAGAGTAATCTATTAATATTAAAATTGAACTACCAAAAAACTTTCTATGTGATGTAACCAAAAAGAAGTGTGGCATATACTACCTAGGCAGAAAATATCATAACCCAAGCAAGAGGATGGGTATAATAAGTGGTATGGAAACCAACGCTCCAACAGACAAACTCTTCTAGAGGGTCCTATCTCAACCAGATACTTCATGCAATATAATAATGCAAGAAAAATATCTTAAAAATAAAAGTACTTATGAGATTCCACTTTATAAGAACTTCCAAAAGGATCCTCAGGTTGGAATAACATTGTCAAAGGATTTGGGTGCATAACAGATAATGTTTTTTACTAGATTGGAGAAGCAGAGGAGGTGCCATTTTGGATAAAGCTTGGAATGAACACAACTCCTTTAAAGAAATTGAAGAATCAACGAGAATGTAGGAAGCAATTATAAATCAAGGATGGATGAAAGTCACTAGAAAGATCCCACAGATTATTAGTCCCTTTTCAAGAATGGAAGAAGACCGGAGATTGGCCTGTTGTAGTGAGTGAGAAGGAAAAACTAATTTTGAATGAAAGCTTATATCATAGAAATTTTTTGATAACGGGAGATCATGATTCACTTAGATAAAACTTGAATGGCATAAAGAACTATAGAATTAATGAGGATTACAAAGTGATCTCAAATCAACAGATCTCTAGTAAACCAAACTTCAAAAAAATATTTGCATTCCCAACATTTGGACTAACATCTAAGGTAACCCAACTCATCTTTGGTTATAAACAAAAAAATTCCTGACAGAATAAGCTCTGAAGTTGAGGGGAGAAATTGGGCCAACAAGGTGAAGCAAGAAAATGAGAGATGTTGAAAGAAACCAACATCTACTGTTGAAATGTGAAATCGTAAAAAAATTTTGGAACTTTATTGAGATTGGTGCAAACAAAGTATTTCAAGGGCTAACCTAATGGAGTATCTCTCAGAAAAAAATGAGGGAAACCTCCCTCGAAATATCCCATTTTGAAAATAGTTTGGCCTTGGGAAATCATCCCAGGATTTGCAATCTAATTTATTTGAAAAGCTAGAAATTGGTGGGATCTTTAAACATTAAAGAATAAGCCTCTGACAGATTTGGTTTCAAGTCAAGAAAGTGATAGTCAAGACATCTAAAGCTACTACCAAAACCTCCCATAATCCTAGACAATGTAAAAATTTCCTTGGGAAATAAATCTCTATTTAGAAGAAAACAAACAAAACGGAGTATTTTAATGAGTAGAGCGACCCTAGAAATTATTAACCTCGGTATTCGTAAAAGTTAATTTCGACGAGGCTTCTAAAGGAAATCTAGGAATCTCTATAATGGGTGGATTTATCAGAGATAACTCATTAAACTGTTAGGAAATTTCTGCAAGTGTCAAATTATAAGGCTGAGAGCCAAGGGTTGATCAAAAGAATAAAGTGTGTTAAATAAAATGAAAACCCCCAAACATGTCACAGAAGGAAACTCGAAGCTCCTAAATAATTTCATGAATGAACAAGCTGCAAGCAAGTCTTTGGAAAATCACAAGTTATGTGGAATGGTGTTGGAAGTAGAAGAAATCATTTCAGAATATTGAAGTTGTTCATGTTAGGAGAGAAGCCAACCAGATGGTGGATTGGTTGGCAAGCATTGTAATTCAACAACAGATGAGTGGCACAATTGACATGACACAAGAGTCAGGATGATGTGTCAGAAAATTTGGAAAGAATGTCTTGAAAATGCACTCTCAGACAAGTTTAGATAGGGATCAAACATATATGATGAATGTCTATATATAAGAATAACAAAACTACAGTTTTTTGGCAAATGTATCATTGTGACTACATAACTCTAATATGATGAAAACCATAAAACAATTACATACTAACAATATAAGAAGTGCAAAGAGGAACAAGGGATATTTGGTGGCACAAGAACAACTCGGTATCTCTGTAATTAAAGTTGAAATGAGGAAAGTTTCCATCTCAAGGAAGTTAACCCTGTCATAGATATGGTGTTTCCTAATTTGGGAAATTGAATGTCTTTGGCCAAGATCTATAAGACCCTCTCATTTAAGGGACTCAACAAAATACAACCTATAGCTTCTACCTGGGGCATATTCCATCTTTCCTACCCTTATATTATAGGAGATACTTCCGCACTCTTTATGTATGTCGCTACTCGATTGTGCTTTTGAATCCCATTGAACTTGGTCATTTGTGGACATTAATACAATTATAGTATCTTAGCAAGTAGTTTCAGTCTTTTGTGCTTTCCTTATAATTATGTTTGAAGTATAATGTATGATTTTGCTTGATAGCTATGAGCTGAACAAGACATTTCCATATTTTTTTATCTCTTGGTAGCTTGGAGCAGGGAGAATTGATGAAAGCTTTGACTATCTCCGTAAACCTGATGCAAATCACTAGTAGGTGACATGTTTTGATTAATGAAATCTATTTTTTCTATATGTCTATCTTTCTTTAGTAAATGTAAATTAGGACCCCATTGATATAGTAAGTCATAAATATAGAAAAATAATTGAAGGAACTAAGCCAGTAACTTCCCAGTAGAAAAAGAAAAAAAAAATACAGTAAAACTCAAATCACACCTGATTTCAAGCAAACTTAATTTTTGCCCAACCCAATAAATGGAAAAGAGAAGTTAATTAATCAAGAATTGTCATCAGAGTTAGATGGTCATAAGTTATGAATGAGTGTGGTGGGGCTCTCCCAAACAAGAAAATGAAGAAGAGGTTGTTTGAGGTATCTTTCATGGACCTCACAAATCAAATCTACAACATCACAGATGCTCATTATACCCTTGAAAAAGTAGTCTTAGGCATCATCCTACAAGAGTAAATGGGGAAGATAAACCCATTAAACCTAATTGGAGAAAATAGAGCAGTTTGGGACTTAGTAGAGAATGTGTAATACCTACTTCAGAAGCTCCCTGAGGATGCATTTACTAGCATTTTTCATTTGGCTCCAAGGCATAGATGATGAAAATGGTACCTGGTCTTTCATGGAGGTGATTGTGAGTGTGGAGCTACTTTGCGACATTTGGGAGAGTGATTCCCACTCATTGATTTCTTGTGCATATTTGGATTTGAGGTTTAGCAAAGCTGTTTTTTTAGTAGGAGACGCTACCTAAGATATTATTCATCGTTGGTAGTTATTCTATCAGTATAAATAGGATGGGGCATTGTGATTTTGCTTTCGTCTCTGGTATACAAATCCATCGTCATTCATCGTCTATTGCCAAAACTACTAAAGGACCATGTCTAAGCCCAATCTTCTTCTCTACCATTCATTCAGGACTCTGAAGGGTTAAGCATAAAAAAAATGAGAGGAAAGGGAGCACAATTGAAAAATGAGTTCAGGACTCTCAAGGGTTTGGCATTAAAAAAACTATAGGGAAGGGAACGAAACTGAAAAATGGGTATGAGAAAAAGGAGGAAATGAGAAGTGGTGTTGTTACGTTTTTATGGATATTGTCTCATTTAGATGTATATGTAATGTTGTGTGTATTCTTCATTTTATTGCATCTAGGAAATTTAATCCAAAAAGTTTACTTGTTGGTATTCGGTACAAATTTTTAGGTTCATCATTTTGAAAAACATTCTTATATTTTTTTGTTAATTTAAAATTGTTTTAAAAAAATCAATTCAATGAATTTTAAAATTGTTAATATATTTAAGATTAGTTCTTAAACATAATTAATATTTGAATGGTTAATTTATATTTAAGAGATAGAGTAAATTTAAAAAGCATATAGATAGCACAAATATATAAAGAGAACAAATTTAAATGTACACACTTTACATTTTGATTACATTGTGAAATTGTTAGTTTATGTTTTGGTTGACTTTTACTATTACACTAATTGCACTAAGAGGCGCTCACAAGTCCAATATGACAAATATGTTTTAATGTAATGTAATTTAATGTAATGTCCTGTAAACATTTTGAATTGGTCGATATAAAAAATAAAAATAATAAAATAAAATAAGTGTTTAAGGAAGCATAACCTTTCACCCACTCTCTAACAGCCTTTGAATCCCCTATATCACTCGTAAGTTTAGATTGTTGAAATGGCACAATTAAATTGACTAACATAAACGGCTTATTTGTATTATTGTATTACTTGTTAGGTAGTCATATTTTTGTTCCTAGACTAAATTAGTCATTCAAGTTAGTTATTTTTAGTTGTATTACTTATCATCTAGTAGTATATTTTAACCTGAGACTAAATTAGTCATTTATGTTAGTCATTTTTAGTTGAGTCACTTAAGATTGCTCATTTTTTTTAGCATTTTACTTGGAAAAGTTGCTGTGACTAAATTCTTAGTCACCTAGTCACTAATTTCATCATTTTCTACGAGTGTTAGGAACATGTTGTCCTGATCTCAGATAATGGACTATGGGATCCTAAAGTGTACCCACACGTGTTCAAAGAAGAGTTTAGCAGTGGTTTCTACTGTGATACTCTTCTTGAAAGCGTCCATAATGGTCATCTTAGAGAATATGCCGATGACCACGAAAACATAGTCGTTTCCATGCTTAGTAGAAGTAAGGCCTAACATGTAATCCATGGAGATGGATTCCCAAGGTCGACTAGGACTAGGCAGAGGAGTGTATAAGACTTGCTTCTTGATGGTCAATTTGGAAATGGCATAGGTAGTGCAGGATCTGATATACTTCCCAACGTCCTGTTGAAGGTTTGACCAATAAAAATACTTCTACAAAACTGCCATTGTTTTCTCTACCCCGAAATTTCCAGCGACCTGACTGTAGTGTGCCTCCAAAATCATCTTGGCACGCTTGCTTGAAGGAACACATAAGTTTCCTAGGTGGCATAACAATGCCTCCTAGAAGTGAAAATTTGGAACTTTCTTGCCTTCCAGGAGCATCTGGTATGTGTTGTTGAATTCAAGATTGCTCTTGTAAAGATGCGGCCACCCCATAGTCTCGTGCCAACAAGAGTCAAGCACAGTGGTTAGCACCATAACCAATTGTCATTTGAGGCAGTTTACAACATTGTTGGTGTTTTCCTTCTTGTACTTAATGTTAAAATGGAATTGTTGCAGGTATGTGGACCATTTATGATGGCAATCGTTCTACAACTTCCCCCATGTTTGTATGAACTATAGGGGTCAGTGGTTTGTGTAGATGATCATTTCCTTCCCCATAATGTAATGCTTCCATTTTCATCAAGCCTGCACAATGGAATGCATCTCTTTGTCATAGGTGGGATACTTTCGGGCTATGTCTGAAAGTGTCGCACTGTGGTATGCCATTGGATGTGCTTGTTGAGTAAGAACTGCACCAATAACATAGTCGGAGGCATCTGTCTCAAATCTCAAATGGTTGTTGCGGGTCTGGTAATGTGAGCACTGGTGCACAACAGAGTCGATGCTTTAACTCAGAAAACACCTTCTGTTGGGATTCATACCAAAAGAAATTTTCTTTCTCTCCTCCCTTGGTGAATTGACTCAAAGGCCAAGTGATATAAGAGAACCCCAACACGAACCTACGATAGATGTTGGAAAGACCTAGAAAGCTGCGGAGCTCTATTAGAGTGGTTGGGACTGGCCAATCCTGAATGACTTGTATCTTGGCTAGGTGTACATGCACACACCGCACATTAATGATCTACCTGAGATATTGAACCTGGGTCATACCAAAAGTGCATTTCTCCAAATTGGCGCACAAACTTGTGTTTTCGTAGGGTTGGAGGACCTGTCAAATATGGTCGAGGTTCTCTTCCCAACTTTGGTTGAAGATCAAAATGTCATCCAAATACACCACCACGAATGAGTTGGTGAAGGGTCATAAGATTTCGTCCATCAGCCTCATGAAGGTTGCGAGGCATTTGTCAACTAGAAAGGCATGTCCAACCATTCGAGGGGGCCCTCCTTGGATTTAAAAGAAATCTTCCACACATTGGAGGGTTCAATCAATACTTGGTGATAACTGAAATTCAAGTCAATATTTCTGAAATATTTGGCCCCTTTGAGCTGGTCCAGAAGGTTATCAATCTGTGGGATTGGATACCTATTTTAGACAACGATCTTGTTCAATGCCTGATAGCCAATACAGAGTCTCCAGGTCCCATCCTTCTTTTGTACCAACATGATCGAGCTCCCATAGGGTGATGAACTTAGCCCGATGTGCCCTTTTGAAACAAGTCCTGAATATGCCTCTTAATTTCGTCATTCTCCAAAACAGGCATCAATAGATCAGTCCATTAGGTAGTGGCGCGACTGAGGTTGGATCGATGGATTGCTTGAATTGACAATGTAGAGGTACCCCTGTGGATGAGGTGAAGATGTCCTTGTAATCCTTCACAACCTTGTCCATATACTGCTTCCATGTAGAGGAGCCTTGTCTGGAGGCTATGGCCACAATCTTCTTCTTTCCTTGAGGGAGAATCATGAGGAAATCAAATTTCTCGGTCTGGGAAATGATTTTACTACATTACTTCACAATGATCAAAGAAATGGCGGTAAGCAGTGCTACCTCCAGTATCCTATATTACTTATTGCCCAAAGTAATAATAACAGTGTGAGGCCTAGACTCATACACAACATGTCACTTCCACAAGTATGGTTGGCCTAGTAATACATCACAAACTTCAAGAGGAGAAACAACACAAAATACCTCAACTGTGAAGGGCTTGATGTTGTAGGGAAACCGACACTATTGACTAATGCAGAGATCTCACCCTTGGTGAAGCCACCTTATGGTGTACAGTTATGGGTGTGGTGTGGTTGATAGGCTCAACTGCTTCATGACCTTTGTTGAAATGAGGTTCTTTTGTCTCCCACTGTCGACAATGAACTGCAGCAGAGAATAATTCACACGCATCTATGAGTGGAAGAGTCGCCCCCCCTCCTTTGGATCTTCGGGATCATCCTTCTAGATCTTGATGGTGGCAATGGTGGCATTAGGCTCTGCATCAATAATATGCTTTCGTTTGTCAGTTTCCAACACATAGTCAAAACATGCATCTAATTCAAAAGCCTTCAGCTCGGTCACCAGTGACTGCTTGGCTCGACACTCACTTGTGTTGTGGGTGGGGCTCTTAAGGAACTCACATCAGTTCCCTATGTCCTTATTTTTCTTCGTGGTGTCATTCTTTGCTTGCAGATTCAGTGGGTTGTTCTGGGTCACCCTACCTTGGCTTTTTCCTTTGTTCTACCGTCTAGTGTCGTCTTTCCCTTGCTTCAGATTTACAGATCCAAAGTATCACTTCTTCTATTTATATTTCTGCTTGATCTTGACAATGTATCAATAGGAGGCTCTAAGCAAGGAGATGTCTAAGAACTCCATCTTGTCCTGGATGTATTGTGTAGATAGCTGAGGTACTTGAGTACCAAATGCTTCTTAGAATCCTTGATAAGGAGATTCTTGTGAAGGGTATGGAAAACATTTGCGAACTCCGAGATATCTTGGTCCCTTCCCTACCGCAACATGGTCCAATTTATGTATTTATCTTCATAGCTCCCAACAAGGTAATATTGTTCCTTGATGGCATCTTGGAAAGAATTCCAAGTGGGTACAACTGAAGACAATGAGGATTCCCTATCATCCTTTTGTTCATAATAGGTTTCCCACCAGTCCTTGACATGTGGGGCGTCCTTGAGGAGTGCAAAAGTAATCTCTTTCCGATTGGAAAAGTCATGAACTAAAAAATATACTTCCAAAAGATTTAAGCATCTATCTACGACATTTTCATCTATCTTGCCTTCAAATATGGGAATGTCAAAGTTAACTTGTACCTTAAAAGGAGTGGCACCTCCAGAGTGGCTACTAGATGAACATGTGTCGCGTGTGGGTAGCTGCCGAAGGATTCAGGAAAATTTATCCATCATCATGCTCCTTTGTCGCTCGAGGGCTTCCTTAAGAAATATTTTGAAAGGATCTCCTACCCCTTGGTGTTTATTTTCTTCCGCCATGGGAGGTCATCGCGTTTTGCAAGGCTGGTCTTGCAAAGGTTCTTTTAACACTCCTTAGTTTTCCCAAGGCTGAGAAAGGAAACCAAAGACGTAACCACAGACCAAATCTGGATTTGGCAGCTAGCCCTGCCAAATCAGAGAGGGCTCTCTCTAAAATCAAACAAAATATGATTGGAATTATTAGGGTTTTAGGCTAGATATGAACTCAATGACCATTTGATTTAGGATAAGAAGCACAAGGTCTAGGAACTAGGCCAAGTATTCCAAAATATCAGTTGCAGTCATAGAATGATGCAAGATAGATGTAACCAGTGACACAAAATGATTTTTGATTGTAGTTTGGTGAGGAGGAAATAATATAGAAGGCGTTAAGTGAGAAGATGCATGAATTCACTTATATAGAAGGAAAACATTTAAATGCTAACCTCAAACAAAATAGGACAATTAGATAATGATTTTTGTTTAAAAACTTAAGAGAAAGCATAAGAAGAAGTGTAGATGGATTATATAAAGATATAATAATTAATTATATAAGAAAACATGAGAAAAACAGTGCCACTGACCACAACACATGAATCCCATAAAAATAGCCGCAATTGTCTGTTATTTGTCTTCAAAAAGTCAAGTACATTAGTTCAAGACGTCTGAGCTTCAAGTATCCAACCCTTGATTACATTAAATTTCAGCCTAATATAGGAGATGAGTTCAAATTCCTCCTAAGGAGGTCAAATTCTATCTTCAAAAAGTCAAGTAAGCAGGCACATGCACCTATCCTATCTCTGCTAAAACCTAGGAGGAGTTAGAACAAACTTTCCTCCTTTATCTTAACCATAAGAGCTTATCTCTCTATACATTGATTACAAGATATTTTACTATAGTAACCACTAATAAACCTACTGACCTTAGATAAACTCTTAGTTTAACTGATTACATGCATCCAAAATGACTTTTACAAATTACAAAAGTAAAATTGTCTTTTTACTTAGAAGCATAGCAGAAATGTAACAAAAGCATAGTGAAAGTTTGCATGCTAGTTTGGAGACCTTCCCTGATGAATTTTTTGCTGCTGAAGACATGAATTGAAAGCCTAGGATCTATAATCGATGTCTTCATATCTGATCCTACTAAAAAATGAATAAAATGACCTCAAAAACTGAAGTTTGTGCAGGGTATCCCAGAAGCGTAGTGAAAAATAGGGGTCAAAGACGAACTGATATCTATTTAACCATAACACATGTTACAAACATGGAAGAGGTTTTTGTAGATAAGGTTGTTTTTGAGAACACCCTATCTCAATTTTTGGAAATTCATTTCCATTGGTTTGGAATCCGTGCCACAAAATAATGGCTAAAACAAACAAGAAAAATTGGAGAATTTTGATTTTCTGAAATAGGCCTCCAAGAAAGTTGAATATCTCCTAATATATGATACCTGTGTAGAAACTGAGAGAGTTTATTGTATTTGGGTATGTTATGAACAAAAAACTCCTCCAGTTTTCAAAAATACTTTCCCATTTGTTCAGAATCCAAGCTTGAAGTTGGTCACATAGAAACATAGTAAATCTTGCAGAAACACAACAAATCCTGGCAGAAACACAACAAATAGTTGACTTGAAATTTTGATGACTTGAATGAGGCTTTGAGTGTTTCTGAAGACCTTTGAAGAAACTTGTGTGGAGGTTTGCCGTTACACCAAAACCCGCAGATGTTGGTAAACATTACAAGCCAGTAACTAGGATCCCCAGGGTGGAAATTACGGATTTTATAGAGGTGCGGTGATTCTTCTAACACCCCCCCTCAAACGCAACTTGGGGGAATTGAACCTGGGTCCAAGCTCTGATACCATGTGGAGGTTTGCCGTTACACCAAAACCCGCAGATGTTGGTAAACATTACAAGCCAGTAACTAGGATCCCCAGGGTGGAAATTACGGATTCTATAGAGGTGCGGTGATTCTTCCAACAACTTGGAGATGTTAACTACACCCTGGAGCCTTGAAACCATTCAAAAACATGATTTTAGCCTCTTCAAACGTGACCCCAAAACTGACTGTCCAAAAGCGCAACAACAGTCCTGGAAAGGTGGCAGCAAGGTGTAAAAAAGGCGCATTTCGATCATTTCTGAAAATTTATCACTCCTTAAACATCCTCAAGTAATTTCCTGGTATCCATATGCCATAATCTATCCAATCGTGTTGAAAGTTTGATTTTTGACCTCCTGAGGAAAAGCGCAACAAATAGTTGTTGTGTTTTTTGTATGATAGTTTGTCTCCTTTTCCTTTGCTCTCTGTCTTGCATGGCTTCATAGTGGAATGAAATAATGCGCACTTTGACATAGTGATTAATGATGTGATTTGTATTAGCAATATTATCCTTCAATAGAAAATGTTACATCTCCATGTGATGTAGATGTACTTTGATTGTCTTTAAAACACTTTATTTTCCTAATTGCTAACTCCCATGACGATGACCATAATGGATGACATGACTCCCTATTTCAAAATGATGAACATCTTTATGCATATTTTTTACCATGACTTAGAATTTTAACTCTAAACGTATGCATTTTATGATTCTATGACCTAAATGATGATCAACTAACTCATTTGATGATTTATGTCAAGAAATGATGACAATGACCATGATGGCTGTTTGTGACCTTGAATAAGTGGAGGGAGTAGCAATGACACCTAGACAATGACTTGGAACCATTTGACAATAAAGGAATATGACAAATTTAATTTGAAAATATTATAATTTGACCTAAGACTCTATCAACAATGGAAAGAGAAAATTTGATCGCTATAACTATAAGGCTCTAACAGGTTTAACCAATTCGAGCCCTAACGCTCTATACCCTGACCTCGTTGGGGACATGTAAACAAAAACAGAGAAAGAGCAGACCACTCTGATACCATTGATCCAAACTTATGCAAGAACGCAACAAATTATAGATATAAACATAAACACAGAGATGCAACATATATAAAAATCCATTACATTAATATCAAAGAACTGAAATTTGCTTACATACAAAAATAGAAATAAACTAGCTCGGGCGATGGTGCTTATCTCTAAGAAGAGATGTGGAAGATACATGCCTCTGAACTGCGTTACAATGAGGCCCAAGGGTCTTTTTATTATTGAACAATAAGGGAAAACCCTAAACAATGAAAACCCTAACCCTAGGAGATGGAACACCAAGATTTTGTGGGCTCCATTGGAGTTAGTTGAGTAGCCAACTTCTTGGGTTGTAACTTGGTCATATTATCTTCGTTTGACACATATGATACCTTGTTAGAAAGATCTCTTCGAGTAATATAGGATTTTCTACAAGCCCATAGTTTTAGTTACTAAGGCTAGGAGCCTGCTGTGGACCTCAAAAAACATTGTTTATGGGGTCAAAACTACTACGAAAGCCGAGGACTCGAAAAACTGCTAAAAATAGTAAATGCTGCTATAAAAAAGAAAACTGATGAAACTAACTAGAGGTCTAGGTGGAATAGGCAGCTGGCCAACAATGTCCACCTAGATCACTGAACATCCTACTCTGGTCAACACTTAGCCAGTTCAAGGATCCAACTTGCTCCTATTTGCTTGTGCAATTTCGAAGGAATGATTCACCTGCTTAACTGCCAAGCCTATACACTCAACTAGTATACAATTTATTATTACAATGTGCCTTTTCCTCCACTCCATCTAGGAAATTCGAATTCCATGCATGTCTAGGCTATTTTTAGCTATTTGACTAATTTAACTAACATATCACTGAGTTAACAACAATTCTACTACTCAACTAACCTTCAACCGACTCAGCTAGCTGCTTGAGCTCATTTAACTTAGTCAAACTGAAAATAATTGAACTAGATTGCTAAATTTTAGCAATCGCTACATGCAAAACTCTACTTTTAGCCTATAAATCGAATTTACTGAATAGACAAGTAGACAAAGCCATGTCACACAAGTTAACTACAATCCAAATCATCCTGTTGATGTGGAAAACTGAATTACTAAATTTGACTATGGCACAAGTCATATTTAGCCTTTCTTGGTACAATTTCTAACACTCCCTCTTAGCAAGAAATGGATTTTTCACCACCCCAATCTTGCACTTGTGGAATTCGAATTTGCCTCTTGTTAATGCCTTTGTCAAGATATTTGCATATCGCTCCTCAGTTGGAATGTAATATAGTGTCACAATTCTCCTTTGCACACAATATCGTAAGTGATGGTACCTGATATCAATGTGCTTAGACCTATCATGAAATACTGGATCCTCAGAGAGTTTGATACAACTCTAATTATCACAATGATCAATGTTGAATCCATCTCCTCACTGAAAAGGCCGACAAGTATTTTACACATCCATATGGCCTCACATGTTGCTTGACTTGTAGCCATGTATTCAACCTATGATGAGCTGAGTGCCAAAAAATTTTGTTTCCTGCTATACCAAGAAATAGTTGCAGACCCAACACTGAAGATAGCACCTAAAGTACTTTTCCTTTATGATGGACTCCCTATCCAATCTGCGCCAGTGAAACCTTGGAGCTTCACTCCCTCTGTTCTCCTGTACCATAACCCATACTCGATTTTTCGTCTAAGGTACCTCAACACATGCTTTGTTGCATTCCAATACAACTTGGTAGGCTTCACCACGACTTGACTCAAATGATTAACTACACACAGTCTTGTAAGTGATGGTACTTGATATCAATGTGCTTTGACTTGTCATGAAATGCTGGATTCTCAAAGAGTTTGATACAATTTTGATTATCACAATAAATAACTGTCAGATCCATCTTCAGACTTAAAAGACCCACAAGTATTTTACTCATCCATATGACCTCACATGTTGCTTGACTTGTAGCCATGTATTCAGCCTCTGCTGAGTTGAGTGCCACATATATTTGTTTCCTACTATATTAGGAAATATTTGCAGACCCAACACTGAAGATAACACCTGAAGAACTTTTCCTTTCTGATGGACTCCCTTCCCAATCTGCATTGGTGAAACCTTGGAGCTTCACTCCCTTTGTCCTCCTATACCATAACCCATACGCGGTTTTGCCTCTAAGGTACCTCAACACATGTTTTGTTTCCTTCCAATATAGCTTGGTAGGCTTCACCATGGCTTGACTCAACTAATTAACTACATAGCATATGTCAAGCCTTGTGGTCACCAAATACATCAAGGATCCCACAAGTTGTCTATAGATGGTATCATCTACCTCCTCTCCTGAAATACCATGCCCTATCCTCTAGTTTGTAGCTAAAGGTGTGTCAATAGACTTGCATCTCTCCATGTGAAATCTCTGAAGTATTTCAGAGGCATAAACAATGTAAACTTTGAAATGAGAATTGTAAACTCAAAACGAAAACTCTAGCAACAAACCCCCCAAAAACATGAAAAAATAGTTTGAAAATGAGAAGTGTTGATACTGGAATACATTTTGATTTTGGATAAATTTTCAACATGTTTTAAAAATGGTAGTGAAAACCAATTTTTGTGTGCAAAAACACCCTAAAAATGAAAAATGTTGATGTTTAAATAACGTTTTTTTTTTGTCACGATAAATTTTCAACATTTTGAAATGATGGTATAAAAAGTTTTATCATGACTTGAAAAACCTTAAAATTTCAAAAGAAAGATGAAAACAAAAATTTACAAATAAAAACAAAAATTAAAACAATGAAAAAAACAAGAAAACAATTAAAATAAATAAATAAAAAATATATATATTAGAAAAAAAAAACATAAAATTAAGCAAATGATAAAAGAAATAAAAAAAAAAATCAAACATAAAATGAAAAAAAAAAAAAACCGTAACAAAAAATTAAAAAATATAAAGAAATAAATTAAAAATAAAAGAACACAAACATGATTAAAGAAAAAATATTAATGAAAGAAACAAATAAAAATAAAAATTATTGGACAATTAAAAAAAACAAGATAAATAGTAAACATTAAAATAAAAAAATAAATAATACATTAAAAAAACACATTTAATAATAATAATAATAATAATAATAAAATCATAATAAAAAAATTCAAAATAAAAACAATAAATAACTAAAAATAAAAATCAATTATAAAAATTATTTAAATAAAAAGGAAAATAATTAAAAAAAATTAAAAAATTTTAAGACATAAAAAATTAAAATAACAAACAAAAAATCATATATATATATATATATATATATATATATATATATATATATATATATATATACATATATATCAAATTAAATTTATAAAAATAAATTATTATTATAAAAATAAATAAGAAAAAAATTTGTGCCCCTCGGGCCCCTATGTGAGCTCAACCTGATTCCGAGAATCAGGTAAGGGGCTTACCTCATTCTTAGAATCGGGTTGAGCCCCCCGCTTAGGGGCCCGAGGGGCCACCGCCCTAGGCGGGTGGAGTTGTACGATGGTCCCTCGGGTCCCTAAGGGGGCTCAACCTGATTCTTGGAATTGGGTGAGCCCCTAACCCAATTCTTAAAATTAGGTTGAGCCCGCCTAGAGGCCCGACAAACCGCTGCCCTGGGTGGTTGGATCAGGGTGAGCCTACCCAAGGGCCCGAGGGGCCGCCGCCTTGGGCAGCTGGAGCTCTGGGTGGGTGTGGCGACCCCTTGGGCCCCTGGGCGGGCTCAACCTAATTCCGAGAATCGGATGAGCCCCTCACCCAATTCTCTGAATCATGTTGAGTCTGCCAAGGGGCCTGAGGGGAGCAATTTGATTTTTTTTTCAATTTATATTATTGTTTTAATAAATACTCTTTTTTATAATGTTAACAGTTTTATTTATTTATTATTATTATTATTTAAACAAACTCTTTCGATAGAAATCACATCAGAGAATTTTTTGGCCAACGTATTTCGAACCAACAAGTGTGGTTCATGATCATGAACCACACTTGTTGGTTCGAAACGCGTCAACTAAAAAATTCTCTCATGTGATTTCTACCGAAAGACTTTATTTAATTCATTATGGATCACAGAAGCTTGAATACAGAAATTTATTTTTATTATTATTATTATTATTATTATTTCTTATGTTTTATTTAATTATATATTCTTCTTCTTCTTCTTCTTTTTTATAATGTCTTCTTCCTTATTTTCTTTGCTTCTTAAACTTTACATTTAGCATTTTCAATGTGTTTTTGTTTTATTTTTATTATTCTTTTATTTTAATGGTTTTTTTAATAACTTAATTGTATTTTTTATTTTTATTTTTGTACAATTTTTTTTGTTTTTTTAATTCTATGTTTAATTTTTTTACTTTTTTTTTAACTTCAAATATATGAATCATTTTTATTTTTTTTGAATTTTTAATTTTCAAATGTCATCATTTTTTATCTAAAATTCATAAAATTTGTTATTTTTCATATTTTTTTATTGAAACTTTCCATAATTTATTTTTATTTAACATGCCATTTTTAGGGAAAATGTCCTAAAATACATATTTTTTTAATCATATCTATATACAAAATGTATATTTTTTGTTGAGTTTTTAAAATTATTATTTTTTAGTGACAAATTATTTTATTTGTATTGAAATATTAATTAATGATATATAAATATAAAAAAAAATCCCAACTTCAAGATATTAATTTTATTATTTTTTTTAACTTTGCAAAAAATTAAAAAAATTCATTATAAAAAAGAGTGCAAAGGAAAATAAAAATAAAAATAAAAAAATTGGAAAACACTTAAAAACCAAATATCTTGGGACGAAAAACATGAACAGGAATAAGAGAACTTGAAAAATGGTTAAATAATCAAATTTATTTCTTTTTTATGTATACTTAGGACATAAGAAAATTTAAAGTGTCAAAAATATGCCTTAAAAAACAATTATTGATGTTTTTGAAAATATGTATGAAAATCACCAACATTTAAAACACTTATCCACACTTAATACATTAGAAAAGTTAAAGTTGCAAAAATAAACCCTCTAAAGAAAGGGGTTGATGTTGCATCAACACTTTTCAAAATTAGCATGAAAACCACTAACATTTAAAAAAATGTTCATACTTGATACATAAGAAAATTTAAAGTGTCAAAATTATGCTAAAAAGGTGTATTCTGAATCAATAATTTTCAAAATCAAATGATTTTTTGCTACCTCAAAAAAGCGGGTACTTGGTACAGTTCTAGTTTCAAAGTTTACATTGTTCATATTTCCCCTTGACTCACAAACAACTCACCATCACCCTCCTATATTTCTAGCCCAAGGAAGTAATGCATCAAGCCCATATCTTTCATCTCGAATTCTCTTGCAAGATCCTCCTTGCAAGAGTGGATCAAATGCTCATCTCCTGTAAGTATCAAGTCATCAACATACAAAACCAAGATAAGAAACTTTCCATCTACCACAATGTGATAGAGGTTGGCATATCCTTCACTTTTGGCGAAGCCCAATCCTTTGAGATATGTATCAATTTGAGTGTGTCATGCTTAGTGTGCCTGTTTGAGACCATACAGAGTTCTCTTGAGTCTACACACATGTGTCTCCCTGTCATATGTCTCAAATCCCTCTGGATTCTCCATGTAAAATTCTTCCTCAACAACACCATTGAGAAAGGCGATCTTCACATCCGTATAGTGGATCTTCCACCCCATCTGCACAGCTAATGCTAGAATGGTTCTGATCGAGAAATATCTTGCCACTAGTGAAAATGTTTCCTCATAGTCCACTCTTTCTACCTAAGAGAAGCCTTTGACCACAAATCTGTTCATGTACTTCTCAATGCTCCCATTAGCTGCATACTTCACTTTGTAGATCCATCTAGAGCCAACCATTGACTTGTTCTCTGGTCTCAACACCACCTCCCATACATTGCTCTTCATGATGGAGTCATACTCCTCCACTCTAGCATCAACGCACACTGGTTGAGAAACTACTTCCTCAAATGAAGAAGACTTTCACTCAATAATTTATGTCATAAGAGCCATATATATAGTGTACCTATCTGGTGACCTCCTTTGCCTATATTGAGATGTAGGAGCTCCCACATGATCATGTGCATCATATACCAATTTTCCAACTTCTCTGGTTCACTTCCTCCCCTCTGTGGAATATTCTGGTTGAGTGGGTGCCTCCACTTGACCTCTTATCGGCTCCTCTGCAAGTGGCTTCTCCACAACATCTTGAAGCTCTACATGAGGCTCCTCCTTAGGATATAGAAGCACCTCCTCTGGTGGGATACTCAGCTCTCACTCTAAAGAGAATCTCATAGCCTTCTCCTCATCAAATTTTACATATCTCTGCTCACTACTGTCACCCCGAGTGAGGGAAAATACACCCTATAGTTATGTGGTGTCTCTATGTATCCTACTGTTGATGGTGCTGGACCCGCCAACATGTCAAGGGGATCTCCCTGGTAAGAAGTCCCAATTAGACCTCAGGCCGTTTGGTGTAGGAGTCCCAACAATGCGTCGTATGGTAATTCCTTGACCGCAATTTCGCATAGAGGCAAGTAAGATAACTCTGTCAGTAGCAAGGGTGTGACCATTGCAGTGAGTCAAGGAAGGTGCATGAGAAGTTCTAACACAGGTGGGTTGAGATGAGTGCGACCCTTAGAAACCTATAATAGTACTTAGCTGGGAAGAGAACACACGAGTGAAGATACATCACGAGCTGGAAAGCAAGTCAGCTGGCAATCTAAAGTGATGGTTAAACCAACAACACATCTACAACAAGATTCATATAACTGCATACAAAACTGATCCGGATTGGGGGGATGCCCCCAAGATCTAAAAAATTGAAATGGATCTTGGGGGGAGGCCCCCACGGTCTGAAAAATTGAAATGTTAGAAGAAAATAGGAGAATGCCCAATATACAAAACCACACAGATTTTTTTATTAAAACAGAGAATAATTGTAAAAGCTACATTGTGGTGGACAAAATTGTCCTTTTACAAAATGTGACCTGTTACTTATAGTATTTTTCAGTTACAATACCACGGGTCAATTCCATGGGTGAATAAATACCATGGGTGGATTTCACAATACCATGGGAAAATACCATGGGTGGATGTCACTTACAATACCATGAGTGGATAAATACTATTGGAAAATACCATGGGTGAATGAATACCATGGGTGGATGTCACTTACAATACCATGGGTCGATAAACACCATGGGTGGATGCCACTTACAGTACCATAGGTAAATTCCATGGGTGGATGAATACCATGGGTTTATGCCATTTTCCACTCAGATCATTTCTCCTTCCTTAAGAAGCAATGGTCCCCATTATGTGAAGTTCCCTACTACGAAGCCTTTGTTGAATATGAAGAGCCACTGAAGAGAAGGGTTTTCTGTGGTTAACCCCTAACCATGATGAACGAAGATCCGAGGATAGAGATACCATGTAATGCTTATGACCAACTGTAATATTGATAGTGTGTGGCCTAGCAAATGGACTTCGATGACAAGGGTTTTGTGCCGCTGACCCATAACCATGATGTTGATTGTTGATGAAGTAGCAAGTGCCTATATAGCCTAGAGTGGGAGGGCACATCTCCAAAAAACCCAAGCCGGATGCATATATGTTGAAACTGATGAATGTGAAGCAGGTACCTACTAAAGCGGGGTGGCATGGCATGTCTCCAATGGGAACCCACTTTGAATGCTCCTCCAGAATTAAAATGGACATAACTCAGTCAATATAAATCAGTATATTTATTATAACCAGTTTTTGGAAATAGAAGGACCATTTTGCATCTTCCCATGTGTTGGAAATCCTTATCTGGACACTCTAGAATCTCAGATTCGCGCTGCAACTTTTCTGCCATCACAAAATATTTGACAAAATAGTTGATTTTAAATCAGCGATATATCCCACATCCGAACTCTGATTCGACCTAGTTTTTTTTGAAATTGAGAGATTTTGGGAGAGGATCTCATATCGACAATCGATTTTCTGAAATTATGCACCAAAATTGTAAAAATTGATAAGAGATCCACCGTCTATGAATTTCCGTCAGAAACATTTCTACAACATAGCTGATTTTAAATCAGCGATATCACCCTCATCCAGACTTCGATTCGGTCGAATGTTTTTTTGAATTTGGGTATTTTTTCACAAGGAATCCATATCTATTATTATTTTTGTAAATTTTGCACCAAAAATTTCAAATATGATTTGCAAACTCGTCACCCCAAAAAATTCCTGCAAAAAATGAAAAAAGAAAAATTCTTCCTGCTTGGCAAAGGAAATGCTCTGTGGAGGACATAGAACATGCCTGAAGTTTGTTGTATATTGCTGCAAAATTTGAAACTGAAATATGCATCAAACCCTCATCCCCATGGAATCATAATCTGCTCTGATGCCACTGACCCAAATCTTGGGGGAGGCCCCAAAGCTCTAACAAATTGAAATGGATCTTGGGGGGAGGTCCCCAAGATCTGAAAAATTGAAATGTCAGAAGTAAAAGAGGAGAATGCCTATTAAACAAAACCATACAGATTTTTTTTATTAAAATGGAGAATAACTGTAAAATCTACATTGAGTGGACAAAACTGTCCTTTTACAAAATGCAACTTGTTACTTATAGTATTTTTCAGTTACAATACCACGGGTCAATTCCATGGGTGAATGAATACCATGGTTGGATGTCACAATACCATGGGTGAATGAATACCCTGGGTGGATGTCACTTACAATACCATGGGTGGATAAATACCATGGGAAAATACCATGGGTGAATGAATACAATGGGTGGATGCCACTTACAATACCATGGGTAAATTCCATGGGTGGTGTTAGCCTCCTATCGCAATAGGTGTTCATATTTCATGATTGACAGTTGAAAGTGCAAAATATGTCATCCTTTCATGCTGCAAGGTTCCATATTTCTAGAAAGAGGCCAAAGAAGAGGCCATGAAAGTGTGCCAGTCTAAATGCCACTAATGTATTCCAAATTTTGATGAGTTAATCCATTTTGATGAGTTTTTCAGTTAAGGGAAGTCCAAATAGCTTAATCTTGGCTTCCCTAGGTTTCAATTTCTTGTTGTAGAATATAGAGAATGAATATCTGTCCAAACAGCTTAATCTTGGCAGATTTGTAGATAGGTAGAGAAACAAGGGTGCTCAACAGCTTAATCTGAGCCCCTGGATGATATAAGGGTACGTTTAGATAGCAGGGCAGTCAAAAGAAAAAAGGATAATCAGGGTCTGCAAGTCCAAGTGCACCGATGCAAAAAGAAGAAAAAATGGTAGGTAAGTAGGCTAGGTAAGTAGTTTTGTGGTTGCAGAATCAAGCTATGTGAATCCATTTCATGGTTTTTAATGATATAACTATTCAGATCACAGGTATAAGGCAATTTCCCTTTGGAGGAGCACAAGCGAGGCATGTCTAATTCCCCTTTCTTCTAAATTTCAAAATTTCTTACTAACACCCTTGAAGGACCTTGGGATCTGCCCAACTAGCCCTGTTATCACTTCATCTTTGTAAAAAACCAAGTCAAGCTTTGACTCTCTTCAGTGAAAAGAAGCCACATTTCTTGTGTAAAAATCATGTCTCCACATTCCATTCACTTCCTAAGTCCAAGTTTCAGCACACAAACTTAGCCTCTCCCCTACACTTCACCTCACAAATTCATATTAACTCCTAACTCTACTATCTAGCTCCCTAGATCATTTCCTTATCCCCTATTATACAAAAAACTATATAAAATCCCAAAAATATTACATATCCCACCCTATAGCACTATAGATATGTACATACAGTTCTGGGAAATAATAGTCCACCTGGGGCTATTATGAACCCATCCACGTCATAACTCTGGAATTGGTCTAAACCT
The DNA here is from genome assembly GCA_031772625.1 of Pinus tabuliformis. Taxonomy (NCBI): domain Eukaryota; kingdom Viridiplantae; phylum Streptophyta; class Pinopsida; order Pinales; family Pinaceae; genus Pinus; species Pinus tabuliformis. Next base: position 92,945,393 of record CM062817.1, read on the forward strand.
CTGGTTAGGCCAATAACCTATATCCACCCCTTTACCCTTAAAACCTCACTATCCTACCTTTCGCGCACATAAAACCCCCAAACTCTGCATTAACCTAAGGTTTTCAACCCCCGTCATGCATTTTTGTTTAAATAAAATGGGCGGGTACCGTCCCTAACCTCCCGCTACCTCACCTACCCCGCCAGTCGTCCGATGGCCAGCACCCCAGATCAACGGTGGGTGGGTGTTTTCATATACCGATCCGCCGGAGGTTAACGTCCAGGGGATGGGCGGTTTCCCTGCCGTACCCCCACCATGTGTCAGCCTCCCGGTGTGTTCGGAGGCCCCTCCCCCAATACCACCTACGCGGAAAAGCGGTGCGGGAGAAAACCGGATACCGCCTCCGCCGAATGACGTCAGTGCCACGTCTGCATCACGTCATCAACCTGCGTCGACCTCCTGCCACCGTGTCCTGTGCCACGTCACTACCACATCGTTGCCACCGTAATGCCACGTCATCACCCTACCGTACTGCCACGTCACTCTGCTGACGTCACCCTGCCACGTCACCGTCGTACTGGGACATCATGCTGACATCATCACCGAAAAGGGCACGAAGCGCAAAATTTGCGGCAAAGGATGCCCAGAATGAAAAACCGAGGCAGTTTTTGATGCGCAATTAGCGTTTAGGAAAATAGGCCAAAATCAAAGCCCTCTCATGGCTCGGCTACCAGCAGGCCCGAAATTCGTAAATTGATAGGAATTTCTTCACGCAGGATTCAGAAAAGGGGCGAAAACAGTTCTTAAGGCAACAGAGGGCCGGACAGTAGCCATAAAATGTCGATGGGACAATTTAAATCATTCAAACGACAACAAGGAGCTCAGGTTCAGTGAAAGTGTATCAGAGGAAGCGACAAAGACTATCAGTCAGTATTTTTGGTGGAAATCCGTATTTCCAAAGCAGGCAAACATTAAGAGGCCCCCATCAAAGTCAATAAAGCAGTGTTGGGCCATCAAAGCTCACCAGATCAAATTTAATGCATAAGGCCACCTAAGGGCGGCGCTGCAGAAATCAAAGCACAGTTATGGCCAAACGCCAGCACAGGGCTCTAAGGACATCATAGTTACTCATTTTTTGAGGCAGCTGCCCCCAGCGCAACATTAGATAGATATTTTGGCATTTATTTCAAGCATATGTTAGGTTCAAGTCACTTATTGCATCAGATCTGTCTCAGATCTGATTATTGTAGATATTTTGCTTATAAAAACCACCCTAATTTACTGTTTAGGTGGTTGGTTGGTTGACTTGCTCCACTAGAGACTCGCTCTATATGTTTGATGATTTCTTTAATCAAAGACTACTAAAAGTTCGGAAGATGGACTGTCTGTTGTGTTGTTAATGTGTTGAAGAGTGAATTATGGAATTCTTGTGCTACAACATGACTCAATAAGTGTTTCCTACCTCCGTTTTTCATTGATATATGCTCATATCATACATATGTCACCATCCAAATAGCAGAAAAAATGAATAGCTTAGACTTTGTTTAACTGCACTCTATGCTCAATTTCTATTGTTTCTTTATGTTTTCCTCTGAATTGGTAATGAATATGAATTCCCTTTGGCTCATATTTCCCCTAATTCACCCATGTTTGACAATTATCTAGGGATTCTTTTCTGCCCCTAGATAGAGCTCATTCACCTTCCCTCTGTTAAGCTGAAAGAGAGATTCTTAATTGCCTCTCATTCCTTAGCCTTCAATCCATCTCCATTTAGCTTGAAAGTTGTTTCATATGTAGCTATCTTGCTCCATTTTCCTCTTGTGACCAAGAAAACGCACCAGCAGTCCTAATCCTTGACTCCATGCCCAATGGTTTGAAACTCTCATATTATACCTACCTCTCTACTTAGAAGCATCATCCTTCCCACCAAAACTTAAACAAAACCCCTTGAACTAAATAACTAGCCTAAAATCATCATCAACAAAGCTAAATCATAAAGAGAGCCCTCTCCGATTGCAGGTAGGCTAGGACCTGTAGTCCAAAGATTGGTTAGTGGTTACCTCGGCCGTATCCCTTAAGGAGCCAATGGACAACCTGAGCGATAACATAATGGCGACTCCACTGGGGAGCAATGAATTTTCTAATTGCTGTATATTCCTTAAAACTACAGATGAAGCCTGAATGTCAGCCAGGGAGCCTTTGAAACTGTTCTTGCTTTGTATTTACAGGAGTAAATAAAAGCTGCTTCAGTTAATCTTCATGCTAGTTTTAAGCTGTAGATAGCTATTCCAAAATTTGATCAGTTCCTTGCTAATTCTAAAAACATTCACAGAAAATACCAAAACAAGTTCAAAATCTGGCTCCCAAAAGGAACTCGTGTTATACAAGGTCAAATCCAGACCCAAATCCCCCAGCTGCTTTTGAAAATCCCAATTTAATCCCAAGGAACCTCAGGAAGCTAGAGCGAAGAGAAGATTTTGCTGATTCTAGTCCTGAAACAGTCCAGCCAAGCTGTGTTCCAACCCCTGTCAAAGTTTTATTTCGTTCAACCCCTACTTCCCCTAGTTCATCATCCACCTCTCAAAGCACTCTTTCCACACCTCCATTCACTGCACATACTCCCATTACCACTATTATTACCGTTGTTCCAGTCGTTCCATTTATCCCTGCTGTTCCACTTATCCCTGTGAATATGGTGAATAGATATGCTCCATTACAGTTGCCTGCTAATCCAGGGGCTATGCCTCAGGATTACCAAACTAAAATCACATACTTTGATGGTACTGGTTCTTGCACAGCCCTTCAGCATACCAAGAAAATGCAAGACTATTTTGAGAACTACGAGATAGATGATGATAGCGTGAGAATGAAGATTTCTGTCCAAAGCTTAACAGGAGATGTAAGGCCCTGGTTTAGAAGCCTTGCTGCAAATTCCATAGCTAACCCAGAGGCCCTTTACCAAACATTTCTTAACATATGGGAGAAAAGAAAGATCCCTTGCACATATTATTTGAATATGACACCATCAAAAGAGGCCCTCAAGAGTCTGTCTTAGACTATTGTGCGAGATTTAATAATGTTTATAATGCAATACCACAGAACTTAAGACCTCCACCTGATCTTGCTTTGTATAAATTCCCTAATGGTTTTGATACTGACATGGCTTATCAGTTAAGGGAAAGAGCCCCTCAAAGCCTAGCAGACATGCAAGATGTTCTTGTCAGCATAGAGGCAAATCTGATTGCCAAAAGAAACAGAGCTAGAGCTGAGAGAAAAACCACCTTTAAGGAAGAACCCTCAGCCTTAGACCAAAAGCTGGATGCTATTATCAGTGGCATGCACAGGCTGGGAGATAGAGTGGAAAGCATTGAAAGGAAATCTACATGGGAAGGACAACAGCCCAATACCATAAGGAACCCAAATTTCAGAAAAACTCATAACACAAATGCTGGTAGGTCTAGCCTAGACCATGATATAAGGCCTCCTTTCCAAGAGAACTACACAGAAGCATCCACATCTAGTGAGCAGACAGAAGACACTCACATGAATTTGATGGATCTAAAGGGTGAGCAACAAATTTTCCTAACCCAAGAAGACCAAGATGACCATGAGATAAATCAATTTCGGACTAAGTCAGGCGAGTCTTTTGATTTTAAGCAAGGTTATGATTCAGCTATTTATGAGGTCCACAAACAGTATAAGCTGAGGACAAGAACCATAGATGTGCCCAAAAAGGTTAAACCAAGTGATACCAAACAACCTAAGAAGATCAAACAAAAGGCTGCCCTCATAGAACTTGCTGATAAAACAGTCCCAAATTCAAAGGATGTCACCATAGAGGATGTCACAGACATGCAGCCCTCTAATGATCACCCTCTGCCACCTTCTTCCTCAAAAGAAGATTTGAACAGCTCTCCTAAAAACCTTTCCAAATCAGAAATAGTTCAAGAAATCAATGAAGAACAAGAGAAAACCGCTGAAAGTGCAATTGAAAAGGGAAAATCTGCTAGTCACAATACTAAATCACGGTCAGAAAAACCTTTTGATTTAGAGGCAGAAATAGGTAAACTGAAAATATCCATCCCTTTATCTGAACTTGCCAAACATGATATCTATAGGCAGAAAATCAAAAGATCGCTGCAAATGCCAGAAAATAGGGATGATGTGAATGTATTAGATGATCAACCTAAGCTCCTTTTCGGTCCTGAAGTCAATGGTAAATCAGGACATGGAACTGTGTTACCATTCTATGTCAATTTGCACATTCATGATAAAGTATTGCATAATGCTATGTTTGACTCAGGTGCCTCACACAACCTTATGCCAAAAGCTGTAATGGAGAAGCTAAACCTTGATGTTACAAGACCCTACAAAGACTTATTCTCCTTTTACTCAAGTCAGGTCAAGTGTTTAGGCTTAATCAAAGACTTATGTGTCTCCTTAGTCCAATACCCAAACCAGACAATCCTCATGGATGTGGTAGTTGCTGACATTCCACCAAAGTATGGCATGCTATTGTCAAGATCTTGGGGAGCAAAACTCCAAGGATCTCTCCAACTAGACCTTTCCTATGCCACTATATCTGTCTTTGGGCAACCAAAGAGACTATATAGAGAAACACTGATGAAGTATGTGGTAAGTAGTGAGGAAAAGCCCCAAAACTTCCCTATCTATTCAATCCATTCTGATATGGATTCTTTTATTTTATTTAATGATCAAACAAGTCCTCCCATTGATGACAAGCCGTCGGCTTTAGAACTGGACACACACATCAATGAAGAATTGGTTTCCCATACTGATGAAACTGTCAAAACAATCAAGGCAACCAACATACAAGAAGAACCTCCCCAAATAGAAAATTCAAATCTACCCACTGCAAGAATGATTGAAACTCTTAATACTAACCACAAGCAAGAAATCACATGGTATTTAGAATTTGATGGCTCTGTTAACAAGTTAGGAGGGGGGGCAGGTGTATGGATTCACAATAAACACAACAATCATGCAGAAGGCCATGCCTACAGACTAAACTTCAAATGTACCAACAACATGGCAGAGTATGAGGGTCTCCTTTTAGGCCTTAGACTGCTCAAAGCTCTAGGAGCTACAAAAGTATCCATCCTAGGTGACTCCAATTTAGTCATACAGAAAATGAAAGGCAACTTTGTTACTAATGACAATAGGATGAGGGCCTATAGGACTGCTGCCACTAATATACTCAATGCATTCACTGAATCCAGGCTTGCCAAGATTTCAAGAAATCATAACATTCATGCACACAGCCTAGCCACTTTTTCTAGTACATGCAAGCTTCCCTTTGAGCCAAATCACCATTTCACTGCTGAGATAAAACATAGGCCTGCTGTCCCAAATAATATTAAAGATTGGCAAGTGTTCGAAAATGATGCCCAGATTAACAATTTCCTCACTCTTGAGCATGAGTTTTCAAATATTAACATTGACATGGATGCTATGACGGATGAACAACAGCAAACAAATGAAAATCAACACGTAGTAACAGCTGTAATAGCCAAACTAATACTAAACCCAACTGTTTTTGACAATGCAAACATAGAAGAGCTGAAATAGATGTATCTGGAGGAAATAGCCAAAACAGAGGCCGAGGTCGTTGATCTAAAAGATAACTTTCTCCCTGCTGGCCTCACTCCATTAGAAGATATGTTTGATGCAAATGATGTTCCCAAAAATCCAAAAATGCAACCCTTAAATGCTGCTATAGAAGAACACAACATTGGGACAACAGAGAAGCCCAAAATGATCAAACTATCTCAATCTTTGCCACCCGATCAAAAGCCCAAATATGTTTATTTGTTTAAAGAATTCCAAGATGTATTTGCTTGGAGTTATGTTGACTTGAATTCCTATGACACCTCAGTGATCCAACACACCATTCCCTTAAAACCAAATCAAAAGCCCTTCAAACAGAAACTGAGAATCAATCCTTTGCTTCTCCCTTTGATTGAAAAGGAAGTGAAAACAATGTTTGAAGTAGGTATCATAGCACCCATCAGATTTTCTGAATGGGTATCCAATCTTGTTCCCACAAGAAAGAAGACAGGTGACATTAGGCTATGTGTAGATCTAAGAAATTTAAACCAAGTCTCCATAAAAGACCACTACCCATTGCCAAAAATGGACCACATCCTACAAAGAGTAGTGGGGTCATCTAGAATCTCTTTGCTAGATGGCGTTTTAGGTTTTAATCAAATACTGGTTCACCCGGATGACCAAGACAAGACAGCCTTTACCACACCGTGGGGAACATTTAAATATGTGAAGATAAATTTCGGACTTAAAAACGCTGGTGCTACCTTTCAAAGGGCCATGGACATTGCATTTGCCAAGGAAATCCATGATTTCTTGGTTGTCTATCTTGATGACCTTACCCCTTTCTCCAAATCTGATCAAGAGCACCTCAAACACCTAAGGCAAATATTCATGACATGTAGGAAATACGGCATTTCCTTGAACCCCAAGAAGTCTCTCTTTGGCCTTGAAGAAGGTAAATTACTAGGCCATATCATCTCAAAATATGGGATTAGAATTGATCCTGAAAGAATTCAAGCCATCCTTCAAATCCCATTTCCAAGAAACATAAAAGAGTTGCAAGCATTCCTGGGAAATATCAATTTCCTAAGGAGATTTATCCCAAATCTAGCCAAGCTGATAAGACTGTTAAGCAACATGTTAAAAAAGGATGCCAAGGTAAAATGGTCTCTTGAAACCAAGCAAGCCTTTGAGAGTATCAAAACTGCCTTAACCCAAGCCCCAGTCCTCACAAGTCCTCAATTTGATAAGGATTTCATCATTTTTTCATTTGCATCTGAACACACCATAGTTGTTGTCCTTTTGCAAAAAGATGACCAAGGAAATGAAAAGCCAATTGCATTTTTCAGCCGAGCCTTAAGAGATGCCCCTTTGAAGTACCAAATCATGGAGAAGCAGGCCTATGCCCTTGTTAAAGCAATCAAAGACTTCAGAGTTTACATTTTATATTCACATGTGATTGCTTATGTGCCAAATGCTGTTGTAAAAAACATATTAACTCAAGAGGGATTAGAAGGCAAAAGAGGCAAGTGGATTGCTAACATCCTTGAGTATGACATAGAAATAGAATTAACCAAGCTCATAAAGGGACAAGGTTTAGCCAAACTGATGTCCGAAACAAACTTTCAAGCCTTAGACATTAACCAATTGGACAATGAACAGGAGCTGGAGACTCCATAGATCAGTGAAACATTTTTGCAATCCCCATGGTATGCTGATATATGCTTTGTTTTGTTACACCTGTTTTCTCCCCCAGGATTGTCCAGAACCAAGAAAAGATTTTTAAAGATGAAAGCTTCCAAGTTTTGTATCTTAGATGGTGCATTATTTTGGAAAAATCATGAAGGCATATTGCTTAATTGTTTAACCATGAATGAAACTAAGAATGTCATGAAAGAATTCCATGCAGGGGACTGTGGAGGACATCTATATTGGAAGTCCACTGCTGATAAAATTTTAAGGGTTGGTTTCTATTGGTCCTCTTTATTTGCAGATGTAAAGAAGTTTGCTATCTCATGTCATAAATGCCAAATATTTGAGGGCAAAAGAAAGCTTTTACCTTTGCCTCTTAAGCCCATCTCAACCGAGAAGCCTTTTCAACAATGGGGTCTTGACTTCATTGGAGAAATCCACCCCTCTTCCTCAGGCCAGCATAAGTGGATTCTAACAGCCACCGATTATTTCACTAAATGGATTGAAGCCATCCCATGTAGACAGGCCAATGACTCCATCATTATCCAATTCCTTGAGACCAACATCCTTTCTAGATTTGGCTACCCTGAGAAGATCATTACTGACAACGCCGCTGCCTTCAAATCCAAAGAGATGATCAATTTTTGCCATAAATTTCACATTACCGTGGGCCACTCCACAGCCTATTACCCTCAAGGTAATGGCTTGGCCGAATCATCCAACAAAAGCCTCATCAACATCATAAAGAAAGTGCTAGAAGAAAATAAGAAGAACTGGCATAGAAAGCTCACAAATGCCATATGGGTAGACAGACTTTCAACAAAGAGATCCATTGGGATGAGCCCTTATGAGCTGGTGTATGGCATGGAGGCCAGATTTCCATCTTCCTTGGGCATTCCTATCATCAAGCTGTTACAAGAGATCCAAGCTGAACCAAATGATGTTCAACGAAGAATCAACCAGACCATTCATCTTCAGCAAACAAGAGAGCAGGTCTATGACAGAGCTCAAATTTTGCAAGAGAAGCTCAAAAGGATGTTTGATAAGAGAGCTAAGGCTGAGGATTTCTGTGTTGGTAAAAAAGTTCTAAGGTGGGACTCACGAAGAGAAGACAAGGGAAAACATGCAAAATTTGATTTTTTATGGAAAGGTCCATTTGTTATCAGTGTTGTGCAGGGCAATAACACATATTTCCTCAAATCTGTAGAGGGCGGCATAACTGAAGAAGGCCCTGTCAATGGCCGAATGCTAAAGCATTATTATGATCCCTGTTGTTGAACACAACGCAACTGTATTATATTTGTACATAAATACTTGTATTTTCAGCACTTTGTTTTTATAGCAGGCCGAATAATGGAACAGCGCAGCAAAGTTCTTTAAAGGCAGAACCAAAGCAAGTCCTCCATTCAGATCTTTGTCATTGCATTAATCTCAGCAAAAGAGCAGGCAATTTTTCAGTCAATAGTATTAAAAGAAAGGAGGATTTTCAGTTTACATCAGCACCCTTTTTTCAAAACAGAATCAAGGGAAGTGCTCCAGTTTTGTTCCCCTATGTTGTGTTTATTTCAAAGGCAGGTTCTCAGGCACAGGTGCATATAATGATAGAGCACGAAAAAAAAAAACAAGCAGTGCTGCTATTGTATAAAATTTCAGTTTATGAGAATGTTGTGTTCAGGTTTCAAAGCTTCAATCATTTGACAGCTAGCACAAGGGAAGTTTCAGTCTACAGCAACAATAGAAGATCAAGGCAGTCTGACCTGCTGTTCTTGGCTTCTCACAAGGAAAATCCATCCCCAAGTGGAGCCACTGTTAGCCTCCTATCGCAATAGGTGTTCATATTTCATGATTGACAGTTGAAAGTGCCAAATATGTCATCTTTTCGTGCTGCAAGGTTCCATATTTCTAGAAAGAGGCCAAAGAAGAGGCCATGAAAGTGTGCCAGTCTAAATGCCACTGTTGTATTCCAAATTTTGATGAGTTAATCCATTTTGATGAGTTTTTCAGTTAAGGGAAGTCCAAACAGCTTAATCTTGGCAGATTTGTAGATAGGTAGAGAAACAAGGGTGCTCAACAGCTTAATCTGAGCCCCTGGATGATATAAGGGTACGTTTAGATAGCAGGGCAGTCAAAAGAAAAAAGGATAATCAGGGTCTGCAAGTCCAAGTGCACCCATGCAAAAAGAAGAAAAAATGGTAGGTAAGTAGGTTGGGTAAGTAGTTTTGTGGTTGCAGAATCAAGCTATGTGATCCATTTCAAGTTTTTTAATGCTATAACTATTCAGATCACAAGTATAAGGCGATTTCCCTTTGGAGGAGCTCAAGCAAGGCATGTCTAATTCCCCTTTCTTCTAAATTTTAAAATTTCTTACTAACACCCCTGAAGGACCTTGGAATCTGCCCAACCAGCCCTGTTATCACTTCATTTTTGTAAAAAACCAAGTCAAGCTTTGACTCTCTTCAGTGAAAAGAAGCCACATTTCTTGTGTAAAAATCATGTCTCCACATTCCATTCACTTCCTAAGTCCAAGTTTCAACTCACAAACTTAGCCTCTCCCCTACACTTCACCTCACATATTCATATTAACTCCTAACTCTACTATCTAGCTCCCTAGATCATTTCCTTATCCCCTATTATACAAAAAACTATATAAAATCCCAAAAATATTACATATCCCACCCTATAGCACTATAGCTATGTACATACAGTTCTGGGAAATAATAGTCCACCTAGGACTATTATGAACCCATCCGTGTCATAACTCTGGGATTGGTCTAAACCTCTGGTTAGGCCAATAACCTATATCCACCCCTTTACCCTTAAAACCTCACTATCCTACCTTTCGCACACATAAAACCCCCAAACTCCGCATTAACCTAAGGTTTTCAACCCCCGTCGTGCATTTTTGTTTAAATAAAATGGGCGGGTCCTGTCCCTAACCTCCCGCTACCTCGCCTACCCCACCAGCCGTCTGATGGCCATCACCCCAGATCAACGGTGGGCAGGTGTTTTCATATACCGATCCGCCAGAGGTTAACGTCCAGGGGATGGGCAGTTTCCCTGCCGTACCCCCGCCACGTGTCAGCCTCCTGGTGTGTTCGGAGGCACCTCTCCCAATACCGCCTATGCGGAAAAATGGTGCGGGAGAAAACCGGATATCGCCTCCGTCGAATGACGTCAGCGCCACGTCTTCATCACGTCATCAACCTGTGTCGGCCTCCTGCCACCATGTCCTGTGCCACGTCACTGCCACCGTACTGCCACGTCACCCTGCTGACGTCACCCTGCCATGTCACCCTGCCACGTCACCGCCATACTGGGACCCATGCTGACGTCATCACCGAAAAGGGCGCGAAGGAAAAACTTAGGCAGTTTTTAATGCGCGATTAGCGCTTAGGAAAATAGGCCAAAATGGAATCCCTCTCATGGCTCGGCTACCAGCAGGCCTGAAATTCACAAATTGACAGGAATTTCTTCATGCAGGATTCAGAAAAGGGGCGAAAACAGTTCTTAAGGCAACAGAGGGCCGGACAGCAGCCATAAAATGTCGATGGGACAGTTTAAAGCATTCAGACGACAACAAGGAGCCCAGGTTCAGTGAAAGTTTATCAGAGGAAGTGGCAAAGACTATCAGTCAGTATTTTTGGTGGAAATCCATATTTCCAAAGCAAGAAAACATTAAGAGACCCCCATCAAAGTCAATAAAGCAGTGTTGGGCCATCAAAGCTCACCAGATCAAAGTTAATGCATAAGGCCACCTAAGGGGGGCGCTGCAGAAATCAAAGCATAGTTATGGCCAAATGCCATCACAGGGCTCTAAGGACATCATAGTTACTCATTTTTTGAGGCAGCTGCCCCCAGCGCAACATTAGATACATATTTTGGCATTTATTTCAAGCATATGTTAGGTTCAAGACACTTATTGCATCAGATCTATCTCAGATCTGATTATTGTAGATATTTTGCTTATAAAAACCACCCTAATTTACTGTTTAGGGGGTTGGTTGGTTGACTCGCTCCACTAGAGACTCGCTATGTATGTTTGATGATTTCTTTAATCAAAGACTGTTAAAAGTTCGGAAGATGGACTGTCTGCTGTGTTGTTAATGTGTTGAAGAGTGAATTATGGAATTCTTGTGCTGCAACATGACTCAATAAGTGTTTCCTACCTCCGTTTTTCATTGATATATGCTCATATCATACATATGTCACCATCTAAATAGCAGAAAAAATTAATAGCTTAGACTTTGTTTAACTGCACTCTATGCTCAATTTCTGCTGTTTCTTTATGTTTTCCTATGAATTGGTAATGAATATGAATTCCCTTTGGCTCATATTCCCCTAATTCACCCATGTTTGACAGTTATCTAGGGATTCTTTTCTGCCCCTAGATAGAGCTCATTCACCTTCCCTCTGTTAAGCTGAAAGAGAGATCCTTAATTGCCTCTCATTCCTTAGCCTTCAATCCATCTCCATCTAGCTTGAAACTTGTTTCATATGTAGCTATCTTGCTCCATTTTCCTCTTGTGACCAAGAAAATGCACCAGCAATCCTACTCCTTGACTCCATGCCCAATGGTTTGAAACTCTCATATTATACCTACCTCTCTACTTAGAAGCATCATCCTTCCCACCAAAACTTAAACAAAACCCCTTGAACTAAATAACTAGCCTAAAATCATCATCAACAAAGCTAAATCATAAAGAGAGAGCCCTCTTTGATTTCAGGTAGGCTAGGACCTGCAGTCAAAAGATTGGTTAGTGGTTACCTCGGCGGTATCCCTTAAGGAGCCAAGGGACAACCTGAGTGATAATAGGTGGATGAATACCATGGGTTGATGCCATTTTCCATTCAGACAAAAATAGTTCATACACAACTATGTAACTTAAACAACATACATTTCTACAGAAACCAAAACAGTCCAACTACAATAACAACATATGGATGAAAATGTGTTGGCTCTTATTATATAAAGAAGTGTAAGTTCCAATCATACAATACATCCATGTAAACCCACTAGCCCCAACAGTGGAACGTTATAGCCACATCCACCTGCTCCTCCAAAGAGATGTACTAGCTCTGTGCATTAGAGAAGCCAAGGCGTGTTACAATATTGTCCAAGCTCTCTCCAAGATAGTCTTATCAGAAGCTTGGCTGTCCAAAATCCTATACAATGAGTTATGAGGGACTATTTATAGCAAAGGGTGGGGTGACCCTTGACATTCCCCTTTGTGACAGTTCATCTACCCTCATGACTCTTCATCTACTCTATGACAGTTACATCCAACTATTGATACTTAACTTACAGTTGACATGACGTTACATTACAATACACATGTACTCATGTGAGACAACATGGCTTGAGCAAGCCATGCAAGACATCATTGACACTTGGTCCATTGTGATGAGACCAACTCTTTCGCATGCTTGTGATGGTGAAGGTGGTGAGATGATGTCAAGCTTGGTTGTCTGTGATGGTTTGCATGCACCTGATGGTGACATTTTTCTAAAGCGAACTCTTGCCTTTGTTGCAACCGGTGCATTTGTTCTTCTCCTTCATCCAACTCGTCTGTTAACATGCGCATGGTCTTCTTGGGTGTGACTGAACTGGAAACAAACTGATGCATAGTGTTTGTGCTAATATTCAAGTGTGTGCTGGTGGTCATGCACATCAACTTGCCGAAGTACATTTTCAGCATCAGTTTGACTTTCTTCTTGTCTTCGCCTTGGTGAGTGTGATTAATGGGTTGGATTGCATGCGTGTGCACAATGACATGCATGCTATTGAATCCCTTGCATGCGATCAACAAAACTGTTGATCATGTCTACTCCATGCCAGCTACTGGGATAGATCTTTAACTTGTACGGGTGCAGTTTCATTCATGAGTGCATGTTGCACCCACTACTATTCCTATTCCTACTGCAACTCATTCATTTGTCTATGCAGCTTCATGTTCTTCCTTGAGTTGTTGCTTCAGCACATGCAACTCCTTCTTTGTTCCATTCTCTATCTTTGTGCAATTTTCATATATTGTCGTCACCCATAGCCTAAGTCTCCAAATTTGCTTTCATCATCAGTGGATCTGTTTGATTTTGCAACTTTGTTCTGCCTTTGTGTTGTCAATAACCTTCCTCTTGCATTCGTTGTGTTCATTGCATTCACTGCATTCGCTGCATTCGTTGTGTTCGATATGTAGCCTTCAGCTATCATTCATGATGTTGCTCATTGTGATATCTTGATTTTCTTGTCTATGAACAAATTGATATCTTCATGAGTAGGCAAGCTCATAGACATTTGATCGACTGCATCTCTAGGTGTGCTCTGAATGGTGTCTTCAACTCTGCCCTCTTGGAAACCATTGTACCTGCACTGCTGAGAGGCAGATGAACACCTGCAATACTTGGAGACATGGCAACACTCATGGCAAGCAATTTGTCAGTCGAAAACCAAAATGAACTTGAGAACTGACTTTCAACATACCTGTGTGACTGATCATGAAGGTTGCACAATTTTGGCCGAGAGGTCGGGAGACTGACTGCCAAGATTGTGAAAGGAATAATCTAGGCTACTGGGAGACTGGTTGACTACTGGAACTACGCAATGCACAGTCCAGTCTAGCTGTTGACTGCTGGAATTGCGTAATGCGCAATCTCAGCTAGAAATGGTTGTAGGCTCAGTGACTGCATTGCGCAATTTTCTAGGCTAGCAGTCACTGTCCCTCAAAAATGCGCAAAACAGTCCTGGAGGACAGTGTTGGGCATAAATGTGCATTTTTAGAGAGGAAGACAGATCCTTCCTTCCCCAGATTACGCAATGTTGTCTTAGTGAAGGCAGAATCCAGACCAAGGATGGTCCGACTCGCCGATGGGCAACTGAAAGCAAATATGACAGTGGATGTATGGCGACACTTAGTGAAAGTAGAATTGATTGACAGTGCATGCAAACATGAATAAAAGATTCAGTAAACAAATCAACATGCATGTAGGTGAAGCAAGACACCGAATCAGTGACCGTTCGTGAAAATCAGTTTCATTCATATGATAGCAGTGAGATAGCAATGAAAACTGAGACAGTGCTAGGACAAGCTAATATACATGTAAATGATAGCAAGCGTTCAAAGAAAACAAGAAAACAATACTCATACAAGCGAAAACACAAAAAGCGACAGAAATGCAACACAAGTCATGGAAAGCGAGCTTACCCCAAAACCACTAAGTTGAGTGTGCCGAAAACTCCTAGATGTGATGTGGGATGTCAGAGCTACAAGGTTTAAGTGAGGGATAAGCTCTGTAACATCCAGCTGATGAGTTTTGATAACATCAAAGTTCTGACGCGCATGCCACAAATCTAGGGAAAGGGACACTTGGTGGGAGGTTCTGAAGTGATCCTTGCATGTAACCTCCAACTGCTAAAAGTAGATCCCTGAATCAAGGGATGCCTTTGCTTGCAACCTTGGGAGAAGAAACCCATGCATGCAAGTTTTTTTTGCTTGGTCCCGAAGGGAACTGATGAACTCAGCTGCACATGCAAGAGGTTGTTCAACTGTCAGGAGAAAATGTGCATTTCTGACTAGGAGTTGGGCTGGCTACCCAGGAGATTTGCGCAAGTTCTGGGCAAAGCAGTTGACTGCTACCTAGATTTGCACAAATTCTAGGTTGAGCAGCCCTACTGGGGAAAATTATGCAGTTTTCACTATGAGTGTTGACTGCTAGAATTACGCAATTCTAGAGCCTAATAAGTTTCCAGTCAAGATTGCGCAATTTCTGGAGGGAAGGCTGGTTGCCCTCCATAATTGTGAAATTTCTTGTGGGAGATGCTCAGCCTGTAGCTGGACCAAGTCTCGGCGATCAGCCTGTGAGGGAATGCATTGAGCTGTGATCGATAGACTGCCTTTGTGCAAGAGAAACACTGAAGCTTGTGAACTTGATGAAGCAAGACAATATGCTATGAAAAGGTTGGTAGGGAGGCTCCAAAACGAGGCTAAGGAAAACTTTTGGAGGGTGGTTGTAGCCACTACAACACCTACAAAGACTGCCAACTTAGTTGTAGGCTCATGTTTCTTCTTGCAATCCTTGGAGACATGAAAATATATAGTAGCTCAAAAAAAATGAAATGAGATACAACTGGCTTCCTCCTAGATAAAGCTTCTTCGGGTGTGATCATGCCAAGTATTTTATAAGGACTTCGGTTCTACAAATAAACTATAGTGTTGCATGCTTCTACCCATAGATGCAATGATAGCCCTTGATCATGCAACAAGGCTCATGCTACTCCTACTATGCTTCTATTGTTCCTTTCAACCGCCCCATTTTATCGTGGGTTATGGGGTGCTATTAGTTCTCTTCTAATACCCTCTTTAGCACAAAAGTACTTAAATGTGCTAGAAACCTATTCTCCTCCATTATCACTTCTCAAGGCTTTCAATTTATGACTAGCCTCATTTTCAACCAATGCTTTGAAATCAACAAATTTTGAGAAAACTTCATCCTTTTTCCACATGACAAAGATCCAACATTTTCTTGAAAAGTCATCAACAAAAATAACATAATACACATCTTTTGTTGTAGAGGTTGTTGAAAATGGTCCACATAAATTAGATTGGACCCGCTCCAAGATTGCTCAAACTCTGTTATCTCGGCTCTGGAAGGTGGATTTGACACATTTTCCCAATGTGCAAACCTTGCAGACATCATGTCAATCAAGTGTGCATTTCGGGAGACTGGTGGTAATTTCTTGCATGATATTCAAGGCCCCATGGTGTAAGTGTCCCATGTGCCTGTGTCAAAGTTCTCCAACATCTCAACTTCGCACTTATTCCTTGCTACTCAATGATCCAGGATTTGTTTTTCTTATAGATGCATCAGAATTACATATAACAGAGCACTTAAAACCATGGAACATAAGCATATAAAATGAAGATAAAAGAGACATAATCACGGATGAGATCGAGACACAGAGATTTGATTACGGAGTTCATCCAATTTGGACTACATCTGTGAGCCCTGCTCAATAGTGGGGGGGCCTTCATTCATAAAATGGCATGGAAAGAAAGAAGTACAAGAAATTTTTTACATAAACATCCTTATACCTCCAAGCTAGATGATAATTGACAAATGGAGAGCCCAGCTCTAGAAATAGACAGTACCACTGAACTCCTGGCAAAAAGTTGTGCAAAAACATCTATCCAAACACCCAATTTGGATAATCAGGCCTTCTGCAACTTCTCAGAACCTCCCTGCTACTCAAGGGGAGGTCCCAACCTGCTGCCAAGGTCAGGGTCTGCTACTGCATACCATGTTTTGAACTATCGGCCAGTCCTCCCCCTTCTTCTGACACAAATGGTCCTTTAAGTAAGCTGGTGGAAAATCCCTCAAAACCCAAGCAGTTCCAAACAAATGTCGAAGTTTAGCAAGCGGGAATTTTTCCAAAAAAGATTCTTAGATCTGCATGAGACATGCAACAACCATTTAAAATATGGTGAAACTCCCTTAACTGCATGTTGAAACCGACAGTATTCACTATATCCAGTTCTTCATCAGTGTTCCCAATTAGCGAACAACCCAACCCATGCTTCAAGTGCTCTATGATACAGCGGATCCACCGGGATATAAAACACAACATATAACAACATCACATCTGCAAACCCAATCGAAATCGCAATCAATGCTTAAACCATTGACGTATCGACCCAAACTTGTGATATGCGATAACACGAACCCATCGGGATTATAAATCACAATGGATAATACATCGGTTCTGGAACCCTGTCGCAATCGCAATTGAGATAACTGTTGGGGCAGCTTCCTAAACACTAGCCCCTTTACAATTGCAATATGCGATACATCACATCGAAACTAGGTTCTGCCGGGGGCTGATTCGTAATCACCTGTCCACCTCCGATCTACGATATATGATATCACAATCAAAAATCGAAAATGCTGGGGGCCGATTCCTTAACCCGCAACCTCTATTTTTTTTTATATTTGATATGTCGGACCAATGGTAGCCTGCCACTTGGTGCTTCCCCATTCATTGAGACTTTTTCCACATCATCTCCTCCTGTCATCTGGATAAGTCAAACATAAACTTTGACTTTATCTAACTTCTTCATATAAACTTGAATTTGAGTTTCATTCACACCATTGGAATCAGGATGACGAGCACTTTGATCCGATGCTAAGTTTATCCAGATTCTTCCACTTTGAGTTTTGAGCCTTTTACCATGCTACTGGTACTTTTTGAAGATCCACCTAGATCAATCCTCCTAGATCAACCCTTTTGGATCCTCCTGGATAAATCCTCCACACTAAGAGAATCTTTTGGTCCTCCAAAAGCATTAAATAATCTTCAATTTCTCTGTACTTTATTTGCAACGCAAGTGTCCTAACAGGTCATCCTTCCTTCTCCTTCACTTTTGTCCTTCGGAGCCGACACTTGCATCCCCTGCAAACCTGTAGTACAATAACTTGCAAATTACATGTTTCTCTATGTGACCAAATAAATGAGCCAAGCATCCCATACTTGCCATGAATTTATAACACATACTCTGTGGTCAAGTTTACATAAAAATGGAAACAATACTCCAACTATCAATACAAGGCCAAACATCATTGTTGCTTCAACAAGTGATGGAAAACACATCATCACTGCAACACATGATTTACAAAAATAAGGCCATGACACTATGGTTGCTTCAACAAGTGATGGAAACACATCATCGCTTTCACAGTTTAAAATGAAACACAAAATAAGGCCAAACATCATTGTTGTTGCAACAAGTGATGGAAAACACATCATCACTTTTACAATTTAAAATGCAACACATGATTTGCAAAAATAAGGCCATGACATTCTACCACACCTGGCAGAACTATCTCTCACTTATCCAAGTGAATGGGTCGCCTCCTTGTGGCGCATTCACTGTTTGAACAACTGTTTCACCTGGTTCATCACGGATGCTTTGTCCTTGTGACACTTCTCTAAATGGAGCCTCCAACATGTGGCTCTTTGATGACCACCTCTGTCACAATGACTACAATAAGACTTCTTCCTCCAATTCTGATTTACCTTCTTCTCTGCCTATTGTTGAGAGGGTCTCTCACGCCTCACCTTTTTCTATGCTTCTTTTCTTTTCCAACACTCAACAAACATATGGTAATGCAATCGAAAAAAACTACAAGTTCTTTTATACCATGTTTTTCGTTCATTATTAACAATACAACTGTAATACAAATGAACATTGCAATACCGAGACCGGTAATACCTTTCTTGTTGGTCTTTGGTATGATAATGGGAATATGAGCTTGCCTCAGCTCGCTCTCCGCAATGCATACTGCCATAGGTTGATGGTGATGTGTTCCCATCATCCTCTTTCCTCGATGGTTTCAACAATGTCGTGGAAGCTTTTGACATCTTTGAGCATTGTCCTTCAGTGCACCCCAACCTTGCGAATCGAGGTCTTTGCTCAACCTCCAATGGCTGAGTTATGCCTTGGATTTTAACACCAAGTCCTTATTCTTCCTTGTACCTCGTCCTGGTAAGGAGTTTCATGTTTGTCCCTGTAATTGGTATCTCCATATTTCCAATAGAAAGTATACTATGTGAAGATGAAACTGAAGGGATATCAACATCTTTTACCTCCACTGTCGATTTGAAGAGAACAGATGAGGGCTTCTCATCATCTATCATTGGTGGTTCGATGGTTGTTTTAGCGCATTCCCTAACCTCCTTCCTGACATAAAAAAGTCCTTCCTGATGGGGTAATTCCTATACTTTGATGGGGATTATGATGCCTTGGCCATTAATGCCGAGGCCCTTCCCCTCATACCCCATTATCCTTAATAGTTTGGAGCCGATTCCTGTGGCATGATTTTCAAAAACAATGAAATCATCATCAGGAAACATACATGAAGTCAAAGAATTACTTTTTACCTTACAAGGGTCATGATGTAGCTTTTCCAAGGCCTCATTCTTAGCTTGAAGCTGGTGTATTAGCCTTTGTTTCTCCTCTTCCTCTTCCTATAGAAGCCTCCTTAATCCAGCAAGCTCTGCTTGAAGACTCTGGTTGCTGTGCTTTAACTCTTCTAGGTTCTCATATGTGGTTCACAATTGAGGCTGCAATCGCTGCCTCTCCTCTTTCTCTTCTCGCAATAGCCTTCTTAATTTAGCATTCTCTTCTTGAAGCCTCTGGCTAATCTCCTCATTCGAGGAAGGCAAGGAATAAAATGCATAAGCACCTAAAGATGTGGATGATGCATCTCTCTCCGATCTCTCTGGCTCCTCCTCTCTTCCCTTCTCATATGCTTCATACATGATGTCCACCATTTTGGACATTTTCAGGAAGGTCTTGGGCATTTCTTTATCATTCTCCATGGCTACAGACTCGATCATTCATGCTCGCAATTTTTAACAGCCAAAAGACCACTTCTCTTCCCAACGAGCTTCAACATCCTCCATGTCTCCTCTTCGCGATGAACGCCCTTTGAGGCTGATCTTTGGTTAGCATACTCATGCAATTCACATCAACTAAGCCCTACTCTGATACCACTTGATCTAGGATTTTTTTTCTTATAGATGCATCAGAATTACATATAACAGAGCACTTAAAAACCATGGAACATAAGCATATAAAATGAAGATAAAAGAGACATAATCATGCATGATATTGAGACACAGAGATTTGATTACAGAGTTCATCCAATTTGGACTACATCTTCGAGCCCTGCTCAATAGTGGGGAGGCCTTCATTCATTAAATGGCATGGAAAGAGAGAAGTACAAGCAAATTTTTACATAAACATCCTTATACCTCCAATCTGGAAGATAGCTGGAAAATGGAGATCCCAGCTCTAGAAATAGATAGTACCACTGAACTCCTGGTGAAAAATTGTGCAAAAGCGCCTATCCAAACACCCAATTTGGATAATCAGGCCTTCTGCAACTTCTCAGAACCTCCCTGCTGCTCAAGGTGAGGTCCCAGCTTGCTACCAAGGTCAGGGTGTGTTGTTGCGTACCATGTTCTGAACTATCAACCACTCCTCTCCCTTCTTCTGACACAAATGGTCCTTTAAATAAGATGGCGGAAATTCCCTCAAAACCCGGGCAGTTCCAAACAGATGTCGAAGTTTAGCAGGCGGTCGTTTTTTCGATAGATATTCTCAGACCTAAATAAGACATGGAAAAAACCCTTTCAAATATGGTGAAACTCCCTTAACTATGCATTAAAACCGACGGTCTTCACTGTCAGTGGTACTTCATCGGCGAATAAACAAACCCATGCTTTAAGCGCTCTACGATATAGCGGACCCATCAGGCTAAAAAACACAGCATATAAAAACATCACATCCGACAACCCCATCGCAATCGCAATCAACACTTAAACCATCAGCGTACCAACCCAAACTTACGCTCTGCAATAACATGGACCTGTTGGGATTATAAATCAAAATGGATAATACATCAGGTCCAGAACCATGTCGCAATCGCAACCAAGATTACTATCGGGGCCACTTTGTAAACACTAGCCCCTTTGGGATTGCGATATGCGATACATCGCATCACAACTAGGTTCTATCAAGGGTCGATTTGTAATCACCTGTCCACCTTCGATTCGTGATATACGATATCGCAATCGCAAATCGGAAATACTCGGGGCTGATTCCTTAACCCACGACCTCTATTTTCTGTGATATGTGATATGCAAGACCAATGGCAACCTTTCACTTGTTTCTTCCTCAGTCGCTGAGAATTTTTCCGCATCATCTCCTCCACTGAGACATAAACTTTGACTTGCTCTACTTCTTCATATAAACTCAGATTTGAGTGTCGTTCACACCATTGGAATGAGGATGACGAGCACTTCCATCTGATGCTAAGTTCATCCAGATTCTGCCACTTTGAGTTTTGAGCCTTTTACCATGCCACTAGAACATTTTGAAGATCCACCTCGATCAACCCTCCTCGATCACTTAGTGTAGCACAAGCTTCCACCTTAAGTTTGTAGATATTCTTCACTCGAACTCCAATTTGTTTCACATGCCCGGTAGCTACATGTCTCAAAAAGGCTTTCCCCTTACTAAAAACAACATCATAGCAGTCATCCTCCAATAAAATTACAGAGATGAAGTTCTTCTTCAGCCCAGGTACATACATGACATCTTTCTGATGAAGGTGGGAGCCTGACTCCCTCTTAAAGGTTACAGTACCAATTCCTTTAGTACTGTGCCACCCATCATCCCCAAGTTCTATGTGCATCTAGAGATCCTTCTCCTCTAGGCTACTAAATAATTCTTTGCATCCTGTCATATGAATGATGCACTTGAATCTAGATACCACACATTCCCCATTATAGTGTTAGCCATACATGCAATCAAGGTGAAGTCTAATTCAAATTGTGAGGTAAGTGATTCACCTCCTGCTCCTCATGAAGGCTTCTTGTTAGATTTCTTTTGTGGACACTTTGTTGCATAGTGCCCAAATTTATGCTAATGAAAATATTTTATCTTTCTCAAGTCCTTCTTCCCATTGTTCTAACATGCCAGTGATTGGATTTGGGCCTTCTTGCCCTTACCTTTGTTGCCCTTCCCAACCAAGGCAAAATTTTCTTCCTCCTCAGCTTTGGATGTTACTCCATCTCTAGTGTTTCGATGAATCTCTTACTACACCAAATTAAACCACAATATCTCCCAGTTCGGAAATTTGTCCCTTCAATTTACAGATTCCTGGTAGTTGTGCCAGGATTTTGGAAGGAGTAGGAGAGTTAGGCTCACTAGTTTTGAAAAGATAATATTTTCTCCAACTACTCCAAGCTTATCTTAACATTAAGTGAACTTGGAGAGGTAATGTAGAATGATTTCTCCTTTCTACATGCATATGTTTCTGAACTTGTCCCTCAATGCCAATTCCTCGCATCACTAGTATTTTCCAATAACCCGGTGAGGGTCTTCCACATAGAAAATGGAGTCTCTTTTACATGTAGATTCGAGACTATGTGGTCCCTTACACCCTCCAAGATGATCCTCTTGAATTTTGTGGTATCCTTCTTCCATTGTGAAAGTGCTTGTGCATAAGATGTTCCTGATTGTGGAATGTCAGTTTTGGTGTACTCCAATACACCATTATCATCAAGCACTACTTCCATCATGTCCATCCAAGCTATGAAATTCGAGGTTGCCTCCAGGGCATGTTCCAATCTCAGTCAGTTGAAAGATATTTTTCCGCACGAAAGAAAAATGCTTCATTGAATCTGCAAATCGAAATATCTGAAGGAGAATATCTAAAGGTTAGTTTCTAGTGTGATCTCTACTCTGATACCATGTAGAATTTTATAGAAATTTTCCACTACACTGATGAAATCGAATTGAAATCAAGAGATTACCAATTTCCTCTACTATTCTGTGGAATGGAAATTGAATTTAGAAACACATGCAATGACATGCAACCATTGAAACATCACAAGAACACAATGATTTATAGAGGAACACAACTAGGAAAAACCTCTCCGTAATCATATGAGAATGAGAAACTATTATAATGTCTTGCTTCAATCCTAAAGCACACCCTCCACTGTAACCCTATTCTCTTGCTGATTTTCCTGCTCTAGCCAACACTTAGCCAATTCAAGGCCCTAGCTTGTTCCTAGTTCCTTGTGCAATCTTGGAGTAAATTTGCTCCTAAAAGATAGGAATTTTCTCCTATTTACTTGTTCAATTCCCAAGGAACGATTCACCTGCTTAATTGACAAGCCTGTACACTCAACTAGTATACAATTGATTATTACAATGTCCCTTTCCCTCCACTCCAGCTAGGAAATTCAAATTCCATGCATGTTTGGGCTATTTTTCATTGATTGACTAGTTTAATTGAGATATCACTGAGTTAACAAAAGTTACCTTCATCTGACTCAACTATTTGCTTGAGCTCAGTTAACTGAATAAAACTAAAAACAACTTAACTAGATTGCTAAATTTTAGTAATCACTAAACGCGCAACTATACTTCTAGCCTATAACTCAAATTCACTGAGTAAAAAAGTAGATAAAACCATGTCACATAAGTGAACTACAATCCAAGTCATTATGATGATGTGAAAAATTGAATTACTAAATTTGACTAAAGCACAAGTCATCTTTCTTACTACAATTTGTAACATATTCTTTTTGTTAGATTAAAAAATATAAAATTTGAATATCGACTTTTAATTTTTTTATGAATTAATATTTCATTATTTTTTAAATAATTGCTATAACCTTTTTCTCATACACTTTGCAAAATCTCAATGAATAAAAAATCGTGGAAAATGTTTTTTAAATGTATGTACTTTTCACTTTGCTTTTATGTGAGTTCAACAAATAAAAAATAGAGAGAAAATTTACATTTTATATGTAAACTAACTAAATTTTAATCCCATTATTCTCGCTATTTTGTTTGTTTTTATGTGTGGTCACCTTGAAATTCCTTTTAACAAAGAATAAGGGTTTCTATGGGGGAAGTGCACACAAAGAGTAAATAAAAACTCTAATTCTTCATCAAATTGGTTATATGTTACATATTAATTCACTTGATTAAAAATTATTTTATTTATTAGAGCTTTGATTTTTCAACCATTTTTTAAATTATGTTTTAAAAAGAATTATGTAATTTTGAGTTTCTCATTATTTTATGTGAATTTCATTTAAATTATAAAATTGAATCATAATATTATTTTGCAAAATTATATTTTTTCTATGAAATAAATAAAAATGAAGTTAAATGCAAAATTAAAAAAAAATAAAAATTACTTAACAACTTACTTAATAATTATATATATCTATCACCATGTGACTAAATTTCTACTTGAAATGGAACGTTGTTACTTTTACGTCTTTCTCAAAAAGGCATAACTTTTACATTAAATTCGATTTTCAATCCCACTTTTTAAAACTATAAATTTATATTCCATTTTCAATGCCAACACTACTCTCAAGAAATGCACAAAGTAGTCTAGTTACTTGCATTAAGAAACTGCTTGGAGGTGTCCTCCTAGGACCCCATCCCTCAGTAGGATCCTGTCATCATAAAATGTGCAGTATTGTCCCTCAACTACTCATGCTGCACTGCACTCTAGAAATTTCACAGAGCAGGCAGCCCAACCTTTCTTTTGAAAACTGCGCAGATAATCTCAGTAACAATCATTGTCCACTGAAAATGCACTGATCTATTTCCCAGTGACTATAGGAAAATGTGACTTGTTGCAACACTTTCAAGGAGTTGAGTAGAAGGAACAAGAAACTAGGTTATGATCGGGACCTCATGTAAACTCTATCAGATGCATGATCATCTCGAGGGTAAGTATGGTAAGTAAAGAATATATTTTCAAGTACATATCTTAATGAAGCTTGAAGGACTGCTTGTCATTGTCATATCACTATGGCTTCAATAATATTCATGTTTGCAAGCGCAAAATCATTTCATGTGTTTCCTCTAGGTGTCTTGCTTCCTTTTCGCTTGTTTTACCAACTATCTTCTTTGGCATGTTGATCACTATGTCATGCTTGTGAGCTTGTTTTGGTTATTTAGAAGGTTTGTCTTTGTGTGTATGAGTTGTTTTCACTCTGTGAACATCAGTCACACTCACATACAAAGTTTTAAAAAATTTCGCGCTAGTGTCATCACGATCGTTCAAAGACATATTTCAATTATCGCACTTGTCACTCTCAACCTTTGAGTTAGTCTCACTGATCACATGTTATCTTGTTGGTTTGAGGTGTCTTGTCATTGAGTCATGCTAAATGTGTGATCAC
The DNA here is from genome assembly GCA_031772625.1 of Pinus tabuliformis. Lineage (NCBI taxonomy): Eukaryota > Viridiplantae > Streptophyta > Pinopsida > Pinales > Pinaceae > Pinus > Pinus tabuliformis. Next base: position 92,970,408 of record CM062817.1, read on the forward strand.
ATTGTTGTGTCTGCATGAGTACACTTGCTTTCACACTTAGTCAATTTTCCTTAAAATCTGTCAACCAAACAACCCTGCGTTAACCAAACCCGATATCCGTGACCTTTTACTACAACCCAAAACTACATAGAGCTTGAGGTTGTCCTCCGAATATCTTTCTCTATGAAATTCTGGAAATGAGCCAGTTGAATGACCCCCAGAACTTTGAAAAATTTTCCCGAGAAACCGATCTAGTATGCAGTTCTCACAAGACCTCTCATTAAGCCTCCAATTGGTCAATCAGAGAAAGAACTTGCATCATGACCTTGGGCTGTATTGAGCTCCAAAATTGTATAGAGTTTTCCTACTAGCCCTTCTTCCCCTTTCTACAACTAGCCCAGGAATTGCGCAGATCTGTCCTGCCATGTCATCCCTTCTTCCCCGCTTTGTAATTAGCTCAAAAATTGTGCATATCTATCCTACCAACCCTTATTTCCCTCTTTACAACCAGCCCAGGAATTGCATAGAGTTGTCCTGCCCCACCCTTCTTGCCCACTCTATAACCAAATCATAAATTGCACAGAACTATCCAAGCTCGGACCGTCTCTTAGGATTGTGAAGTTTTGACCAGCAACTCCCACAACCTGACCTTGTGCTCGTCTGGAAAACTACACAAATTTAACTTCCAGTGGACCTCCTACTTACTAAACTATCTTCCCGGTGAAATTACGTAGATCCCAGCTGGATGACCTACCGAGTGCTCCCTTGGAAAATTGCACAGATTGGCCCAGTAACTCCCCGACACGTCGCTTTGCCTTCCTCCTACAAATTTCACAGTTTTTCCTCCCAGCTGGGTTTTGCCCCGCATCTATCACTGTTGTCTCCGATTGCGAAAATTTGTCTCCTAATGACATTTTCGCAATTTTTCCCGACAGTGCTATCGAGCCTTTTATCAAAACCTGTGTTGTTCTCCTGCAATATTAGTGCCTTGTCCCTCTCCTGGTCAGCTGCACCGAAATGGAAAACAATGCATCATGATAGACTAGGATATTTTTTGGATTTGATGTTGGCTCATCATGAGTGATTGCAAGAACAAGTACATCGATGAAACATAGTGCAAAAATGAATGGAATGGAAAAGAGGCACGTGTTAGAAGACTTGCTCATAGTCGAATGAACATATGAAGCACATCGAGCAAGCAAGTGAAAGGGACACATTCACATGCACCATCAAGAAAAGACCAAGACCACCGAAGGCCCCGCACAATTTTCCATGCAGAGGTGAAGACATGTTACATCGAGAGCTTATAATCATTCAGTAGCACAAAATCTCGACACAAGCACCAGAGTCAGCTAGTACATGTCAGAAATTTCATGTCGAGTTGTGTCATGAGTTGTCTCAACCACATCACTACTATGGGCCATACTTGTTGTAATCAATGTAATGTAAAGTGGAAGTCCAAGAGACCCACATTTGAAGTCGAAGAGTCACGTAAATTCAAAAAGTCATGGGAAGTCAAATAGTCATGAGGGAAGTTGAAGAGTCACAAGGGTCAGTTATACCCCCTTGGCTATATATACCCCTTCATTTTATCAGTAAAGTAATTTTCACCTTGGCTCCTCCCACATAGCCTTGAGAGTCTGTAGTATTTTCTTTGAGGAGTGAGTAGTGGCTCCAATGTCCCACTACTGGCGTTAGTGATGTATGGTGTACGGTATTTTGCTTAATTTAGAAACTTGTCTCAGGCCAACACGTTTTCACGCATGTTTTGCATCTATTTGTAAGACCACTATTTAAACATTGGTAATGCATGTTTTCTTAACCTGTACTAAGATAGTTGAACAACTTCAGTTATTTTAGTACTCATATTTTTGAATATGTGTTGTATTTATTATCATTGTTGTCTCGCCCATCTGGACTACTCTATCAGACATTAGATAGACCATCTTTGTGTATTTCTTGGTGTTAACAACCATCACCCCCTTGTGGACTATTGTACGTGTTTTCCCTTGAGCTTTGGTTTTCACGACTACTGCATCCGATGTGGACCATTCCGCTACATGTTGGACAAACCCTTCTTGTTGTTCATGTGTGCCTCTTCCTAGGTTGGGACTGTTCCCTCTCATCAAGAGGCTCACTTTTACCTCCCCTTTTAAAAATAAGAGAACCCGGACATAGAGTTGCATTAAGAACTCACTAGTCATACTCACCTCACCTTCTTGAAGTTACAAGCATAACACTCTCATGTGTTGAACATCAAGAGCGAAGTAAAATCTCTAAGATAATGGAAATTGGGCAATCGTACTAGATGAGACTCCTACACATAACAGTGTGAGGTCTAGTTGAGACTTCATGCCAGGGAGATCCCGTTTGTTGGTGGTTCCAACGCCATCAACAAACTCAAAAATACATTGGATTCTGTAAAAAAAAATAATTGAGACAATGACCCTTTCAGTTCCTTCCTATTTGCAGTGAACACAGAAATGTGGAATGTTTTAAGGGCAGTGTGTATGAAATCCATGTCATGTGAATCACTTTGAGACAAACCCGCTAACTTTGTCCCACTGAATAACTGTTTGTATACATGCCCAAATTGTTCTGACTTTCCTTTTAAGAATACGGTATGGTAATACTTAGAATTGAGTTCACGGCCTTCTCCTCTCGTAGAGAGAAATTGTGCATAGGAGTTGGAAAAAGTAATGATAAAGGTCATGGGAGGAAGAAGGAATGCCGGATATGTCTTTCGAAAATTGGAACGAATAGTGGGTAGGAGATGCCTCAGATTTAACATTGAACGAGGGGTGTTTTTGCATGGGTAAGAGAATCATCGAGTTAAAATAGTCAGCTCTAATACATTACCAGCTAGGATGAATAACTCCATGCTTGAATGAATTTCTTCAACTCATAGCATGCATATATACAAGAGGAATTGACCTTTGGTTTCATATTCTAAGAGCTCCAAATTTTGGAGCCTACCTTGGATCCTATGATCAATCGTTCCTTGGTCACTTATTGGCAAGGTGATGATATCAAGCCTCCTCCTTGATCTTAAGAGTTGTTCATGTTCTAATATTTATGTAGTATGTGTCATCTTTGGGCATAGAGATTGTTGTTTATCACACAAAGGGAATGTTGTTTTTCTTCAAGGGAAATCTTATGCGTGTGAGTTGTTTTTATTACATGGACATGTTTCACACTCACTTCACACACTCTTGTCATGAAGGTTTTTACATCAAGTAGAGTATGTTTTATACATTCTGGATGGTCTACATTATATCACTAAGTGTTCATGTGTGATCATAATCGATTCCTATCACTCTTTACATATGTTTTACTGATCTCATACTTAACAAGTTTCTCGAGCAACCTAGCCTCATCCAACTTTCTAGAACTACACACTTTGCTTCTACAACCCTCAAGCTTTTTTCCTTTCTTGTTGGAACTGCGAAATGCGTAGAGAGCCTAGCCTCCCTAAGGATCCAAAAATGCGTAGTGGTTTCCTCTAGTTTCCTTCCCCAGTCGGAAACCATTGCCTTCAGAAATTGCATTGTGTTGTCCCTCAGCTGCCCAACCAGGACTGCTCTCGAGAAATCGTAGAGCAGTCAGGCAGATAGCATGTTATGAAACCAGCTCACAAAAATATAGAAAACATAGATCAACGCCTTAGAATTCAACCTCTTTGAGGGGGCAACCTCCTTTACATTACACAAATGAACAATTCCTGGATGCTACAAATGACAGGACCTCCTTTATATATATAGGAGTCTAAGGGGTCATAATATAATCAGAACTGACATAACAATAATAATGTAAGGGCACAATAATAACAATAGTGAGCTTCTATGGGGCACAATAATAACAATATGGGGACTACATGGACACAATAATATAATAAGGGGGTTGTACTAATAACAATAAGGGGTTACCCTAGTAGTATAGGGACCTAAAATGCCCCTCTCCTTTAAAAAGTGTTGTCCTCAACGCTTGAGTAGTTCTTGATGATTTTGTATAAAATTCTTGTCCTCCCATGGAATATTCAGCGGGTAAGTTCTTCCACTTGATGAGATACTCAGAAATTGATTGATTTCATAGTTGTCGGGTTCATGTTTTCGTGACTGCTCCAGGCTCCAAGATGATTTTTCCTTCCTTGTCAAGTTTCGGCAATATTGTTTGAATTGGGATCTTCTGCAAGTTTTGAATGAGTGGCCACACTTCTTTGTCCTTCTTCCATTCATCCCTTCCTTCGTTTATCCAATCTGGTTTGATAATAGAAATAGCACAAAACAATGCTTTCACATCCTCATCCTCTCTTGAGAGTGCGTATCCAACAAGATTTTTCTTCCCTTTTTTGTAGATGATTTCAAAGTCATAACCCAACGTGTTTGTGACCCATTTTTATATTCTTCTAAAGATAATATTTGTTCTAAAAACTATTTAAGACTATCATGATCCATTTTTACCTTGAAGTGTCTTCCCATTAGGTAAGGTCACCATTTCTTAAGTGCATGTAGTATTACCAACATTTCCTTCTCATAAATAGCTTGCTTGAGATGTAGCCGTAAAAATACCAAATCGCCTACATCAAAACTTCTTTCACTGCGATGTTGATCTTCCTATTGTTTCATTTGATTCCGCACCAATGTGGCGTTATTCTCTAAAAGTTGGAGAACTTGTTGTTGATGCTCGATGTGATCTTTCACTGCTTGAATCTTTTTCTTCTTGATATGTCATTTATCTTGAGAGTTTGAGGAGTCGTAATTTCTTCCAATGCATTACAAGATATGTTTGGATTCATTTCTTGATGCTTGATGTGATATTTCACTTCTTGAACATTTTTCTTCTTGATATGTCCTCCTATCTTGATAGTTTGAGGAGTGGTAATTCCAGCCAATGCATTACAAGATATGCTAGGATTCATTTCTTCTTTCTCAATGTGATCTTTCACTTCTTGAACCTTTTTCTTCCTGATATGTCCTTCTATCTTGAGAGTTTGAGGAGTGGTAATTCTTTCCAATTCTTTATAAGATATGGTCAGATTCATTTCTTCTTTCTCTCGGGTTGGTTCCTGGTGTATATCCTCTTCTTTTGATGTTTCTTGATCCTTTTCTTCCTCCTCTTCATAATCTATGTAAAATAATTTCTTCTCAACACACTTGTGACCTTTAGTGCATTTGCTATCACAATTGTAACAAAGCCCTTTTTCTCCTTTTTCTTCCAATTGTTGTAGTGTAAACCTTGTAGGTTGTGGAAGGCTAAGGGAAACAACACTTCCATCTTTATAGTTGTAAGTGGTAGGCTTCCTGGTTGCCATAATTCTGCTTTCCATTTTTCTTGCTAACATGAATACCTTCTCCAATGAATCAAGTTCCCAAAGGTAGACCTCATGTTGGATATTATCCTTTAAATCCCTATGAACACATCAATCCTATGCTCCTCTGGAATATCTTTTACCCTTATGTTCAATTTTTTGAGTCCTCAATGTGCTCCATCATTGAATCCTTTTGTTTGAGACTTATCAATTGGCTAAAAAAAGTGTTGCTTTTTGTATCCTCATAATGTGCTATCATTTCTTCCGTAAAAATTGCCCAAGTGACAATTTGTTTACGAGAGCAGAGCCATCGATACCATACAAACTGATTTGGTTCCAAATATAAAGTTGCAATACGTACCTTTTGTGTGTTTTTCACATTATGTAGATCGAAAAATTGCTCCATCTGTAGTATCCATGTTGCGGGATCCTTGCCATCAAACTTCCTCATATCGATTTTTGGAATATGGTGGGTCTTCAATCCAACATTAGAGTCTATGAAATCATTATTAACATTTCTTTTGTTCTCATCATGTGTTTCCTTTACTACCCTTTCACCACTGACCATTTCTTGTAGAAACTTATTAAAATTTATCTTCAATTCTTCCATCTTATCGTCCTTGCCATTCATCTTAGCTTCCATGCCATTGATCTTGTCTTCATTTACCTTTAGTGAGAGTGAAATTTGTTCTACTTGTTCTTGTAATTTTGATATATCATGTTGCATTTCTTCCTCTTCTACACGGGTCATGCTAGAGCTTTCAGGTTGCTTACTAGGTGTTTCCATTTTCTTTCTTCAAGGCATTAATTACTGCTAATACTTCTTTACTATTCCCTTTGAATTCCTTCAAACTAATTTTTCAAACCATTCTTATGAAAAATTAAAAAAATTACACACCATTTTTTCACATTGTAGGAGCTCGATATTGAATCTGATGTATCTTTGTAATTTCAAAACATCCAGTTCTGAAATTGCAACCGGTAGTAGTCCTCTGCATCCCTTTTCCAATGCCACCAGTTTGATCGAATTTAGATTCTCGAAGAAAGAGTTATGCACAATATCCCAAGATAACCTGATTATATACCTTTTCAGAAGAGCAAACTTGTATGATGTGCCATGTGTCACTGTTTTGACCTTCGGGTCTAAATTATATAAACAGGAAACTACAGTCTGTCCTCTTTCTGTAACTTCTAACGAAATTTCAATCTGATGCTCAAAAAAAAAGTTATGAAGATTTTCCCCAGGTCACCTGTTTGGAATGTAATTTGGGAGTTTGCAAAAATGCCAACTTCCTCATATCATATCTCCGCAAATATAGCGCGAAAAGCTTTGAATTTTGGAACCGAGGTTCAGAACACCTTCTCCTCAAATGGGTTTCTTTTGGCATCTAAAACGTCACAAAAAAAGTTACAGCGCAAATTCCATTATGACCTGTTTGGAGCAGCGAAACCCTAGAATCCAAAGCTCTAATACCAAATGTTATGAAACCAGCTCACAAAAAGATAGAAAAGATAGATAAATGCCTTAGAAATCAGCCTCTTCGAGGGGGAAACCTCATTTACATTACACAAATGAACAATTCCTAGATGCTACAAATGACAAGACCTCCTTTATATATATAGGAGTCTAAGGGGTCATAATATAATAAGAGCCGACATAACAATAATAATGTAAGGGAACAATAATAACAATAGTGGGCTTCTATGGGGCACGATAATAACAATATGGGGACTACATGGACACAACAATATAATAAGGGGGTTGTACTAATAACAATAAGGGGTTACCCTAGTAGTATAAGGACCTAAAATAACACTACTCTCTAGAAATGTGCAGAGAAGTCAGGCAACCAACACTGCTCTCCAGAAATGCACAGAGAAGTCTAGCAGCCAACACTACTCTCCATAAATGCACAGAGCAGTCTAGTTTCCTACATTAAGAAACTGCCCAGAGGTGTCCTCCTAGGACCCCATCTCGCAGTAGGGTCCTGTCATCATAAAATGTGCATTATTGTCCCTCAACTGCTCAGGCTGCACTGCATTAAGAAATTGCGTAGAGTAGGTAGCCAAACCTTTCTCTTGAAAATTGCGCAGATAATCTCAGCAGCAATCACTGTTCGCTGAAAATGCGCTTATCTATCTCCCAGTGACTACAGGAAAAGGTGACAAGTTGCATCACTCTCAAGGAGTTGAGGAGAAGGAACATGAAACTAGTTTATGATTGGGACCTCATGTAAACTCTGTCAAATGTATGATCATCTCGAAGGTAAGTATGAAAAGTAAAGAATATATTTTCAAGTATATATCTTAGTGAATATTGAAGGACTCCTTGTTATTGTCATATCATTATGTAAACAATGTCACGCTAGTGTCATCAAATCATTTGAAGAAGTATTTCAATTGTCGCACTTGTCGCTCTCAACCTTCGAGTCAGTCTCAATGAGCACATGTTGTCTTGTTGGCTTGAGGTGTCTTCTTGGCTTAAGTACACTTACTTTCACACTTAGTCAATCTCCCTGAAAATATGTTGAGCAGACAACCCTCCGTTAACCAAACCGAATCTCCGCGACCTTGCACTACTGCCCAAAACTGCGCAAAGCTTGAGGTTGTCCTCTGAATATTTTTCTCTATGTAATTATGGAAATGAGCTAGCTGAATGAATCCTAGAACTACGCAGAATTTGCCTAAGAAACCAATCTAGTATGCAGTTCTCGCAAGACCTCTCATTAAGCCTCGAGTTGGTCATCTGGAGAAAGAACTTGCGCTATGACCTTGGGTTGTACTGAGCTCCAAAATTGTATAGCGTTGTCCTACTGCCCTTCTTCCCCGTTCTACAACCAGCCCAAGAATTGCGCAGAGCTGTCCTTCCATTCCATCCTTCTTCCCCGCTCTACAATCAGCTCAGAAATTGTGCATATCTATCCTACCAACCCTTCTTTCCCTATTTACAACCAGCCCAGGATTTGTGTAGAGTTGTCTTGCCCAACCCTTCTTCCCCGCTCTACAACCAAATCATAAATTACACAGAATTTTCCAAGCTAGGACTGCCTCTTAGGATTGTGAAGTTTTTACCAGCAACTCCCATAACCCGACCTTGTGCTCCTCTGGAAAACTACACATATTTAACTGCCAGTGCCTCCTGCTTCCTGCACTATCTTCCTGGAGAAATTACATAGATCCCAGTTGGATGACCTACCGAGTTCTCCCTTGGAAAATTGCGCAGATTGGCCCAACAGCTCCCCGACATGTCACTTTGCCTTCCTCCCACAAATTTCACAGTCTTTCCTCCCAGCTGGGTTTTGCCCCGTAGATGTCATTGTTGTCTCGTATTGCGAAAGTTTGTCTCCTAGTGAAATTTACGAAATTTTTCCCGACAGTGCTCTGGAGCCTTGCATCGAAACTTGTGTTATTCTCCTATAGTATTAGTGCCTTGTCCCTCTCCTAGTCACCTGCACCGAAATGGAAAACAATGCATCATGATAGACTAGGAGATTTTTTGGATTTGATGTCGGCTCATCATGAGTGATTTCAAGAACAAGTACATCAATGAAACATGGTGCAAAAATGAATGGGATGGAAAATAGGCACATAATAGAAGACTTGCTCACAATTGAATGAACATATGAAGCACATCGAGCAAACAAGAGAAAGGGAGACATTCACATGCACCATCAAGAAAAGACCAAGACCATTGAAGACCCCACACAATTTTCCATGCAGAGGTGATGACATGTTACATCGAGAGCATATCATCACTCAGTAGCACAAAATCTCAACACGAGCACCAGAGTCAGCCAGTACATGTCAATAGTGTCATGTCGAGTTGTGTCATGAGATGTCTCGACCACATCACTACTATGGGCTATACTTGTTGTAATCAATGTAATGTAAAGTGGAAGTCCAAGAGACCCACATTTGAAGTCGCAGAGTCACATAAATTCAAAAAGTCATAGGACGTCAAATAGTCATGATGTAAGTCGAAGAGTCACAAGGGTTAGTTATACCCCCTTGGCTATATATACCCCTCCATTTTATGAGCAAAGGAATTTTCACCTTGGCTCCTCCCACATAGCCTTGAGAGTCTATAGTATGTTCTTTGAGGAGCGAGGAGTGGCTCCAATTTCCCACTACTGGCACTAGTGATGTATGGTGTACAGATGTGTCTTCGGTCTTTTGCTTAATTTAGACACTTGTCTCAGGCCAACAAGTTTTCATGCATGTTTTGTATCCATTTGTAAGACTACTCTTTAAACGTTTGTAATGCATGTTTTCTTAACATGTACTAAGATAGTTGTCATTGTTGTCCCGTCCATGTGGAATACTCTGTTGGACATTAGATAGACCATATTTGTTTATTTCTTGGTGTTAACGACCATCACCCCTGTATGGACTATTCCACTGGACGGTGTATGTATTTTCCCTTGAGCTTTGGTTTTCATGACTACTGCATCCACTGTGGACTATTCTGCTGGATGTTGGACAACCCCTTCTTGTTGTTCGTGTGTGTCTCTTCCTGGGTTGGGACTATTCCCTCTCATCAAGAGGCTCACTTTTACCTCCCCCTTTCAACAATAAGAGAACCCGGACACAGAGTTACATTAAGAACTCACTAGGCATACTCACCTCACTTTCTTGAAGTTACAAGCATAATACTCTCATGTGTTGAATAGCAAGAGATAAGTAAAATCTCTAAGATAATGGAAACTGGGCAATCGTACCAGATGAGACTCCTACACCTAATAGTGTGAGGTCTAGTTGAGACTTCATATCGGGGAGATCCCCTTTGTTGGTGGTTCCAGCACCGTCAACAAACTCAAAAATACATTGGATTCTGTCAAAAGAAAATCATTGAGACAATGACCCTTTCAGTTCCTTCCTATTTGCAGTGAACACAGAAATTGTGGAGTGTTTTGAGGGCAATGTGTATGAAATCCATGTCATGTGAATAACTTTGAGACAAACCCACTAATTTTGTCCCACCAAACAACTGTTTGTATACATGCCCGAATTGTTCTGACTTTCCTTCTAAGAATACGGTATGGTAATAGTCAAAATTGAGTCAAGACCTTCTCTTCTCTTAGGAAGAAATTGAGCATAGGAGTTGGAAAAAGTAATGAGAAAGTTCATGGGAGGAAGAAGGAATGCTGGATATGTCTTTCGAAAATTGGAACGAATAGTGGGTAGGAGATGCCTTAGATTTGACATTGAACGAGGGGTGTTTTTGCATAGGTAAGAGAATCATCGAGTTAAAATAGTCAGCTCTGATACCATTACCAGCTAGGATGAATAACTCCACGCTTGAATGAATTTCTTCAACTCATAGCATGCATATATACAAGAGGAATTGACCTTTGGTTTCATCTTCTAAGAGCTCCAAATGACTTTTCTTATTCACCTATGACCCTTCATATTTCTCTTAGATTAATACTTTCAAATTTAGTTACAATGTACCTCAATCCCTAAGGATTAGGCATCTAACATTTTCCCCATAATTTGAAGGGGTTTTTTTTGAATCCAAGCATCATTCTCAACATTTCAATTTTTTCTGTTCCAAGTGCTTTGGTGAAGATGTTTGAAATTTTCTCATTTGAGGATCAATGTCTCAAATGAATAGTTTTGTCTTCTACATGATATTGAATCAGATGGTACTTAGTGTTAATGTGATTGGTTCAATCATGGAATATAGGATTCTTGGCCAATTTTACAACAGAAGTATTTTTAACCAAAATAGTACAATGTACCCATTCTCCTGAAAATTTTATAGGTATTTTCCTGAGCCAGACAATCTTTTTGACACTTGCACTTCTTGCTTCCCTCCTTTCTCTCAGAAGCTTTTTTAATATTGCACTTCTCACTTTCACTCCCCGCTTCCAACAGCCTTGAGCTAGATTCTCTAAGGTCTAGGGTTAAAATGTGAGCAAGGTCATGGCAAATAAAACTACCAATGGGTATGAAAATAAACTCAAGGAATGGTAAGCACTACATGGGTGAGCCAAGGAACTCCATGTAAACAAGATAAGAGAGTTGAGAAATTCAACATAATCAGAAACTTTTTTTTTACTTGGGGATCTAGTTGTTATCTCATGTGAAACGTTGAGGACGAGTTTATGAGGTGCCTTGAGTGGAACCATTGTGTTCGTTGCTATTAGATAGAGGAATTTTAGTTTCTAGCTCCTCCAAAAGATGGATTAAAAGGTCTGAAATCATGCCTAGACTTCATCATTAAGGACACCTTAGGCCTTATGATAGTGTTCATAGGCCAGTTAGGGCTAGCTCAGGGCAGTGGGCATCATGTAACATAAAGGAAGAGGGAGATGGCTTGAATAAATAATTCACTACCAAACTCAACCCAAGCAGAGATTCGCTATCCTAGTTGTTAGAGTTATTCATTACCAAGTGTCTTACAAATAGTTGCAACAAAGTATTAACATCTCAGGTTACATATGGCATGCCAACAATGGATTCAACCACAAGGTTCAGAAACCCCAGGTAAATATTTCAAGAGATTGTGGACATGAGTCTTGGTGCAATTTTAGCCAAATCACATGCATGCCATTGTCTTTAATTCAAAATTACATCTTAAGGAAGAAACTCTAGCTTTTGGCTTATGTCTGTGTGATGTGCATTTTAATCCACAAATTTCACCCCTAGAAGAACTAGTCCAAGGGACGAAAAAGCTTTGCAAAACCTTAAACTGTGAGTAGAGAAGTATGTTGCTTCAATTGATGCTTCCTTATATTTACTGAAAAAATCCCATGAATGACCTTGTTCAAGCATCCATGCAAAATTCCTAACAATGTCACATATTGCAAGCCTTCTTTTACATTAATCTTTTTCTTGGAAAGATTTCAATTAGAAATTAAGTATGTTATATGATTCAAGGTACATGCAATCTCTTTGCTTCTCACTATGGTTTTAATTCTGCATAAATATTCCAGAATTTTTTAGTATTCTGATAAAATGTTGGATTGATAGGAAAATATGTGAATTCTTCTTATGGTGTTGTTTGTTTCAACACAGAGGTTGTGAAATTAATCTATTCTATCACATCGAAGCATATTCATAAAATCTAAGTCTTGTGTGTGTTGGTGAAAATAAACTGCTAACTTATGTTAAGTTTGAAATTAAATTGGTGAAAATAATCTGCTAATGTCTCCACAGGATTTCCGTTGTTCTTGTTGAGCTGATGGTCCCATTTGTACAATGTCTCCATTAGTCAAAGTTCACTCTTAGTAGTGTGATGAGAGCGCGCTCGAGTTTAGAAGCTCTGGATCAAGGTTTACAGGTTCATGCCCACATTATTAAAACTAGATTTAAGGTAGACAAGGTTGTGGGTACTACTCTTGTGGAGATGTATGCCAAAAGTGAATGAATGGAAGAATTTTGTAGGGTATTTTACCAAGTGTACGAGCCGAATGTTGTCACATGGACTGTTATGATCTCAGGATATACTCAAAATGGGAAACTTGTGAAGGCACTAAAGGTTTACAATTGAATTCTTGAGTTGGGAATTGTGAAAATATCATGAATTATGGTTAGAGTTCTAAGAGCATGGGCATCCTAGGAATTATTGGACTTGGCTAACAAATTCACACAATATTGTAAAAATTGGTATATTCTCATATGTCACTGTGGGTAATGCTCTTTTTTACATGTATCTCAAGTTTGGGTATATAGAGTCAACGACCAGTGTTCAATATAATGCTTGAAAGGCATATAGATTCTTGGAATTCAGTGATAGTTAAATGTGTACAGGGTGGGAATAGTGATGAGGTTGTACAAATGTTTCAGCAAACCATACAAGTTCAAACCAGACCAGTTCAAACTAGACCAGTTCACTTTTACAAGTTTTCTTAGGGCATGCACTAGTCTAGAAGCTCGTAAACTGGGCATATCGAGGCAATGCAAACTCACCAGGTTTGGATTTGACTCTTTGTACGAAGTGCACTTGTTAACATGTATCAGAAATGTCGAATGTCACACCATTTTTGCCAAATGTTTGATGAAATGATTATATGAAATATATCATGGACAGCAATGATTGTTTTATATGCTCAACATGAGCATGGAAAGAAGGCTTTGAAACTCTCTTGTGAAATGTTCGGGACAGGAATGGGTGCAAAAGAGTATACCTTCACAAGTATACTTCTTGCCTATTCCAACCTAACAACCCTGAAACATGTAAAAATGGTTCATTCTTATATTATTAGGACCGGATTTGACATAAGTCTCCATGCAAAATGGCCTTATTAACATGTATGAAAATGCAGCAGTACAATTGATCCATTTCACGTGTTTTAACATAATGTTTTCTTAAGATGTTGTTTCATGGAATGAAATAAGAGTGGGATGCACGCTGAATGTTCATGAAAAGGAGGACCTTAAACTATTTGGTCGGATGTAAATTATGGGTATAGAGCTAGATGAGTTCACTTTACCCAGTGTTCTTAGGGCATGTGCGAGCCTAGAAGATGTAGAATAAGGTGAATGCATCCATAGTTACACAATCAAAAGTAGTCATGAGTCTAATATCTAGGTTGCAACATCTCTCCCTGATATGTATACAAATTTTGCAAGCATCAAGTCTACTTTTAAGATTTTTAATAAAAATCCTGAATGCATCTTGATTTCATGGAGTACCATGATTACAGGATATACCCAAAATGGGTATTAGGAAGAGGCATTAGAAAACCTTGGCTAAATTCTACAAGTAGGCTCAAAGCCAAATCAATTTAGTGTGTCCGGCATCATCGATGCTTGTGCCAACCTAACAGTACTGGAAATTGGAAAGCAGGTCAATTCTTTTGCTATCCAAAGTGGGATTGACTCACATATCTTTGTTGGAAATGTCATCGTTGACATGTATGCAAAGTATGGAAGATTGGGAGATGCACAAAAATTATTTTCCACAAAATGTGAATGTGATGCTGCCTCATGGAACATAATGATTTATGTATTTGCAAAACATGGATATGGCAAGAGGCTCTCCAACTCTTCGACCAAATGCAACAAGTCAGTTTGAAGCCAAATAATATCACTTTTGTTTCTGTTATGTCGGTTTGTAGTAGCATTGGATTAATGGATGAAGGGCATAGGTTGTTCAATTCCATTGATCAAGATTATGGCATTACATTAACAATGGAGCATTGTGTGTGTATGGTTGACTTTTTTGGTCATCCTGGGAAATTGAATGACACTGAAGATTTAATAAATAAAATGTTGTTTGAACCAAATGCTTTGGTATGGCGGACCTTGTTGTTTTCCTGTAGAATCCATGGAAATGTGGATTTAGGGAAACAAGCAACAAAACATATTCTCAAGTTGGAACCATAAGATGCTCCAGCATATTTTCTTTTGTCCAATATATATGTTGTAGTTGGAAGGTGGGATTGTCTCACAAATGTGATGAAAAAGATGAAAGAGAAAGGATTTTAAAAAGTAAGAAGAGTCAGCTGGATTGAGGTCAAAGGTAGGGTGCATAGTATCAATGTCAAAGACAAAAGGCATCCACAAATAAAATTGGTCTATGGGAATATGGAGGAATTAACCAAGCTGATGAAGGAGGAAAGGTATGTGCTAATACAAACTTTCTTTTTCACGATATAGAGGATGAGTAGAAAAAATATTTTTTTTCCTATCATAGTGAGAAACTAGCAATTGTGTTTGGGCTTATTAATATTCTTGGGAGAATGCCTATTCGAATCATCAAGAATCTTTTCATTTGTGGTGATTTTCATACTACTTCTAATCTCATTTCTAAAATTGCAGGGCCAAAACTTATTGTGAGGGATGCCAGTTAGTATCATCATTTCATGGACTATGTTCTTGTGGGTATTTTTGGTGATACTAAAACAAGAGACAATTATATGTATGTGATTCCCTGTTACAAGGAAAACTAATTGATTCCCAATCTCTAGCCTCTTGCATCAACAATCTATACTCCAAGCATTGGAAGATGATCAACACTAAATTAACAAAAATTTGATCCTTGACCTTGCTAAATTTAGGATCAAATCCCAACTAGTATTTCTGAGAAGACACAAGTAACGTAAAATTTTATTTGCTTGGTAGAGCCAACCTTGTTGTTGGTAAGAACTATTGTGATCTAGATTCATGCCCCATTGTTCTCTTTTATTTCTAGTATCTTGTTACCTAGAACTAGAGGACATAATTACTGTTGCAGAAGACAGTTTTTCCCAAAATTTGTTTCTTTGCTTATGTTTGTTGAAACACAAAAGAAAAGAGCAACAATATTTTTTGTATCTAGATACAATCTTAGCGAAGGTATTTAACTTTTGAAAAATTAGATACCTGCTCTAAGAAAGATCACAAAATGGTGCTAGATGTTGATGGGATGCAGGAAATGGATTAAGTGTTAGGTGAAGCCTTTCACACCCTTATAAGATCACCGAGCTAGCACAAGAATTTGTCCACCAGAAAGAGCTCCTAAAATCTTACCACTATTACGATGTACAAAACATACATTAGTATATAGACCATTTCAGTGGCTGGAATGAGTGGTGAATGTCAATTTCAAGGTAATTTTCAATATTCACCTCATTATTTGAGTATTAGATATTCTTTGGAAAAAATTATGGAAGTATTCTTACCTCTAATAAAGGTGTTGGAGAATTGACATTCAACCACGGAAACTTCACTTGTAAAATATTTTGATTATCTCTCTTATGTAAGTTATTCATATGATGTCAAATTTCAGGATATGTATTATAATACACCCAAATTTCCACTTTGCATATGCTTTGGATTTAACACATTCGTTGATTCACAGTTTATGGAGGGTACTAGTTTTTTCTCTGACACTTTTGCAAAAGGAGAAAGAGTAGTTGTTAGAGAGTAAAAAATAGGGTTTTGTTTTGGCCAAGATGAATCCCCTACTTGGTTGAATCATAAATGAAAGCTTATGAATCTTGGGGAGACTATTTCTTATTTGGGCAAGTCCTTCGGTAAATAGTTTTTCAGTTGTTGATTATTGGATATGGATAATATCCAAGTTTTAAAAATTAAAAATTCAAGCTTGGAGTAATATTGACTTACTGCCTTGTAAGAAGATTGCAATTGTTGATAAATTTCTAGCAGTGAGTCGCATTGGTTTCTCTGTCTTTTTTCTTCTCAAGTAGCCTATAAAATGTTGGAACAGGTACTCCAAAATTTTATTAGGCAAGCAAGGTGGGATAAAAGGGATTGATATGGTGTCTTTCAGTTTTTTGTAATTTCACTTTATCGAGTGATCAAGGGGGATTGGACATCCCCAACATTAATAGACACATGGTTTCCATTGTTCCTTTGGATTTGTGTAACATCTCTACAAAATTTCCTTTTTTTGGGATTCTGTCAGACGTTGATATACTCTCTGCCTATAAAGATTTCTAATGTTCTGGGACATTTATGTTAGTGTAAGTTTCTTTTTAAATTTAACCTCTTTGCTACATGTTTTAGAATATATATAGAAACTCAAATTTTGATTGTACTTCACTTTCGATATATTTCACTTGCTTATTGGCTTCCACATTCCCATTTCTATCGGCATTCAGTTGTACCTATTGGTCCAATAGTTAGTTTTAAAATCATTGCCTATATATGCAATTTAAAGGACTACCATAACTCTCACATAATTCTTTAAAGGGTGCTAGCTCAAAGGTATAGCACCTGCTTTATAAGCAAGAGGTTGGTGGTTTGATTCCACTATGTTCTAATATGAATTAATCAATGATATTGTAGTTTTCTTTTTAATTAAATACTTTTAATATTGGTTTTTTTCGATGGTGAGATATTTTTTTAGATTCATTATTTTATATTGTCTCTAAAGAGACAAAAGTGATGTTGTTTTATCTTTAAATGTAATTTTTTATTGTCTCTAGAGAGACAATAGTCCGGATCAAAGACATTGCCTCTTTAAAGACAATATGTCGTTAATCTCATTATTGTCTCTAGAGAGACAAAAAAGAAATTGTCTCTAGAGAGTCAAAACTGAAATTGTCTCTAGATAGACAAAAATGCTTATGTTATATATTGTCTTTATAGAGACAATATTTTAAGACAATTTAATTTGAGACACCCCCTTAAAGACAATACATAAGCTTTCTTTTGTCTCAAGTTAAGATAATTTACCCAAAAATTGTCTTAAATATTGTCTTAAAACCCCCCTTTGCATTGTAGTATATGAAATGAGTTATGATTTTTTAATTACGTGATATTGATAAACCATAGTGTTGACACATTATTGTAATAAAACATATATACAACTTAACAAAATCCTTTATATGTATATAACCATTTTAATCTAGATGAACCTTCTCTTTCTCATGGGTTAGTTTTAAAAGAAGTTGTCTAATGAGGTCACAATTTTTTTTTTTGAGAAATTGCTCAAAAAAATCTAATTGTTGGAGTGTTGAATCCTTTTTTATGGTAGAACTAGATTCAAAACCAACAAAAACTTATGAGGAACCCAAAATCCTAAAGTTCAAGAAACATAATCAAAATTACTAAAAATTTCAAAAATTTATTAAAATCTTACCAAAATTTCCAAAATTTATTAAAATCTTACCAAAATTTCCATTATTTTATAGATAACATCATTGCTCTGTTACACAATTATTTTTAAATATTTAAGAAAAATACACGCAAAACGTAATCGGAACTTGCAATGTTATGATGGTCAGTACGCGACTATGGATATCATCATGCGATCAATCCTTATTATGCAAATTATAACTTCCGTCGTAAATTTCTGGGCAGCTAGGAAGTGTTATTATTTTATTATAAAAAATCATGTATTCGAATGCACACGCAACTTGCAATGTTGTGAGGGTCAGTACGCGACTATGGATATCATCATGCGATTATAAGTTCCATCCTTATCATCAAAATTATAAGTTCGGCCATAAATTTGTGGGCACTCGGAAGCGTTATTATTTTATTATAAAAAATAATGTATTACAACTGTGGGGATGGAGAGGGTTGGAATTTCAAAACAGACTGCGCAGTCAAATTTGACAATCCTACTTAAAAAACCTCCAACAGATTTACAGTCTGTCGCTTTAAACCACTCTGCCACTCTCCCCTCCCCTTCCTGCCCCGCTAAATCTGTTCCTGAAAAAGTACGTCTCCTGTTAGTCGAGTCACTTGTCACTTAACGTACCTCTCCCTTATGGTGTTTAGGCACCTTCGGGTCAATCCTTGGACTGTTGATAGCAGGGTGGGCTGTTTCGATCGGTGTCGAGGAGGTCGAGATCAGAGATGATTGCGACGGTCTTCGCAAGCTCAAGAAAAATCACCGAGTGACATGCCAATCAAATTCCATCGCTCGAGAAAGGTAATCGTATCGTTATGGTAACTTATATGGATGGTTTATATTTTATAACTTTTTTATATAATAAAATTTGGTTGAATTTCCAGTTTAATACAAAATTGCAGTTTCAAGGTGACAACGCAAAAGAGAAGGCCGTATACATTTCCACGTATAAAAAGAAAAGTTCGGTATTCAAATAAATCATAATGTTGTACGGGTAAAAGTACTTTGGAGATTTAAAACGTGATGTTTTTTCAGTTGTTTATAACGCGACTTTTTGAAAGT
Organism: Pinus tabuliformis; assembly: GCA_031772625.1. NCBI lineage: Eukaryota > Viridiplantae > Streptophyta > Pinopsida > Pinales > Pinaceae > Pinus > Pinus tabuliformis. Next base: position 92,989,289 of record CM062817.1, read on the forward strand.
TTTTTCGGTGGGTTTTTCTGGTCGAAATCCGGCAGGAATTTATTGGAATTGCAAGTTTGATAGCTAGTTTCTGCACAATGAAAGCGTTCCAGGGGTTTTTCAGGGTGCTGAATCCAAATATGCAGTTAAAAAACCATTTTAACTGCAACAAATCAAGATTTAACCTCAATTTCTTCCGCCGGATTCCGTCACCGGAATCTCCAAAAAATCGCATTATAGACCACTCCGACTTCGAATTCTTTTCAATGAAGTTCAGTGATTACGTTAACATTAATGTCGCCTCATTAATGTTGCCGTCTTATCTCAACAACTTCTCCGCCCATTTCAATGATTCCACCCGGCACCATGCTTCTTCTTCAATGTACATGTGTCGCTACATGTGTCAAATTTGCCATCGCCATACAACCCAGTTACTCTCCAAGCTGGCACGCCTTTAAATACTATGGCGCCACTATATTCATTCATCTATCCATTATCCAATTCTCCCCACCGGCAAGTGTTTGTCAGATTAAGCAAAATATTGTTTGCTTCTTTGCTCCCCACTCGAACACAGAATCGTGTGTTACTTCATCTTTAATTGACTCCATCATTCCAAATGGACTATCGATCAATTGATCATCGCTGTCTGCTTAATTTAATTAATAATGCAATGTTAATGGTAGCAGTGAGCGAATGTGAATGGGTTAAAGGTAGGTTACTACCGGGATAGGTGCCCTGAGGCGGAGGCAATTGTAAGTGTCGTGGCCAAAGCCGTGACAGCAAATCCTGGCGTTGCACCTGCTCTCATCAGAATGCATTTCCACGACTACTTTGTGAGAGTAAGTATACATTCTTATAATTACATATCATATATGTAGTGGTATATATCAATTTCATGCGATAATTTGGTCATTGATGGTTGCAGGGTTGCGATCAGGCCTGGAAATTGACGTCGGTATTTTAAGTTTCAGTTTGTGAAAATTTGTGCACTTCTATCTGTATTTACAAATTCCCAAAATTATTTATTATAATTAATGTTGAGTTTACAAAAATCTAATCATAATGTACATATTACACATAGGTGATCCACATGGGTGAAAGGCTACGGATTACCGCGCTATAGCAAGGTGGCAGGGCTATGGCTAGCGTGCTATATTCTTTCAAGATATGGTTGTTGAGAATTAATAGGACATTATGGGCACTACAGGGCTATGGTAGGGCAAGAGCTAACCAACCCACTATGGGGCCTTTAATGCACCCGATAGGGGCTTCACCATACATACATGCCCATGACATCCATTGTTTCTCCTAGAGCTCGACGGTAACTTTTTCCGAAAACGGGGATCCACCACCTCCGAACTGGCACCTGTGCTTGCGCATTTTCAAACCTACGCCAGAGCATTTTCAAACAATCCCGTGCCAAACATTCATTTGCTCCATTCACGCGCTCGGAACAGGGCCTCTGCAATCTTCTCGAGCATTCGTTTCTCTTGGCTCACCTCACAGGGCCCCTCATGATATTGAATCCTGGCAAGCTATGCCCCAGGCGTAAGGTAAATTATACTATGTGAACAATGACATCCACCATTTTAGCTGGCGCCTGGAAGGGCCATACATACGAATTCCACCCCATGCTTCTATAAATCCTCTGCATTGGCAGCTCTCCATTTGGGCGCAGGTTCAAGCGACGCTGAAGGTGAGAGAATAGTAGGACCCTTTCTTTACCTCGATTCTTTGGGTCAGTCGTGCCTCGTTTCCAAGCCTCGCAGCGTTGATCATATCCATTTATCATCGCAACATCATCTGTAGTTCACATCTTAAACACACAATTTGGTTTGCTGACGCTGCAATGGGAGGCATTACTTCCTAACATTTTAGCACGAGTAACCACTGCAATTACGATTTAGTTACATTTTCTTAAATACATTTTTGGCGTTTGGAAATCGCTCTTTATAAATATTTTTGACAATTTTCACATTATATAATTCATTTATTTTCTTTATAATTGTGTGTTTGGATTATCATTATGAGCCTTCTCTGTTTACACTACAAACAAATTTACTTTGACATAGAGGCCTAAGGAATCACGGTCTGCAAAACCGAATTTTGTTAACATTGCACAAAGGTTTAAAGACCTTTTTCTTTCGAAAATAAGATTAAGGAACAATCCCTAACTCTGTTAACATTATACATAGGTTTGAAGATCATTTTAATTAAGTGCAATTTTTATTTTTTATTTTTTTGGGGTTATAATTTTTGGTAAGATTATGATTTTGTGATATTTAAAATGTTTTTTTGAATAGATAAATAGATTTTTACTATGAAAATTCTTTCTACTCACACATTTGGATTATGCAGATTTAGATTATGTAGATTTTACAATTCAAACTTGTGATTCTAACTCTTTTTTATTAAATTTCAACAAATTAAACAAAAAAATATAACAAAAAAAACACCAAAACATAAAGGATTTGACTGGATTAAACTAACCCTTACCAAATGGAATATTATAAAAGCACTATAGAACTATGCTTTCAATGTTTAAATCAATGAAAACTATAGCGACTCCCGACCCACAAGATTAAACATTTCTATGAAACAAAGATATCAGAAATTGTAATAGTAAATGGTTTAATCAAACAGTCAGAAAGATGGCAATGAATCTAAATCAATGAAAACTACAGCTACTCCCGAGCCATAAGATTAAACATTTCTATGAAACAAAGATATCAGAAATTGCAATATTAAATGGTTTAATCAAACAGTCATAAATATGGCAATGAATCAAAAAAATATGTCCAAGCAAATATCAATGGGAAAAAGCCACTCAAGATTTTACATCAAATCCTTCAAGAAAATAAGTAAACTTTCATGCTAGAACACATTTTCCCTTTTAATTTTCATTCATCCAGCCCAATTTTGAACCAGAATTGAAAAAATATTAATACAGAACATGAAAAAAATTATAAATTTGCATGGGAGAAAACACAACTAACTTTGCATGGGGAGAAAACAAACTACTTTTCATCTGACATCAATATCTACTGTAAGCTATGTATAATCATGTCTCACATAACTAAATATCAGGAATCTACAAATTTTACAACTAAAAATGAAAGGTATCATGTTTACATTTTTTTAAAATTATTTTATAAGGGAACAAATTACACAATCTCCCATATCTATCTAATTAGGACCCTGATATATGTAAGATCTTGAGACTGCCAAACTTCAGGGCCTCCTCATATCTAGAGGGTTTAAAACTGTCTTTTCTTGTGCCCAAACTAAGGTGAGAACATGTTTTGTGCTTAATATACAACAAACAATATATAATTCAGCTTAAGCCATATATAGATCAAGGCAAGTGATCAAAGTTCTAGCCCTTCCCATTTTATAGTGGGTTACTATATCATGTTGATGCAAACTTGGAACCCCAACGTTACCCCTATTAATACAGAGTTGGGGATCCATGTTAAAACGAATTATTGTATTGTGTTAATGCTGAGTTGGGGGCCATGCTAAAATAGGTTACTGTATTATATTAAGTTGGGTGTTAGGGTTCAAAACTCATTACACATCAAATAAATATTAAAAACTCGTCCAAAAGCCCAAACAAGAAGATTCAATCCATAACATATGCAATAGGAAATTCATCCAACAATCTACAGAGGAGAATGCCACTGTGAAAACATATACCCACCATAGCACACAAACTATCTATAACCTCATACCATCAATCACAAAATCCATGAAGAGATGTCATATCTACAACTAAAAATTAAAACAGCAAAGAAAAATTATTTTAATTCTTTTCATGTCCCTAAATGCCCCATACACAAGTGAAAGCCTAGTCTCTGAAAGCCTAATCTCTGAAAACAACCTTGATATTAGACTTCAGCCAAAGATACAATTCTGATATATTCCATACAATGACAAGAAGCACCTTTCACCAATGCAAATAACCCAGAACTAAATAATATTGCATTTCAAATTTATGAGCTGATATGCCAACTAGTCTTCAACCAGCAACTAATATACCATGCAATACTCTGAAGTAACACCATTCACTGATAAATATGAGCATCATTAACAAGCTGGAAATTGTAGGGTCATTATACAAACTCAATAAAGAAAATACATGGCATTAAATATAACAGAGGAACCTGATATCATACACAGCAATGAACCTTCATTTCAATATTCAGCCCCTTGAGGAATATCACCAGGGATGACTATAGAAATTCGAGCTCTTCATTCCTCAATCTTTAGCCTCTGCCACAATCCTGAATACGCTATAGGAGTTTACTTGGTGACTGATATAGACGCACAGCAACTAGATGTATCTCGACCTCTTTTTAATCTTAAGCTTCAACCACTGAGGATAGTTAATGCAGCTAGCATATAAAGAGATAATTCAGCCCAACCATATAATTGCTGCTGCCTGTGCATAAGCGGGTACTACTATTCTCATTGGAAATGATTTCATAGAATGTGCCCAGAACCACTGTGCAAAATATGAAACTGCTACAGCTATCGAATTCTTGAGTTGGTTCATGGTTTCACCATCATTTTTTTTTTTACATTTTGGATTTTGGCAAAGAGGTAATATTTGGTGTGCCTTGTTGAAGAAGTCCATTCACACTTAACACCAGAAGTGTATGCAGATTGATTTTTCCATGAGAATAAAGCTTTCTGCATCAAGCCAATTACCTTTTCAGGGTAATAATGTCCACTGGAAGTTTTGATATGGAAGACATATTAGAGCTAAGCTAAAGGTTACCTAGATTGTCTACAGTCCATTTCTATATTAGCATGTTTTTTTTAGGGATCTTGGACATATGTTGATATGCAATATTAAGGGTAGCCCCTTCAGGAACAACAAAAACATCCATATCATTGATTTAGATGCACCATACTTCCAATTGGAAATACCCAATCATATTTTTGTCTATACATAGTTTAAGGTTTAAGTTATTAATGTTGCTGCAACAACAAGCACTCTCCCAAATGTGTGCCCCCCAAGATGTCTGTAAACAACACAAAAATTAACCATATAACCTACAAGCCAATGGCCCTTCTTGTGGAGCTTATCACTGGCAATAATTGAGGGACATGCATTGCTTGTAAAGCCCAGTCTACGAAATTCTCTTGTTGTTAGTATTTTTGTTGTAGCTGATGGGGTAAGGAGAAATTCACTGAACCAGGCAGTGGATCCATTATTCCTACAGGATTTACTAATTCTCTCATAAAAAACTCATCTGAAAATTCACTATTGCAGGTTACTGCAACATTGACTTTTGTGGCTGCCTGTGCAGCGGGTACTACTATTCTCACTGGAAATGATTTAAGAGAATGTGCCCAGAACTCATCCATGGAAATTCGTGGAGACTCTGAGGGTATGTGCACTTATACGAATCTTACAAGAACAAGTCGAGTGAGAAAATTAGTGGGCATTAAAATTGAAGTTTTTGCAAAGTTTTGAGTTCCTGACTTTGAACTCAACTACTATCTAAGAAGCAGACTGTAGTGCAAGAGAGGATTGGCAAAAGAGATATAAGAATGTAGAACAAGCATAGAAGGACCAAAACTTAATTGATAAGACATTGGAGCAGGCAACATTTCACAGGAATTTGTTTTCAAGCCTACAAGTTGTACGCCAGTTTGCAAAACATGTTCACTTTCAAAACATTTAAGGTTTGTTCTTCTATTTGAAATATAAAAATATGGAAAACTTTCTGTCATCATCTGCATGTCAAACCATCAAACTCTGTCCATGTCAACTCACTTGCAAGACACACCAACATAACGATTTATATTTATAATGTTATACCAGATTCATTTTTGCTTTGCAAGAATTAGACAGGGGATTGGCTTAATTTTCAGAGGCAGGAAAAGGAATTAGAATGAAAGAAATCAGACAAACAAACGTAAACAGAGAAGTGAGAAATCATTGTGCAAAATCAAAATTGCTGCTTGTTTTCAAAACGGAAGAAAGATACAATGGTAACTGAATTCAGGTGGTTGTATATGAAAAATAAGGGCACATTGTTGAAGAGTTTGAAATCTCAAGCAGATGTATTAACCATCAGTTTGTGAATAATATCTTTATCTGGGTAGACAAAACAGAAAAAAAGTCATTTCAGTTGTGCTATAATAGTAACTTAGAAAGTAGTATCAAGATATGAAACTAGGTGATAGTCCTGGTTTATATATATAACAATGAAAAATCCTCTAACAGCAGTAAAGTTAAATTGCCAATCAAACAGAAATAAAGTTTAAATAATCAAAAAAGCATATATATACCTGAATGAATTCAATTGGGAATTAATTTTGAATCGAAATTATAAGACTCTGTATCTACTCTATGGCTAATGTACAATTGCAGATTTATCATACTCCTATGACAAAATTGTGTTGTGCGCATACAACAACAGGAGCAGTGAGTTGCTACTGCAGGATTGTTAGAGGTACACCTATCATCAAAAATATAAAAGGTTTCTCCAAGTGCTAGTTCGTTTTGAATGAAAGGATCACCGCCAACAATGCTCTGAGATGAATTTCCATAAAAGTACCAAGCTTTATCAATCAAATCGGATGCCACAGCCATCGAAGACAAGTAATGATGCAGAGTCTTGGCAGAAGTGCTGGAAGATTGTTGATGTTGAGATTGTGCTACAGGGACCACAACCTCTGAGCATTGATCTAGTTCACCTCTTGGCTACAACTCTTTCCAATTGACAACTTCGAAGCTGGCATTGCACTTTTCTTCTGTGAATGGAAGCTCCTGGATGGAGGAGACATTACTAATGTCTTAATTTAGTAATGTCTTCAATTTGCATTTAAGCTCCTGGATGGAGGAGACATTTCTGCAAACAAAGCCCTTCATTATTTCTAATTATGGTTAAATACCTACTAGTCACTTCTATCACATTGGTTAGGTAGAGATTAATGATGCATTTAATACTTTGCTTGTTTCGATCTATTTTGGAATTATTCCTATTATACCTACAATGGGGAAATAGGCGGGGAATTGGGATGTTTGAAATGGGGATGGGAAATAGGCGGGGAATTGGGATGTTTGAAATGGGGTGGGTTTTGAAGTGCCACTTTCAAAATTTCAGAAATGGGAAATTGCATGTGTTATCATGTTCTCCAAAAGGGAAAGAAGTTGATTTACCTAGAAAATAAATAAACTGATTTAGTGTCCAAGAAGATCTTAGAACCGTTAACCAAACTAACATAAATAGAACTTACGCAAGGAGTTATAATAATATTCTTTGCCTAACTACTCTTGAACGACATTTGCCCTAACTATCATGCCCTGAGTCTGTTCCTGTCCTTGAAGAATCTGTTGAAAAGGTTCACAGTAAGGATAACTTAGAAAATATTTGTTGAATGTAACGTGTTGATAGCCATCTGTTGTGACTGATGAGAAGGGGCAATGAAATGAAATCAATATGATCTTAATTGTCAATGAAGCAAGGTCATTTGGATTGGATTATTACATAATTTGTTATCTATCTTGGTAGTTTTTGGGTAGAAAAATTGGAGGAATTGACTTACAGACCCATTTTAGTGGCATGTCCTGATTTGGAAAAAGATGCAAGTGGATATGCTATTGCAGTGGTCTTGATGGCAGGGGGTAAGTCGGTATGCTATCATTCTAATATGTATCATAGGGGTTGGGGGGTTGTCTTGAACTACCTTTTGTATGATAAGGAACTCTATGTGACATCCAGTTTAAAATTACGAAAATTATGTTCTTAGACTGGTTAATTTCATAGTGTCAACCATTCTCTGATTAGGTTTGAGCAAGGAACGGTTTTAACGGTGGGATCTAAAGTACTTAATGCCCACGTCGGGAACAGTATCAGTATGGAGTCTCTCACAATGCTTGGTTGATAAAGGTGGACGAAAAGTGAGGGTTGGGTCCTCTCTGAATGCTTGTCATCTCAATGTCAGAGAAAATCGGTGGAGGAAGTGCTATCAATCCTCGTTATGCCAACCAACCACGTCGTTCCCTTCTCTAACTCCCTAGTCCCTTCTTCTTTTCATGGATCCACACTCTATAAAAGCCCACGACAGGCTTCTGTAAACACCAGTGTTAGTCTGTCAGTTTCGAAATTACGATGAGCTTGGATGGGATTTTGTGTCAAGATGTCCAGAGGAAGACTCTCTACTGGTTTTCTACGTTGTATTTTTCATATTTTGGGGCTCTTATGGGTCGTGTAATATAATTTAGTAGCACCCACTAGAAATGCTAAGAATTTAATGCATGTTTTCCTGTTTCTAAGATTACTAATACTAGATTGAATTGATGGATGAACTATTGCCATAATGCATATATCCGCAGGTTTGTTGCCGAATGGGGACTTCGAGTATGCCTCGAAGCCCTCCCCCATGAACGGCACAGTGGTCATCAGCAAGAATTCTATTCCCTTCTAGCAGATCGGGGCTTCGTGGAGTAATATATCCTCCGGGCAAAAGCAAGGCGATATGCTGATTATAGTTCCAAATGGAGTTCACGCTGCGAGGCTTGGAAATGAGGCACGACTGACCCAAAGAATCAAGGTAAAGAAAGGGTCCTACTATTCTCTCACCTTCAGCGTCACTCGAACCTACACCCAAGTGGAGACCTTGAATGTATCTGTTCCGCCAGATGCTAGGGAGCTGCCAATGTAGACGATTTATAGCAGCACGGGGTGGGATTCGTATGCATCGGCCTTTCGGGCACCGGCCAAAATGGTGGATGTCATTGTTCACAGAATATAATTTACCTTACGCCTGGGGCACAGCCCGCTGGGATTCAACACCGTGAGCGGACCTGCGAGGTGAGCCAGCACCGTGAGCAGGAGAAATGCCTGCCTGAGAGGGTTGCAGAGGACCTGTTTCGGGAGCGCGAATGGAGCAAATGAATGTTTGGCACGAGGGATCATATGAAAATGCTCGGGTGTTGGTTTGAAAATGCGCCAACACAATGGGTGCCAACTCGAAGGTGGTGGGTCCCCCGTTTTCAGAAAAAGTTGCCATCGAGCTCTTGGAGAAGCGATGGATGCCTTGGGCATGTATGTATGGTGAGGCCTCTATTGGGTGAATTAAAGGCCCAATAGCAGGCTGGTTAGCTCTTGCCCTATGGTAGAGCTATGGCTAGCATGCTATATTCTTTTAAGCTCTAGTTGTTGAGAATTAATGGGACATTATGAGAGTAATCGTTGGCCATATGAATATTGATGATAGAATTTAATGACCTATTTACTAGCATTGGAATTCACTCTCTTGCAAAAAAACTTTCAAATCTACCACTTTCGCCTTTGGCATCTAACCATATGTGGTTTGATGAATTATGTGTTTTATGGTTTCACATTTTCCTTTGCCATTGCTCTTTCTTGCTAATTGGAAAAAGCAATAACATCCCTATAATCTTTTAATTTACCCTACTGCACTCTTGAATTTGTTAGGATCTGAATATGGCATCCTTTCTCGTTCAAAACTACTAGACTAGTGGTATCAACCTATCATGTATGTACTCTTTATTTACTTATGCTGTTATTTTATTGTAAAACCTGAAAAATACTTACAAGTTATGTAAAATTTGATATGGTATGCAACCCTTGAGGAAATTTTGAAGTGAATTAAGGTGTTGTTGCTTTATTTACTTATGTCATTAGTTATTGTAAAACCTAGAAAATACTTACAAGTTATATGTAAATTTTGATATGGTATATAGCCTTTTAGGAAATTTTGAAATAAATTAAGGCGTGATTTCTTCCAGCCAGCTTAGGGGAAATTTTGAAGTAAATTAATGCATGATTTATTCCAACCAGCTTGTGGAGCACTTCAAATTCAGGTTGTAGCCTGATACACCCTCAAATTCAAGAAAAAAAGATTTGTATTTTTTTTTTTTGTATTCTAATCTATTATGTGTTTTATGGTTTTATATTATTTGGTAGTTTTGGGAAGTTGAGGATTTTGAATTTTCAAAATTGGAGTAGATAAGATGTTTAATGAATGGGAAGTTGAACATTTTGAATTTTCAAAATTAGAATAGATAAAAGGTTTTAAGGTATTAGATTTATTTATGAATCAAAATTTCAAAACCATTTTCTTTCTATTTCTCTCCAATTTTTTGCATGATGTTCTCGCAATTGTTTTAAAAAGATTTTAAGATTTGCAACCTTGTTAAATAAGGAACTTCATAACTAAGGAGCCTGCCCAATACCCACTACTTAGTAACATATCCAATACTCATCCAAATAAAGTTTAAGTAATTAACTAAATGTAGCGTGCTTATAATGTTCAGTATCTAAATTTTAAGTAACTAACTAAAGGTAGCGTAAAACTTTTGGTATCTAAAGTTTGTTCCTGTTGTATATTATTTGGTAGTTTTCTAGAATTCAATTTTCAAAATTGGAATAGATAAGAGGTTTTTAAAGCATTATATCTATTTATGAATCAAAATTTCAAAATCAACATTTTTGTCCAATTCTCCCCAATTTTGTGCATGATGTTCTCGGAATTGTTTTACAAAATTTTTAAGGTTTGAAACCTTGTTAAATAAGGAACTTCATAACTAAGGAGCCTGTCCAAGCCTAGTAAGCTATCCAACAATTTTAAGTAATCCAACACTCATCCAAATAAATTTTAAGTAATTAACTGAAGCGTAGAATTTTCAGTATCTAAAATCTGTATAATAGTCTTTAATGCTATTTGGTAGTTTTTCTAGAAACGAAAGTTGAAGATTTTAAATTTTCAAAATTGGAGTGGATAAGATGTTTAATGCTATTTGGTAGTTTTCTGGAATCCAAAATTGAGGATTTTGAATTTTCAAAATTGCAGTAGATAAGAGGTTTTTAACCAATTTAAGTAATTTAACTAAAATATAACCAATTTAATTCTATTTCAAATATCACTAGACATTAAATGTATTTATATATTTAAAAATATATTTAAAAAATCACTATGAACCATCATATTTGACAATTTGCGTATACTTTGAAATTATATGCTATTGACAAGTCATTAATTTCTTGGTGATAATTTTAAGAAATCATGGTTTGACTTTTGGATTTTTTTTTTTCAAATACATACACGAATTCCTATAAAAAAACCAAGAAATAATACATATTTATTAATTCAAACTTCACTAAAAAAATTTATTTTTTTATTTTTTTAAGAAATGGTGATATAGCTATTGGATTCTTTTTTTCAAATGCATATAGAAATTACTATAAAAAAAAATACCAGAGTATAATACAAATTTCTTAACTCAAACTTCAAACTATAAATATTTTTTTTGGAAATTAAAAATATAGAAATCATAAATCAAAAATTAAATTGAATTTTAAATCATTTATACATCTTAACCTTACCATACTTGAATGAATTTAGAGGGGCTGAAATTTACTTGAAATTGTGTTGTATTTTTATTTTTTATTTTTATTTAATGAAGTTAAAAAAATGAAAACCAAATATTTGTTTTCTATTTTTAGTAAGACATTATTTTTTTGGATTTGGAAATTAAAATAAAACTAGATTGAAAACTAACTGCTGTCAGTTGCATTTTTATTTTTATTTAATTAAGTTAAAATAATGAAAAACAAATAGTTCTTTTTAATTTTAGTCAAACACATCCTATTTTTTTGGATCTGGAAATTGTAATAAAACTAGAATTCGAGTCTGTTAGTGAGGAAAGATTGAAAACTTTCATATATAATATATGTATAGACCAGAATATGTTAAAAATAATGTTTCCAGGTTGACAAATGTCTGAACATTTTGTCCTCTGTACATTGTTGCACATGTGTTGCTAATGGTAAAACTACATAAAATATTACAGAATAATGAAAAATGTTCGTGATTAGAAGTTTAAAAGCCTTTTTAGAATAATGAAAAAGGTTTGTGATTAGAATTTTATGAGCCTTTTTAGAATAACAAAAAAGGTTAGTGATTAGAATTTTCCGAATTTTATGAGCCTTTTTAGAATAACAAAAAAGGTTAGTGATTAGAATTTTCCCTCCCTTGTTTTGTAGTTTATGAGGAAATTTGCTTCAATCTGGTTTGTACACGCATGAGAAGGATTTGTTTATGATGAAGGTCGTTTATGAATTGAACAAAACCTAAATTATTGTTCTAGCAATGTTTGGAATTGTCAATGTTTATGAATTGAATTCTAGTCTTATCTGTTAAAAAAGAAACCTAAATTAATGTTCTAGCAACATTCGGAATTGTCAACCCAAAAATAAATTTACGAGAACGATTTGTAATTGTTCAATCCTCTTGCTTTACTGTTGAAAATTTATAGTTGAATGATCAACTAAAAATCCACACTGTCCATAGTAATTGTTCAATCCTCTTGCTTTACTGTTGAAAATTTACAGTTGAATGATCAACTAAAAATCCACACTGTCCATATTTGTTTTCAAGTGTTTCGCTCCTTGAAGATTGTTCAAATTGGGGATCCCCTGTTGATATTTCAGCGATTTGTTTTTGTTAGAGATGGATATATCTATGTGACCTATGGAAGTTTTCAATTATAAACACAACTTTCATAATTTGGTTTAAAGAATGTTGTGTTAATCATGAATAAATGCTGGTAGTTGTTACTTTTAGTAAATTGCCATAATTCCACTATATTTTCAACATCATACAATGTAATATGATTAGTATTATACTGAGATTGGAGGGTTGGATGACCGATTAGTATTACACTGACATTGGAGGCTTGGATGACCATGCTCACGCTGTGAATGTTTTATGAAAACTATATGATTCTACTTCGAAGATTTATAAACAAACATAGAATTATTTCTTGATTATTACATAGAAGAGTTAAATGAGGAAAGATCCAATACTACTGGTTTAGTTTATTAGAATGAAAGGTGATTTATTTGGGTAAGACATGGTCACTCTCTCAGGTCACTACCGTCTGAGACTGCTACTGATTAACAATAACGATGAGCATCAATCGTATTTTAACATAATTTAATATATTTTCAGGGGCGCATTCTATCGAGGTTTCTCATTTCTCTTCATTCAGCGCAAACAGGCTTTATAATTTCAGTGGAATAGGTCATCACGACCCCAGTATGGATTCTCGATTCGATTTTTCACTGAAAGCCAAATGCCCAATCCCTACTTCTAATTCAAACTCTGATCCAACTGTGCATTTGGATTCATTGACACCCAGACAATTAGATGAGAAATATTAGTTGGATCTTCAAGTAAAACGTGGAGTGCTGACCTCTGATCAGACGTTGATGTCGAGTCCATAGACAGCCAGAATGGTGAAGATCAACTCCAAATACCCATCTATTTGGAGGAAGAAATTTGGAAGGGCAATGGTGAAGGTGGGTGAAATAGATGTGTTGACAGGGTTGCAGGGGAAGATCAGGAAAAATTGTCGGATTGTCAACTAACCAAACTCAAACAGAAGCGAAGGAACTATGAAACCGGACATGCCATAGCCAACTATGATTTATTGCAATTATCTTATATTTATTTTCCAAGTAGGGTGCAATTTCAATTTCACTAAAGTGCATTACTAGTATAGTATTGTTTGTTTTATAAACTAGCATTTGCACCAGATGTTGCAAAGGAAACGTCGTAAGGCATAAATTCGAGAAGCATTGTGACCTATAAAGAATCATTGAAGATGAAAATTAGTAGGTGAAGGGTAAAGAGCTAGTACCCAATGCTCATTGCATTAAATAGGGCTTGTTCTTTTTGAAACATTTTGGCTTTGACATTTGGCCAAAAAAAACTTCTCATTTTTAGCAGGCTATGGAATGGCTTCAACTAGAAGGAGACAATATTGGATACTATTGCAGGTATTGAGGAGCATAATGTTGTCGTCGTTAGTAATATGAATAAGGGAAACAAGAAAAGAGGAACTACGAAGGGTTGAAAAGGGAAGAAAGAGAAGCCAAGTTCTTGTAACCAGGGAAAGAAGGACTTGAGCCACATCAAGTGCTTCCAGTGTCAAAAATTTGGGCACTTTTCTTCCAATGTCATCAAAAGAAGGGGAAAGAGATTATAATTTGAGAAAGAAATGAGGCAAGTAAGAACTACCAAGGTCCAAAAATTTTTAATTACACCGAATAGAGAGGGACTTCTAAAAGCATGAACGACTCTCGTGTTTCTATCTGTTGGAGGAGAATAAATAGAGAGGTACAGACAAACCTTGCTACTATTTCTCAAGGAACTGCAGAATTTGAAGAAACTCTCCACCATACTTCCACCATATTTGGCAACAAAAAACCCGATTAAGGTATGCATTATAGTTCGAAAAATTTCACTCTTTTTGTGACTGCATTGGATGTCGAGGGCTTAGATTTTGGGAAGCTTCGACTTGATCTCAGCAAACGGCTTCCAGAATTTATAGCCGATGATAGAGAGAATGAAAATCCCAAAAGCTAGACTGCAAGTTTTAAGCTTGCGGGTAAGGTTAAAGGATGAACTTTAATTGTGACATTCTATTATATGATCCTAAACAAGGAGTTGTGGCAATTGCCAAAAAGTTTTTGTGATGTACATTTCTGTGACAGATTATCAAAGCAATCTATAAGTCCATCAATATGTGCATTAGGAGGTCATGTATCTGACTCCATATCTGTACTCAAGACAAATCATGAACATATAACTGATTTGAGCCTAGAAGAATCTGTTAATGAGAGCCCTTCTACAACTAGCGTGCAAGTTCAACTGTCAGAAGATGTGAAGGGGTCCAGTTTGGCATCCTTGTTTTCTCTTGAAGCAAAACTCAGCTTATTCCCTCTAGTCAGTCATTGGGATTGATCTATTTGTATTTTTAGAGAGGCTGCTTCGAAGAATGATAATAAAGTTGTTAGTCTAGAGGACGATATTGAGTTCACAGTTGTTGAGAAGGGGGTGGAGATGAGCGGTGGCAATCTGTCAGAATTACTGGATGGAAATAAGAGTTGTGAAGTGAATAGTTTGACATCTAGAGAAGGTGATAGTAGGATGGAGAATGACACAAGTGTCTCACAGGTTCAACAATCAGTTTCTGTTGATTCCTGTTTGGAGAAGAATGGTGACGCTCATGTGTCTCATGAGCATAAACAAGAAAGACACAACAATTTGGAAAAGGCTTCTAATAAAGATGATGATGATTTGGTTGAGAGTGAATTCCTCAATATGCTTTATAAAGATCATATTTTGTTTTGTTTAGGCGCTGTAAGTGAAACAGGCTCTACCAATGTTTACCTTTTGCTTTAAACTTATTGTAGACAGATTTGAAGATGTCTTTCCTGGTCTGTTGAAGATGTATGATATATGGATCATCTATAAGCACAATGAATATTCATCGAAGACATGCTGCTTCAAAGACTCATGTGTTCCTGAAGATGCTTCTAGGTTCAAACTGACTTCCAAACAGTGAATTAAGTTTTTTAGTCTCAAACAATTGAATCGTTTTTTTTTTTGCTACAGACTTCAAATTTTGGACTAGAATTGATAAGATTTGATCGTATTTAAATTTCAATACAGAATATCAATTGTACATTTGAATATTATTCATCAAATCATACATTCAACAGTTCTAACAATCAATGACCATAGATCAATGTGCTTTACAAGGAGTAAAATAGTGCTTTGATTAGATTTATATCAAGAGAAATTATTTTGGACTATCTAGAAGTATCTTGGATTTTGGTTTTGGTCTTATATATCTTATTAATTGAAGCTACTTCTCAGATGAGACTACAATTTTGATTGTCTTTGCCATATCCACACTGCTTAATTTAAATGTTGATAAACAAACTAGACATTTGATATTATATTAAATCATCTACTGAAATTATTCCATGCTAACCCTAGTGCATTTATCAAGCCTTAGAAACTCTCCAAATCTTTCCCAATTCCAATCTCAACATCACTGATTACCTCCTGTTTCTTTTTGCAGCAGAGGATGTAAAAAATCCCACTAAGTTCATCACTTGTCTACCAGGGATCCTGCCACTCTTGCCAAAAGATCTTCGTTCTTTTTATCGAGAGGAATACTCGTCTGATCTCATATTTCATACACAAGTTTATGAAAGCAAAATCCAGAGTCAGGAATCTTCCCACTAGTAAAATAGCATGACTTCTGCTGGGTCAAACTAGACACGATTTTTTGCTGCAATAAATATGTTGTAGCCTTTGGAACAATTTGTTTACATTGTGTATTGAACCTGTAATATGTATAGATAAATCATTTGTCTAGGACTTCTCTGCTAAGATTGAAAATATTTATTTTCCATTTAAATGAAAATTTCTATGATTTTAAGGTTGTTAACACTAATTGCTTTGCTTAATGAGAATAAAAGATGGAAGAAGATAAAAAAATAAAGGAATCAGTTGAAGTTTCTTTAATGATTTGCTGAAGAATATAACCGAGTATCATTTATGTAAATGCAACCTCTTTAGTTAAACTTGCCTTGCTAGCAATCACACGCTACAGTAAGAACATGGGTACTTAATAGGCAAAAAGTAAGTTGAATTCCTGTGATAGACTGGAAAGCAGACATAACCCAGAATTCCCAACTCTAAATTCATAATGACTGATTTCATTCCTCTTTCTTCAGACTAACCATTATGGTTTGTGTTGGGGGACATACACTATCCCAAGGACTTCTATAGGTAGGCTTCTTTAAAAGAAGTGACCTTGAAATTGAACAAATTTGTACCTCAAGCCTTAAAACTGTAAACAAATCAAGTACCTTTTTCTTTCAACATATTGTAGATAGATCTGAAGATGCCTTTTCTAGTCTACTGAAGATGTATGATATATGAATAGTCTATAAGCACAATGAGTATTCATCAAAGATGTGCTGCTTCAAAGACTCGTGTGTTCCTGAAGATGCTTCTAGGTTCAAACTGACTTCCAAACAGTGAATTAAGTTTTTTAGTCTCAAACAGTTGAATCTTGTTAATTCGTTTCTGCTATAGACTTCAAATTTTGGACTAGAATTGATAATATGTGATAGTATTTAAATTTCAATACAAAATATCAATTGTACATTTGAATATTCTTCATCAAATCATACATTCAACAGTTCCCACAATCAATGACCATAGATCAATGCGCTTTACAAGGAGTAAAATAGTGGAATTTAGACTTCTGTGATCCATAACGTTTGTTTAGAAAAATCTTTGGCGAAATCACATAATTGATCATTTGTTGACGCGTTTCGAACCAACTTGTCCTGACGATGAACCACACTAGTTGGTTCGAAACGCGTCGACAAATGATCAATTATGTGATTTCGCCAAAGATTTTTCTAAGTAAAATAGTGCTTTGATCAGATTTGCATCAAGAGAAATTATTTTGGACTATCTAGAAGTATCTTGGATTTTGGTTTTGGTCTTATATATTTTATCAACCGAAGCTACTTCTCAGATGAGACTACAATTTTGATTATCTTCAAAGCTCAAATTATGTAACAAAAGTCAATGGTGTGCATACAATAAACTTCTGGACCTGTGTCTATAGTCATTAAACCTCAACAAACAAGACCAACAGCTACCACAAACTCAAAAGAAAGGTTAAATCATTTCATAGGGTTTAAATTATAATGTAATAAACTTGAAGAGAAAAAATTGAACTATAATTAGGGTGAGACCAAGCTAAATGATTGAGGCCAAAGATGCTTCTCTGTATTTTGTTTAAAACACAAGGTCATAGGCTTACTTCAAGATCAGATCTGAGTATATGATAATGCAAGGAGAGAGAGTTAATTGTCACAAATCTTACATCGGATAAGTGTCCTGAGTTTATTTTTGGATTATTAGTTAGGGTTACACCAAATTTATTTTGTATGCCGCAGAAAGGAACCACAAACAATGGCCTTCAGATCTGTCTTGGAGAACCCTTTTAAAAATTAGAAACCTCTTCAGTTAAACTTGTATTGCTAGCAATCACACGCTAGAGCAAGACTTGGGCACCTCAGCTAAAAGTGTTGTCTCATCTGTCTGTGGGGGGGTTCTTAACCCACAATGGTTAGAACTCCACCATTGAAAGCATCAACATGGGTGTTCCCATGATTGGGTGGCCCTACTGATTAGAACAATTTCTCAACTACAGATTTTCAAGGGATATATGGAAAGTAGGCATGGATTTAGAGGGTAAAGCTGATGAAAATGGTTTGGTAAAGTCTGTTGAGATAGAGAAAGTGGTGAGAAGGCTCATGCAAGGATATGAAGGGAGGGAATTAAGGAAGAATGTTGCCAAACTCAGGGAAGCTGCAATCAAGGGAGTGACACCCAGTGGTTCCTCACAAACTAATACTGACACATTTGTTGAGCGCATCAGGAATCTTTCCCACCAGCAAAATAGCATGACTTCTGCTTGGTCAAACTAGTGACAATTTTTTGCTGCAATAAGTTTGAATGGGCCAAGAAATGAGATCCTTGAGGCTTAAACACCACAGACAAGAAACAGGGTTTTGGTCTCATAAATTTGCAAAGGGTGTTTTGGTAGAGGGATGACTAGTGGATCCATTTCCTTGGTTGAATCATAAAAACCCATGAGTGATTATGGACACTATATCTCAGATGTTCTGCAGTAATTTCAGGAAGCAGGGTCTGATTGACAGCAGATCATAACTCTGCACTTAAGCTACTTTCCAAACTATTACAGTTAGTAGGGTTGATGTGCAAAGGGTGATACACGTGAGCTTTCAAAGCCTACCTCATTGACATTTTGCCATGTTTAGTAACATAATAACACGTTGAGGATTGTTTTAGCACCCAGATCTCAATGCAATAATGGTACTGTTGGGCAAATGGAAGGGCAAGATAAAAGGAAATAAAAATTCCAAGTTTACAAGCATGATCTACAACCTCCTCTAGGTTTGTTCGACTCGTTCCTATAACTGGAAATATCTCCTCTAAGTTTGCTTGGTTCGTTCCTATAATTGGAAATCTCTCGGTCAAGTTTTGAAGTAAGGCGATGAGTTTTAATGTGTTTTCCTTCAGTGCATTTGATGTCCAGAGGCCACATTCACTGTTTGAGAGTAGTGTCGGCTTCTAGTTTCAAAGTTTACATTGTTCATATTTCCCCTTGACTCATAAACAACTCACCATCACCCTCCTATATTTCTAGCCCAAGGAAGTAATGCATCAAGCCCATATCTTTCATCTCAAATTCTCTTGCAAGATCCTCCTTGCAAGAGTGGATCAACTGCTCATCTCCTGTAAGTATCAAGTCATCAACATACAAAACCAAGATAAGAAACTTTCCATCTACCACAATGTGATAGAGGTTGGCATCTTCTTCACTTTTGGTGAAGCCCAATCCATTGAGATATGTATCAATTTGAATGTGTCATGCTTAGTGTGCCTGTTTGAGACCATACAGATTTCTCCTGAGTCTACACACATGTGTCTCCCTGTCATATGTCTCAAATCCCTCTGGATTCTCTATGTAAATTTCTTCCTCAACAACACCATTGAGAAAGGCGATCTTCACATCCATCTAGTGGATCTTCCACCCCATCTGCACAGCTAATGCTAGAATGGTTCTGATCGAGGAATATCTTGCCACTAGTGAAAATGTTTCCTCATAGTCCACTCTTTCTACCTAAGAGAAGCCTTTGACCACAAATCTGTTCATGTACTTCTCAATGCTCCCATTAGCTGCATACTTCACTTTGTAGATCCATCTAGAGCCAACCATTGACTTGTTCTCTGGTCTCAACACCACCTCCCATACATTGCTCTTCATGATGGAGTCATACTCCTCCACTCTAGCATCAACCCACACTGGTTGAGAAACTACTTCCTCAAATGAAGAAGACTTTCACTCAATAATTTATGTCATAAGAGCCATATATATAGTGTACCTATCTAGTGACCTCCTTTGCCTATATTGAGATGTAGGAGCTCCCACATGATCATGTGCATCATATACCAATTTTCCAACTTCTCTGGTTCACTTCCTCCCCTCTCTGGAATATTCTGGTTGAGTGGGTGCCTCCACTTGACCTCTTATCGGCTCCTCTGCATGTGGCTTCTCCACAACATCTTGAAGCTCTACATGAGGCTCCTCCTTAGGATATAGAAGCACCTCCTCTGGTGGGATACTTAGCTCTCACTCTAAAGAGAATCTCATAGCCTTCTCCTCATCAAATTTTACATATCTCTGCTCACTACTGTCACCCCGAGTGAGGGAAAATACACCCTATAGTTATGTGGTGTCTCTATGTATCCTACTGTTGATGGTGCTGGACCCGCCAACATGTCAAGGGGATCTCCCTGGTAAGAAGTCCCAATTATACCTTAGGCCGTTTGGTGTAGGAGTCCCAACAATGCGTCGTATGGTAATGCCTTGACCGCGATTTCGCACAGAGGCAAGTAAGATAACTCTGTCAGTAGCAAGGGTGTGACCATTGCAGTGAGTCAAGGAAGGTGCATGAGAGGTTCTAACACATGTGGGTTGAGATGAGTGCGACCCTTAGAAACCTATAACAGTACTTAGCTGGGAAGGGAACACACGAGTGAAGATACATCACGAGCTGGAAAGCAAGTCAGCTGGCAATCCAAAGTGATGGTTAAACCAACAACACATCTGCAACAAGATTCATATAACTGCATACAAAACTGATCCGGATTGGGGGGATGCCCCCAAGATCTAAAAAATTGAAATGGATCTTGGGGGGAGACCCCCACGGTCTAAAAAATTGAAATGTTAGAAGAAAAATAGGAGAATGCCCAATATACAAAACCACACAATTTTTTTTATTAAAACAGAGAATAACTGTAAAAGCTACATTGTGGTGGACAAAACTGTCCTTTTACAAAATGTGACCTGTTACTTATAGTATTTTTCAGTTACAATACCACGGGTCAATTCCATGGGTGAATAAATACCATGGCTGGATTTCACAATACCATGGGAAAATACCATGGGTGGATGTCACTTACAATACCATGAGTGGATAAATACTATTGGAAAATACCATGGGTGAATGAATACCGTGGGTGGATGTCACTTACAATACCATGGGTGGATAAACACCATGGGTGGATGCCACTTACAATACCATAGGTAAATTCCATGGGTGGATGAATACCATGGGTTTATGCCATTTTCCACTCAGATCATTTCTCCTTCCTTAAGAAGCAATGGTCCCCATTACGTGAAGTTCCCTACTACGAAGCCTTTGTTGAATATGAAGAGCCACTGAAGAGAAGGGTTTTCTATGGTTAACCCCTAACCATGATGAATGAAGATCCGAGGATAGAGATACCATGTAATGCTTATGACCAACTGTAATATTGATAGTGTGTGGCCTAGAAAATGGACTTCGATGACAAGGGTTTTGTGCCGCTGACCCATAACCATGATGTTGATTGTTGATGAAGTAGCAAGTGCCTATATAGCCTAGAGTGGGAGGGAACATCTCCAAAAAACCCAAGCCGGATGCATATATGTTGAAACTGATGAATGTGAAGCAGGTACCTACTAAAGCGGGGTGGCATGGCATGTCTCCAATGGGAACCCACTTTGAATGCTGCTCCAGAATTAAAATGGACATAACTCAGTCAATATAAATCAGTATATTTATTATAACCAGTTTTTGGAAATAGAAGGACCATTTTGCATCTTCCCATGTGTTGGAAATCCTTATCTGGACACTCTAGAATCTCAGATTCGCGTTGCAACTTTTCCGCCATCACAAAATATTTGACAAAATAGTTGATTTTAAATCAGCGATATATCCCACATCCGAACTCTGATTCGACCCAGTTTTTTTTGAAATTGAGAGATTTTGGGAGAGGATCTCATATCGACAATCGATTTTCTGAAATTATGCACCAAAATTGTAAAAATTGATAGGAGATCCGCCGTCTATGAATTTCTGTCAGAAACATTTCTACAACATAGCTGATTTTAAATCAGCGATATCACCCTCATCCAGACTTCGATTCGGACGAATGTTTTTTTGAATTTGGGTATTTTTTCACAAGGAATCCATATCTGTTATTATTTCTGTAAATTTTGCACCAAAAATTTCAAATATGATTTGCAAACTCGTCACCCCAAAAAATTCCTGCAAAAAATGAAAAAAGAAAAATTCTTCCTGCTTGGCAAAGGAAATGCTCTGTGGAGGACATAGAACATGCCTGAAGTTTGTTGTATATTGCTGCAAAATTTGAAACTGAAATATGCATCAAACCCTCATCCCCATGGAATCATAATCTGCTCTGATGCCACTGATCCAAATCTTGGGGGAGGCCCCAAAGCTCTAAAAAATTGAAATGGATCTTGGGGGGAGGTCCCCAAGATCTGAAAAATTGAAATGTCAGAAGTAAAAGAGGAGAATGCCTATTAAACAAAACCATACAGATTTTTTTTATTAAAATGGAGAATAACTGTAAAATCTACATTGAGTGGACAAAACTGTCCTTTTACAAAATGCAACTTGTTACTTATAGTATTTTTCAGTTACAATACCACAGGTCAATTCCATGGGTGAATGAATACCATGGTTGGATGTCACAATACCATGGGAAAATACCATGGGTGAATGAATACCCTGGGTGGATGTCACTTACAATACCATGGGTGGATAAATACCATGGGAAAATACCATGGGTGAATGAATACAATGGGTGGATGCCACTTACAATACCATGGGTGGTGTTAGCCTCCTATCGCAATAGGTGTTCATATTTCATGATTGACAGTTGAAAGTACCAAATATGTCATCTTTTCATGCTGCAAGGTTCCATATTTCCATAAAGAGGCCAAAGAAGAGGCCATGAAAGTGTGCCAGTCTAAATGCCACTGATGTATTCCAAATTTTGATGAGTTAATCCATTTTGATGAGTTTTTCAGTTAAGGGAAGTCCAAACAGCTTAATCTTGGCTTCCCTAGGTTTCAATTTCTTGTTGTAGAATATAGAGAATGAATATCTGTCCAAATAGCTTAATCTTGGCAGATTTGTAGATAGGTAGAGAAACAAGGGTGCTCAACAGCTTAATCTGAGCCCCTGGATGATATAAGGGTACGTTTAGATAGCAGGGCAGTCAAAAGAAAAAAGGATAATCAGGGTCTGCAAGTCCAAGTGCACCCATGCAAAAAGAAGAAAAAATGGTAGGTAAGTAGGCTGGGTAAGTAGTTTTGTGGTTGCAGAATCAAGCTATGTGATCCATTTCATGTTTTTTAATGATATAACTATTCAGATCACAGGTATAAGGAAATTTCCCTTTGGAGGAGCACAAGCGAGGCATGTCTAATTCCCCTTTCTTCTAAATTTCAAAATTTCTTACTAACACCCTTGAAGGACCTTGGGATCTGCCCAACCAACCCTGTTATCACTTCATCTTTGTAAAAAACCAAGTCAAGCTTTGACTCTCTTCAGTGAAAAGAAGCCACATTTCTTGTGTAAAAATCATGTCTCCACATTCCATTCACTTCCTAAGTCCAAGTTTCAGCGCACAAACTTAGCCTCTCCCCTACACTTCACCTCACAAATTCATATTAACTCCTAACTCTACTATCTAGCTCCCTAGATCATTTCCTTATCCCCTATTATACAAAAAACTATATAAAATCCCAAAAATATTACATATCCCACCCTATAGCACTATAGATATGTACATACAGTTCTGGGAAATAATAGTCCACCTGGGGCTATTATGAACCCATCCACGTCATAACTCTGGGATTGGTCTAAACCTCTGGTTAGGCCAATAACCTATATCCACCCCTTTACCCTTAAAACCTCACTATCCTACCTTTCGCGCACATAAAACCCCCAAACTCTGCATTAACCTAAGGTTTTCAACCCCCGTCATGCATTTTTGTTTAAATAAAATGGGCGGGTCCCGTCCCTAACCTCCCGCTACCTCACCTACCCCGCCAGCTGTCCGATGGCCAGCACCCCAGATCAACGGTGGGCGGGTGTTTTCATATACCGATCCGCCGGAGGTTAACGTCCAGGGGATGGGCGGTTTCCCTGCCGTACCCCCACCACGTGTCAGCCTCCCGGTGTGTTCGGAGGCCCCTCCCCCAATACCACCTACGCGGAAAAGCGGTGCGGGAGAAAACCGGATACCGCCTCCACCGAATGACGTCAGTGCCACGTCTGCATCACGTCATCAACCTACGTCGGCCTCCTGCCACCGTGTCCTGTGCCACGTCACTACCACATCGTTGCCACCGTAATGCCACGTCATCACCCTACCGTACTGCCACGTCACTCTGCTGACGTCACCCTGCCACGTCACCGCCGTATTGGGACATCATGCTGACATCATCACCGAAAAGGGCGCGAAGCGCGAAATTTGCGGCAAAGGATTCCCGGAATGAAAAACCGAGGCAGTTTTTGATGCGCGATTAGCGTTTAGGAAAATAGGCCAAAATCAAAGCCCTCTCATGGCTCGGCTACCAGCAGGCCCGAAATTCGTAAATTGATAGGAATTTCTTCACGCAGGATTCATAAAAGGGGCGAAAACAGTTCTTAAGGCAACAGAGGGCCAGACAGTAGCCATAAAATGTCGATGGGACAGTTTAAAGCATTCAAACGACAACAAGGAGCCCAGGTTCAGTGAAAGTGTATCAGAGGAAGCGACAAAGACTATCAGTCAGTATTTTTGGTGGAAATCCGTATTTCCAAAGCAGGCAAACATTAAGAGGCCCCCATCAAAGTCAATAAAGCAGTGTTGGGCCATCAAAGCTCACCAGATCAAAGTTAATGCATAAGGCCACCTAAGGGCGGCGCTGCAGAAATCAAAGCACAATTATGGCCAAATGCCAGCACAGGGCTCTAAGGACATCATAGTTACTCATTTTTTGAGGCAGCTGCCCCCAGCGCAACATTAGATAGATATTTTGGCATTTATTTCAAGCATATGTTAGGTTCAAGACACTTATTGCATCAGATCTGTCTCAGATCTGATTATTGTAGATATTTTGCTTATAAAAACCACCCTAATTTACTGTTTAGGTGGTTGGTTGGTTGACTTGCTCCACTAGAGACTCGCTCTGTATGTTTGATGATTTCTTTAATCAAAGACTACTAAAAGTTCGGAAGATGGACTGTCTGTTGTGTTGTTAATGTGTTGAAGAGTGAATTATGGAATTCTTGTGCTACAACATGACTCAATAAGTGTTTCCTACCTCCGTTTTTCATTGATATATGCTCATATCATACATATGTCACCATCCAAATAGCAGAAAAAATGAATAGCTTAGACTTTGTTTAAATGCACTCTATGCTCAATTTCTGTTGTTTCTTTATGTTTTCCTCTGAATTGGTAATGAATATGAATTCCCTTTGGCTCATATTTCCCCTAATTCACCCATGTTTGACAGTTATCTAGGAATTCTTTTCTGCCCCTAGATAGAGCTCATTCACCTTCCCTCTGTTAAGCTGAAAGAGAGATTCTTAATTGCCTCTCATTCCTTAGCCTTCAATCCATCTCCATTTAGCTTGAAAGTTGTTTCATATGTAGCTATCTTGCTCCATTTTCCTCTTGTGACCAAGAAAACGCACCAGCAGTCCTACTCCTTGACTCCATGCCCAATGGTTTGAAACTCTCATATTATACCTACCTCTCTACTTAGAAGCATCATCCTTCCCACCAAAACTTAAACAAAACCCCTTGAACTCAATAACTAGCCTAAAATCATCATCAACAAAGCTAAATCATAAAGAGAGAGCCCTCTCTGATTGCAGGTAGGCTAGGACTTGTAGTCCAAAGATTGGTTAGTGGTTACCTCGGCCGTATCCCTTAAGGAGCCAATGGACAACCTGAGTGATAACATAATGGCGACTCCACTGGGGAGCAATGAATTTTCTAATTGTTGTATATTCCTTAAAACTACAGATGAAGCCTGAATGTCAGCCAGGGAGCCTTTGAAACTATTCTTGCTTTGTATTTACAGGAGTAAATAAAAGCTGCTTCAGTTAATCTTCATGCTAGTTTTAAGTTGTAGATAGCTATTCCAAAATTTGATCAGTTCCTTGCTAATTCTAAAAACATTCACAGAAAATACCAAAACAAGTTCAGAATCTGGCTCCCAAAAGGAACTCGTGTTATACAAGGTCAAATCCAGACCCAAATCCCCCAGCTGCTTTTGAAAATCCCAATTTAATCCCAAGGAACGTCAGGAAGCTAGAGCGAAGAGAAGATTTTGCTGATTCTAGTCCTGAAACAGTCCAGCCAAGCTATGTTCCAACCCCTGTCAAAGTTTTATTTCGTTCAACCCCTACTTCCCCTAGTTTATCATCCACCTCTCAAAGCACTCTTTCCACACCTCCATTCACTGCACATACTCCCATTACCACTATTATTACCGTTGTTCCAGTCGTTCCATTTATCCCTGCTGTTCCACTTATCCCTGTGAATATGGCGAATAGATATGCTCCATTACAGTTGCCTGCTAATCCAGGGGCTATGCCTCAGGATTACCAAACTAAAATCACATACTTTGATGGTACTGGTTCTTGCACAGCCCTTCAGCATACCAAGAAAATGCAAGACTATTTTGAGAACTACGAGATAGATGATGATAGCGTGAGAATGAAGATTTTTGTCCAAAGCTTAACAGGAGATGTAAGGCCCTAGTTTAGAAGCCTTGCTGCAAATTCCATAGCTAACCCAGAGGCCCTTTACCAAACATTTCTTAACAGATGGGAGAAAAAGAAAGATCCCTTGCACATATTATCTGAATATGACACCATCAAAAGAGGCCCTCAAGAGTCTGTCTTAGACTATTGTGCGAGATTTAATAATGTTTATAATGCAATACCACAGAACTTAAGACCTCCACCTGATCTTGCTTTGTATAAATTCCCTAATGGTTTTGATACTGACATGGCTTATCAGTTAAGGGAAAGAGCCCCTCAAAGCCTAGCAGACATGCAAGATGTTCTTGTCGGCATAGAGGCAAATCTGATTGCCAAAAGAAATAGAGCTAGAGCTGAGAGAAAAACCACCTTTAAGGAAGAACCCTCAGCCTTAGACCAAAAGTTGGATGCTATTATCAGTGGCATGCACAGGCTGGGAGATAGAGTGGAAAGCGTTGAAAGGAAATCTACATGGGAAGGACAACAACCCAATACCATAAGGAACCCAAATTTCAGAAAAACTCATAACACAAATGCTGGTAGGTCTAGCCTAGACCATGATATAAGGCCTCCTTTCCAAGAGAACTACACAGAAGCATCCACATCTAGTGAGCAGACAGAAGACACTCACATGAATTTGATGGATCTAAAGGGTGAGCAACAAATTTTCCTAACCCAAGAAGACCAAGATGACCATGAGATAAATCAATTTCGGACTAAGTCAGGCGAGTCTTTTGATTTTAAGCAAGGTTATGATTCAGCTGTTTATGAGGTCCACAAACAGTATAAGCTGAGGACAAGAACCATAGATGTGCCCGAAAAGGTTAAACCAAGTGATACCAAACAACCTAAGAAGATCAAAGAAAAGGCTGCCCTCATAGAAATTGTTGATAAAACAGTCCCAAATCCAAAGGATGTCACCATAGAGGATGTCACAGACATGCAACCCTCTAATGATCACCCTCTGCCACCTTCTTCCTCAAAAGAAGATTTGAACAGCTCTCCTAAAAACCTTTCCAAATCAGAAATAGTTCAAGAAATCAATGAAGAACAAGAGAAAACCGCTGAAAGTGCAATTAAAAAGGGAAAATCTGCTAGTCACAATACTAAATCACGGTCAGAAAAACCTTTTGATTTAGAGGCAGAAATAGGTAAACTGAAAATATCCATCCCTTTATCTGAACTTGCCAAACATGATATCTATAGGCAGCAAATCAAAAGATCGCTGCAAATGCCAGAAAATAGGGATGATGTGAATGTATTAGATGATCAACCTGAGCTCCTTTTCGGTCCTGAAGTCAATGGTAAATCAGGACATGGAGCTGTGTTACCATTCTATGTCAGTTTGCACATTCATGATAAAGTATTGCATAATGCTATGTTTGACTCAGGTGCCTCACACAACCTTATGCCAAAAGCTGTAATGGAGAAGCTAAACCTTGATGTTACAAGACCCTACAAAGACTTATTCTCCTTTGACTCAAGTCAGGTCAAGTGTTTAGGCTTAATCAAAGACTTATGTGTCTCCTTAGTCCAATACCCAAACCAGACAATCCTCATGGATGTGGTAGTTGCTGACATTCCACCAAAGTATGGCATGCTATTGTCAAGATCTTGGGGAGCAAAACTCCAAGGATCTCTCCAACTAGACCTCTCCTATGCCACTATATCTGTCTTTGGGCAACCAAAGAGACTATATAGAGAAACACTGATGAAGTATGTGGTAAGTAGTGAGGAAAAGCCCCAAAACTTCCCTATCTATTCAATCCATTCTGATATGGATTCTTTTATTTTATTTAATGATGAAACAAGTCCTCCCATTGATGACAAGCCGTCGGCTTTAGAACTGGACACACACATCAATGAAGAATTGGTTGCCCATACTGATGAAACTGTCAAAACAATCAAGGCAACCAACATACAAGAAGAACCTCCCCAAATAGAAAATTCAAATCTACCCACTGCAAGAATGACTGAAACTCTTAATACTAACCACAAGCAAGAAATCACATGGTATTTAGAATTTGATGGCTCTGTTAACAAGTTAGGAGGGGGGGCAGGTGTATGGATTCACAATACACACAACAATCATGCAGAAGGCCATGCCTACAGACTAAACTTCAAATGTACCAACAACATGGCAGAGTATGAGGCTCTCCTTTTAGGCCTTAGACTGCTCAAAGCTCTAGGAGCTACAAAAGTATCCATCCTAGGTGACTCCAATTTAGTCATACAAAAAATGAAAGGCAACTTTGTTACTAATGACAATAGGATGAGGGCCTATAGGACTGCTGCCACTAATATACTCAATGCATTCACTGAATCCAAGCTTGCCAAGATTTCAAGAAATCATAACATTCATGCACACAGCCTAGCCACTTTTGCTAGTACATGCAAGCTTCCCTTTGAGCCAAATCACCATTTCACTGCTGAGATAAAACATAGGCCTGCTGTCCCAAATAATATTAAAGATTGGCAAGTGTTCGAAAATGATGCCCAGATTAACAATTTCCTCACTCTTGAGCATGAGTTTTCAAATATTAACATTGACATGGATGCTATTGTAGAGCCTTGAACCTGTACCTTCCCATACACCTCTCAGCCTCCTTTTCCCACTCATTTCATCCACCAAGTTGATTAAATCATTGTATTTTAGGTCTTTTTACATGATTTTATAACTCTGCTAATGACTGTTGTTTGGTTTAGAATTTTGGTTCAGAATGCTGCGTTTCCGCAGCCAACACAGGTTTTCGCAGTTGATCCAGGTTTCCGCAGCCAACACTGGATTCCGCAGCTGTTTTATTAAATGATATGTTACAGGTGTCCTCCGAGAAGATGAGCCACATGGGCAAGTTACAGTAGTCAAGGACATGCTACGTGTCCCTCCAGATCACCCAGAACAACCATAAAAGCCCGCGGTCAACGAGGAGGCAAATACCGGTCAACAGAAGTGTCCAACGGTGGCACGGCTCTGCGTTGCTCTGTTTTTGGGCACGTGAAGCTAGGTGGCATCATCCTCAGCCACGGAGACGATCTAGAAGCACGAATCCAACAGCCATACTCTCCAGATTGAATGATCACTATGACCGTTACCTAGATCCGAGGACGCAAAGGATTCACGTGTTTTTGAACAGCTGATCGAATAGCATAAATTTCGTTAAATCAGTTTGCTTTCTTCCTATAAATAAAGCGTCCTTGAACGCTGTATAGTTAGTCGTTGTTGTAATCATTTTGTTTGAACTCCCCACTGTACTTGAAATTTTGATGTTTAATACATGAGAACACTGTTTCACATCTAAGCGTATATTTGCTCATTGAATCGGCTGAAGTAGGCAGAGGGCCCCTGTTTGCTGAAGTCCTGTATAGTAATCTTTAATTTCTTGCATTTCTTTTTCTGATTTCATGTATAATAGTTGTACAGATGTCTTTTAAATTGCTGCGTTTTCAACATGTATAATAGCTGTACATAAACTTTGATTTCTGCTGATTTACATTTCTGCACTTTTATGTTCATGACTGATCAGTGTGTTATGCAGGTTTCTTAGGCGTGCCCGGGACAGTTTTCTTTCTTTTCTTTTCATAGCTAGTGGCATGCGTGATCATCTTGTCTATGTTGCTGACCTTAATTGTTTTGCAGCTTTGATTTTCCTTACTGTCATTTCTTTAATTTGCATATTTACTTTCTGCTCTTAGATATCAAGTTGTTCATCTATTGATGGTTCCTTTTCCATAATCCAATATCTTTATTGAGAGCCAAAATATCACTTAGCACAGCTTGGTTTAGTTTGCTTTAGAACTCACATTACTTGACTTATTCATAACTGTTTCTTACATGATAAATTCAGCTGAAAGGCAAGAAGTTAAGAGGAAGTTAAAGTATTTGTGACTAGTCTCTTTTATGTAGTTTCACTTCAATTTCACATTGCTTAAACATTCCATGAGATCTTTTCATAGAGAGGATTGAGATGAAAGGTTGAAATAGTGTGAGATAGTTGTTTTTTTTACTTATTAGTTTGATTTATTATAGATTTCATTTTCATTTTCTTGCAGCAGCAGAGATACTGGGCTGATGTCATTAGTCTTTTATTTGGTGTTTTGAGAAATCATTTAGAGCTCACCACAATCACCCACATTTCACTTGCTTTATTTCATTTCCATCACATCACAGTAGGAAAGATACATTTGAAAACAAACTTAAAAAAAAAAAAACTAAAAACGACAAAAGACTAAGAAAACAGTTGCCTAAGTACATATAGTACACCTCACTTCATCAGCTTACGAGCCCCGGGTTGACATTTAAAAGTTGCAATTTAGACATCACTAAATTGACCAAACATTTTGGCGCCGTTGCCGGGGAAGTGAAATTAGGTAGCCAATTCTTAAAAAAAAAAAACAAGAAAATTTCAAGGAAGGAAAATTAATAACCTCTCAAAGTATGCTCTCCTCTTGCACCTAGAGTGATCTGGAGGATCAGAAAAGAGAAAGTTATTGGTTTAATAGTTTCTTGAGTATGCTCTCTTCTTGCACCTAGAGTGACCTGGAAGATCAGAAAGAGAATTATTACCCCGACTTGAAGGAAAATAAAAATGACATGCATAGAGCAAGAGATTCTAGGGGAAGGTTTTTAGCTAGAGCCAAGAGTTAGATTTTTACAAGTCCATCTACTTCAAGGAATAAACAAGAGACACCTCCATCATCTCCAACTTACACTCCTAGCCCTAGGATTCCTGGAATTCAAGAGGCAATAGTTGACTCTCCCACACCATCCATCGAATCTGAATCAGAAAGGGACCCTTTTCTTCCTTCCATAGGAGGACAAATTGTAATTGAAGAAGTAGAATCATCTGAAGAAGAGGGAGAAATTCCTTCTCGTTCACCCTTAGTAGAGGAACCGGAAAACTCTGAAGTCTCCGGGGAGACTACCATGACAGAGGAAGGAGCACCTGGATTTGGTAGAGGTAGAGGTAGAGGAGGAGGAGGAGGAGGAAACAATGGAGGAGGTCGAGGTAACATTGGGGGAAATAGGGATGGAGATAACTCATTCGGATTTCCTATAGTCGATGAGGACTCCCGAGCCACCATGAAAAACATCTCACCATCTGTCCTCCCAAACTTCCATGGGATGAGGAATGAGGACCCTGAAACATTTCTATTTGAGTTTGAAGTCGTTTGTCGAACTTATGATTATCTGGAAGACTCTCAAAAACTCAAACTGTTCCCTTCAACATTGAAAGGAGCAGCCTTGAAGTGGTTCATGGGATTACTCACTCAATCCATTAGGTCTTGGAATGATATGAAACAAACATTTTTGGATAGGTACCTAGACTATTGTATGCCCACCAATCACAAGGATGAGGTATTCAAAATGATGCAAAAAGAAGATGAAAATTTGGAGGATCTGCTTGAAAGATTTCAATACAACTTGAAAAGAGCAAAAATGAACAACTTAGATGAGGAGACCTTAAAAGCCCTTCTATTGAAAGCCATTAGAGATGAATGGATAGATATTTTGAACATGATGGGGAAGGGAGATATATCTCAACTTTCACTCAATGATATAGCAGAACTATGTGTCCATCTCTCAAGGGGGAAATCTAAAACTCAAAAAGGGCCTAGAGATCCTTCTCTCATCAAAGCAAACAAATCTGCAACTGGATCAGTAAGTAGGGCTGAGATTGGCAATATGCTTGATGAATTTAAAACTGACATCTTAGGGAGTCTTAGCGAGCAACTAGACACTCTTAAGATTCACAATAAGCAGAAAGCAGAAGTTGAGGTTTTGGCCATCTTTTTCCCAAAGTGTAGGAAGAAACATGCTCTAAGGGAATGTCCCTTGGATGCAAAAGTTGTAGAGACATGTGTAATTTGTTCAGAGAATCATGAGACCAAGGATTGTCCTTCAATCCCTGGGCTCAAAGCTGTCTTTCAAGAAGATCCAAATACACTCGAATCTCTCTGTTTTGTCGCAAGGAGACCTTGGCAGGGGCAACAAAATCAAGGGTTTAACAACTCTATGAATTTTCAACCCCCACCAAATTGGAATCCTTGGCAACAACCTTGGTCCCAACCTCAAAATCCTTTTCAAGCATGGGTACAAGGTATGCAAAATCCTTATGGGAGATTTGCTCAATTTTACCAGTATCCTCCATCTTTTCAAAATCAACAAGCTCCACAACTTCCAAATCAAAATCCACAACTATCATTGCCATTTCCACAACAACAACAACCTTCTCAACAGAATCCAAACTCTCAACTCTTGCTTCCATTCCAACAGAAGTCAAATCAACTTCCTTCTCAGCCATTGCCAAACCCCAATAATAAAAACCCTCAAAATTCTTACATGTTGGAAGGTCAACAATTTCCTACCTATATGATTGTTCCTCTCAATGAAGTACAACTCAGATCAGGTAGAGTCTTAGATAAGCCTTCTATAAATGCTCAAAAGCAAAGCATTTTTGAGGAAGAATCTCTTGAAGCCAATAAGGGTTCTGAAGCATCTCTTCAAAACCCAAACACTCAAAAAGAAAAAGAAAAAGAATTAACCCCCACAACTCCCATAGTTGAGCAACCTGCATCTTTATCCACACCTCATTTTCCTGAAAGATTACAAATTGACAAAGGAGTGGAAAAACAAATTTGGTTGCCTGACTATAATTTTCTAGATGAATTGAAGAATGTCTGTATCAAGATTCCCTTGTTACAAGCCATTAAGGAAATTCCTATTCTAGCAAAAACAATAAAGGAGTTGAGCCTTAAAAGACCAGGAAGAAAACCAAGAGATACCAGAAGGATCCACCTGGTAGGGAAAATTGCAGATATCATGATGGGAAAAATTACTATGCAGAAATATGTAGACCTCGGTAGTCCAATTGTCAAAACACATATCAATGGGGTAGAAATACCAAATACTTTGATTGATTTAGGGGCTGCTATTAACATCATGAGTAGACAGACTATGGAACAGCTAAAACTTCCTAATCTTCTTTTCACACCTACTTTATTGCAACTGGCAGATCGATCAATTATTAAGCCAGATGGTGTATTAGAAGACATTCCAGTCTCCCTAGACTCTTGGGAATATCCAGTGGATTTCATGATTTTAACTCCCAAGAGTAATCTAGGAGGACATCCTCTTATTTTAGGAAGACCTTGGCTAGCCACAGTTGATGCTTTCATAAGTTGTAGGTCTGGGGATATGTATATTTCTGATGGTAATTCGACAAAGAAGTTCAATCTGTATCCTCCAGCAAAAACAATTACAGAAATAGGGGATAATGAGTGGGTTGATGATGAAGATACTATACAACCTGTCTTTACCATTTCTGAGGTTAGTGAAGATAGTAAAATTCTGAACACATTAGAAAACTTTGAACCATCTTCAGAATATGACTCCACACAATTTCAGTTGGATTCTGACATTGAGTGTCTATCATCTAGACAAATGTCTCTTTTCTCTATAGAAGAGTTTGGTAGTTCTGCCATTGAGATTTTTCCAGGAAAAACATTGAATATCAACAGAAACTTGGAAAAATCACAACAAGGGGAGCTAACCAAAATCTTGCAAAAACATTCTACTGCATTTGCATGGGAGTATACCGATATGAAAGGTATTGATCCTAAGACTTGCATTCATCACATCTACATTGAGGAAAACAGTAGACCAATCAGACAACCTCAAAGAAGGATGAATCCAAACCTTAGGGAGATAGTGA
Source organism: Pinus tabuliformis (assembly GCA_031772625.1). Classification (NCBI taxonomy): domain Eukaryota; kingdom Viridiplantae; phylum Streptophyta; class Pinopsida; order Pinales; family Pinaceae; genus Pinus; species Pinus tabuliformis. Next base: position 93,023,556 of record CM062817.1, read on the forward strand.
AAGAAGAGCTCCAAAAGTTACTTAATGTAAACTTCATTTACCCCATTTCAGATAGCCGGTGGGTTTCCCCTTTGGTTATAGTACCTAAAAAGAATGGTAAATGGAGGGTTTGCATTGATTACAGGGAATTGAACAAAGCAACTTTGAAGGATCACTTTCCTTTACCCTTTATTGATCAATTATTAGATACTTTAGCAGGCAAAAAGTATTTCTCATTTTTGGATGGTTTTAGTGGTTACAATCAAATTCAGGTAGCACCTGAAGACCAGGACAAGACCACATTTACCTGTCCATGGGGAAATTTTGCTTACCGAGTACTTCCTTTTGGATTATGTAATGCACCCGCAACATTTCAAAGGGCAGTACTAGGAATCTTTTCTGATCTAATTCATGATTGTGTAGAGGTCTATATGGATGATTTTACAGTCTATGGTAATTCATTTGAAGAGGCATTAGAAAATTTGGAAAAAGTCCTTATAAGATGTAAAGAAACAAATCTTTCATTAAGTCATGAAAAATGTTTTATGATGTTTACTGAGGGGATTGTTTTAGGACATCATATTTCAGGAGATGGAATTAAAGTTGATAGATCAAAAGTTGAAGTCATCTCCAAGTTACCTATTCCAAATTGTCAAAAAGATGTTAGAAGTTTTCTTGGGTTTACTGGATATTATAGAAGATTTATTGAAAACTTCACCAAGATAGCATCTCCACTCTTCAAATTACTTACAAAAGACTGTGAATTCAAGTGGGATCCTGACTGTCAATCTGCATTTGAAACTCTAAAAACAAGAATATCTGAAGCACCCATTTTGAGAGGGCCAAATTGGAAACTTCCTTTCCATATTTCTACAGATGCTTCAGATACAGCTCTAGGAGCTGTGTTGGGTCAAAAGGATTTAGTTCCTTATGCCATTTATTACACCAGTAAAAATTTGACTCCCACTGAGTTAAATTATACTGTGACTGAAAAAGAGTTCTTAGCCGTTGTTCATGCAATTAACAAGTTTAGACACTATATAACAGGCTATGAAACTTTTGTCCATACTGATCATTCTGCAATTAGATATCTCATGAACAAACCTGTTACTAATGGCAGAGTTACAAGATGGCTTTTACTTTTACAAGAATTCAATATTACTATGTTAGATAGACCAGGGAAACAAAATACAGTAGCTGATTTCTTGTCTAGAATCCAAAATACTAACGAAGATTCTCCCGTAGAGGATAAGTTTCCAGATGAATATCTGTTTGCAATAACTACTGAAACTCCTTGGTATGCAGATATTGCTAACTATTTGGTTACAGGGAAGCTACCTCCACACTTATTTCCTAATGAGAAAAGGAAAATCATTCAGGAGAGTTCAAAGTATTCATGGATTTCTAATGACTTGTTTAAAACAGGGCTAGATTGTGTGATCAGAAGATGTGTTCGGGAAGATGAAATGCCTGACATCCTTAAGGCATGTCATGATGAACCGTGCGGTGGACACTTTGCTGACAAGAGGACGGCCTATAAAATCCTTTCTTTAGGATATTATTGGCCTTCTCTCTTCAAAGATGCAAAACAATATGTTAGAAGGTGTGATAGCTGCCAAAGAGTTGGGAGACCAACTCTTTCAAATGAAATGCCATTACAGCCACAAGTACTCATCGAAACCTTTGAGAAATGGGCTTTAGATTTTGTTGGACCTATTAATCCACCATCTAAACAAAAGAAGTATATATTGGTTTGCACTGATTATGTTACTAAATGGGTAGAAGCCAAGGCATTGCCTTCTGCCACTGAAAATTCAGTTGTTCAATTTCTTTTTGAGGATATTTTTACTCGTTTTGGTGTCCCAAGAGAAATTGTGACAGATTAGGGAAGTCAATTTACATCTAACTTGATGGAGAAGCTGATGAAAGAATACAAAATCAAGCATAGAAAATCTACTCCATACCATCCGCAAGCAAATGGTCAAGTGGAATCTACAAACAAAGTTCTTGAGAGCATCATCACCAAAACTATTCATCTCCACAGAAGAGATTGGGCAGAAAGGCTTCCTGAAGCCTTATGGGCCTATAGAACTACATGGAGGAACACAACAGGACATTCTCCCTATGAACTTGTTTATGGGAAAGAAGTCTTGCTCCCCATTGAGTTCCAAGTCAAGACCTTCAAGATGGCAGTTCAGTTGGGGATGAGTCTATCAGAAGCCCAAAAGCACAGAATGGAGCAGCTGAATGAGCTAGATGAAATAAGACAAGATGCAATTTTAAGGACCGATCTAGTTCAGCACCAAAGAACTAAGTGGCACGACAGATATATCAAAGAGAAGAAGTTTCAAAAGGGAGATTGGGTGTTACTGTTTGATTCAAAGTTTAAAGACTTCAAAGGAAAATTTCAAACTCATTGGCTTGGGCCATATGAGATTGATGAAGTCTTTAGCAATGGAGCAGTTCGAATCAAGACTATTGATGAGTTTCAAACTCCTCTCATTGTGAATGGCCACCGATTGAAAATTTATCATAAGCCACTCTCAAAAGAGGACTTTGTCAAAATGTTTCAAGAGAATTCTGCAATGAGGCTGGTGGAGAAGAATTCTTCTCCTCCATCAGCCTAGTCTTTGTTTCTTTCTGAATTTAAAAAAAAAAAAAAAAATGTGTATAAGCCTGAAAACCAATCCCAGATTGGCGGTCTTATACAGAAAATATGGAGTGAAAATCAGGGACACCTGACACTATATTTTTCAAAAAAATAAAAATAAAAATAATATCTCTTTCTCTTTCCATCTTCACTCCATTTCACTTCACCTTCATCATTTTTCATCTCCATTCCATTTCATCATCACTTCATTCCATTCACTCCATCTCATATCATCAATAAAAGTCCCTCTCGGGACTATTTCATTCAGTTAGTTATTTTTCCTAACTAACTTTGTGCAGTTAAAGGGGAGTTGTCTTAGTTTCCGCAGCTGGAAACCGTTTCCGCAGCTCGCACCAGTTTCCGCAGCCAGAAACGATTTCCACAGCCAGCATCACTCTATCTCTACAACCAGCAGCACTCTGTTTTCAAAGGAAAAAAATCTCAGTCAAAGGTTAACATCATCATCACCAAAGGCAGTAAAGATATGAGGCACCTGCAAGATCAAAGAGCAATAATGGATCAGAAGCCTTAATCAACAAATGGCAAACTTTTAAAGGTATGATCAAAATCTTTACCAAATAACAATTTAATGTCATTTGTATGCATAGTTATTAGATCATGGAAATTCCACTAAATACAATGATTTGATACGGCTAGATCCATATCACTCCACTTCCACGATGATAATCCGTCCACCTCATCCCTTTCTAACGGTTCCATAATCACTCTTAATTCAAACTCGAAATGGGACTGCGCTTTCATTTATTGGCCGTACGAGGAAGAAGTGACCTACTGTACTACGTCTCTCCTCCACCATAATTCCCGCAGCCAACGTTGAGACGTGGCGTAAGTCATCCAATCCCAACAGGACTCAGCCGTTATTCTGCCATTATCACTCCACTCCCGCATGCATTGAACTCATTTCTGTTATTTATCCTTCACTCCCTCGTACCCATACTATTTCCTACTCTCCATTTCCGCTGCAACCTCCATAGCTTTGCTCTAAACCCTGATAACAGTCACTGAATACGCTTTGCATTTCGGTTACGGCCACTCCACTTACCTTCAGAATCCCGTAATCAGCTCGTTTTTCCCCCAAACGTCCACACACAGTAAAATTTTTAGCCGGGGTTGAAAGCCGAGAATGGGAAAGTTACTCAGAGCGGAACCTGAGGGCCCAAAATACCTGGAGGGGTATCCGCAGACAAAGGAATCATTGAAGAAAGCGAAGTGGCTGAAGTTTATTCAAAAGTTCAGAGGTTATAATAAGGAAGTCACTAAAACCTTCGCTCGGTCCTTTAATGGACACGTAGTGGAGGTAGGGGATTTGAAATTTACAATAACAGAGGCCACCATAGCAGCAGCAACCAGTTTACCACAAGAGGGAGACAGATGGTTTAAAAACAGAAGTCTGGATGATCAGGGATGGAAAGTCATGCTTAAAAATCTAGGTATGGACACTTCTATATTTACTAAAGGTATTCCTGTGCATGTAATCAAAGAAGAATGGTCTACACTATTATTGCTTGTTCAGAAGTTTATTACATGTGAGGGACGTTTCGGCACCATGTACATGTATCATGCAAGGATTATGATGAATTTCATAGAAGGCCATACCCTTAACTTACCTTACTTCCTGTTAGCAAGCCTGAAGAAAATGAGCTCCACTGTCCAGAAACATGTAGGCCATATTGAATCCCACCTTTACCATCATGGGCTCATCAGAATTCTCATTGAGGATCAATTGAAAAATAATAATGATACCTGGGAAAAGTTTTTAATCAGAAATCACTTCCAAGAAGTAACTGAAGCCTCCGCCAGCAGTTCTCCAAAAATCCCAAAAAGGAGTAGGAGGAGAGAAAGAAATGTTATAGCCCAGGACCTTCCTACAGTAGACACTCAGGAAATTGTTCAGGAGAAAGAAGGGGAGGGAGCTAGAAATAAGAAGCAGAAGAAGGATAAAGGAAAAATAACTATTCAAGAGACATATCCATCCCCTGAACCATCTGTAGAAGAAGAGTCTCAAGCTTTGGCCGATAGATTAGCATATCTTCATGCTGTTGCCACTGAAAAGAGAAAACAAAAAGAAAAACAGAGTGCCCAGAAAGAGAGCACTAGTCCATATGTGAGAAGAAGCAGTAGGCTCAAAGAAAAGAAGGAAGTGACCAAAGGAAAACAATCACACTTCATTGATCTAGGTGAGGGAACACCTCCAACTCAGCCTCACATTGAGTCAACTCCTCCACGTGAGGAAAGTCCTTTTCGGCCAGAAAGGGAAAACAGTCCTCCTTCACCGAAATTTGAGTTCAGGCCAAGAAAAACACCTGAGGTAGATTCCGCCCAGCAAGAAGCATATAACTATTTAGAGTCCTTGGAGCAATCAGTTGCAGGACCAAGCACTATATTGCCACTTGATGCACAGGTACATTCTCTAAAACAGGAAGTATTTGAGTTGGAAGTCCTGAATAGGCATATTAAACAAGAGAATGAAGCATTGAAAGAGCAAAGTAAAGTGGACAAGATTGTCCATGACAATACCATGCTTCACTTAGGACTGTGGCAAAAGAAGAATAGGAAGCTGAAGAAAAAGTGCAAGAAGCTGAGCAGGGCACTGATTAACTTGAAGTTTAGGTGTCTAGTCAAGAAACCAAGGACCATTTTGGCATCAAGGAGAAAGAAAAGAGAGCTGGATGTTCTTGCAGAAGCATCAGAGCACATGGATTGAGGAAAAGAACTAAGTTTTGGTTGCATGAGGACATGCAACATCTTCACAGTGGGGGTATGTAGAGCCTTGAACCTGTACCTTCCCATACACCTCTCAGCCTCCTTTTCCCACTCATTTCATCCACCAAGTTGATTAAATCATTGTATTTTAGGACTTTTTACATGGTTTTATAACTCTGCTAATGACTGTTGTTTGGTTTAGAATTTTGGTTCAGAATGCTGCGTTTCCGCAGCCAACACAGGTTTCCGCAGCTGATCCAGGTTTCTGCAGCCAACACTGGATTCCGCAGCTGTTTTATTAAATGATATGTTACAGGTGTCCTCCGAGAAGATGAGCCACATGGGCAAGTTCCAGTAGTCAAGGACATGGTACGTGTCCCTCCAGATCACCCAGAACAGCCATAAAAGCCCGCGGTCAACGAGGAGGCAAATACCGGTCAACAGAAGTGTCCAGCGGTGGCACGGCTCTGCGTTGCTCTGTTTTTGGGCACGTGAAGCTAGGTGGCATCATCCTCAGCCATGGAGACGATCTAGAAGCACGAATCCAACAGCCATACTCTCCAGATTGAATGATCACTATGACCGTTACCTAGATCCGAGGACGCAGAGGATTCACGTGTTTTTGAATAGCTGATCGAATAGCATAAATTTCGTTAAATCAGTTTGCTTTCTTCCTATAAAAAAAGCGTCCTTGAACGTTGTATAGTTAGTCGTTGTTGTAATCATTTTGTTTGAACTCCCCACTGTACTTGACATTTTGATGTTTAATACATGAGAAGACTGTTTCACATCTAAGCGTATATTTGCTCATTGAATCGGCTGAAGTAGGCAGAGGGCCCCTGTTTGCTGAAGTCCTGTATAGTAATCTTTAATTTCTTGCATTTCTTTTTCTGATTTCATGTATAATAGCTATACAGATGTCTTTTAAATTGCTGCGTTTTCAACATGTATAATAGCTGTACATAAACTTTGATTTCTGCTGATTTACATTTCTACACTTTTATGTTCATGACTGATCAGTGTGTTATGCAGGTTTCTTAGGCGTGCCTGGGACAATTTTCTTTCTTTTCTTTTCATAGTTAGTGGCATGCGTGATCATCTTGTCTATGTTGCTGACCTTAATTGTTTTGCAGCTTTGATTTTCCTTACTGTCATTTCTTTAATTTGCATATTTACTTTCTGCTCTTAGATATCAAGTTGTTCATCTATTGATGGTTCCTTTTCCATAATCCAATATCTTTATTGAGAGCCAAAATATCACTTAGCACAGCTTGGTTTAGTTTGCTTTAGAACTCACATTACTTGACTTATTCATAACTGTTTCTTACATGATAAATTCAGCTGAAAGGCAAGAAGTTAAGAGGAAGTTAAAGTATTTGTGACTAGTCTCTTTTATGTAGTTTCACTTCAATTTCACATTGCTTAAACATTCCATGAGATCTTTTCATAGAGAGGATTGAGATGAAAGGTTGAAATAGTGTGAGATAGTTGTTTTTTTTTACTTATTAGTTGGATTTATTATAGATTTCATTTTCATTTTCTTGCAGCAGCAGAGATACTGGGCCGATGTCATTAGTCTTTTATTTGGTGTTTTGAGAAATCATTTAGAGCTCACCACAATCACCCACATTTCACTTGCTTTATTTCATTTCCATCACATCACAGTAGGAAAGATACATTTGAAAACAAACTTAAAAAAAAAAAATTTAAAACAACAAAAGACTAAGAAAACAGTTGCCTAAGTACATATAGTACACCTCACTTCATCAGCTTACGAGCCCCGGGTTGACATTTAAAAGTTGTAATTTAGACATCACTAAATTGACCAAACAGCTATGACGGATGAACAACAACAAACAAATGAAAATCAGCACGTTGTAACAGCTGTAATAGCCAAACAAATGCTAAACCCAACTGTTTTTGACAATGCAAACATAGAAGAGCTGAAACAGATGTATCTGGAGGAAATAGCCAAAACAGAGGCCGAGATCGTTGATCTAAAAGATAACTTTCTCCCTGCTGGCCTCACTCCGTTAGAAGATATGTTTGATGCAAATGATGTTCCCAAAAATCCAAAAATGCAACCCTTAAACGCTGTTATAGAAGAACACAACATTGGGACAACAGAGAAGCCCAAAATGATCAAACTATCTCAATCTTTGCCACCCGATCAAAAGCCCAAATATGTTTATTTGTTTAAAGAATTCCAAGATGTATTTGCTTGGAGTTATGAGGACTTGAATTCCTATGACACCTCAGTGATCCAACACACCATTCCCTTAAAACCAAATCAAAATCCCTTCAAACAGAAACTGAGAATCAATCCTTTGCTTCTCCCTTTGATTGAAAAGGAAGTGAAAACAATGTTTGAAGTAGGTATCATAGCACCCATCAGATTTTCTGAATGGGTATCCAATCTTGTTCCCACAAGAAAGAAGACAGGTGACATTAGGCTATGTGTAGATCTAAGAAATTTAAACCAAGTCTCCATAAAAGACCACTACCCATTGCCAAAAATGGACCACATCCTACAAAGAGTAGTGGGGTCATCTAGAATCTCTTTGCTAGATGGATTTTTAGGTTTTAATCAAATACTGGTTCACCCGGATGACCAAGACAATACAGCCTTTACCACACCGTGGGGAACATTTAAATATGTGAAGATAACTTTCGGACTTAAAAACGCTGGTGCTACCTTTCAAAGGGCCATGGACATTGCATTTGCCAAGGAAATCCATGATTTCTTGGTTGTCTATCTTGATGACCTTACCCCTTTCTCCAAATCTGATCAAAAGCACCTCAAACACCTAAGGCAAATATTCATGACATGTAGGAAATACGGCATTTCCTTGAACCCCAAGAAGTCTCTCTTTGGCCTTGAAGAAGGTAAATTACTAGGCCATATCATCTCAAAATATGGGATTAGAATTGATCCTAAAAGAATTCAAGCCATCCTTCAAATCCCAATTCCAAGAAACATAAAAGAGTTGCAAGCATTCCTGGGAAAGATCAATTTCCCAAGGAGATTTATCCCAAATCTAGCCGAGCTGATAAGACTGTTAAGCAACATGTTAAAAAAGGATGCCAAGGTAAAATGGTCTCTTGAAACCAAGCAAGCCTTTGAGAGTATCAAAACTGCCTTAACCCAAGCCCCAGTCCTCACAAGTCCTCAATTTGATAAGGATTTCATCATTTTTTCATTTGCATCTGAACACACCATAGTTGTTGTCCTTTTTCAAAAAGATGACCAAGGAAATGAAAACCCAATTGCATTTTTCAGCCGAGCCTTAAGAGATGCCCCTTTGAAGTACCAAATCATGGAGAAGCAGGCCTATGCCCTTGTTAAAGCAATCAAAGACTTCAGAGTTTATATTTTATATTCACATGTGATTGCTTATGTGCCAAATGCTGTTGTAAAAAACATATTAACTCAAGAGGGATTAGAAGGCAAACGAGGCAAGTGGATTGCTAACATCCTTGAGTATGACATAGAAATAGAATTAACCAAGCTCATAAAGGGACAAGGTTTAGCCAAACTGATGTCCGAAACAAACTTTCAAACCTTAGACATTAACCAACTGGACAATGAACAGGAGCTGGTGACTCCATAGATCAGTGAAACCTTTTTGCAATCCCCATGGTATGCTGATATATGCTTTGTTTTGTTACACCTATTTTCTCCCCCAGGATTGTCCAGAACCAAGAAAAGATTTTTAAAGATGAAAGCTTCCAAGTTTTGTATCTTAGATGGTGCATTATTTTGGAAAAATCATGAAGGCATATTGCTTAATTGTTTAACCATGAATGAAACTAACAATGTCATGAAAGAATTCCATGCAGGGGACTGTGGAGGACATCTATATTGGAAGTCCACTGCTGATAAAATTTTAAGGGTTGGTTTCTATTGGTCCTCTTTATTTGCAGATGTAAAGAAGTTTGCTATCTCATGTCATAAATGCCAAATCTTTGAGGGCAAAAGAAAGCTTTTACCTTTGCCTCTTAAGCCCATCTCAACCGAGAAGCCTTTTCAACAATGGGGTCTTGACTTCATTGGAGAAATCCACCCCTCTTCCTCAGGCCAGCATAAGTGGATTCTAACAGCCACCGATTATTTCACTAAATGGATTGAAGCCATCCAATGTAGACAGGCCAATGACTCCATCATTATCCAATTCCTTGAGACCAACATCCTTTCTATATTTGGCTACCCTGAGAAGATCATTACTGACAACGCCGCTGCCTTCAAATCCAAAGAGATGATCAATTTTTGCCATAAATTTCACATTACCTTGGGCCACTCCACAGCCTATTACCCTCAAGGTAATGGCTTGGCCGAATCATCCAACAAAAGCCTCATCAACATCATAAAGAAAGTGCTAGAAGAAAATAAGAAGAAATGGCATAGAAAGCTCACAAATGCCATATGGGTAGACAGACTTTCAACAAAGAGATCCATTGGGATGAGCCCTTATGAGCTGGTGTATGGCATGGAGGCCAGATTTCCATCTTCCTTGGGCATTCCTATCATCAAGCTGTTACAAGAGATCCAAGCTGAACCAAATGATGTTCAACGAAGAATCAACCAGACCATTCATGTTCAGCAAACAAGAGAGCGGGTCTATGACAGAGCTCAAATTTTGCAAGAGAAGCTCAAAAGGATGTTTGATAAGAGAGCTAAGGCTGAGGATTTCTGTGTTGGTAAAAAAGTTCTAAGGTGGGACTCACGAAGAGAAGACAAGGGCAAACATGCAAAATTTGATTTTTTTATGGAAAGGTCCATTTGTTATCAGTGCTGTGCAGGGAAATGACACATATTTCCTCAAATCTGTAGAGGGCGGCATAACTGAAGAAGGCCCTGTCAATGGCCGAATGCTAAAGCATTATTATGATCCATGTTGTTGAACACAACGCAGCTGTATTATATTTGTACATAAATACTTGTATTTTCAGCACTTTGTTTTTATAGCAGGCCGAATAATGGAACAGCGCAGCAAAGTTCTTTAAAGGCAGAACCAAAGCAAGTCCTCCATTCAGATCTTTGTCATTTCATTAATCTCAGCAAAAGAGCAGGCATTTTTTCAGTCAATAGTATTAAAAGAAAGGAGGATTTTCAGTTTACATCAGCACTCTTTTTTCAAAACAGAATCAAGGGAAGTGCTCCAGTTTTGTTCCCCTATGTTGTGTTTATTTCAAAGGCAGGTTCTCAGGCACAGGTGCATATAATGATAGAGCACGAAAAAAAAAAAACAAGCAGTGCTGCTATTGTATAAAATTTCAGTTTATGAGAATGTTGTGTTCAGGTTTCAAAGCTTCAATCATTTGACAGCTAGCACAAGGGAAGTTTCAGTCTACAACAACAATAGAAAATCAAGGCAGTCTGACCTGCTGTTCTTGTCTTTTCACAAGGAAAATCCATCCCCAAGTGGAGCCACTGTTAGCCTCCTATCGCAATAGGTGTTCATATTTCATGATTGACAGTTGAAAGTGCCAAATATGTCATCTTTTCGTGCTGCAAGGTTCCATATTTCCAGAAAGAGGCCAAAGAAGAGGCCATGAAAGTGTGCCAGTCTAAATGCCACTGCTGTATTCCAAATTTTGATGAGTTAATCCATTTTGATGAGTTTTTCAGTTAAGGGAAGTCCAAACAGCTTAATCTTGGCAGATTTGTAGATAGGTAGAGAAACAAGGGTGCTCAACAGCTTAATCTGAGCCCCTGGATGATATAAGGGTACGTTTAGATAGCAGGGCAGTCAAAAGAAAAAAGGATAATCAGGGTCTGCAAGTCCAAGTGCACCCATGCAAAAAGAAGAAAAAATGGTAGGTAAGTAGGTTGGGTAAGTAGTTTTGTGGTTGCAGAATCAAGCTATGTGATCCATTTCATGTTTTTTAATGCTATAACTATTCAGATCACAAGTATAAGGCGATTTCCCTTTGGAGGAGCTCAAGCAAGGCATGTCTAATTCCCCTTTCTTCTAAATTTTAAAATTTCTTACTAACACCCCTGAAGGACCTTGGAATCTGCCCAACCAGCCCTGTTATCACTTCATTTTTGTAAAAAACCAAGTCAAGCTTTGACTCTCTTCAGTGAAAATAAGCCACATTTCTTGTGTAAAAATCATGTCTCCACATTCCATTCACTTCCTAAGTCCAAGTTTCAACTCACAAACTTAGCCTCTCCCCTACACTTCACCTCACAAATTCATATTAACTCCTAACTCTACTATCTAGCTCCCTAGATCATTTCCTTATCCCCTATTATACAAAAAACTATATAAAATCCCAAAAATATTACATATCCCACCCTATAGCACTATAGCTATGTACATACAGTTCTGGGAAATAATAGTCCACCTAGGACTATTATGAACCCATCCGTGCCATAACTCTGGGATTGGTCTAAACCTCTGGTTAGGCCAATAACCTATATCCACCCCTTTACCCTTAAAACCTCACTATCCTACCTTTCGCACACATAAAACCCCCAAACTCCGCATTAACCTAAGGTTTTCAACCCCCGTCGTGCATTTTTGTTTAAATAAAACGGGCGGGTCCTATCCCTAACCTCCCACTACCTCGCCTACCCCGCCAGCCGTCTGATGGCCAGCACCCCAGATCAACGGTGGGCAAGTGTTTTCATATATCGATCCGCCAGAGGTTAACATCCGGGGGATGGGCGGTTTCCCTGCCGTACCCCCGCCACGTGTCAGCCTCCTGGTGTGTTCGGAGGCCCCTCTCCCAATACCACCTATGCGGAAAAACGGTACGGGAGAAAACCGGATATCGCCTCCGCCGAATGACGTCAGCGCCACGTCTTCATCACGTCATCAACCTGCGTCGGCCTCCTGCCACCATGTCCTGTGCCACGTCACTGCCACCGTACTGCCACGTCATCACCCTGCCGTACTGCCACGTCACCCTGCTGACGTCACCCTGCTGACGTCACCCTGCTGACGTCACCCTGCCACGTCACCGCCGTACTGGGACCCATGCTGACGTCATCACCGAAAAGGGCGCGAAGCGCGAAATTTGCAGCGAAGGATGCCCAGAATGAAAAACCGAGGCAGTTTTTGATGCGCGATTAGCGCTTAGAAAAATAGGCCAAAATGGAAGCCCTCTCATGGCTCGGCTACCAGCAGGCCCGAAATTCGCAAATTGACAGGAATTTCTTCACGCAGGATTCAGAAAAGGGGCGAAAACAGTTCTTAAGGCAACAGAGGGCCGGACAGCAGCCATAAAATGTCGATGGGACAATTTAAAGCATTCAGACGACAACAAGGAGCCCAGGTTCAGTGAAAGTGTATCAGAGGAAGCGGCAAAGACTATCAATCAGTGTTTTTGGTGGAAATCCATATTTCCAAAGCAAGCAAACATTAAGAGACCCCCATCAAAGTCAATAAAGCAGTGTTGGGCCATCAAAGCTCACCAGATCAAAGTTAATGCATAAGGCCACCTAAGGGCGGCGCTGCAGAAATCAAAGCACAGTTATGGCCAAATGCCATCACAGGGCTCTAAGGACATCATAGTTACTCATTTTTTGAGGCAGCTGCCCCCAGCGCAGCATTAGATAGATATTTTGGCATTTATTTCAAGCATATGTTAGGTTCAAGACACTTATTGCATCAGATCTATCTCAGATCTGATTATTGTAGATATTTTGCTTATAAAAACCACCCTAATTTACTGTTTAGGGGGTTGGTTGGTTGATTCGCTCCACTAGAGACTCGCTCTGTATGTTTGATGATTTCTTTAATCAAAGACTGCTAAAAGTTCGGAAGATGGACTGTCTGCTGTGTTGTTAATGTGTTGAAGAGTGAATTATGGAATTCTTGTGCTGCAACATGACTCAATAAGTGTTTCCTACCTCCGTTTTTCTTTGATATATGCTCATATCATACATATGTCACCATCTAAATAGCAGAAAAAATTAATAGCTTAGACTTTGTTTAACTGCACTCTATGCTCAATTTCTGTTGTTTCTTTATGTTTTCCTATGAATTGGTAATGAATATGAATTCCCTTTGGCTCATATTCCCCTAATTCACCCATGTTTGACAGTTATCTAGGGATTCTTTTCTGCCCCTAGATAGAGCTCATTCACCTTCCCTCTGTTAAGCTGAAAGAGAGATCCTTAATTGCCTCTCATTCTTTAGCCTTCAATCCATCTCCATCTAGCTTGAAATTTGTTTCATATGTAGCTATCTTGCTCCATTTTCCTCTTGTGACCAAGAAAACGCACCAGCAGTCCTACTCCTTGACTCCATGCCCAATGGTTTGAAACTCTCATATTATACCTACCTCTCTAATTAGAAGCATCATCCTTCCCACCAAAACTTAAACAAAACCCCTTGAACTAAATAACTAGCCTAAAATCATCATCAACAAAGCTAAATCATAAAGAGAGAGCCTTCTCTGATTTCAGGTAGGCTAGGACCTGCAGTCAAAAGATTGGTTAGTGGTTACCTCGGCCGTATCCCTTAAGGAGCCAAGGGACAACCTGAGTGATAATAGGTGGATGAATACCATGGGTTGATGCCATTTTCCATTCAGACAAAAATAGTTCATACACAACTATGTAACTTAAACAACATACATTGCTACAGAAACCAAAACAGTCCAACTACAATAACAACATATGGATGAAAATGTGTTGGCTCTTATTATATAAAGAAGTGTAAGTTCCAATCATACAATAAATCCATGTAAACCCGCTAGCCCCAACAGTGGAACATTATAGCCACATCCACCTGCTCCTCCAAAGAGATGTACTAGCTCTGTGCATTAGAGAAGCCAAGGCGTGTTACAATATTGTCCAAGCTCTCTCCAAGATAGTCTTATCAGAAGCTTGGCTGTCCAAAAGCCTATACAATGAGTTATGAGGGACTATTTATAGCAAAGGGTGGGGTGACCCTTGACATTCCCCTTTGTGACAGTTCATCTACCCTCATGACTCTTCATCTACTCTATGACAGTTACATCCAACTATTGATACTTAACTTACAGTTGACATGACGTTACATTACAATGCACATGTACTCATGTGAGACAACATGGCTTGAGCAAGCCATGCAAGACATCATTGACACTTGGTCCATTATGATGAGACCAACTCTTTCGCATGCTTGTGATGGTGAAGGTGGTGAGATGATGTCAAGCTTGGTTGTCTGTGATGGTTTGCATGCACCTGATGGTGACATTTTGCTAAAGCGAACTCTTGCCTTTGTTGCAACCGGTGCATTTGTTCTTCTCCTTCATCCAACTCGTCTGTTAACATGTGCATGGTCTTCTTGGGTGTGACTGAACTGGAAACAAACTGATGCATAGTGTTTGTGCTAATATTCAAGTGTGTGCTGGTGGTCATGCACATCAACTTGCCGAAGTACATTTTCAGCATCAGTTTGACTTTCTTCTTGTCTTCGCCTTGGTGAGTGTGATTAATGGGTTTGATTGCATGCGTGTGCACAATGACATGCATGCTATTGAATCCCTTGCATGCGATCAACAAAACTGTTGATCATGTCTACTCCATGCCAGCTACTGGGATAGATCTTTAACTTGTACGGGTGCAGTTTCATTCATGAGTGCATGTTGCACCCACTACTATTCCTATTCCTACTGCAACTCATTCATTTGTCTATGCAGCTTCATGTTCTTCCTTGAGTTGTTGCTTAACCACATGCAACTCCTTCTTTGTTCCATTCTCTAACTCTGCCCTCCTGGAAACTATTGTACCTGCACTGCTGAGAGGCAGATGAACACCTGCAATACTTGGAGACATGGCAACACTCATGGCAAGCAATTTGTCAGTCGAAAACCAAAATGAACTTGAGAACTGACTTTCAACATAACTGTGTGACTGATCATCAAGGTTGCACAATTTTGGCCGAGAGGTCGTGAGACTGACTGCCAAGATGGTGAAAGGAATAATCTAGGCTACTGGGAGACTGGTTGACTACTGGAACTACACAATGCACAGTCCAGTCTAGCTATTGACTGCTGGAATTGCGTAATGCGCAATCTCAGCTAGAAATGGTTGTAGGCTCAGTGACTGCATTGCGCAATTTTCTAGGCTAGCAGTCACTGTCCCTCAGAAATGCGCAAAACAGTCCTGGAGGACAGTGTTGGGCATAAATGTGCATTTTTGGAGAGGAAGACAGATCCTTCCTTCCCCAGATTACGCAATGTTGTCTTAGTGAAGGCAGAATCCAGACCAAGGATGGTCCGACTCGCCGACAGGCAACTGAAAGCAAATATGACAGTGGATGTATGGCGACACTTAGTGAAATTAGAATTGATTGACAGTGCATGCAAACATGAATAAAAGATTCAGTAAACAAATCAACATGCATGTAGGTGAAGCAAGACACCGAATCAGTGACCGTTCATGAAAATCAGTTTCATTCATATGATAGCAGTGAGATAGCAGTGAAAACTGAGACAGTGCTAGGACAAGCTAATATACATGTAAATGATAGCAAGCATTCAAAGTAAACAAGAAAACAATACTCATACAAGCGAAAACACAAAAAGCGACAAAAATGCAACACAAGTCATGGAAAGCGAGCTTACCCCAAAACCACTGAGTTGAGTGTGCTGAAAACTCCTAGATGTGATGTGGGATGTCAGAGCTACAAGGTTTAAGTGAGGGATAAGCTCTGTAACATCCAGCTAATGAGTTTTGATAACATCAAAGTTCTGACGCGCATGCCACAAATCTAGGGAAAGGGACACTTGGTGGGAGGTTCTGAAGTGATCCTTGCATGTAACCTCCAACTGCTAAAAGTAGATCCCTGAATCAGGGGATGCCTTTGCTTGCAACCTTGGGAGAAGCAACCCATGCATGCAAGTTTTTTTTGCTTGGTCCCGAAGGGAACTGATGAACTCAGCTGCACATGCAAGAGGTTGTTCAACTGTCAGGAGAAAATGTGCATTTCTGACTAGGAGTTGGGCTGGCTACCCAGGAGATTTGCGCAAGTTCTGGGCAAAGCAGTTGACTGCTACCTAGATTTGCACAAATTCTAGGTTGAGCAGCCCTACTGGGGAAAATTATGCAGTTTTCACTATGAGTGTTGACTGCTAGAATTACGCAATTCTAGAGCCTAATAAGTTTCCAGTCAAGATTGCGCAATTTCTGGAGGGAAGGTTGGTTGCCCTCCATAATTGTGAAATTTCTTGTGGGAGATGCTTAGCCTGTAGCTGGACCAAGTCTGGGCGATCAGCCTGTGAGGGAATGCATTGAGCTATGATCGATAGACTGCCTTTGTGCAAGAGAAACACTGAAGCTTGTGAACTTGATGAAGTAAGACAATCTGCTATGAAAAGGTTGGTAGGGAGGCTCCAAAACGAGGCTAAGGAAAACTTTTGGAGGGTGGTTGTAGCCACTACAACACCTACAAAGACTGCCAACTTAGTTGTAGGCTCATGTTTCTTCTTGCAATCCTTGGAGACATGAAAATATATAGTAGCTCAAAAAAAATGAAATGAGATACAACTGGCTTCCTCCTAGATAAAGCTTCTTCGGGTGTGATCATGCCAAGTATTTTATAAGGACTTCGGTTCTACAAATAAACTATAGTGTTGCATGCTTCTACCCATAGATGCAATGATAGCCCTTGATCATGCAACAAGGCTCATGCTACTCCTACTATGCTTCTATTGTTCCTTTCAACCACCCCATTTTATCGTGGGTTATGGGGTGCTATTAGTTCTCTTCTAATACCCTCTTTAGCACAAAAGTACTTAAATGTGCTAGAAACCTATTCTCCTCCATTATCACTTCTCAGGGCTTTCAATTTATGACTAGCCTCATTTTCAACCAATGCTTTGAAATCAACAAATTTTGAGAAAACTTCATCCTTTTTCCACATGACAAAGATCCAACATTTTCTTGAAAAGTCATCAACAAAAATAACATAATACACATCTTTTGTTGTAGAGGTTGTAGAAAATGGTCCACATAAATTAGATTGGACCCGCTCCAAGATTGCTCAAACTCTGTTATCTCAGCTCTGGAAGGTGGATTTGACACATTTTCCCAATGTGCAAACCTTGCAGACATCATGTCAATCAAGTGTGCATTTCGGGAGACTGGTGGTAATTTCCTGCATGATATTCAAGGCCCCATGGTGTAAGTGTCCCATGTGCCTGTGTCAAAGTTCTCCAACATCTCAACTTCGCACTTATTCCTTGCTACTCAATGATCCAGGATTTGTTTTTCTTATAGATGCATCAGAATTACATATAACAGAGCACTTAAAACCATGGAACATAAGCATATAAAATGAAGATAAAAGAGACATAATCACGGATGAGATCGAGACACAGAGATTTGATTACGGAGTTCATCCAATTTGGACTACATCTGTGAGCCCTGCTCAATAGTGGGGGGGCCTTCATTCATAAAATGGCATGGAAAGAAAGAAGTACAAGAAATTTTTTACATAAACATCCTTATACCTCCAAGCTAGATGATAATTGACAAATGGAGAGCCCAGCTCTAGAAATAGACAGTACCACTGAACTCCTGGCAAAAAGTTGTGCAAAAACATCTATCCAAACACCCAATTTGGATAATCAGGCCTTCTGCAACTTCTCAGAACCTCCCTGCTACTCAAGGGGAGGTCCCAACCTACTGCCAAGGTCAGGGTCTGCTACTGCATACCATGTTTTGAACTATCGGCCAGTCCTCCCCCTTCTTCTGACACAAATGGTCCTTTAAGTAAGCTGGTGGAAAATCCCTCAAAACCCAGGCAGTTCCAAACAAATGTCAAAGTTTAGCAAGCGCGAATTTTTCCAAAAAAGATTCTTGGATCTGCATGAGACATGCAACAACCATTTAAAATATGGTGAAACTCCCTCCACTGCATGTTGAAACCGACAGTATTCACTATATCCAGTTCTTCATCAGTGTTCCCAATTAGCGAACAACCCAACCCATGCTTCAAGTGCTCTATGATACGGCGGATCCACCGGGATATAAAACACAACATATAACAACATCACATCTGCAAACCCAATCGAAATCGCAATCAATGCTTAAACCATTGACGTATCGACCCAAACTTGTGATATGCGATAACATGAACCCATCGAGATTATAAATCACAATGGATAATACATCGATTCTGGAACCCTGTCGCAATCGTAATTGAGATTATTGTTGGGGCAGCTTCCTAAACACTAGCCCCTTTACAATTTCAATATGCGATACATCACATCGAAACTAGGTTCTGCCGGGCGCTGATTCGTAATCACCTGTCCACCTCCGATCTACGATATATGATATCACAATCAAAAATCGAAAATGCTGGGGGCCGATTCCTTAACCCGCAACCTCTATTTTTTGTGATATTTGATATGTCGGACCAATGGTAGCCTGCCACTTGGTGCTTCCCCATTCATTGAGACTTTTTCCACATCATCTCCTCCTGTCATCTGGATAAGTCAAACATAAACTTTGACTTTCTCTAACTTCTTCATATAAACTTGAATTTGAGTTTCATTCACACCATTGGAATCAGGATGACGAGCACTTCGATCCGATGCTAAGTTTATCCAGATTCTTCCACTTTGAGTTTTGAGCCTTTTACCATGCTACTGGTACTTTTTGAAGATCCACCTAGATCAATCCTCCTAGATCAACCCTTTTGGATCGTCCTGGATAAATCCTCCACACTAAGAGAATCTTTTGGTCCTCCAAAAGCATTAAATAATCTTCAATTTCTCTGTACTTTATTTGCAACACAAGTGTCCTAACAGGTCATCCTTCCTTCTCCTTCACTTTTGTCCTTCGGAGCCATAAGCGATGAGCCGACACTTGCATCCCCTGCAAACCTGTAGTACAATAACTTGCAAATTACATGTTTCTCTATTTGACCAAATAAATGAGCCAAGCGTCCCATACTTGCCATGAGTTTATAACACATACTCTGTGGTCAAGTTTACATAAAAATGGAAACAATAGGCCAACTATCAATACAAGGCCAAACATCATTGTTGCTTCAACAAGTGATGGAAAACACATCATCACTGCAAGACATGATTTACAAAAATAATGCCATGACACTATGGTTGCTTCAACAAGTGATGGAAACACATCATCGCTTTCACAGTTTAAAATGAAACACAAAATAAGGCCAAACATCATTGTTGTTTCAACAAGTGATGGAAAACACATCATCACTTTTACAATTTAAAATGCAACACATCATTTGCAAAAATAAGGCCATGACATTCTACCACACCTGGCAGAACTATCTCTCACTTATCCAAGTGAATGGGTCGCCTCCTTGTGGCGCATTCACTGTTTGAACAACTGTTTCACCTGGTTCATCACGGATGCTTTGTCCTTGTGACACTTCTCTAAATGGAGCCTCCAACATGTGGCTCTTTGATGACCACCTTTGTCACAATGACTACAATAAGACTTCTTCCTCCAATTCTGATTTACCTTCTTCTCCGCCTATTGTTGAGAGGGTCTCTCACGCCTCACCTTTTTCTGTGCTTCTTTTCTTTTCCAACACTCAACAAACATATGGTAATGCAATCGAAAAAAACTACAAGTTCTTTTATACCATGTTTTTCGTTCATTATTAACAATACAACTGTAATACAAATGAACATTGCAATACCGAGACCGGTAATACCTTTCTTGTTGGTCTTTGGTATGATAATGGGAATATGAGCTTGCCTCAGCTCGCTCTCCGCAATGCATACTGCCATAGGTTGATGGTGATGTGTTCCCATCATCCTCTTTCCTCGATGGTTTCAACAATGTCGTGGAAGCTTTTGACATCTTTGAGCATTGTCCTTCAGTGCACCCCAACCTTGCGAATCGAGGTCTTTTCTCAACCTCCAATGGCTGAGTTATGCCTTGGATTTTAACACCAAGTCCTTCTTCTTCCTTGTACCTCGTCCTGGTAAGGAGTCTCATGTTTGTCCCTGTAATTGGTATCTCCACATTTCCAACAGAAATTATACTATGTGAAGATGAAACTGAAGGGATATCAACATCTTTTACCTCCACTGTCGATTTGAAGAGAACTGATGAGGGCTTCTCATCATCTATCATTGGTGGTTCGATGGTTGTTTTAGCGCATTCCCTAACCTCCTTCCTGACATAAAAAAGTCCTTCCTGATGGGGTAATTCCTATACTTTGATGGGGATTATGATGCCTTGGCCATTAATGCCGAGGCCCTTCCCCTCATACCCCATTATCCTTAATAGTTTGGAGCCGATTCCTGTGGCATGATTTTCAAAAACAATGAAATCATCATCAGGAAACATACATGAAGTCAAAGAATTACTTTTTACCTTACAAGGGTCATGATGTAGCTTTTCCAAGGCCTCATTCTTAGCTTGAAGCTGGTGTAGTAGCCTTTGTTTCTCCTCTTCCTCTTCCTATAGAAGCCTCCTTAATCCAGCAAGCTCTGCTTGAAGACTCTGGTTTCTGTGCTTCAACTCTTCTAGGTTCTCATATGTGGTTCACAATTGAAGCTGCAATCGCTGCCTCTCCTCTTTCTCTTCTCGCAATAGCCTTCTTAATTTAGCATTCTCTTCTTGAAGCCTCTGGCTAATCTCCTCATTCGAGGAAGGCAAGGAATAAAATGCATAAGCACCTAAAGATGTGGATGATGCATCTCTCTCCGATCTCTCTGGCTCCTCCTCTCTTCCCTTCTCATATGCTTCATACATGATGTCCACCATTTTGGACATTTTCAGGAAGGTCTTGGGCATTTCTTTATCATTCTCCATGGCTACACACTCGATCATTCATGCTCGCAATTTTTAACAGCCAAAAGACCACTTCTCTTCCCAGTGAGCTTCAACATCCTCCATGTCTCCTCTTCGCGATGAACGTCCTTTGAGGCTGATCTTTGGTTAGCATACTCATGCAATTCACATCAACTAAGCCCTACTCTGATACCACTTGATCTAGGATTTTTTTTCTTATAGATGCATCAGAATTACATATAACAGAGCACTTAAAAACCATGGAACACAAGCATATAAAATGAAGATAAAAGAGACATAATCATGCATGATATTGAGACACGGAGATTTGATTACAGAGTTCATCCAATTTGGACTACATCTTCGAGCCATGCTCAATAGTGGGGAGGCCTTCATTCATTAAACGGCATGGAAAGAGACAAGTACAAGCAAATTTTTACATAAACATCCTTATACCTCCAATCTGGAAGATAGCTGGAAAATGGATATCCCAGCTCTAGAAATAGATAGTACCACTGAACTCCTGGTGAAAATTTGTGCAAAAGCGCCTATCCAAACACCCAATTTGGATAATCAGGCCTTCTGCAACTTCTCAGAACCTCCCTGCTGCTCAAGGTGAGGTCCCAGCTTGCTACCAAGGTCAGGGTGTGTTGTTGTGTACCATGTTCTGAACTATCAACCACTCCTCCCCCTTCTTCTGACACAAATGGTCCTTTAAATAAGATGGCGGAAATTCCCTCAAAACCCGGGCAGTTCCAAACAGATGTCGAAGTTTAGCAGGCGGTCGTTTTTTCGATAGATATTCTCAGACCTAAATAAGACATGGAAAAAACCCTTTCAAATATGGTGAAACTCCCTTAACTATGCATTAAAACTGACGGTCTTCACTGTCAGTGGTACTTCATCGGCGAATAAACAAACCCATGCTTTAAGCGCTCTACGATATAGCGGACCCATCAGGCTAAAAAACACAGCATATAAAAACATCACATCCGACAACCCCATCGCAATCGCAATCAGCACTTAAACCATCAGCGTACCAACCCAAACTTACGCTCTGCAATAACATGGACCTGTCGGGATTATAAATCAAAATGGATAATACATCAGGTCCGGAACCATGTCGCAATCGCAACCAAGATTACTATCGGGGCCACTTCGTAAACACTAGCCCCTTTGGGATTGCGATATGCGATACATCGCATCACAACTAGGTTCTATCAAGGGTCGATTTGTAATCACCTGTCCACCTTCGATCCGTGATATGCGATATCGCAATCGCAAATCGGAAATACTCGGGGCTGATTCCTTAACCCATGACCTCTATTTTCTGTGATATGTGATATGCAAGACCAATGGCAACCTTTCACTTGTTTCTTCCTCAGTCGCTGAGAATTTTTCTGCATCATCTCCTCCGCTGAGACATAAACTTTGACTTGCTCTACTTCTTCATATAAACTCAGATTTGAGTGTCGTTCACACCATTGGAATGAGGATGATGAGCACTTCCATCTGATGCTAAGTTCATCCAGATTCTGCCACTTTGAGTTTTGAGCCTTTTACCATGCCACTAGAACATTTTGAAGATCCACCTCGATCAACCCTCCTCGATCAACCCTCCTCGATCACTTAGTGTAGCACAAGCTTCCACCTTAAGTTTGTAGATATTCTTCACTCGAACTCCAATTTGTTTCACCTGCCCGGTAGCTACATGTCTCAAAAAGGCTTTCCCCTTACTAAAAACAACATCATAGCAATCATCCTCCAATAAAATTACAGAGATGAAGTTCTTCTTCAGCCCAGGTACATACATGACATCTTTCAGATGAAGGTGGGAGCCTGACTCCCTCTTAAAGGTTACAGTACCAATTCCTTTAGTACTGTACCACCCATCATCCCCAAGTTCTATGTGCATCTGGAGATCCTTCTCCTCTAGGCTACTAAATAATTCTTTGCATCCTGTCATATGAATGATGCACTTGAATCTAGATACCACACATTCCCCATTATAGTGTTAGCCATACATGCAATCAAGGTGAAGTCTAATTCAAATTGTGAGGTAAGTGATTCACCTCCTGCTCCTCATGAAGGCTTCTTGTTAGATTTCTTTTGTGGACACTTTGTTGCATAGTGCCCAAATTTATGCTAATGAAAATATTTTATCTTTCTCAAGTCCTTCTTCCCATTGTTCTGACAGGCCAGTGATTGGATTTGGGCCTTCTTGCCCTTACCTTTGTTGCCCTTCCCAACCAAGGCAAAATTTTCTTCCTCCTTAGCTTTGGATGTTACTCCATCTCTAGTGTTTCGATGAATCTCTTACTACACCAAATTAAACCACAATATCTCCCAGTTCAGAAATTTGTCCCTTCAATTTACAGATTCCTGGTAGTTGTGCCAGGATTTTGGAAGGAGTAGGAGAGTTAGGCTCACTAGTTTTGAAAAGATAATACTTTCTCCAACTACTCCAAGCTTATCTTAACATTAAGTGAACTTGGAGAGGTAATGTAGAATGATTTCTCCTTTCTACATGCATATGTTTCTGAACTTGTCCCTCAATGCCAATTCCTCGCATCACTAGTATTTTGCAATAACCCGGTGAGGGTCTTCCACATAGAAAATGGAGTCTCTTTTCCATGTAGATTCGAGACTATGTGGTCCCTTACACCCTCCAAGACGATCCTCTTGAATTTTGTGGTATCCTTCTTCCATTGTGAAAGTGCTTGTGCATAAGATGTTCCTGATTGTGGAATGTCAGTTTTGGTGTGCTCCAATACACCATTATCATCAAGCACTACTTCCATCATGTCCATCCAAGCTATGAAATTCGAGATTGCCTCCAGGGCATGTTCCAATCTCAGTCAGTTGAAAGATATTTTTCCGCACGAAAGAAAAATGCTTCATTGAATCTGCAAATCGAAATATCTGAAGGAGAATATCTAAAGGTTAGTTTCTAGTGTGATCTCTACTCTGATACCATGTAGAATTTTATAGAAATTTTCCACTACACTGATGAAATCGAATTGAAATCAAGAGATTACAAATTTCCTCTACTATTCTGTGGAATGGAAATTGAATTTAGAAACACATGCAATGACATGCAACCATTGAAACATCACAAGAACACAATGATTTATAGAGGAACACAACTAGGAAAAACCTCTCCGTAATCATATGAGAATGAGAAACTATTATAATGTCTTGCTTCAATCCTAAAGCACACCCTCCACTGTAACCCTATTCTCTTGCTGATTTTCCTGCTCTAGCCAACACTTAGCCAATTCAAGGCCCTAGCTTGTTCCTAGTTCCTTGTGCAATCTTGGAGTAAATTTGCTCCTAAAAGATAGGAATTTTCTCCTATTTACTTGTTCAATTCCCAAGGAACGATTCACCTGCTTAATTGACAAGCCTGTACACTCAACTAGTATATAATTGATTATTACAATGTCCCTTTCCCTCCACTCCAGCTAGGAAATTCAAATTCCATGCATGTTTGGGCTATTTTTCATTGATTGACTAGTTTAATTGAGATATCACTGAGTTAACAAAAGTTACCTTCATCTGACTCAACTATTTGCTTGAGCTCAGTTAACTGAATAAAACTAAAAATAACTTAACTAGATTGCTAAATTTTAGTAATCACTAAACGTGCAACTATACTTCTAGCCTATAACTCAAATTCACTGAGTAAAAAAGTAGATAAAACCATGTCACATAAGTGAACTACAATCCAAGTCATTATGATGATGTGAAAATTTGAATTACTAAATTTGACTAAAGCACAAGTCATCTTTCTTACTACAATTTGTAACATATTCTTTTTGTTAGATTAAAAAATATAAAATTTGAATGTCGACTTTTAATTTTTTTATGAATTAATATTTCATTTTTTTTTAAATAATTGCTATAACCTTTTTCTCATACACTTTGCAAAATCTCAATGAATAAAAAATCGTGGAAAATGTTTTTTAAATGTATGTACTTTTCACTTTTCTTTTATGTGAGTTCAACAAATAAAAAATAGAGAGAATATTTACATTTTATATGTAAACTAACTAAATTTTAATCCCATTATTCTCGCTATTTTGTTTGTTTTTATGTGTGGTCATCTTGAAATTCCTTTTAACAAAGAATAAGGGTTTCTATGGGGAAGTGCACACAAAGAGTAAATAAAAACTCTAATTCTTCATCAAATTGGTTATATGTTACATATTAATTCACTTGATTAAAAATTATTTTATTTATTAGAGCTTTGATTTTTCAACCATTTTTTAAATTATGTTTTAAAAAGAATTATGTAATTTTGAGTTTCTCATTATTTTATGTGAATTTCATTTAAATTATAAAATTGAATCATAATATTATTTTGCAAAATTATATTTTTTCTATGAAATAAATAAAAATGAAGTTAAATGCAAAATTAGAAAAAAAAATAAAAATTACTTAACAACTTACTTAATAATTATATATATCTATATATCTATCACCATGTGACTAAATTTCTACTTGAAATGAAACGTTGTTACTTTTACGTCTTTCTCAAAAAGGCATAACTTTTACATTAAATTCGATTTTCAATCCCACTTTTTAAAACTATAAATTTATATTCCATTTTCAATGCCACTTTTTAAAACTATAAATTTATATCTACGTAATCAATATATTTAATATATTTTAATTTGTTATTCCAAATGATGTTTCTCTCACTACTGTCAATTATTTCTCAGGGAGATGTCTTATGGAGGATGTAGTATGAAATAAAGGGCTATATTAGATTATCTTGGAAAAGAAAATTGAGGATAAAAATAAAGTTAAATGAGATAATAAGAATAACCAAATACACAAATTAATGAAAGTACCATCTTTACTTATCATGGTAATTAATCATTTTAATATTAATATTATTCATAATTTATTGATTTAATAATGTTGTTTTACATGTTTTAAATCTTTTCACAAACTTTTTCAAATTAATTATTAGTCAATGCATATTATATTTCATTTTTTCATTTGAACTTCGTTTAATTAAATAATTGTTTTCGGTGCAGTCTTAACTCTTTTATATTTTGGTTTTTCTTTCCTGATTTAGCAAAAACATTTTTGGTGAAATAATAGTTTTTTCCTTATTTAAAATGTATTTTGTGTATTTTTGTGTGTATAAATGTATTCAATGCAATTCAATTTTCCAATTCCAATTGCAATGGGTTTTCTTAATACATTCAATTTTTGATAATGTGTCATCTTAATGGAATTGTAATTAAACAAAGTCTTTAGATAGAAATCACATTCAAACCAACAAGTGTGGTTCATCATAATAGAATTGTAATTATTTATGAATAAGGATATATGGTTTCACTGAGTTAACTGATCTAATTACATTACTATAAAGAAATCTAACCATGTTTCTCAATAATTAATTGAACATAATCAACCATACCATAATAGAGATTAACTTTAAAAGTCGAACATCAAAAAAGTTCAATTATTATTTTTGGATATATATATAAAACCAATTTTAAAAAATTGCTAAATCATTTTAATTTTACAAATTACAAAACTTAAATTTGCAATCACAAATTTTCAAACAAAATTGAAAATTTTGACAAAACGTGTCATAATTAAACTATGCTATCGAGAAGATGGTCAACTGGAAATGATAGTCTGACGAACATTTTCTTGGAATTTGGAGAGAGCGGTTTACTATTTTTAGTCAAGATTCTATAGCAGTGTTGACCATTGGAATTTACAGGGTAAGTTCCTCAGACAGAACACCAAAGGACACCGTTCACAAACAGATCATAGATCAATACACCAATACTTTTGACGTAGTTAAAACCCTCAAAGAGGGAAACAGTCCACAGCCTAAGCCAACGCGGCCACTTCAGGTAATTTATTAATAAAAGAATGAAAATTTACATAAGCTTCTCTCATGAACGTGTTAACCTACAAATGACCCTCCATGCTCTTTAAATAGAGATCATGGACCAATCGGGTGTTAGGCCACGGATCAAGTGTCGATAATACCGAGGAGAAATGAACCGTCGGATCACTACATATCGTGATCGCCGGATTGTAAGTTACAAAATGCACATAGTAAAGAAACACACTTTACCTAACTCTATAGTAGACCAAGTTATACTTAACTATTTCCTATGTGTCAGAATATCCTAACAGTGTTGATTATTGGAAATAAAGCCGTTTTCTATGAAAATTCCTTCAAGTAATGTTAGAATTTCCAATTTCCAAAATTGGCTTAGCGAATCGGTTTGATAAAAATTTAACCTATGTAAGATATAAAAAGGCGGAAGATGGAAAAATAGAGTGTCACGTATCAATGCAAAGTGTAAGGTGGGCTTTGATTAATTATTGACAAAAAGAGAAAAAGTGGAATATTAAAGTACGTTAATTATTTCTATTGAGAAAACTAGGAATACTTTAATTATTTTGGAATTTATAATTATTAATGATTAAAAGGCGTTAGGGTTGAAGGTACGATTTAATTTATGGAAATTTAATTATGAAATAGGATTTATCATTAGATATAAGAAAGAATGATGATAATCTAGTGTTAATAGTTTTTTAATAAAAGAATTCAATTAAACAGTTAAAAACTAATAAAATAAGATATTAAGAATTAATTAAATTAAAGTAATGAGGAATAAAAGAAAATATTAAAGGAGTTAAAAGGATAAAGGAGCAAACAAAAAAAATCTAGGATTAATAAATTTGTATAATATGAAAAATAATTAGAAAGAAAAAAAATATAGGATTCACAAATTTGTATAATATGAAAAATAATGAGAAAGAAAAAAATATAAAATGATGTAACAAAATATAAATGAGGAAAAAATGTAAAGGGAAAAAAGGGATAAGGGTAATTAATGAGGGTAAGAATTAAACTAAATAAAAACAAATAAATGCTTTTACAAGATTGATGCATTGTAATTATTATAGACCAGCATAGATCCATCTTAAATAGAGATCTAACATGAGTCGAGAGGGATCCAATTTCTTCAAGTGCAAATTTTTTTATGAGCCAGCATTATTTAAGTGTTTTGTATAGTTATTTAAATTTTATTTTTTTCATATTTTAATTTTTTTTTTTTATTTTGGCCAATATGAGCAAAATTTCAACTTTGATGATGGATGAACATCCTTACACATCATACTGCGCTAGAGTGAACCTCTTGGCTCAATCAAAGATAAAAGTTCAATTAATAATGAGAGATTGATATATTGGAATAACTAGCACAACACATTATTATTTAATAATAAATATTATTAATTAAATAATTCACAAAGCAATGTTGGAACATGTTTGGCCACATTAAACAAACAAACTTGCGGTTCAATAATGTTATTAAACAATAACATTATTAAATATTAATAACAATAATATTATTAAATTTAAATATTATTAAAAATAAATAATAATATTATAAATAAATAACAATATTTTATTAATGTAATAATTTTATTAATTTTAATTATAAATAATCTAAAATTGAATATGGACAACCATGGTTGAATTCGGCTAAACATGCTCAACCATGTTCAACCATGGTCAATCAATATCAATTGTCGTCTACCATGATCAACGATGATCTTCCATGGTCAAGTATGCTCCAACATCATCAACCATGGACATAATGGTTAATCAATGTCTCTACGGTAAACCATGATCAATGATGGTTAATCATGCTCGAATATTGATGCAGGTCTACCCTGCAAAACCCAGAATCTCTCCATTCTTAGGCATATACAAAACCCGTCTCGAATAATCGCCCAAGTAATTCCTCAATGTCCGAGCAATCTCACAAACCATCATATGCGGAAGCTCCTTTATATTATCATTCAACTAATTCACATATACGGAAGCTCTATTCCAATTACAAAGACTTATGGCTAATAACCATGCCTCACATCGGTTCTTGCTATTGAGCCCAAACTTCAATACAATCCCAATTTAAAACTTCATGCAAAAACTTATCAAAACATAGGAATTACTCAATTCATAACCAAACCCAAATACCTCTCATCTCAACATTCACATATGGCTAGATTTTAAAATCAAAGTTCAATAAAAAGAATGTGCCCTTGCTTTAAAAGCTCAACCTGCCAAATTCATACCCCACACATCGACCTTTGGCTTCTCGTCATCTCCATCAAACGCTCTCTGGCTCTGTACCGAAACAGAGTTCTGCAAACTCACCACAGAATCGCTCAGTAGTTGAGACCTTCATTGCTCAACGCCTTCGATTTGATAATAAAATTGGGTTTTAAAACCACATTTCCCTTTTTTTATAGACCTGTGCTCTACGCATTGGTTTATTCCAACATTTGGGCAACTGCATCTACAATCATTTGAATTGAAGAACTGATGGTCATAACCATAAATCTGTATTAAATACTATCGATTATAACAGCAAAGAACCAAACTCCATAACGACCAATCCAACAAACGATCGATGGCTATACATATTCATTTATCACAACAAAGAACCAAACTCCATATCAATCAACATAGCAAACAATCGATGGCTATCACATACACATCGATTTCTTTTTGCCAAAACGATTATGTTCAGCTTATAACAAAATCGGTCACAGATTTTTTTAACCAGTGTTATTCTCAGATACACCACCAATGTCGAATGTATAATCACTGAACATACTCACACCAATCAGCGATTCCACGCAGGAAAAAATAAAAACACTTACAGTTTACAGATGAGACATATATTGGTAAGAACCGATTTACACAGAGGTTACTCCTGCGTACATTCCAGAAATAACTCCATGTGCAAAGTCACATGACAAAGGTTATTAAAACCAAACATATTCATACAAAATCGAATTCAACAATGTGAATATGGCTCAAAAGTCAAATTCTACAGAGATAAAAACAACAATTACAAAGAGCCTCTTGTTCATGGCCAGATATTCAAAATCCATGGGTTTCAGCTGTTCATAGATTTACAGGAAAAACCCTTGTCTCCTACCTTTCTCCCCATTCTATTCTACCAAAAGGAAGTTATACATTAGTCATACCCAACTACTGTTTTCCACACAAGAAAGAATTAGTTATTCAGTTATAACTCAACATTTAACTAAACTAGACCACTTTTAACTACCTACCCTTATTGAAATTAACACAAATTTAACAACTAAGTCTTCCTCAAGTCTTGCATTTAGCCACAACATGTGACCACCCCATCACATTGCTGGCCCGGTCTAGATGCTCCTGCATCAAACTCTCACGGTTGAAAACATTCATGATCTCCTGATCATGTGCTTTCAAAAAGGAATGAAGAAAGATAAAAATTCCTCCTGGATCCCAGACTTTGTCCTGGAGTTGTCCATATGCTCTGCTCCTCCGTTTAGGCTGCATGTCAGCTGCTTCCTGCTTCATCTTCCTTCTCTGGTCACAATAGTTTGGAGCTGAAAATACCGTAATAAGTTTGTTGTTGTGTTCAATTTCATCTTCCTCTTTAACTTCATGAGACCTGACCACCTGCGCAAGATTGTTTTCTTGGAAAAATCTTTTGGTCACATCTTCTCCAAAAGACAAACCAACCTCTCGTTTGCTGGGTCCACGCCCTTTATGGAGCTATGGATCGCTACAAAGTATTTCACACATCAGACCCTCTTCAGGTGGCTCTCGGAACTGAACAATGTCTTTGATATCATCCCGTTTTATACTATCAACACTAAAACGACTATCACGGACAACAAAAATCTTGTCATTGAGGACATGAGCCAAAAGCAAACAACAAAACGCTTCAGTGAAAAGCTCAACCATACTTCCGCTGTACTTGGACTTGACTTCGCCCTCAAAACTATAAATCTGGTTCTTACTCCTGCTTCCATGATTTCCTCTTGGACACATATACTTGAATACGAATGGCACAAGTACAACTGAAAATGATCCTCGATCAACAAAATCACCATTAAAAAGATAAGGATTGTCCTCCGAAGGAAGCCTACTAACCTCAAAGATGTTAAAAAGGTCATAATGCTGACCATGGATGTCATCACAAACAGTGAATTGCTTTCCATTTGGAGAAATCGCCTCCAGTGAATCCTTTACTTGCAATAATATTTGAAATGCACACCTTCTGCGTATACTTTTCTGATTCTTGAAGTCATCCATCTTTATAAATTCCATTGTTACATTTTCTCCTTCTACTCCATGCTGTCGCTCCACATTTATTGAATGAAAATCAATGGGTTCAACAACCAAATGATTCACCAGATCATTCACTGAGATGGCCTCAATAAATCTAATTTTTTTGACTGTTGTTTTGGTCTCTTCAAACTTTTGGGTGGCATCAGGACCATTTGGACAAATTCTTTTAACTTGCTGAAAATCTTTTAATATTTGACTGTTCACCTTTCCTGATGCTGCCAGCCTTTGCCTTCTGGTCTGCTGCAACCTCAATTTCTTTATGTTCTCAGTCTCTGTTTCCAGTCGATCTTCTTGCTGGTCGTCTTCATTAATTCTCCCTTCCTGCTCTAGCTGGTTGCTGCTGTCCAGCTGCATCTTCCTTTGTCTCACACATCTACACTGTGTGTCTCCTTTCAACAGAGTTTCAACTTGCTGTGCTGGACTTTTTCCTTTCATCCACACTTCAGTGTGTTGATTTAACTCTTTCAAAGAGTTTTCAAATTTTTCCCCTGCATCATCTATTCTAATAATGCTTCTTTGCCTTGGTTCACAGTTGTGAACTTCCTCCCCTGCTTCTGCTTCTTTTACTGCAAACTTCTTGCAGTCTTCATCAGGTACTGGTGCTTTTAGCCATTTCTCCAGCAACTCTAGCTCCTTCTCCCATACATTAGCTTCTTGATGAGCGCTGCTTTCTTTTCCTCCTTGATCCTGTTGCTGACTTCTTGTCATTGTCAGCGCTTCTTCCTTTTCTTCACCTTTTGCTAGGTGAACCTCTGCTTCATGTCGTCTTCTTTGAGGTACGTTGATCAACTCAACATCTCCCACGGCTGACTCAATCGTGCCTATCATCATGACAACATGATGATCTTCTGCTAAGTTTTCAGAAATCATGGTCTTTTCTTCATAAGCTTTTTTGACAATCTTTGTTAGCTGTCCCTTTTCACCTTTATTCACTAATATCTTTGGGCTCTCGTCTTCTACGTAGTTTTCGCTTCCAGGACTGTCAGCTATATTCCATGTGGGTGACATTGGATCGTTTGAAAACAATGTTGAGGAGCCATTGGGTGGAGAGGAACAGTAGTTGGGTCCACATGCTTCCTACCAAGAAATGTCTTTACCAACTATGGGCAACCCTCTATCACCGTGAAGACAAGATGTCGGCAACTTAACCCTTCCTCCAATTGATTTTATGTCTCTTCCTGCTAACTTCTCAAGGGAACCAACTTGATATGCATCCCAAACCAAGGGAATAGAACAGGGCTGATCCCTACCTTTGATGGTATTTCTGCCAGGTCTTCGTTAGCTAACAAATAGAAAATTAAATGTTGATTTGTCTTCCCCTGCCTGTCACACCGATACTCCCACGTCATTTAAACCCTCTTTGACCTCTTCCATCTCTCTAAGGCTGCTCTTGGAAAGTTGCACATCCTCTATAGAATATTGTTTTGCTGCTACATCTTGAATTAACGAATTCTTTTCTACTAATAAAACGCTCTTCCTGACGCTCATTTGGCCTTCTTGCATACCTGAACTTCCTTCGAGCGGCAACAGCGTAGCCAGATCGCTGACAAGGGCATATGCAACAAACAGTCATCAAGCTGTTGTGGAACATCAATTGTTTTATTTGCGTCTTTCCCATCAGTTTTACCTTCTGTCACCTGTTTCTCTGAATTTCCTTCTAGTCTTCCTGTCAACATTTCAGTATGCTGATCCAAGTTCTCTTATGAACTTTTGAGACCTTCACATGATCTCATCACTTCCTCATCATCATCCAGAGATATTCCTTCCTCTGGCTTGCAGGCAACTTCATCTATTTCATCTGCTTCCCGTACTTCTTCAAGCATTTTCCTCTGAACAAATTTGCCTGCGGCATCTGCCATTATCTTTTTCTTCATCCTCTCTTCTTGAGCTCCTCTCTCTATTGCAACAACTTCAAGTACAAACGCACCGCTGCTTTCTTCTTCCGAGTATTTATCTCCCGAAAGATTCTTCTCCATACTTGTGACAACTTCACAAGATTGCGCATCCTCCTCAATAAAACCTGTAATCACATCACGATTGTCAGCTATAAAAACACAAGATTTTACATCATCCAGTTGATCTAGATCTGCCCAATAACCCAAGAAATCATCAATGATCTCCTCCTCTGTTTCACCAATGGAAACCTCCACTTTCAACTCAGCTGCTCTGAGTTCTTCACGACTCAACTATATACTCATCATCTGCTCGAGCTTCCTCAGCTCTTCTGTTAACTGCATGTTTATCTGTTGATCTCTTTTCTGTTGTAGCCTCTGCCACTTCACTCTCTTCCTCATATTCCAACCATGTCTCTGGTCTCTCATATTTTCCCGTAACAATTCCATCAATAACTCAAGATGAACCGCGATCTCAGCTTTCTCTTTCTCATACTCTTCATCAGTCAACTGCTGTCTTATGCCACTTACCTTGGCATCTTCTTTCTCCCTCTTTCTACTGTGGCCTCTTCCTGAACCTCTGCTCTCTCCTTTATGACTTTCAATAGTCATCTCTTTCGCCATGAGTTTCTCACCCATGAGTTGCACCAAGCCTCTACAATAGCAAACTCTTCTGCTGCCACCTACCTCACCAATCCCTTCCTTCGTATCTGGTCTTTTGGTAATCACTCGGTCCTCTACTGGAACCTTTCGAGCATTTCTCCACTGCTCCTTCAGGCTTCACTCATCTGCAACTTTATTCAACCTCTATTAAATCTTCAAGTTCTACCACATTCACTTAGAATCCTTTGTTGGACTCCTCTATCACTGCTCTACAGCTGTGATCTGCTTCTTCCCACTGAGACTTTCTTCACTATGCCTGTAAACCAAATTGTTCAAGCATAACCTTCAACTAGAGTTAAATATGACTTTGTCGGCTCACCTTCAAGATCCTATTGATCTTGCTTCCTTCCTCAACTGCACTGCATCCCTGTGCTGCAATCTTCATTAGTTTCAAAATCTGACATTCATTCATCACATGCAATTAACTGAATTAAAAAAAAAAAAAAAAAAAAAAAAAAAAAACTTGCTTCTTCACGCAGAGCTATTCCTGCTCTGATACCACTTGATGTAGGTCTACCCTACAAAACCCAGAATCTCTCCATTCTCAGGTATATACAAAACCCGTCTCGAATAATCGGCCAAGTAATTCCTCAATGTCTGAGCAATCTCACAAACCATCATATACGGAAGCTCCTTTATATTATCATTCAACTAATTCACATATGCAGAAGCTCTATTTTAATTACAAAGACTTATGGCTAATAACCATGCCTCACATCGGTTCCTGCTATTGAATCCAAACTTCAATACAATCCCAATTTAAAACTTCATGCAAAAACTTATCAAAACATAGGATTTACTCAATTCATAACCAAACCCAAATACCTCTCATCTCAACATTCACATATGGCTGGATTTTAAAATCAAAGTTCAATAAAAAGAATGTGCCCTTGCTTTAAAAGCTCAACCTGGAATATTCATTCCCCACACATCGACCTTTGGCTTCTTGTCATCTCCATAGGATGCTCTCTGGCTCTGCACCGAAACAGAGTTCTGCAAACTCACCACAGAATCACTCAGTAGTTGAGACCTTCACTGCTCAACGCCTTCGATTTGATAATCAAATTGGGTTTTAAAACCGCACTGCCCTTTGTTTATAGACCTGTGCTCTACGCATTGGTTTATTCTAGCGTTTGGGCAAATGCATCTACAATCATTTGAATTGAGGAACTGATGGTCATAACCATAAATCTGTATTAAATACTATCACTTATAACAGCAAAGAACCAAACTCCATAACGACCAATCCAGCAAACGATCGATGGCTATACAAATTCATTTATCACAGAAAAGAACCAAACTCCGTATCAATCAACATAGCAAACAATCGATGGCTATCACATACACATCGATTTCTTTTTTCCAAAACGATTATGTTCAGCTTATGACAAAATCCGTCACAGATTTTTTTAACCAATGTTATTCTCAGATAAACCACCAATGTCGAATGTATAATCACTGAACATACTCACACCAATTAGCGATTCCACGCAGGAAAAAATAAAAACACTTACAGTTTACAGATGAGACATATACTGGTAAGAACCGATTTACATAGAGGTTACTCCTACGTACATTCTGTTGTGTGTGGAGCATGATTGTTCAGAGGTCTTTGTTTTAGCTAGATGTATACCCCAGGAAGTTTTGTACACCCCTCCATGCGGGGGGGACTTGTCCCCCCCGCGGGGGTCCAGGGGGGCCCATCCCCCCCGGTTGGGGGGGTACGGGGGCTCGGGGGCAGCGCCCCCGAAGCCAAAAATAAATGTAAAATTGCCTTGTAAAAGTATAGTAATTTCTAGTCAATCTGGGCCGTTCATTAGGCAGATGATCTGATGGTAGAACTTATGTTTAGTTTAGGGTTTTTTCCCTAGAAGGCAACCCCTCTCTTTGTATGAGGGCATTGTATTTGAGGCTGTGTGATAGATGTGTATTCTGTGAGCGAGAAACAGAGAGGTGAGACTGTGAGAGTAAACAAAGGATATTACAGTGGATTTGCTGTAGGTTGTGTCTCTTCATTTTGTTGGATAATAGAAAGGAAGGACTGGCTGTTCGGGGTGGACGTAGCCCAAACTGGGTGAACCACATATATCTGTGTCTCTCTTGTTTTGTGTGTTTTCTATGTTTATATTTCTGCAATATTTTATGTGTTCCATTGCTCCGTAATATATAATTTTCTAACAACTGGTATTAGAGCCGAAGGTCTATTTGGCTGATAAACTCACAGGAAAGAAGGGTTCCTGGTTCGAGTGGGAGCAATGGCGGAAGATGGTAAGTTTAGGGTCGAGAAATTTAACGGCCAAAACTTCTCGCTGTGGAAGATGCAGATGGAAGATTATCTGTATCAGAAAGATCTATACCTACCATTGGGTGGAAAAACAAAGATGCCGACGGGTATGAAAGACGAAGAATGGAACCTTCTCGATAGAAAGGCACTCGGAACAATACGGTTGTGCCTTGCTGCGTCAGTCGCCTTCAACATTTCGAAGGAAACCACGATAGAGGGTTTGATGAAGACGTTGTCGAAACTATATGAAAAACCCTCGGCCTCAAACAAGGTATTTCTTATGAAACGGTTATTTAATATGAATATGTCAGAAGGTGGATCTGTTGCAAACCATTTAAATGATTTTAATACAGTTACAAGTCAGTTAAGTTCTATAGGGGTAAACTTTGATGATGAAGTTAGAGCTCTGTTATTCTTGTGCTCATTACCAGAAAGTTGGAATGGTTTGGTAATGGCCATTAGTAACTCCGTTTCTAGATCTAGTACTTTAAAGTTTGATGATGTTGTCAGTGCTATCCTTAGCGAGGAAATGCGACGGAAAAGCTCTGGTGAGACATCAGGAAATGCTTTGAGTGCAGAGTCTAGAGGAAGAAAAATGGAAAGAGGAAAGAGCTCAGGATATCGCAATAAATCAAGGAAAGGCAGATCCAAGTCCAGATCGGGGATAGTGTGCTGGAAATGTGGAAAGAAAGGACACCTAAAGAAAGACTGTAGATCTCGGAAGGGAAAAGAAGGAGATGCACAGCAAGAAAACAATCATGAAGCAAATGTGACAGGTGAGGTGTTACAAGATGCTTTGATTCTTTCTTTCGAAAATATTACTAATTCCTGGGTGGTAGATTCAGGGGTTTCATTCCATGCCACACCTGATAAGAAATACTTTCATGACTATGTTCAAGGAGATTTTGGACAAGTTCGTCTGGGTGATGATAAACGCTGTAAAATCATTGGAATGGGTAAGGTTCTTGTAAAACAGCAGAATGGAAACCAATGGCTATTAAAGGAGGTAAGACATGTTCCAGATCTAAAGAAAAATCTGATTTCAACAGGGCAGTTAGGCAGTGAAGGTTGTGTGACAAATTTCACAGATAAAGCTTGGAAGGTCACCAAAGGAGCCCTGGTAATAGCAAAAGGCGAAAAGGTTGGTACATTGTATTTATGCAATGGTATTTCTAACTCTGTTAATGCTTTAACTTCCAAAGGAGCAGATGCAGCATTATGGCATCATAGGCTCGGACACATGAGTGAAAAGGGGATGAAGATTCTTCACTCAAGGAATTTGTTGTCGGGTTTGAAGAATGTTGATTTGGATTTCTGTGAGAATTGCATTTATGGAAAACAGAAGAGAGTCAGATTTCTCAGAGTTGGGAAAGAAAAGAAGAATGAAAAATTAGAGCTTGTGCATACAGATGTATGGGGACCTGCTCAGGTATCATCTCTCAGTGGCTCTCGTTATTATGTTACTTTTATTGATGATGCAACTAGAAAAACTTGGATTTATTGTATTAAGAATAAATCTGGTGTATTTGATACTTTCAAGAAATGGAAAGCTTTGGTTGAGATTGAGACAGGAAAGAAATTGAAGTGTCTTAGATCAGACAATGGAGGTGAATATTGCAGCAAAGAGTTTGATAGGTACTGTTCAGAGCATGGAATTCGTAGAGAGAAGACAGTTCCAAGAACACCACAAGAAAATGGTGTGTCAGAAAGAATGAATAGAACAATCATGGAGCGTGCAAGGTGCATGAGATTGCATGCAGGATTGCCTTTACAGTTTTGGGCAGATGCTGTAGATACTGCTGTTTATCTAATAAACAGAGGGCCTTCAAGTTCCTTGGATGGTGGTGTTCTGGAGGAAGCATGGACAGATAAAAAGGTAAACTACTCTTTTTTAACGCCTTTTGGTTGTGAGGCCTTTGTCCATATTGATAAAGAAAATAGAACAAAGCTTGAGGCAAAGTCAAAGAAATGTACCTTTATTGGATATGGTGTTAATGATTTTGGTTATCGCTTATATGATTATGAAAATCACAAAATCATTAGGAGCAGAGATGTAATATTCAATGAAAAGGTCTTGTATAAGAATCAGTTGCAGGAAAAGAAGCAAGAAAAAGAAAACAAGGAATACACAATTCTTGACGAAATCACTGAAAAAGTAAAGGTGCCTGAAAATAATAATAATCAACAACCACAACAACAACAACCACCACAACAGCAATAGGCACCCCAAACACCCGAAAGTGGTGTTAGAAGATCTACCAGGATAAGTAGACCCCCTGAACGTTACTCTCCTTCATTATATTATTTATTGTTGACTGATTCTGGTGAACCCGAATGCTATGAAGAAGCAGTGCAGGTAGAAACCAGGAATAAGTGGGAGCAAGCCATGAAAGAAGAGATGGACTCCTTAGCACATAACCAGACTTGGGACTTAGTCAGGTTGCCTGCAGGTAAAACAGCATTGCAGAATAAATGGGTTTACAGGCTGAAGGAAGAAGATGGAGGAAAACAGAGGTATAAAGATATACTTGTGGTGAAGGGGTTTGCACAGAAGAAAGGTATTGATTTTGATGAAATATTTTCTCCTGTTATTAAAATGACTTCAATCATAACTATTTTAAGTCTTGTAGCAGCTGAAGATTTGCATCTTGAGCAGTTAGATGTAAAGACAACCTTTCTCCATGGGGATTCGGAGGAAGAGATATATATGCAGCAGCCACAAGGATATGAGGTGAAAGGGAAGGAGAAACTAGTGTGTAGGTTGAAGAAGAGCTTGTATGGCTTAAAACAGGCTCCAAGGCAGTGGTATCTAAAATTTGACAAGTTTATGTCTGAACAAGGTTATACTAGATGTCACTTGGATCATTGTGTTTATTTGAAAAAGCAAAATGATGGCAGCTATATTATATTGTTATTGTATGTAGATGACATGCTTGTTGCAGGATCTAACATGCAGGAAATAAATGTGCTCAAAAGAAAATTGGCAAATTCATTTGCAATGAAGGATTTGGGAGTTGCAAAACAAATCCTTGGTATGAGAATAACTAGAGACAGGAAAAATCATAAATTAACATTGTCTCAGAATGAGTACATACAAAAGGTGTTGAAAAGATTTAACATGCACAATGCAAAACCAGTTAGTACACCTTTTGCTAGCCATTTCAAACTTAGCAAGGAAATGTGCCCAAAGACCCAAGAAGACATGGATTATATGTCTAAAGTTCCATATGCATCAGCAGTTGGAAGCTTAATGTATGCAATGGTCTGCTTAAGGCCCGATATTGCACATGCAGTGGGAGTTGTAAGCAGGTACATGAACAATCCAGGAAAGGAACATTGGATGGCAGTGAAATGGATTCTCAAATATTTGAAAGGTACCACAAACCAAGCATTATGCTTTGGTGGTTCAAACATCTCCCTACAAGGATATGTTGATGCAGATATGGCAGGTGACAGAGATAACATGAGGAGCACTACAGGATATGTATTTACTGTTGGAGGAACAGCTGTCAGTTGGGTTTCAAAAATCCAAAGTGTTGTTGCACTTTCAACAACAGAAGCAGAGTATGTTGCTGCTACAGAGGCTAGTAAAGAAATGATTTGGTTACAAAGATTTATGGGTGAGTTGGGTAAGAAGCATGATATGGGCATGTTATACAGTGATAGCCAAAGTTCCATTCATCTTGCAAAGAACTCAACATTTCATTCCAGGACTAAACACATACAGCTCAAGTATCATTTCATACGATCAGTGTTGGAGGATGGAGAGTTGAAGCTGGAAAAGATACACACTAGCCAGAATCCTGCAGATATGCTAACAAAAGTTGTAACCAGGGAGAAACTGAGAACATGCTCAGTTTCAATTGGTCTTCAAGGATGAAAATGAAGATGAGAAACAGCCAGGTCCAAAGAGGAGTCATTGTCCAGCAAATGAAGCAGCGGTGGAGTTGCTACAATCATTCTCCAAGTGGGAGATTGTTGTGTGTGGAGCATGATTGTTCAGAGGTCTTTGTTTCAGCCGGATGTATACCCCAGGAAGTTTTGTACACCCCTCCACGCGGGGGGGGGGGGGGGTGCGGGGGGGACTTGTACCCCAAGCCAAAAATAAATGTAAAATTGCCTTGTAAAAGTATAGTAATTTCTAGTCAATCTGGGCCGTTCATTAGGTGGATGATCTGACGGTAGAACTTATGTTTAGTTTAGGGTTTTTTGCCCTAGAAGGCAACCCCTCTCTTTGTATGAGGGCATTGTATTTGAGGCTGTGTGATAGATGTGTATTCTGTGAGCGAGAAACAGAGAGGTGAGACTGTGAGAGAAAACAAAGGATATTACAACGGATTTGTTGTAGGTTGTGTCTCTTCATTTTGTTGGATAATAGAAAGGAAGGACTGGCTATTCGGGGTGGACGTAGCCCAAACTGGGTGAACCACGTATATCTGTGTCTCTCTTGTTTTGTGTGTTTATATTTCTGCAATATTTTATGTGTTCCATTGCTCCGTAATATATAATTTTCTAACACATTCCAGAACTAACTCCATGTGTAGAGTCACATCACAAAGGTTATTAAAACCAAACATATTCATACAAAATCGAATTCAATAATGTGCATATGGCTCAAAAGTCAAATTCTACAGAGATAAAAACAACAATTACATAGAGCCTCTTGTTCATGGCCAGATATTCAAAATCCATGGCCCTTTCAGTTGTTCATAGATTTACAGGAAAAACCCCTGTCTCCTACCTCTCTCCCCGTTCTATTCTACCAAAAGGAAGTTATACATTAGTCATACCTAACTATTGTTTTCCACAAGAGAAAGAATTAGTTATTCAGTTATAACTCAACATTTAACTAAACTAGACCACTTTTAACTACCTACCCTTATTGAAATTAACACAAATTTAACAACTAAGTCTTCCTCAGGTCTTGCATTTAGCCACAACATGTGACCACCCCGTCACATTGCTGGCCCGATCTAGATGCTTCTGCATCAAATATGGTCGACTATGATCAATGTCTTTGTGGTCAACCACAATCAACCATGCTCAACCATGATTATCCATGGTTGAATTTTTTCAATCATGATCAATATTGATTAAAGTCTCTTTGATCATAACCAACAATGATGGTCAACTATGGAAAATCATAGTCAACCATGGACAACCATGGTAAATCATGATCAAACATTCTCTGTAAAATCAAACATGGTCAATCATGGTCAACCATGGTTGAACATCGCATTGTGACAAAGATTGTTTTGATATACAAATCAACCATGGTCAACAATCTTCCAGCCTCGCATTGTGACAAGGATGGTCTCAACATGAAAATCAATTGTCGCATGGTCAACAATGTTTATTTTAATGTTTATAACATTTATGTTAGGGTTTATGTAACTTGGGCTTTTAATATTATTCCCTTGGGTTTTAGTATTGATCCCTTGGGTTTATTATTCCCTTGGGTTTATAATATCAATATGTAAATCAATCATGGTCAACCATGGTCCAATGTCGCATTTTGACAAAGATTCCCTTGATTTGAAAATCTCTCATGCTTAAGCATGGTCAACCATGGTCCAACATCACATTGTGACAAGGATTGTCTCAATATGAAAATCAACCATGGTCGACCATGTTTATTTTAGTGTTTATAATATTTATCTTAGGGTTTATATACCATGGCTTTATAATATTAGTCCCTTTGGTTTAATATTATTCTAGCAAGGTCAACCATGTTTTATAAAATCAATTGTGGTCAACCATGGGCCAACGCCACATTGTGACAAAGATTGTCTCAATATGAAAAGCATGGCCAACCATGGTCATACATGGTCAGTCATGGTTGATCATAGTCAACCATGTTTTATAGAATGAAACATGTCAACCATGGTCAAACATGATCGAATGTTGCATTGTGACAAAGATTGTCTCAATATAAAAATCAATCATGGTCATCCATGATCAACCATGGTACAATGTCACATTGTGACAAATATTGTCCTGATATGTAAATCAACCATGGTCTCGAATGTCTCATTATGACAAAAATTGTCCCCATATGAAAATCATGGACAATCATGATGAGTCATGGTTGATCATGGTCAACCATGTTTTATAGAATGAAACAATGTCAACCATGGTTGACAATGTATATTTTAGTGTTTACAATATCTATCCCTTGCGTTTATTATTAGCTTGGGTTGATAATATTGTTGGAAATAATACTGAGAGGGGGGGTGAATCAGTATTATCAAATTCTTTTCAATATATCTTCTTTATTTATACTTTGAATAATTCTTCAAATATTGATCATTACTTTGTATGTCAGTATCATAAAATAATGAGCAGGAACAAGAAAAGCAAATAGTCACACAAAAGAACACCAGATATAAGGTGGAAACCCAATGTGGGTGAAAACCACCTGCTGCAATATGTCTCTATCTTCTAAGAAACTCCTTTTACAATGATTTTGTACTGGTGCAGTCCTTTACCAGTATGCAGGCTACAACCTGCAGAGAGCTACAACTCTCTCTCTCGTTTTCCAGTCTCTCCTGGAAGGGAGCTACAAGCCCCTACTTCTTTTCTTTCAAGGACCACTTTTCATTAATTTTTAGACTGGATCCAAGAACATCAAAAACCCATCAACTACACTTGCATCATCAATCTCTGATTTTACCAAAGCCGACCCGCATACAGATCTGCAAATATTTCCTTATAACTTTGCAGTTGTTCCATACATCAGACATACCCAGATCATAACATGTGTACAATAAAACATGCATCAATAATTCAGACCCAGATTATTAGATTTATAGATCAAGCGTGTGCCACATACCACTATTCCAGCCTTAAGATTTTGACCCATCAATAGAACTTATCCTTCTCCTTACGCTCAGGTTCCTTCTTCATTCAGATCCAGATCTGCACCATAACCCAATCACCATATTCCAGATCTAGCACTTTATCAGATATTCAATAATTCAGAAGATGCTTTGCCAAATGATCTCCTTCCTCTTTTATAGTCTTAGGCCTTTCACAATACCACGGTCCAAAACCATAATAACACAATACCACGGACCCAATACTTGGGATCAACACTTTTGGATGCAATACCACGGACCAAAACCATAGGATCAAAAACTGTCAGACTAATACCATGAACCAACCATCAAAGTGCGTGAGATCAACACTAATACCACGGATCAAAAACTGTCGAACTAATACCATGAACCAATCATGAAAGTGCGTGAACTTTTCTCTTGCATGAAGGGAACTTTTCTCTGCATGAAAGTGCGTAAACTTTTCTCTACATGAAATAAACTTTTCTCTGCATAAAAGTGCATGAACTTTTCTCTACATGAAGGAAACTTTGTTGCACTATAATTTATCAAATAAATTTGCTACACTATAATTTATCATTTGTGTGATTTGCCATCAAGGACAACACTTGTCTCATAATGCCAACAATCTCCCCCTTTGGACTTGATGGCAACAATACCAAATCACTCTCCCCCTTTGACATCAAGGGCAAAGGGCGAACCAAGATATTCTCTTTCCTAGAAAGGCATTCCGCTGTTCATACTCCCCCTGAGTACCTGTTGAAATCTCTGAATGAGCTCCCCCTTTGTATATGCCAAGGTGTACCAATTTGTTCATGCTACATGCTGAAAGCTCTGCTCTTTCTGAAATGTGTTGTTCATGCTCCCCCTGACTGTAGGAAAGATCTGCAAAAGATGTTCTTCAAGAAGAACCAAGACTTATACATCATGAAAGAG
The DNA here is from genome assembly GCA_031772625.1 of Pinus tabuliformis. Taxonomy (NCBI): domain Eukaryota; kingdom Viridiplantae; phylum Streptophyta; class Pinopsida; order Pinales; family Pinaceae; genus Pinus; species Pinus tabuliformis. The sequence goes on from CM062817.1 coordinate 93,067,436, forward strand.
ATAGAGACGTATTGCAGCAATATTCAGACCAGCATCCATGATCTCCTTCTATACTTCCTCCATAATGCCAACAATGCATGATATGCTCCCCCTGAACCTGTGCCATTCGATCTTCGACCAATGTATGCATATACTTCAGATGAATCTTGCGTACAACCAACAATCAGAAGAGATTCAACAACAAGATGATACATCAACAACCCCTAGCTTTTTCCTGAGGTATTCAAAGGTCTCCCTAGGCAATGGTTTGGTGAGTATATCAGCAACCTGTTCCTTAGAAGGAACATACTCCAACTTGACCTTTTGTTCAAGCACTTGTTCCCGGAGAAAGTGATACTTGATTGGTATGTACTTAGTTTTTGAGTGCATGACTAGGTTCTTTGAAATGCTTATTGCACTTGTATTATCACATAAGATGGAGATAGGTGGTGTACAAGTGATTTGAAAATCCTGCAGGGTCTGCATCATCCAAAGGAGTTGAGTGCAGCAAGATGCAGCAGCAACATATTCTGCTTCAGCTGTAGACAAGGAAATCGAACTCTGTTTCTTGCTGAACCAAGATACTAATCTGGAACCCATAAAGAATGCACCACCACTTGTGCTCTTCCTGTCATCCACGCTTCCGGCCCAATCTGCATCAGTATAAGCATGAAGTGTGAGATCTGTATCTCTAGGATACCATAAGCCATAATTTTGAGTCCCTTGAAGATATTTGAAGATTCTCTTTACTGCCTGAAGATAAGTTTCCTTTGGATTTGCCTGAAATCTTCCAACTATTCCCACTGCATGCATGATGTCTGGTCGAGTACCTGTCAAATAAAGTAGACTTCCAATCATAGATCTGTAGGTTGGTTGATGTACTGCTGCTGATTCATCATTTGCACTGAGGCTACATTCTGTGACCATGGGTGTACATACTGGTTTTGCATCTTCCATGCCATATTTCTTCAAAATCTGCTTGAGATACTTGGTTTGAGACAAGAAGATCCCTCCTTCCTTTTGTTGGATTTGCAGGCCAAGAAAATATGTCAATTCTCCAAGCAAGGACATTTCGAATTCTTTCTGCATCACCAAGGCAAAGCTTTGACTCATAGATTCTTCATTGCTGCCAAAGATAATGTCATCTACATACACAACAAGTATTAGCAATTTGTCATTTTCAATTTTTATATAAAGATTGCTATCTGCTGATCCTTTTGAAAAACCTTGTTGATGAAGATATTTGTCCAAACGATAGTACCAAGCCCTTGGAGCTTGTTTAAGACCATAGAGAGCCTTTTTCAGTCTGCATACAAGATTTGGATCATTTCCAAGAATGAACCCATCTGGTTGCTCAATGTATACTTCTTCTTCTAAGTCTCCATTCAGAAAGGCTGATTTCACGTCCATTTGAAATACTTTGAACTTTTGAAAGCTTGAGAGAGCAAGGAACATTCGGATGGCCTCAAGTCTTGCAACAGGAGCAAAAGTTTCCTCAAAATCTATTCCTTCTTGCTGCGCATACCCTTTACAAACAAGTCTTGCCTTGTTTCTAATTACTTCCCCATTTTCATTCAACTTATTTTTGAAGACCCATTTTGTCCCTATAACATTCTTATCCTTTGGTCTAGGAACCAACTCCCAAGTGTTGTTCTTTTCAATCTGCTCAAGTTCTTCATCCATTGCTTTGACCCAACATTCATATTTGCATGCCTCTTTTACATTTTGTGGTTCAGTGGAGGAGAGTAATGCCAAATAGCTTGAAGCTTCTGCAATTGTTCTTCTTGTTTGTACACCTGCTTCTTTCTGCCCCAAAATCTGAGATTCTGGATGATTCTTCTGAACGTACCGGGATGGAGTCTTCTCTTCTATTCTTATCTGTTCCTCTGGTGCTCCTTGAGGTTCTTCTTCTTCATCATTCTGTCTTTGAGGGTAGTCTTCATCTTCTTCGATATTTTTCATGATTTACTTGCCTAGGAATGTATCCCTTTTCATCAACCACTACATCAATGCTGTCAACAATTCTTCCAAGTCTTTTATTGTAGCACTTATATGATTTGTTTTGTGGAGAATAACCAAGAAGAATGCCTTCATCTGCTCTAGGTTCAAGTTTGCCAAGTTGCTCATCAGTATTCTTAATATAGCATTTGCTCCCAAAGATTTTGAAGTGCTTTACCGAAGGAGTCTCACCATACCAGAGCTCATGAGGAGTTTGAGTGTTGTTCACTCGGACATTTGTTTTGTTGAAAATAACAACCGCAGCATATGCGGCTTCACCCCAGAAAGTTGCGGGAGTTCCAGACTCATCCAGCATAGCACGAGCCATTTGTTGGACTGTTCTGTTCATCCTTTCCACCACTCCATTTTGCTGAGGAGTTCTAGCTGTAGAGAATTCTCTTCTTATCCCATGTTCTTCACAGAAATCGAAAAATTCATTTGAGGTAAACTCCCCACCTCTGTCAGACCTGAGGCACTTAATTTTGTAACCTGATTCATTTTCAACCAAGGCTTTGAAGGATTTGAATTTCTCGAATGCTTCGTCTTTGTGCTTCATAAGTCCTAACCAAACAAACCTGGAGAAATCGTCAATGAATAATATCAAGTATTCTTCTCCTCGAGGTGTCCTTTTCCTAAATGGACCACATACATCTGTATGGACTAGCTCAAGAGGCATGCTAGCTGATCCTTCCTTCTCTGGAAAGTTAGTTCTGGTTTGCTTTCCAAACTGACATGATTTGCATATGGTGTTGTCTGGAATTTTGATATCTGGAAGACCACGAACTGCCTAATATTTGCATGCTTTCCTTATTTGTGAAAAGCTTAGATGCCCCAACCTCCGGTGCCATAACCAGTGTTCATCATCCTTGCTCAAATAGCATTGTTGTTGTCCTTCTTCAAATATGTATAGATTATTTGGAGTTCTTCTACCTTTGATCACTGTTTCACCTGTATCAAGATCACGAACACGACATCCGTTTGATCTAAATATCACCTCGGTTCCTTGATCACACATCTGGCTGACACTTAGAAGATTATGCTTCAATCCATCAACATACAAAACATTTCCAGCTTTGACCTTTTCTTTTAACTGAGCAGTGCCTTTTCCTTTTATAGTTGCAGGAGTATCATTTCCAAAAGAAACTTTCTTTCCCTTTTCTAAAGCAGAATATGATTCAAGTTTTTCTTTATCACCTGTCATATGTTTCGAACATCCACTGTCAATGTACCATAGATTTTCTTGTCCTTCTGCATAAAATGCTATCCCACATCTTTCTGTTTGTGGTTCCTTTATTCTCCATGTTATGGTGCTTGAGGCTTGTTCCTTTGTCTGCTAAAACCTGCTCCTGCATTCAGAATCTTCATGACCAAAGTTATTGCAAATAGAACATTCAACTTCATTTTCAAGAGCTGAAAAGTTGTTATAGGTCCTTTTTGTAATCCCGATCATACTTCTTTGTTTTTGAGCTTCTCTAGTCATGATTGTTTTATATGCAACACATTGAGCTGCTTTGTGACCGAAGTTATGGTAAGAGAAACATTGCCCATTGAAGAAACTTCTGCGATTATCAAATCTACCAGCCAAATGATTGTAATTTCTATTGTCATCCATTCTTGAAGCAAATTGAGAAGATTTTACCTGTGGCTGGTTGTAGCTTTTGTTCATCCTTAAGACAGATTGCCCCTGGTTTACCTGATAGTCTTTGTTCGTTCTTGATGTAATTCGTCCTTGCTTTACCTGGTGATCTCCATTGTGCTTTTTCTCATTCCTTCTTGCTGCATCAAGATAACTCTTTGAGGTGGATGCTTGAGATGTTTCTCCATTATGCCCCAGACCTGTCTTGTTTAGTAGAGAACGCTGTACATTGATGATCTCATCCAAAGTTTCAGATCCTTTGACAAACTTAAGATTAATAGCCTTTGTTTTCTCAATTTCTTTTCTAAGGTCAACAATTTCACCTTCTAACTTTTCAAGATATTTTTCTTTTTCATCAATTTGAAATTGTAGAGTATCAATGATCATATTCTTTTCTTCTATACATGTCTTAAGTCTAGAAATCTCTTCATAAAAACTATCCACATCTATAGCATCCATGTAATCATCATCTTCAAATGCCATTAAAAGTTTATAGTCATTACCTCGTTCTTCTTCATCACTATTTGATAGACCATCACTGTCTTCATGAGTGTAGTAGCTTTTCTTATTTGCATTCTGTTTCTTGTTCCATCTAGCAGGTTCCTTTCCTTTGTCAATCTTATCCTTATGAGGACATTTGTCATCATAATGACCTACTCTTCCACAAGCAAAACATTTAAAAGGTAGCTTACCTCTGAACCTTCCAGTACCCCGTTGAAGATTTCTGACAAAATTTGATTCTTCTTCTTCTTCTGGCACGTGACTTGATTCATAGTAGTCTCCTTTGCCTGAAGCCTTAAAAGCAGCTTCTCTCCTGTCTGATGGACCTCCTTTTCTCATTTCATAAGCAGTTAGAATTCCGTGTAGCTGAGACATAGTAAGAGTTCGTAGATTTTCCTTTTCTTCTATTGCAGATACTTTAGATTCAAACTTGGGGGACAATGATCTTAGGACTTTTTCAACCACAACAACCTCTTTTATTTCTTCACCCAAGTTTTTCATACAATTAACAATCTCATCTACCCGAAGGAAATAGTTAGCCACACTTTCATCATTATACATTCTGAGATTCTCATACTGAATCCTGAGGGTTGAAGTTTTGCACGTTTTACCTATTCATCTCCTTCGTAGCTCAAAACAATCTTGTCCCATATTTCTTTTACGGATTTATATTGCATAACCTTCACGAATTCAGATTGAGATAGATATCCTAGAAGAGTATTAACTTCCTTTGCATTTGTTTCATATTTCTTCTTCTCAGCTGAATCTGTAGGAGTAGCTGATGGAAAAGTATACCCTGTTTCTATAATGTCCCATACTTCTGTACCCAAAGATTGAAGATAGGCAGTAACTCTTACCTTCCAATATACGAAGTTTGTCCCATCAAAAATCGGTGGCCTGATTGATGCTTCCCCCTCGTAGTTGCTCATGATGTTAGATCTTCCTTCAAGCGATCAAGCTTCTTTAGAAGGACCTGCTTCGATACCAATTGTTGGAAATAATACTGAGAGGGGGGGTGAATCAATATTATCAAATTCTTTTCAATATATCTTCTTTATTTATACTTTGAATAATTCTTCAAATATTGATCATTACTTTGTATGTCAGTATCATAAAATAATGAGCAGGAACAAGAAAAGAAAATAGTCACACAAAAGAACACCAGATATAAGGTGGAAACCCAATGTGGGTGAAAACCACCTGCTGCAATATGTCTCTATCTTCTAAGAAACTCCTTTTACAATGATTTTGTACTGGTGCAGTCCTTTACCAGTACGCAGGCTACAACCTGCAGAGAGCTACAACTCTCTCTCTCGTTTTCCAGTCTCTCCTGGAAGGGAGCTACAACCCCCTACTTCTTTTCTTTCAAGGACCACTTTTCATTAATTTTCAGACTAGATCCAAGAACATAAAAAACCCATCAACTACACTTGCATCATCAATCTCTGATTTCACCAAAGCCAACCCGCATACAGATCTACAAATATTTCCTTATAACTTTGCAGTTGTTCCATACATCAGACATACCCAGATCATAACATGTGTACAATAAAACATGCATCAATATTTCAGACCCAGATTATTAGATTTATAGATCAAGCGTGTGCCACATACCACTATTCCAGCCTTAAGATTTTGACCCATTAATAGAACTTATCCTTCTCCTTACGCTCGGGTTCCTTCTTCATTCAGATCCAGATCTGCACCATAACCCAATCACCATATTCCAGATCTAGCACTTTATCAGATATTCAATAATTCAGAAGATGCTTTGCCAAATGATCTCCTTCCTCTTTTATAGTCTTAGGCCTTTCACAATACCACGGTCCAAAACCATAATAACACAATACCACGGACCCAATACTTGGGATCAACACTTTTGGATGCAATACCACGGACCAAAACCATAGGATCAAAAACTGTCGGACTAATACCATGAACCAACCATGAAAGTGCGTGAGATCAACACTAATACCACGGACCAAAACCATAGGATCAAAAACTGTCGGACTAATACCATGAACCAATCATGAAAGTGCGTGAACTTTTCTCTTGCATGAAGGGAACTTTTCTCTGCATGAAAGTGCGTAAACGTTTCTCTGCATAAAAGTGCGTGAACTTTTCTCTACATGAAGGAAACTTTGTTGCACTATAATTTATCAAATAAATTTGCTGCACTATAATTTACCATTTGTGTGATTTGCCATCAAGGACAACACTTGTCTCATAATGCCAACAAATATCAATCATGGTTAATCATGGTCAATCATAAGTAGTCATGGCCAACCATGGTCAAATCTCGCATTGTGATAAAAAATTGTCCCCATATGAAAATCATGGACAATCATGTTCAACCATGGTCAAACATCGCATTGCAACAAAGATTGTCTCGATAAGAAACTCAACCATGGTCAACCATGGTCAAATGTCGGATTGTGACAAAGATTGTCTCGATATGAAAATCAACCATGTTCAACCATGGTCTAACATCACATTGTGACAAATATTGTCTCAATATGAAATTCAATCATGGTCTAATGTCACATTGTGACAAAGATTTTCTCGATATGTAAATCAGCCATGGTCAACCATGGTCTAACGTCACATTGTCATAGGAATTGTTTCAATATGAAAATCAACCATGGTTAACTATGCGTTTATAATATTTATCTTAGGGTTTGTATACCTTAGGTTTATAATATTTGTCTCTTGGGTTTAATATTATCCATCTCGATTCATAATCCCTCGGTCTTTTAGTATTAATCTCTTGCATTTATTATTCCCTTGGGTTTATAATAGTAATCCCTTGGTTTTATTATTCCTTTGGGTTTATAATATCAATCATGGTAAATGATAGTGAGTCATGGTCAACCATGGTTGAATATTGCATTATGACAAAAATTGTCTCCATATTAAAATCAAGGACAATCATGGTCAACCATGGTCAGTCATGGTTGGTCATGGTCAACCATGTTTTATAGAATTAAACATGGCCAACCATGGTCAATCTTGGTCAACCCATGGGGGCTTCACTCAATGAACCCCTGTCATATCATGTGCGTTCGTGGCATATTAAACAATAGCCTTAATTTTACTACATATTGGAAAATACCTCTAAAAATCACATTATTTAGCTCCCTACCAATACAAACCTAATACACCTTCCCAATTTAAAAACCCCTACTTTCACTAGATATTATAGGTATCCATTTTTTCATTAACATTTTTTATACCCCTTTATATTTTTTCATTAACTTTGGGCTCCATTTTTTATACCTACCAATATGAAAACCCTCTACCCTCTATATATCCCCCAATATATTATGTCATTTTTTCCTCAATAAATATCCCCCAATATGAACCCACGTGCTATGGTATTTCTCCCCTAGTGAAGCACCTGTGGGTCAACCATGGTTGAATGTCTCAATGTGACAAAAATTATCTCGATATGAAAATCAATCATGATCAACCATGGTCCAATGTCACATTGTGACAAAGATTGTCTCGATATGTAAATAAACCATGTTCAACCATGGTCTAACATCGCATTGTGACAAATATTGTCTCAATATGAAAATCAACCATGGACAACTATAGTCTAATGTCGCATCATGACAAAGATTGTCTCGATACATAAATCAACCATGGTCGACCATTGTCTAATGTTGCAATGTGATAAGAATTGTCTCAATATGAAAATAAACCATGGTCAACCATATGTTTATAAAATTTATCTTAGGGTTTATATACCTTGGGTTTATAATATTTGTTCCTTGGGTTTAATATTATCCCCTTGGGTTCATAATCCCTTGGGGATTTAGTATTAATCCCTTGCATGTATAATATTAATCCCTTGGGTTTATTATTCTTTTGGGTTTATAATATCAATCATGGTCAATCATTGCAAGTCATGGTCAATCATTGCGAGTCATGGTCAACCATGGTTGAACATCGCATTATGACAAAAAGTGTCTCCATATGAAAATCATGGACAAACATGGTCAACCATGTTTTATAGAATGAAACATGTCCAACCATGGTCAATATTGGTCAACCATGGTCGAATGTCACATTGTGACAAAGATTGTCTCAATATGATGGTCAGCCATGTTCAACCATGGTCTAACATCGCATTGTGACAAAGATTGTCTCGATATGTAAATCAACCATGGTCTCAAATGTCGCATTGTGACAAAGAATTTCTCGATATGAAAATCTACGAGGGTTTGCATCGTCTAATGTCACATTGTGACAAAGATTGTCTTGATATGAAAATCAACCATGGTCAACCATGATCTAAAGTCGCATTGTGACAAATATTATCTTGATATGGAAATAAACCATGGTCAACCATGGCCTAATGTCACATTATGATAAGAATTGTCTCAATATGAAAATCAACCATGGTCCACCATGTGTTTATAATATTTATTTTAGGGTTTATATGCCTTGGGTTTTTAATATTTGTCTCTTGGGTTTAATATTATTCCCTTTGATTCATAATCCTTTTGGGTTTTAGAATTAATCCCTTGGGTTTATAATTCCCTTAGCTTTATAATATTGATCCCTTGGGTTTATAATATGAATCATTCTTGAACGGCAGGCCGCTCCAGACAGCAGAAGACCTACAACCACTGACGGAATCACGAATTCTTACTACCTGCCAAAGCGTTCAGTACTCCATGGACCCCCCCAGGGGGAGGGCGCTGCACCTCCCCCAAAAAACGACAATGGGTGGCAACGGCATAAGGAAAGCAATAAGCCAGTAAACCAGGGCGAGGATAATGTGGATTTGAGCTCTCAACAGACAAAACAGGACAAAAAGCAACCTGAGGTCAGCTCGGCAACATGCAAACCTGTAGCCTCTGAGCGTCTGAAGGTAGAACTTCCAAGCCACAGAATCAACGTGCAGATACATTATATGAGAGACCATGCTTTGATAGGAAAGTTCATTAGACTGTGGCTAACTGAGAAGGCGCTAAGGGGTTGGATAGCTACTAAATGGCACCCAAAGGGACATATTACCCTGCAGCTGGGACCAAAAGGGTTCTTCGCTGCCATTTTCAACTGCCTGGAGGATCGGAATAGAGTTCTATATGGAGGGCCTTACTTCTTTAATGCGACCGGCCTGTATCTCAGAGGATGGGTAGAATGCTTCAACCCGGACAAGGAGGATCTCAGCTGAGCTCCCGTCTGGATCCGCCTATACTCACTTCCAGTGGAATATTGGGAGGAAGACTCCCTTCAAGTGATTGGAAATGTTTTGGGCGAATTTATAAAGGTTGTAGAGGAAACAAAAATCTGTAGATACACCTCCTTTGCTCATATATGCATCTATATGAACCTCAACCAGGCTCTCCCAGATGCAGTAAGTGTTTTTCATGATGACATTGAATGGGTTTAGCTGATTGACTATGAACATGTGCCATTTATATGCTGAAGATGTCATGCCCTGGGACATTTATTCAAGGACTGTCCTTTAACTCAAAAACCTTCTCCTGCCTCTGGACCTGATTCATCTGAGGCAGATGGCTTTACCAAAGTAGCAAATCGCAGGAAATCCCACAAGAAATAGGCCTCAAATTCCAAAATGCCGCAAACCAGCCCCTCCAAGCCCTCAATAAGCAACAACTTTGAAGTTTTAGCTCGCCAAAATGATCCAAGCTCAGATTCTCCCACTCCACCAGAGACGGAGTTGATGAAAGACAAACATTCGAAGCAGGCAGATCCCATAGCACCTCATGCAGATCCTCGGTTCAAGGGAGCCTCTTCCTCAGATAAGAAAAAGGTACCAGCATGGAATACTCAAGTTATGGAGGTGGACATCCTACAATCTAATTCCAGTTTAGTAGAAGAACCAAATGAGGAGTTAAATGATTCACAAATCATGGAGGAAGAAACAGAAGCGATAGATATTGGGGAACTAGACATTCCAGGCCTAGAGCAGGCATTCACTACAAACAATTTTGACAACATTCTAGATAGACAACTTGAGAATCTGGAGGAAGTCCTATCTCGAGTGCAATGGCAAAAATCTTTAGGTATTCAAAATGGCGGCCCCTGGGACGGAAGATTCATAACCAAAGATATCAAAAAGCGTGGAAGGAAAACAAACCTCCAACGAACAATCAAAATAGGAGAAATGCTAGTGGAGTCAGGCAGGTACTCCAAGTTAACCAAGTACTACAACTCTGATCATAATCCTACCCAATGAAGTTAATCTCTTGGAACATAAGAGGGCTTAGTGGCCCAGGGAAAAGACGAATTCTTAAAAACATGATAATGCGAGAAAAACCTCAAATCCTTTTCTTCAAGAAACCAAATGCAATTCAACTGCATTAGACAGAATTGTAGCAAAAGTATGGCTAGGGAGTCTCAATGTTGTAGTGGATGCTAATGGGGCTTCTGGAGGCCTGGCAATTGTTTGGGACTCCCAAGCTATCAGACTCGACAATATCCACCCAAATAAGAATTTCCTCCAAGTAATCTTTCACATCATTGGGACAAATATACACAGGGTCTTAACCAATGTATATTTTCCATAGGAGGCATTACTTAAAGCTGAAATCCTTAACACTCTCTCTGCAATCAACCATGACAGGTCGCACCCTTTACGGATTTTGTTGGAAATAATACTGAGAGGGGGGGTGAATCAGTATTATCAGATCAATAAAACCTTTTCAATTTCATACTCAGAAACATATACGCGACTTCAGTTAAGTGAACCCGCGTGTACACGCGACTGTGTCTAAAGCAACTAGCGTATATGCAGATATCTTATGATTCAGTTAATCTTATCTTCAGTAAATGCATCAGAACATTATTAAGCAATTTAGCAGTAAACAGGTGCAGTATAACAGAACAGAACATCACACAAGAGCCACACACATGAACATCATGATATAAGGTGGAAACCCAATGTGGGTGAAAACCACCTGCTGCAATTCGTCTCTTTCTTCTTTAATGAGAAACTTCTTTTACAATATACTGGTGCAGTCCTTTACCAGTATGCAGGCTACAACCTGCAGAGGGCTACAACCCTCTCTCTCGTTTTCCAACTACTTTTGGAAGGGAGCTACAACCCCCTCAGCTCTTGTACTAGCTGATCCATTTACTAGTACGTAGGTGCTGACCCTACAACCTTTAGGGACCACGTTTCATCAATTTTCAGACTGGATCCAAGAGTACAAAGCAAACATTACCGCAATACAATCATCAACTTATACTTGCATCATAATTCATTAAACAACCCAATACCGAATCACTGAAACCCTGTCATCAAGAACACAGAACTCAAACCAGAATCTAGAACTCTGCAACAACCACCAGAATCAGCAACAACCTGAAATATCAACCCTTATCATGCATACGCTACTTCACTGTACCAAAACCGCGTGTATACGCGCTTTCTCCAAAGGCAACCCGCGTGCAGATCTAGAAATGATTACTTCTGCCTTTGCTGTCAGATCCGACCCTTGCCAAGCGTCCCGAACAGATAACCAGCAATACCAGATCCTCTCACTGCGTCAGACACCCACACACACTTACTCTTTGCCTAGTGATCTTCTCCTTATATAGCCTTAGGCCTTGTTCAATACCAAGAGCCAAAACCATAGAAACACAATACCATCAACTTCAAAACTAGGGATCGACACGCCCGTCGAGATACAATGGTCCGAAACCATAGGCACAACTTCCAAGGACTAACCGCCATGGACCAAAGGTGCTTTTCCACATACACGCGCTTTTTCTGAAGCCAACCTGCGTGTACACGCGACTTGGGCTTAACAAACCTGCGTGTATGAACTTCCTTGGCAGGCTGTACTAGGATCTGTCTTCTGAGTAAGTTGCCATCACCTGAACCAACTTCTGAGTATCTGTACCAACCTCTGAGTGAGTTGCCATCAAGGACAACACTTGAATCATAATGCCAACAATCTCCCCCTTTGGACTTGATGGCAACCACTACACCAAGTCACTCTCCCCCTTTGACATCAAGGGCAAAGGGCGGACCAAGATATTCTCTTCTTTGGTATACCTTCTGCTGTCCATACTCCCCCTGAGTACTTGCTGAAATCTCCAACTATGCTCCCCCTTTGTGTATGCCAAAGTGTACCAATCTATCCATCCTGCTCTTGCTGAATTGTGCTGTTCATGCTCCCCTTGACTGTAGGCAAGATCTGCAAAAGATGTTCTTCAAGAAGAACAAGGACTTATACATTATAGAAGACCTTCCTATCACCAAAAGACTCAACATACATTCATCATTCATCCCAGGCATAGTGGGGAAACCAACATAGGCCGTTACATGACCTTGACACCATAAAAGAGATATCACAAGAGATACATGACATAGAGACGAAATATCTAGACCAAGACTTATGAAAGCCACCAACAGCATCATGATATAAGCATCAGCCTGCAATACCATTCCTAAACAGTAAGATGTATCACTTATCTTCATAGACTTTATCAACAACTTCTAACCATAATGCCAACAATGCATTATTTGAAGAATATTCTCCCCCTGAGTGTGAGCCAACCATGTCTGAACCATTTCCTGAGTCTGTTCTGCTCCCCCTAAGCCTGAGCCAACCATGACTGAACCTGGGTCTGTTCTGCTGCCCTTTCTCCATATAACCATCTGTTCTGCTGCCCTTTCTCCATATACGCGACTTTGCAGCATGTAACTCGCGTATATACGCGACTTGTCTTCATTATCTCAGCGTATGCAGGATGGAATACTGAATCTCATCACTTTCAGATTCCCCTGTGTCTGTTATGTCAGCTGACTGAGTTGTCCCACACCTTTCTGTCTCTGTCTTCTTCAATTCCTGCAACTGTGATGATGTATGGTCCCCTTGTCTTGAATTTTGAAATCTGCTTCTGCATTCCCTTGCTTTATGCCCATAGTTGTTGCATGTATAACACCTTATATTTTTCATGTTCCTTCTATCACAATCAATTGCTTTGTGTCCATATGCATTACAGGCAAAGCAATACCCTCTGAAATACCTGGGATGAGATGATCTTTCTTGAACCATTCTACTTCTGCATCTGGCTGCAACATGTCCAAGATTATGACATACATAACATTCAACTTTATTCAGCGGAGGAAATAATCGTCTATCACGTCCATAGTTAGGAGTAAAGGATCTTCCTTGAGGAATTTCTTTTCTTGGTTGTTCCTTGAGCATTTCAGATTTCTCATTAGAGTTTCTTGTCTCACCTTGTGAACTAGATTCACCTTCAACATATTCATGAAAACCAAGACCAGTCTTGATAGCAGGAGATCTTTGACTATTAAGAATATCATCCAAGACTTTAGAACTATCTTGAAATCGTAAAAGCTTATCCTTTTCTTCTAGTTTACCTTTCAAGATATTTACCTCAACTTGATGTTGTTCTTCCTTTTTCAGATACTGCTTCCTTAGGTCTTCTTCAACTTTTCTCCCTTCTTCTACTTGTCGCTTTAGTTTGATCACTTCATGTTCTTGATCTTCAAGATCTTCTTTTAGAGAGAGGATCTTTGATTCAAGTCTCTGAATAGTTGTGCTCTGATCTTTTGCTATATCCTGCAATTTCTCCCTTACCCTGGTTTCTGTTTCCAATAGTTCTTTTAATTTGGCAGCTTCTTCAGTTTCTGCATTCTTCTCTTCATGTGCCATGAGACTTTTAATATCCTCGCTATCATTGGATGAAGCATTCTTCTTCTTGTGCGCCATGAGACTTCTAATATCTTCACTATCATTAAATGAACTTTTAATATGGGAATAATAGCTTCTACCATCTTCTTCATATATCCTTTCTTTGTTATGAGGACATCTAGCAGCATAGTGACCAACTCTACCACATAGAAAACATTTGAAAGGCAGCTTATCTTTGAACCGTCCAGTTCCCCGTTCAAGATTCTTGACAAAATTTACCTCATCTTCTTCCTCTGACACTTCGAATGCGGCCTCTGGTGGTACCTCTAGTCGCATTTCAAAAGCAGTTAAGATCCCGTGAAGCTGTGACATGGTAATTTTTCGCACATTCTCCTTTTCTTCTATGGCAGATACTTTAGAATCAAATTTAGTAGACAGAGATCTCAAAACCTTTTGAACTAAGACAACTTCCTCAAATTCTTCACCCAGATCCCTCATACAATTCACAATCTCATCCATACGCAGGAAATAATTAGCTACGCTTTCATTACTTCGCATCTTAAGAGTTTCATACCGGATTCTGAGAGTTTGAAGCTTCGCTATTTTTACCTGATCATCTCCTTCGTAGCTTGTAACGATTTTGTCCCATATTTCCTTAGCTGATTTGAGATGCATGATCTTCATAAATTCTGATTGAGTCAAAGTACTCAATAGGACATTAACTACTTTGGCATTGAGCTCATATTGCTTTTTCTCTGCTGGATCTGTAGGAGTTGCTGATGGGAATTTGTATCCTCCTTCTATGAGTCCCCAAACTTCTGCTCCAAGAGACTGTAGATATGCAGTGGTTCTTATCTTCCAGTGAGTAAAATTGTTCCCGTCAAAGACTGGTGGCCTGATGTGTGCCTCTCTTTCTGGATTAGCCATTTTGATGGATCTTTTCCTTCAAGCGATCAAGCTTCCTCTGAAGGACCTGCTCCGATACCAATTGTTGGAAATAATACTGAGAGGGGGGGTGAATCAGTATTATCAGATCAATAAAACCTTTTCAATTTCATACTCAGAAACATATACGCGACTTCAGTTAAGTGAACCCGCGTGTACACGCGACTGTGTCTAAAGCAACTAGCGTATATGCAGATATCTTATGATTCAGTTAATCTTATCTTCAGTAAATGCATCAGAACATTATTAAGCAATTTAGCAGTAAACAGGTGCAGTATAACAGAACAGAACATCACACAAGAGCCACACACATGAACATCATGATATAAGGTGGAAACCCAATGTGGGTGAAAACCACCTGCTGCAATTCGTCTCTTTCTTCTTTAATGAGAAACTTCTTTTACAATATACTGGTGCAGTCCTTTACCAGTATGCAGGCTACAACCTGCAGAGGGCTACAACCCTCTCTCTCGTTTTCCAACTACTTTTGGAAGGGAGCTACAACCCCCTCAGCTCTTGTACTAGCTGATCCATTTACTAGTACGTAGGTGCTGACCCTACAACCTTCAGGGACCACGTTTCATCAATTTTCAGACTGGATCCAAGAGTACAAAGCAAACATTACCGCAATACAATCATCAACTTATACTTGCATCATAATTCATTAAACAACCCAATACCGAATCACTGAAACCCTGTCATCAAGAACACATAACTCAAACCAGAATCTAGAACTCTGCAACAACCACCAGAATCAGCAACAACCTGAAATATCAACCCTTATCATGCATACGCTACTTCACTGTACCAAAACCGCGTGTATACGCGCTTTCTCCAAAGGCAACCCGCGTGCAGATCTAGAAATGATTACTTCTGCCTTTGCTGTCAGATCCGACCCTTGCCAAGCGTCCCGAACAGATAACCAGCAATACCAGATCCTCTCACTGCGTCAGACACCCACACACACTTACTCTTTGCCTAGTGATCTTCTCCTTATATAGCCTTAGGCCTTGTTCAATACCAAGAGCCAAAACCATAGAAACACAATACCATCAACTTCAAAACTAGGGATCGACACGCCCGTCGAGATACAATGGTCCGAAACCATAGGCACAACTTCCAAGGACTAACCGCCATGGACCAAAGGTGCTTTTCCACATACACGCGCTTTTTCTGAAGCCAACCTGCGTGTACACGCGACTTGGGCTTAACAAACCTGCGTGTATGAACTTCCTTGGCAGGCTGTACTAGGATCTGTCTTCTGAGTAAGTTGCCATCACCTGAACCAACTTCTGAGTATCTGTACCAACCTCTGAGTGAGTTGCCATCAAGGACAACACTTGAATCATAATGCCAACAGATTTCTGGAGGAGACTTTAACATGATTACTATGCTGGAAGAAAAAAGGGGAGGCAGATGTAGAGGGAGTCAGGAAGGGAAACCCCTAAAGGACTTCATTCAGAATAACTAGCTCATCGACCTACCCTTCAATAATGGTCTATTCACATGGAACAATCGGAAAGCAGGGAAGCAGCAGTTCGATACTCGTCTGGACAAATTCTTGCTCTTAAACAATGGTATTCATCTCGGTGGAGACTTTGCAACTTCCATCCTGCCTCTTTCAGGATCTGATCACTGGCCCATCTCCATTCAATGGTCGCGTCCTGGCAATATGATTCATAGACCGTTCCGCTTTGAGGCTTTCTGGATGTCTCATCCAGATTTCCATGGCTTAATTAGCTCAGAATGGAACAATTTTTCCCCTCCATCAAGTTCAAAAATGTTCCAATTCTAGCAAAAGCTCAAGCATCTTAAAAGCAAGATCAAACGCTGGAATAACACTTATTTTGGTAATATCTTCCAGGCTCAGGGAGCCCTCGAGCTAGAAATGAAGCAACTGCAGCAGAGGATTATTATTGATGGTCGTTCAGATGATCTGTCAGAACAGGAAAAAGTTCTTGAAGTGCAACTCACAGAAAGGGCTAAGCAGGAAGAAACGTTATGGAGGCAAAAATCAAGAATCAGATGGCTTAAAGATGGAGAGAAAAACACAAAAAATTTTCATAGTACCAAAATCCAACGCAGAATGAATAATAACATAACTCATATTCAGAATGAGCAGGGAGTCAAAGTGGAAACGCATGAAGAAATTGAAAGCGAACTCCTAAACTACTTCAAGCAAATGCATCGCGAGGCAAATGCAGATAGATCACAGGCCATAGAAAAAATTACTCGAAACATTCCTAAACTTATTTCAGAGGAGCATAACCAACTGCTTCTCAAGCCTGTTGACTTACAAGAGGTGGAACTAGCAGTACGTCAATTGAAAGCAGGCAAGGCACCAGGCCCGGATGGATTCACCTCCAACTTTTTCCACAATTTCTGGGATTTGATCAAGATGGAAGTCTGGCAAGTAGTTGAGGAGTCGCGATCCTTAAGATGGATGTTTCCGAGGGTGAATGCCACATTCATAGCCTTGGTTCCCAAGGTGGATATGCCAAGCACACCTGAAAAATATAGACCTATAGCACTGTGCAACATAATCTACAAGATAGTCTCCAAAATCATTGCCTCCAGGCTCAAAATGTTGCTTCCTCTCATCATCTCGCCTAAGAAATCTGGATACGTCGAAGGTCGGCAGATCACCGATGGTATCATCCTAACTCATGAAATAATTCATTCCCTGAAGCACTCCAAGAAGCCAGGTGTATTCCTCAAACTAGATTTTTCAAAGGCTTTTGATAGCCTAAGCTGGATGTATATTAAAAAAGTTCTAATTGCTTTTGGTTTTGCTCCTCCCTAGGTTAGATGGATTATGAGTCTCATCTCCTCCTCTTTCTTTTCTATTTTGATCAATGGCATACCCTCCTCTCCTTTTCATCCTTCCCGGGGAATTAGGCAGGGAGACCCTCTCTCCCCTTTCTTATTTGTCATTATGGCAGAAGGATTAGGCTGAAGTATTAAGTCAACTCAGCAATCCCATTGTCTCAGAGGCCTGTCCTTTCACAACTCTCCAACCTTCACTCACCAGCAATTTGTTGATGACAACATGCTTTTTGGGCATCCTTCGGTCCAGGAAGCTCGCCAGCTCAAATCCCTTCTGTCAGACTTCTCAGAAGCCTCAGGAGCATCTATCAATAAATCCAAATCTCATATTTTCTTTTTCCATACTCCTGCTATCACTCAGGCAGCTATAGCCCGCATTCTAGGATTCTCCATTACTAACCTTCCATCCAAATATTTAGGCGCTCCTCTGACTGCCTCGACCCTAAAGCACTCCTCATGGAAGATCCTCTTAGAAAAACTGGAGGCTCGGCTCTCCTCATGGACTCACAGATCTCTAAATATGGCGAGTCGGCTAGTCCTCATAAAAGCAGTTCTTCAGGCTATGCTGCTATACCTCTTCTCCATCCTTGCAGCACCCAAATGGGTTCTCAAAGAAATTAAGCTTCTCCAAAGATCCTTTCTTTGGGGCAGCAATGGTCTCAAGCGCAAGTGGGCTCTTGTCAAATGGGATACTGCCTGTCTTCCAAAGAACAGTGGCGGTATTGGATTAAGGGATCCTTCTCACAGTAATGAAGTCATGGGAGCTCGAATTTGGTGGAAGTGGCTAACTGCACCTCTCACCCCTTGGGCTTCTCTGTGGACAACTAAGTATGCAAGGAATTGCCCAGCGGAGGAACTAATAAGAATATCAGAGGTCAGCATGAGCTCCCTTATATGGAACTCGGCCAAGCAGCATGAAAGTCTCATTCAGCAGCACAACTTTTGGGAAGTGAAGAATGGTAACGCTACAAGGTTTTGGGAAGATTCATGGCAGCAGATGCCCAAACTAAAGGACCAAATCCCTCATATTCAACCCCTGGAGCAAGATTTGCAATCTCATGATAGGGTTAAAAACTTCTGGAAAAATTCATCGACCCAAGAGTACTGGGAATGGCTCAAGGCGGATCAGATCTTAAGACAGGGATCGACACAAGTTCAACAAATTCTAGACACAGAATTAATGAAAAGAAGAATTCAGCTTTCTGACGAAAAGGATATCCTTCGGTGGGGATATGAAGAAAGAGGCACCTTTACTACGAGAGACGCCTATAATATCCTTATCAAGGAACATATGGTGAAAGATCCTCTTTGGAGTAAAGTCTGGGACCCCTCCATATGGCCGAAAATCTCCACCTTTCTCTGGTTCCTATGTCATAACAAGATTCTCACGTGGGACAATCTTAGGAAGAGGAACTTTCATGGGCCCTCAATATGCCCTAACTGCAGACAAGAGGAGGAATCCATAAAGCATCTAATGCATTCCTATCATATTGCGCGGAAGCTCTAGGAAAAGGTCAGTTTCTGATGCCAAAAGGAAGGAAGAATTCATGGAGACATCATTGCCACTGTGCGCAACTGGGATCGAAATCCTTATCAAAGCAAGATTTTAAATTTCCTATGGAAGCTCATTCCGGGCTTTCTCATGTGGGCCATATGGAAGGAGAGAAATAGTAGAATATTCAAGGATCACTCTACGCCGCTGGAAAATATCTGGAAAATAATTTGCCAAAATATTGAGGAAACCATGTCTCTCAAAACCTGGTACCAGGAGGATCTCCCAACTACCCCTCAAGAACAATCCTTATGGGCTAATTGGAACCTTCAATGGAGGCAAGAACAGCTTATCAAAGGAACAAAGCCTCCAAGGAGTCATTCACCTGAGAAATGGTTGCCTCCCCCTATGCATATGTACCAGCTAAACTTTGATGGAGCCTCGAAAGGCAACCCAGGCAATTAAGGCTTTGGAGGGATTTTCAAAGATCATAAGGGTGCTCCTCTTTTAACCTTTTTAGGTTCAAAGGGATGGGATACCAATAAGACAGCAAAATTGGAAGGTCTCTGGCAGGGTCTTATTCTTACGCAAGGTAAAGGTTTCTTTCCACTCATAATAGAGGGCAATTCTCAGATCATCATAAATATGGTCTCAAAAATCTTGCAGGGAACCCCCTCTTGCAAAGTGAGTAATAGTTGGAGAATGGCGAAAAGGCTTGAACTTATTAAATGATGGCTTTCCTCTCACAGGGCGGTCACTTTGAAGCACATACGCAAAGAAGGGAACAAAGTCGCAGACTTACTTGCTAACATGGGAGTTGATTGTAGGTTGGATCTTCATGCTGGATCAATTTCAAGTCTAGCCTCTGAATCTCAACTCTCGGATTACAACAACCTAGTGAACAATGAAATGCATCAGGAAGAAGGAGAACACCCGGATGCGGGTGAAATTAATGAAATCCAAGGTTCTTAATGATGGACGGACAAACATGGTACCTCCAGCTGCAGACCAACGTGGAAACCCAGGAATTCATCTGGCGCAAGATGGGTAATCTTAAGCAAGGAAGATTTGGTAGGATTTCTGAATGAATGGCTCGCTCCATCCAAGGTGAAGTTATGGATGTTATAATCATGGCACTCTGGGTTATCCTTCCCACTATTAGCATTCAACCTTCATGGTCCAGGCTCTGGCTAGCTGCAGGTCTTGGTGGAAGGTTGGTCTCTGAAAATAGAGGTAAGCTTCCTGTCTGCACCCCGCCCTCTTGTATGTGGTTATGTTTTGTTGAGGGTCTTGATGGCAGGTTAGTCTCTGCTATGAGTGGTAAGCTTTCAATTTCCCTTGAGGTTAGAATTGTGCCGCCCTCCCCATACTCTCAGGCCTATTTTCTGCAATCAAAGTGGTTCCCTGTGCTGTTTTAATGCTCTCCCAACACCGCCTCTGGTTTTACTGTGCCTCCCCCTCTTCACCTCAACATGGTATGCCAGCGTATGAGGAGTCGCTTTGGGGGGAGCCGAGGTGGTCGAGGGCGTTCGAAGGTAAGTTGTTCCGTGGATCCTACACTACCTCCTGTTAATATCCCCTCCTCTCTGGTGGATTCGCCTCCTCTTATCCCTTCTCGCAGGCCGATTCCGCACAACGCGTTTCAGACCACTCACTTCAAGTTTCAGAGCAATCTTAATAGGCTAATGATCACAGCTCATATCACTGTTATCCTCTCTGAAGAAGAAATCTCGCCTCATCCTATGGTGCGCGTGGTGTCTGAGCCTTCTCAAAGTGATTGTAGAGAGGCGGGCAGTTAGAGCAGTGAGCAGTTTACGGTAGAGGGAAGCCTAGATAATCGGAAGGGAAAGTTGCTCGACAGGGGTGATGCTCCCAGCGTTACTCTGCCTTCTAAAGCCTTTGTCTCGGTGGACGGAGAAGGTAATTCCACTGCCACTCATCCCCTCACGGCAAACCCAGAGGTCGAGAATGTAGGAAACGAAGATATGTGAATTGGAAACATGTGCCCGGTGGTGGAGGAGCTTCTGAAGGAGGACGTGGCAATATAAGGCCACTTGGGCCTACCCAAACATTTTCGGTTTTGCTGATGTCCTGTATGGTCAAGTTCAGGCAGTTTTGGTTGCAGTTCTAGTTCAGCATCTACAGCCAGATGGTTTTGTTATTCTTCTCGAGCAGTGGCAGTATAAAGATCTTCTGGGTTGCTGGGAAAAGTCTCTGTCTTATTTTCGGGTCTTGTATTCCAGCTATGTGATTATACCATCTTATCCTTATGTTATGTTGGTTTATCTCTGGTTTCTACATCTGTTCTCTAGCTTCCTGTAACTAGTTCTCCCAGGTTATCCCTATCCTGGGGCAGTATTGCTACTTTGAGTGTTCTCGAATGATGTTATTCGAGGCCTCAACCCCTTGTAATATTATTTTGCTTTTCAGTTAATAGAATTAGTCTTTGCTGAGAAAAAAGAAAATATGAATCATTCTTAATCATGGTCAATCATAGCTAACCATGTTCAACCATGGACGAATGTCTCATTGTGAAAAAAATTGTCTCCATATGAAAGTCATGGACAATCATGGTCAACCATGGTTGAACGTCGCATTGTGACAAAGATTGTCTCAATATGAAAATCAACCATGGTCAACCATGGTCAAACGTCACATTGTGACAAAGATGGTCTTGATATGAAAATCAACCATGGTCAACAATGGTCCAATGTCGCAATGTGACAAAGATTGTCTTGATATTTAAATCAACCATGTTCAACCATGGTCCAATCTCACATTGTAATAAGGATTGTCTCAATATGAAAATCAACCATGTTCAACCGTGTTTATTTTAGTTCTTATAATATTTATCTTAGGGTTTATATACCTTGGGTTTATAATTTTTGTCCCTTGGTTTAATATTATTCCATTGGGTTTATAATCCCTTGGGGTTTTAGTATTTATCCATTGGGTTTATAATCCCTTGGGTTTTTAGTATTTATCCGTTGGGTTTATTATTCCCTTGGGTTTATAATATCAATCCCTTGGGTTTATTATTCCATTTGGTTTATAATATTAATCAAGGCCAACCATGGTCAACCCTGGTTGAATGTCACATTGTAACGAATATTATCTCAATATGGAAATCAACCATGCTCAACCATAGTCCAATATCGCGTTGTAACAAAGATTATCTCGATATGAAAATCAATCATGGTCAATATGGAAATTAACCATGTTCAACCATGTTGATTTTAGTGTTTATAATATTTATCTTAGGGTTTATATACCTTGGTCTCATAATTTTTATCCCTTGGGTTTATAATATCAGTCCCTAGGGTTTAATTTTATTCCCTTAGATTTATAGTCCTTTGGGCTTTTAGTATTGATCCCTATGGTTTATTGTTCCCATGGGTTTATAATATCAATTATTGTCAAGTATGGTCAACCATGGCCAACCATTATCTACCATGTTTTATAAATTCAATCATGGTCAACCATTATCTACCATGTTTTATAAATTCAATCATGGTCAACCATGGTCCAACATTGCACTGTGACAAATATTGTCTTAACAAGCATTGCCAACCATGGTCCATTGTCGCATTGTGACAATATCATGGTCAACCATAGCAAACCATGGTCCAAGGGTTTATAATATTTGAATTATAAACCCAGTAGATTGATATTATAAACCCAAGGGGTTAATAATAAACGCAAGGGGTTAATAACAAAACCCTAAGGGTTTATAAACCCAAGGGAATAATATTAACCCAAGGGATAATAAGCCCAAGGGATTATTACTAAAAACCCTAGGTTTTATATTCCATTGGGTTTATAATATTAATCTCTTGGGTCTATTATTCCCTTGGGTTACTTTTGTTGTGGAAATCAGTGGATCCAGTCACTAATTTTTCTTCCTCTCAAATTTAATAACTGATGTGCTTGGAAGGAGATAAGGCTTGATGTGCTTGGAAGGAGACAAAGCTTGTTAATTGAAGTAAATGGAATCTTTATCTACTTTTATTTCATGCTAACTTTATCTAATGTTATGGGAAGCGATTTTGTATTGATGCCAGTGGTTAAAATGACTCTTCAATTCTTTTTTTTGAATGCATATCTTAATTGCACAAACTCCATCACAAAACTGTAGTATCCTGGCCTTACATAATTATTGATACAGTTGAAATTGCTGCTACCTTGGTTATGCAGTCTAAATCAAATGAACATTTTCCAAAGTTAGTACAATCCGCAATCTCTCGAGGTGTTTAAGGAAAATTCTTCAATAATTTATTTTTTTTAGTTTTAATGTTTTTAATTTGACAATTTCCTTTCAAATTGATAATAATTAATAAATTCATTAACTTTTATCAGCGAAACAAAAAAAAGCAATTAAATGTATATTATTTTATTTTTAATTATTTTTTAGTTCAATAATTCACTTTTAAATTAAAGATCTTTTAATTAATCAAATTTACATATTTTATTTTTATTTTAAAATGTTACAATTAATTAAAAAATATTTTTTTTAAGAATTGACAAATTTAAATTAGAAAAATAAGGAAAAAAAACAAGAGAAAGTTGTATTAGGCCGGCAATAAGGCTATACAACCCCGTGCAAAAAACCATAAACAATAAAAAACAAAAACTATATAAGCTAGGGCAGCGGACTGCTAAATAGAATATTCATGGAGATGTAGCTAACCAAATATTAAATTGTTCAAAAGATTTGTATACTCAACTACCCATAGACAAAAGGAAAAAATACCAAATGGTATCCAAATATAGATATGAAAAAAACTAAAATGAAACATGTCACAAAAAAACGCATATTTACATCAATTTCGAAAACGATTAGAACAGAAAGTGTGCTTTATTTCCAACATAGACATAAAAGCGCCGATCTCTAAAAAAAAACATTTAAATTACACACCGAATGGTCAAAATTACTTAAATAATATTAACATCCGGATGAAAGTGAAATAAGAATAATTTTAGGTTTTACATAGTCTTATATAATTTCGATAGCATTCTAGAGATATATAATTATATCGTTTTATAGATTTTTAAATTATTTTTAACGTGTGTATATATATATATATACACACGTAACTATTGGTCTGCGGCATAGATCGTTCTCCTCTGCGGCATAGATCATTCTCTTAGCTCGAGCTGCTTCGACATCCAATTTTTCTTCGGCATCTTCCCCGTTTTCTCCTCGATCTGTCAGTTGCAGCCCTCAGAGGGTTTCCAACCGGTTCTCAGGCCGTAAAATCTTTAAATACCTCGTCTTTCGCAGGCGACCAGTCGCGGTTCCGGAGCTTGCTAGGGTTTCATCACTGGAATTTAAATCACGGTCTCAGATCTGCGGTTTCAAATTGCAGATCTGCGGTTTGAGCTGCGGCTCGTATACGACATAGCTCGAGCTGTTTCGACATCCAATTTTTCTTCGGCATCTTCCCCGTTTTCTCCTCGATCTCAGTCAGTTGCAGCCCTCAGAGGGTTTCCAACCGGTTCTCAGGCCGTAAAATCTTTAAATACCTCGTCTTTCGCAGGCGATCAGTCGCGGTTCCGGAGCTTGCTAGGGTTTCATCACTGGAATTTAAATCACGGGCTCAGAGCGCACGAATTGAATCTGCAGTATAGATCTGGTGCAGATGTGCGTAAAATATGGCTCCGAGCTTTGCAAAAATAACTGGTGGCTCATCCGCCTCTGGAGGGCAATCTCCTGCCCATATCGTGAGTGAAGCCCCAGCTCCCACTATCCAAGTGGTCCAGGACTCACTCGATGAAGCTTTGAAGTTCTCCGAAAGTGCCCTAATTTGCCGGTTCAATGGTTTTTGGCCGCGGCTGATAGCACTCCACAATTGGATCTCGGAGGTATGGAAGCCTATCATTTCTGATGAAATTAATATCTACCCCTGTGCTAAAGGTTTCTTTATAGTAGATTTTGAAAATCCTGAAAGCAGACAATGTATTCTAGATTCCGGCCCTTGGTTTTGGGAAAAATCAGGCCTATTCATGAAGCCATGGGACCCATCATTCGATCCCTCTACATCAGTGATAACCTCAGCACCAGTTTGGGTGAGATTGCCAAGCCTACCCTTGCATCTCTGGAATCTCTCCTCGCTAAAAGCCATCGGAAATGCAATTGGGAAATTTTACTGCAGGTGCCCAGAAACAGAGGAATATGCCAGAACCACCTATGCACGCATCTGTGTGGAAATGGATTTCAGCGCCAGATTCCCAGCTGAAATAAACCTAGCAAGTAAAGACTATGTGTGGAACCAGAAGCTTGATTATGAAAGTGTCCTCTTCAGATGTCGATCGTGCTTTGAGACGGGGCATCTAGCCAAAAATTGCCCAAAAGCCTCTGAGAAAAATTTTGCTAGAAAAAACCACCACAGATCTACATGGTGGGAAGGAGCACAAAAAGAACACTACACTGTCACCAAAGAAGAATATTCTAGAGAAAACTCTGAGTCACAAGAAATCAAGGAAGAAGGAAACAACTCTCAAAGCAAGCAAGGAGAAAGCCCGCCCCAACAAATCAACAGTTATGAGGATTTGAATACCGCAGAAAAGAAATCTTCATTTAACAGCAAAGCAGATCTCCTAAACCAAACTTCTCCGACTATAGATCGCGAAGCTAAGACACCAATGTCCCAAGAACCAGAAGAGATGAAGGAGATGCAGGACAAAGAAAGTTGGAAGACCGTAGAGAAAAGAAAGAAAGCTACAACACCAATCTCGCCAAGAAAGACGAGGAGCCAGACAAGTAAAAATTAAGAAAATTGTAGGTCCGATAGACCAATTTGGTCTCAGTGGACGTTAACCATCATCATCATCATCATCATCATAATTACTTAATTAATTAAATTTGATGTTCAATCATCTGTTATTATTTATTGAATATTATGTGAATAAATTGTGAAAAATTATATGTATGTATTTAAATAATCAAAATGATTTTGTAAATCTTTCTTTCCTGAAAACAAAAAGACACATAAAAAGTTGAAGTAATGTTAAATTATTTTTAATTAAAAAAAAAAAAAAAACTAAACTAAACTATGCTTGCTATTAATTTCACTGGCGGTGGTCGAATTAGCGGGTTCCCCTCCAGATTTAACCGCTTCAGCTTCACCAACCCTCCAAAGAAATCGGGCAGGGTTTTAATTTGGTTATAACTCGCGTCTAATTTGATAAGCGAACACAGCCCACAGATCGAATCCGGCAAGGCGTTGAAGTAACAAAAATTGCAACTCACATTAAGAATTTGAAGGCTTACTAGATTGTCAATGTCTTCAGGCAGATATTTGAGCTTGTTCGTATGGACATCCAAAACACGCAGAGACATGAGGCATGAGATGGAGGAAGGGAGATAAGAAAGTTTGTTGGAATGAACAGAGAGCCTCTGCTGGTTAAACAGTTTGATTCCCAGCGTCTCAGGCAGCCGCTGTAGCTTGTTGAAATCGGCAATAAGCTCTTCCAGCGAACTGAAAGAGTTAATTTGTAATATGTTAGCCGTGAAATCATTCAATCCATTAGATTGCAGAGAATTAAATATTCAAACCTAGGGTTCAGATACGATTTTTACGGGCAATCTTGAAAAATTCGGCAGAAAAGTTCCTAAAAACATTGAGTATCTTGAATTAAATATTCTTGGAAAATACTGAGGGTTCGAATACAACTTTTACCGGGAATTTAAAATGCTCTCTGGCAATTCGGCAAAGAAGTTTCCAGAAATGTTGAGGATTTTAAGCTTCTGCAGTCGTCCCATGGATTGCGGCAGCGATGTGAGCTGGTTCGAATGGACGTCGAGAGTTCTCAAATTCACCAGACTCGTCACGGATTCGGGCAGACACTGCGGCAAGAAATTAATATTGCAAGCAAAATCAGATGAATGCGATAAAGTCTATATAACGATGCAATATTGTTGTCTTTACTACCTTCATAATGTTATTAGAAAGGTCAAGTTTAGTGATGGTGGACAGCATATGTGCTGAGTTTGGCGATTTAAAGAGTTAAGCTGTTGAAGATTGACTTTAAATTCGATGATGACACCAGCAAGATTGTACAAAACATTGACTGTTCCATGAGTTGTACGCACCAGTAATTGTTCCACGAGCTGGACACCAGGGCGAGTCCTATTTCAGACCCCATTGAAACATAAATGCAGTCTGATATGCTGGGAGTATAGCGGTTTGTTTGCATTTATATTTCCTTCAAAATTGACTTTGGAGTTTTAGCAGCAAGAAAACTGTTATTTCCCTTGCATGTTAGAAGCATTTATGTTTCAATAGGGTCTGAAATAAAAACTGCCGACACACCAGTAGGCTGGTCGGGCCACTTATGGAGCCGCACAGTCTGCGCCTTCCATGCCTCAGGCGATGAAAAGGGTAAACGGATAAACGAATGCCTAACCTGACCAATTTAAAAAAACATACTCCAACGGAAGTTTGCATCTTTTGCATCTCAAAGTATTTGATACCGGGAAGCGCATAATAAATTCAGAGCTATTGATTTAAACTGGTTTATTTTCAATAACATAAATTACTAATAAATAATTTTTATAGTTTTAAAATAAATAAAATTTAGTCCATAAAACTTTCAATTAAAAATTATCATATTATGAAATATTATATAAATCATTAAATTTAAAATTCAAATCTCCCTGAATCAAACTAACCAAAAAAAATGTTACTTAATTAAATAATTTTTTCCCTTTCTATACATATTTAAATTATAATTTTATAATATTACAATAAAAAAATATTTAGAAATTATAAATAGAGCTAAACTCAAATATGTGTACTGCTTATATACATTTCAATCTTCCCAATTTAAAAAATTAGAAAAATTATGTAAATACTTTGAATATATATACATCATTTTGAAAAGTACATGATTTTGAAACTTATTGCACTTCCACGGAGCTTTTCTCACTACGCTGAAATAGAGTGAGAATCATCCACGCTTACGTGTCTCAGGAATAAGAAAGAATTATTTCTTTCAATTCTGAAGAATCCCAACATTCAATTCAGTCCAATAGAATGGGCAGTGCAATTACATTTAGAAGAATGGATGCAAATACAGAACATGTCCCAGGAATCAAATTCCCAATAAAATTTGGAATCCGTCCAATGGAATAAAATGGGTATTCCAGAAATTGTTGGTTGAAGTTATTCCGATTTGATTAATTTTTTTGAGAATATTTTAAAATCCGAGATTAAGCAGCAAGATCAGCCGAATGGGCGCCATCAAAGACCTCCGAAGCGTCTGGATCAGCCAGATGGGCGCCGTCACGATGGGAAGTGCTGGGATCAGCCGGTTCGCTGCCATCAACTGGCTGGAAAGTGTCAGGATCAGCAGGGTGGACGCCATCTGAGGGATGCGAAGTGCCCGGATCAGTTTGAAAGGCGCCCTGAGCGGGATCCTGAACGTCGAGATAGGTGTCAGAGCGGACCGGATCGACGGGAATAAGACGATATTGGACACCAGAGCAGAGACAGACATCGGCATCGATTTCCCATTTCAATAACTTGCCTTCGGGATGATGATCGCACCTGCAATCGAGCTCAATAAACGCTAGGGGATTGCGCGCGCCGGTGACCTTCCTGCGCTTATTGGTAGGAGGCTTTGCCTGTTTTTCTGGCGTCAACCCGTCCTCCGGGTATTCCTGATCATCGGGCATGGCCACGGTTGGATCCTCTGGCATCGGCCCTGTATTGTTTTCCACAGCTCTGCCCAATTCCATGAAGTGGGTGCAGCGGGGCTGCACGAATTCTCTATTGGAGTCGTTGTTGTGGCGGTCAGGCATCGGGATGCCCAGTCCGAAGTTGCGATTGATAAGGTAATCATACCACCTATAAATAAACAGTAGGGAGACAGATGTGCAACGGATATGAAAGGTCAGATGTGAAAGGGAGATGAAAAGGTGGAGGAATTTTTATTTTATTTTTTATTATCTGGTGAATCTGTAATTGTCTGGCCTAATCTATCACTGATTTTTAAAAAGAGAGGGACAGATCTGAAACGGAAATAAAAGTCAGATGAGAAAGGAGATAGAAAAAATAGAATAAAGGAGATAGAAAAGATAGAACAATGCTTGGTTAGACTATTTTCAAAAAAAATTATTTTGGGTTTAAATTTACATGTCATAGAATTAGAAAGAAGATAGAGATCTACATCTTAATCGTTTACAATTTATTAATTAGATTTGTGTTGTAAGGATCTAACATGGTAATTAAGTTAAGAGATTTATTTTACAGTCCAAGTATGATGTGTAAAGCTATTTTTTTTCCAAAATTAAATTAAAATTTTGTTTAATCTGCGGAAATTATAAAAAAGTTAAAAAAAAATAAATAAATTATATAAAATATTTAAATAATATAACTCATAAAAAAATATATTAAATTTTTTAAACTCATATTACATTCATATTTAAAATAAAAATAAATCTTTATTAATATAAATTGATTAAATTCCCACATCACCACAGAAAACAAACAAACAACAAAGAAAGGTATTCAATACCACACAGAAACCACTTGTCTCTTACAAATAATTGGGATAAGGATATGCAATGCAATATAGCGAAGATATGCAATGTTATAAAACGTTAATATTTGTATCTCGTTTTACTACGTAAATGTTTTCCTATTCGAATATGAATTTAAAACTAAAGCAGATTGTTAATTAAGATGACCATAACGTTTTAAAAAATACCATATAATTTTAAAACTGTTCATTAAAAAATTAAATGAAATGAAATATTCATTAAAATATTACACTTATTTAGGTTGATATCGTAATATTAGATTTTATAAGTGTTCAAGAGGAAATTCTTATGGAGTTTTTTTCTTAATTGAGAAAATGTTTATATTTAAAAAAAAATATTCCATGGGATAAATTTAATCAAATGGATTTAGATAGATTTGAATGGTTAATTAGTATTTTAAAGTTTTATATGGTTATTATTATGTATATTAATATGTTTTAAAGTTTTATATGTTTAGTATTATATATGAATATGATTTAAATGGATTTTGATTAATTGAAATTTATTAAATATCTATGTTTAAATTTTATTTTTTGGGATTTGGAGTAATTATGTATATATTTTAAATAAATTTGATCATTTGAAATTTGCTAAATATTAATTATAATTTATTTTCAAATCTTATTTTCTAGTAACTAAGGCACAACAATCATGAGCTGGTTTAGTTGTCAAGTTAACACCATTATGAAAATAAATTGGCTAATTGGGGCATGTTCTCTCATGTATTGTATATAGTTAAGTTTAACATAGTTTCATGACCTATTCTTATATATTGCATTGTATTGTAGTGTTATCCTTTCTAATCTTTCAATGATATCTTTTATATAAGTTATTGAGAAATACTTTACTCTATCAATTCTTAATGGAAAGAATTCAAATCTTGCTCAATCTTTGATTTATAGAAGATTAAAAACTCCAAGTTTATTTGCCCATAGTATAGCAGTCATTTTTCCCATAACATCCTATGTATTTAAACACAACTCTGTGAATTATAGATGTATATAATCCACGTGGATATAAATTGATCACTGGTTGAAGGGAGGGACATATGGATCCAAAGCTCTGAAAAGGAAAGCATATGGTGGGTTGTTGCATGGTCATTGAGTGGTTGTTGTATGTTGGTTGGTTTTCCTATGGTGTATTGTGAGCAAGCCCATAGCAACAACCCTTAAATTGTCATGACTACCTACCTAACAATAGATTGGCTTGTGTTGACAAGCGTTGAAGTTGGAGTGGGAAACCTGGGTGAAAGACGATGCCATGTTGTTCCCTTTCCTCGTGAAATCTGGAGAGAGAGAAAGAGGCTATGGGTCAAAAGGGCCATGAGTGGTGAAGGAAAGGAGACTCGAGTCTAGAGACTTTAGCCTTCTGACAATTGTGAAAAGTGGGAAAGCAATTAGCACAAAAGCTAACTGTGCAGAGAGCATGCAAAGTGCCAAAACCCACAGAACAAAGGGCGTTTTGGGTGAAGACAATGGAGGGAGATATGTTCAAATCTACTTATATGGAGATCAAAAGGAGTGAATATGGGCACGGATTGAGCCCTATGTTTTGAGAATTGGGAAAACACACAAATAAGTGTACATTTTTCATGTGAAGTGTCTTATGGACTATGCTGAATTATATTACGTTGTTGATAATGTAGTATCTTTTGTGTCATAAATATAAATGCTCACATGTGTTGTGGAGCTCACTGATATGACCATGATGGAATGACGTCCTATAAATTCATGGCTTGTTGAATGCCTGGGCTGTGTTGTTTATTGTCATGATCACGAAGAATGTGTAGCTATGTTTTTATGCCTATCTTGATGTACTTTGATAGTATGTAGATAAATGCACAAATCTAGATACCTCCGTTTTGGTTACTTTGGTTAAATTAAGAGGTTGAGACCTTAAATTTTGGACCACAGCTCCTAGGTGTAGACTTTTGTTGATAATGTGAGTTGTTGGGCACATGGGTGAGATGGTCATCCTCCCCATTATAGACATTACTCTGGGAATTATTGTTTCCTAAGATGTATGGTATGTCGCCGACATAAGCAAGCGACGAAGTTTAAAATCATACGATTGTTGGCGCGCGACACCAAGCGAGAGTTGTTGGAACCATGCCCTAGTGGAACTGTGCCACATTAAGAGAATTTTGAGGTTGAAAATGGGCTTCCTAAGGAATATAATAAAACGATAGTTAAAATAATAAAATAATGGTTATGATTTTTTGAAGAAAAATAAAGGAAACTATTCTTTTTTGTATTTTCAGCTTATCTCCTTATTAGTTTACTCAAATATCAAGTGTAGACACTCATTGGTTAAAAATTTAATTTATACATCCAACGAGTACCCACTATGCATACTTTTGAGTAGACCCACATCGAAAAAATGAAAATACATGAAAATAACATGTTCATGTATTTTCATTTTTTCTGATGTTGGTCTACCCATAAGTATGTAAGGTGGGTGCTTGTTGGATGTGGAATTTAATTTTGCATCCAATAGGTGTCTACTCTTGACATTTGAGTAAACTTATAAGTAGATAAGCAAAAAGTATAATTAAAAAAAGTAGTTTTCTTCCTTTCCCTCCAAAATATTTACCCTTATGGATGACATCATCATCTTGAATCCTATTGGTTCTTTTAAATTTAATTTTGTTGGTACATTTTCTTTTTTAGGTCCATTTTTAACCTCAAAATTCCCCTAATGTTGTGTGAGCAAAAAACAACCATTTCCTATCAGTGGTAGACATTTAGCTTAAGGAATGGGCAAGGGTCGATATACTTTGTTAAATGCAATTTGATAGTTGTTGCAAGGCCTATGGGTGGAGCTTGGGCATAACCTTCAGGGTAAAACCCACTTTATCGTCCACCGCTCACTGCTTGTCACCGAAGTTTGTGCATGTAACAACATAAGTGAGCACATCAATGGGGGTTAGACAACCTTGTTAGAACTTTCCAAGGTTGAACCTTGAGGTTGACTTACCACTCACATCACTACCTTTTTGCTATCAATGTCAGATGTTGTGGGTGGTGATAATCGTAGTGGTATGATATGGACATGATGGAAGGATCCAATAAGTTGACTTGTCGGGATCGTGTGGGTACCACGTGGTTAGTAATTTGACATTTCCTTCTAATTGGCTAAACTCTAAACGAGTGTAACTTTTGATCTAGGAATCAGATCACGATAAAGTTGGTGTCGTCGGAAATATCTTGACAGGTTGTATACAATGGTGGAATTAAAAGTTAATTATGCATACTTGCATAAACAAGGGTTTTTGCTAGCCCCATCTTCATAATAGACCTTAGGGATTGGGTTAAACTATGAGTAACACTTAAAACAACCTAAGATAGGACCAAGTGGTGGGAGGGAGAGTTAGAGGGTGGCACTAGAGATCAGGTTTAACGCTTAGACTGAATGGGCCTTAAACAAGAAAGTTATAAGCTTTGATATAGAGTGGAGCATTTGTTCAAATTTTGAGCATGGAAGGCTAGAGATACACCATATGAAGCGAAAGTTCAACACTGCACCTTTAGGGATAGAGGTAGAGGCTTTGTTACATAGTGATATGTATCAGAGTTGTATCATAATGCCTTGGTTCAACACTGCACCTTTAGGGATAGAGGTAGAGGCTTTGTTACATAGTGATATGTATCAGAGTTGTATCATAATGCCTTGGTTCAACACTTGAACTAGAAGGGCCTTGAAAGATAAAATTTGAGTTCTATTAAGCATTGTAGAGTGGATAATAACGAAGAAAGGGATTCAACATTGAACCCGAAGAGACTCACACACACACACATGCACACACACTAGCTAATATGTTTGACCTAATGGTTCAATTTCCACACATATACATGTGTGCTAACAATGAACTCAAAGTTGATGTGAGTGACTGTTTTAATAGAATAATGAAATGTTGTTTTGATTTCTAACCTGTATACTAACATGGGATTTGAATTCTTAGCTAGTTTTGGGTTAGCATACTTAATGCGGAGACGCCAAGGTGGCAAGTAAATATACTCAAATATGTTTGAATTAGCTAACAGTTATGTGTGTGCAATGACATAGAGACATAAAAAGGTAAGAAGTTACAAATTACAACAAAGAAGAAGGGATGAGCAGTAAAATGGTAGAGTACAACATGCCTAGATCCTATCATGTTTAGGAAAAGGATTCAATTGGAAAAAGATCATAAAATAATTCCCTTGGCTTAATGGAAATCCTCGGGAGTTTGAGAGTTGAATTAAGAAGTTGCAAGGAAGAGGATTGCCAGAGCTCAAGGAAGTCAAGCTGAGGTGAATTCAATAATTTTGCATATTCTATTTGATTTGCAAAGACAAAGGTGACATGAGCTTTGTGCTAGTTACCTAGGTAGGTACAAATCCAAGGAAAGTCAATCTGAAATCCTGAAGCAAGGGTTGGAAGCTAATGAAGCAGAAGGAAATCGGTCAAGGAAAAGGCACAGACAATCTAGTGAAGACATAGTGAGGGAAGAAACCCCACTTAATTCTTCAGAGAGAAAATCAAGCAACCATAACCAATTGTCTAGTGTTGAAACAAAAAAACACCATCGACAAAGGAGGAGCGAGAAGAGCTCAATGCCGAAGGACTTTAAGAAAACCAAGCCTTCTACCTTTTATGGACAAAATAAAAAGGCTAAAGAGGCATTAAGCTTGACTATTAGGAATGAGGGAGTATTTCAAAATCCATGATTACTCTAATAATGTGAAGGAACACCTCTCTATGGAGTGAAATCCTCTTCAAGTCAAAAATATATTTCTCCAATTCCACTACGGAATCAGACATTACTAACCCATCATAAGCACAAGGAGCCCCATCTAAAGATCCATCAAACCTATCAGTTGTACTGATAAAGCACATGGCATTGCCAATAGGGATTTCATTAATGCACACATGTTTGAAGATCGTTTCATTCATTTTTCACTCATCAACTTAAACACATACATATGGTGGAAACTCTTCAGCTTTATTATAAGATTCTTCAACTGTGGAAGGAAGCCATAGGTCACTAAAATTCAAGAAAGAGCCTGAACATGAAAGAAATGTGCATCCCTAGGTGAGACCAGCTCAACCTGGAGAGTGCCTGCACTCAACACACTCTACTGTTTATGAGCAAGAAAACTCCTACATATATAAGGTTACACGTTTGTTGAGGAGTTAGAACAACTTCCTCATAAATAAGATCTGCATCATTAATAAACCTCACAATTTGACCAATTCTCAACAAATATTTAATAATACATTCTAGAATAGTCTACATTTCTCCAATAAGTTCAAATAAATCTCCTTCTCTAGAAGTAGATTTGAAAAATATCTTTAATTTGTGAAAAATATTAAAACAATTAGTTTTTCCCACTTTTTAACAAATTCAATGAACTTATAGGGTGGCCAAAAACGGTTCATATATTGGAGTTTAGTTTGCATATTAAACAAACCGATCTATTGAAGTATTTAATAAGGTTCTGAACAAAATCCCATCTAATAACAACCATGGGCACCATCTGTGATAGAGTTGTTAATCAAATCTATCCATCTTATGGCTCTCTTTTAACAGAAAAATATTCTTCTAAAAATATCCGTGGGTACTCACTGGAATTTCTTTGACAAGAGTGATGATTGATAACGAAACTCAACACATTTTATTTTTTTAATTCTATTTCCTCCGCGGAATATGAGACTCAATATTCATTACTCATTTGTCTTTATAGAAATTTGTTCTCTGACAAGAGTGATTCTTGATAACGAAACTACACATTTTATTTTTTTTAATTCTATTTCCTCCTTAGAACATGAGACTCGCTTTTCATTACTCATTTATCTTTATAGAAATTTGTTTGTTCTGTACATTACTCATTCGTCTTTATAGAAATTTGTTTGCTTTATACAAATTTGTACAACAAAGAAGTTAGGTCCACAACACAACGGACAACACAATTCAACACAATTTATTTAATGACAGAACAAAATCAATTTATTCAATTGACCACGCGGAACCACTTGTCTCTTTGAAAAAATAATCGAGATAGAGACTTTCATTCTACGAAACATTATCCTCTCATACTCTGCAGTTTTTTTGAATCCTCTTGAGCTCTATCTCAACTGAGTTTCCACTCAGTTTTCCTCTCAGTATCAGAGTATGTATCTTGGAACTTCTTTTTGTCAGTTTTCAATGTTTGGGATAAGTTATCTTTCTACAGTTTATCAACCGGCAGTCACATAGCCATAGTATGTAAGTCATTGTATTTATATTAAATATGGACAAACATGGATTATAATACAAATATTTAGTTTTTTAGTGCTGAAAAAAATTATCTTTTCAACTAACTTGTCTGTTACCAAGTTACCAATAATTTGCAGAAGCTATTATAATATTTGGAGAATTTTTAAACGTGTCCATCAAAAATTTCCTTTATATAATTTCTACCCAAAAAAACTTTGCTTAATTATAGAGTTCAGGCTTCTGTGATCCATATCAAGTTTGTGAGAGATTTATTGGCGAAAATCACATGGAATACCATTTTTCGACACGTTTCGGACCAACTAATGTGATTCTGTTGTGGCCAGCAACACCCCCCCCCTTATTCAATTAAGTATCAACCATGATACTGAATGAATGGGGACCCTTAGTTAATTTTTAGGAAAAGCAAGAGTTTCTTTTTGAAGTCACAATCATACGCTTAGAAAAAGCCTCTTGGATATTTTAAGCCTAAGTCTATGATAAAAGAGAAAACCTTTAAGGTCGCATTGCAAAAGGATAGGAAACACCTTCATTTCCCTTTTATGCGCACCATCCTCGTGTTAATAATGACATCGCATCACAAAATAGTAATACTCATAAAGAAAAACTTAAAGATTCGCCGATCTACGATAACACCGATCGCTAGATTGCATATCGCAGAAATGAGCCAGGCAAGATTTGGTAAACATCAAATTTCTGCGATCTACGATATTGCGATCGCTGCGATGCCACATCCATGCAATTTGCGATGATGCGATTAGCGATCGCGCGACATGCGAGATTACGTCAGCAAATCATAAATCACTTCGATACGAATCCTTCGAGCGCGCCATTCAAAGAAAAAACCACTTACTATAATCTGACCCGAAATCATGCGCTTTTAATGATAGTAAATGAATTAGTTGTCAGTTATTAAATGGATTAAAGACGCGTGCCTTGGTAGAGATTTGCTTCACGTAAGGTGGCATATTTGATTTATCTGTTGCATTTAAAACTCTCCCATCACCTTTCTGGATCAGTCATTTCCATTTCACTGGTAATTTGCAGGAAAAAAACGCTAAGACGACTCAGACAGAAATGCAAAGAGAAATGGGAAAGAAAAATAAAGCTCAAAGCTTCGAAGCGAGGGAGAAGACCAAGGAGATGGCGCCCTTGTACACAGACACAGCCTGTAACAAAGACGCAGGGATATCAACATGGGAAGGCATGTACAGGCTACTAGAGGAAGAAAAGCCTAGAATAATGAAGGTGACTGCTGTCGCGGGTGCACCACGCTCTTCTGAGGCGTCCTTGGAGGACCTAGCATGTTCATTCCTTCACAGAATAGTGGCAAGACCCAAAATTCTACCATACACAGATATGATCAAGTGGATACTGGATGATGCAGAATTAAAAAACAGACAATTCAAAGTTCATGGACATGGGCTCGTGGGATCGTTTGCTGCGCAAGATTTGAAGCTTATGTATCATCTTCCTGAACCACAAGCGACCTATAATGCACAATTTGTTAAGAAGTTTGCGGCGGAGAATCCAGATCTATCGGACACCACTAAAGAATGGTCTAGAAGAGACGAGCCGCTAAAAAAAGATAAAAACGGTATGTACAGCACTGGTTCCCTCACCTCTCCATATTGTTTTGCTGCGGCCATGCTCTGTAGGTTATTTGGGATGCCAGATATCAACAAGTTTTCATCTGAATGGCTGCCATTAATTGATGCTGCCACTAACACCGACATTCTAGATTGGGCCAAAATCCTTTCTGATACTCTATACACGGCTATTCTCAATTGCCGGTCTAAGAGATCCTTGTCTCAAAGGGTCTATCCTCCTTTTTATCTGTCTGCCTATATTATGGATTCTGTTTGTCTTGTATCTGAATTCCCTATTATGGGTTGGAAATGGACTACCCAAGACCCATTGCCCATCCATGTTTATCATAAGGTCTTATGGGATTCCCAGTTTACCCCTCACTTTTACCAGATTTGCCATGGGCTTATTTTGCCCCTATATAGAATGATATATGATAAGGACCCCCCAAGGTGCTCTCCCGAGGCCCAAATTGACATCATCCCCATCGCGAGATGGTTTGGGGAAGAATGGTTTACTTACATTAGAGTTTTTGGAAGCACTGTACCTCCACATGTCCTACCCCTATATGTCCCTGATAAACTTTTGGCCCGGGAAATCGCTTATCAAACCTGTTCTGAAGGCGGCCTGACCAAAGACCTAAAGGACAAGAAGAAGGCCATATGGCCTCAATTTCCCGTAACTTGTGGGGCCTTCTCTTTGTTCGATGTAGGACACGCTTTTGGCGAAGTGGAGAATGTGACGTGTCTTCAATTATTTAAGTTCCCAGCGAGGCCATTCGACCCAAATGATGTGGCCCAAGAATTCACAACGAACGTCAAGATAAGAGTGTTCTCTGGAAAGAAAGATCCGTTTGATGATCTATTTCAGAGTAAAAGTTCGCTCAAAGAAATTTTGCGGGAAGCTCAGTCGAGGTTGTCTCCAGATGACCTCCAAAAATTCACGTTATACAGAGAAAGAAGGCTGGCCAGTATTCCACTAGAGAGGCTGCGACTACCTACTAGAGAACCAACTCCAAGCATCAGCCTCAGTGAAAACTCCAGCACTTCCAGATCTAAGTCCAACGCCGCGCAAGAAGTATCTGAGCATCCTGAAGAGTCTGTTCACGACCAAGGAAAAAACGAAGAAACAACCAAAGACACAGCTCAGTCAAGTGCAATGTCTCAGCAGCAAGTTATCGCCTCACCACCAAGAGATGTCCCCCCTCCTGTCATCGAAGCACCACTTGTCACGACAGAGCTAGATAAAGAGTGGGAAACCTTCAATGAATTGATCAATCTTGAAGGGCAAGTCCCGAAAACACCTGTGAATAATACACAGGTGGTGCAAGAAGTCATTTCGACCATGGTCAGTAGTGCCACAAAAGCTGAACACCTTCCTATCGCTCCAACCTCAGAACTTCTACTTAACGTAGAAGAAATTCCCCCACTGGATGTATTCTATAGTCCCCAACACAAAGCAGTTGTAAGGAGACAGAGAAAGAAAAGAAAGCTTGAAAATACACTGTCTCAAGAGGCTGAACATTTGGACGTCTTATGGAAAGACCCCAATAATAATCCGACTGAAAATCTTACGAAGCTGTCTCAGATTGCAGGAGCGTATGCTTCTGCAACTATTGATAAGGCCTCTGAAGTTCAACACCTATTAAAGGAACAAGAAAATCATATACAACTGTTACAACAACAGTTGCAACAAGCCAACGCGAACACTGAAGCTTCCAGACAGCTTGAAAAGCTACAGGAAGACTTTCAACGGATGCAGATAGGCTATCAAAGGAGTCTCGAAGAAAAAGAAAAACAATTGCAGACTTTGCAAGAAACGCATAAAGATGAGCCTAAGCTGGCAGAGTTTATCTCAGAATCTATCGGCTTGAACGAGCAACTACTGCAGCAACAGGAAGAGTTGGGACGTAAAATATCACAGTGGAGTCACTATTGTGCACTGAGCGACAAAATCACCAGTCAAGTGGTGGATTTGCAGAGCGACTATGATCAGAACGACAAGAGGGTGACAGAATATTTGACTTGGCAAGATGATGAGGAAGGGAAAAGAGCAGGTGCACCCAGGATTAATGAAAATCATAAAGAGTTGCTCTTTAATAAATGGGACGATCAAATCACGCGGGCGGAGCAAGCAGCAGAGACAGCAGTGACACAGGCAAGCATTCTTATCGACTGCGTAAATGAGAATTTACACAGGGAAAATTTAATAGCAGAGACCACCCCGGGGTACCTACCAAACAAGTTGCAACTGGAAACAGAATGGAGGCAGAAAGCACAGGCAAAAGGGAAGGCAATCCAAGCATTGGTCAGGCTGAATTGGGAATGTTACTGGACGTATTTGGTTAAACCGCACAGCCAATGGATGACGGTGAAATGCAGTACAAACGCAGCCGAGAAGTTAGCGCCAACTCTCGTAGATGCCGTTTTCGCAGCCCAGCTCAACGCAGAAATCAGTCAGCCGACTCTTCTCAAGCCTATGCTGGACACTTGCAACTTTAAAGACCAAGCTCATAAGTGATTTCATTTAGAATGTTGTTTTTTCTCTTCTTACTAGATTAGAAAAAGGACGGTCATTTGAAAACCGTATCCTAAAATTTTGTAATGATACTATTATTAGAATTAGCAAGTAGTATTTTAACCCTTCTCATTGCATTGGAGAAGGGTCCAGAAATTTGTCAAAAACTTGTCCTCGGAACATGCACTTCTGCACCATCAGAGGAGGTTTTGATGAATGGAAGGATCGAGATTTATTTATGTTTGCATTTTAATGTCTGCTACTGATGTTGCACTTCTATACTCTTAGTAGGCGTTAGAAGTAAGTAGAGATAAATCATTATTGCTTGAGGTTTATGAGTGAAAATCAGTCATAAATGGTACTTTTATCTCTTGACGAATTTCTGCTTATATTCTTAGAGTGATATGCAGTTTTAGTTGTTTATATGTTGATGTATGAATGTCTGGGTTACCATTTGGCACTTCTGTACGGTGGGATCATTTGTTTGTGTTTGACATATGAATAACTTATTATGCGATATGCTATTCACAACTGTTTTGCCTAACTTTTTATGCAGAATGGTTCATCTTAATTGGTTTATATTCTTATGATAGCTGAATGATCTTTATTACCAGTTATTGTTCGAAATCTTTTTAGATTGCATAATAAAAGAGATATATCCCGGGTTAGTGTAGATTAGATGTGTTGTTTTCATTAGATTACAATAGCATAGAGTCAGTTTACAAGTTAGATTTGAGTTAGCTCTAAAATACTTCTAGAATCAGCATAATCAAACTCTACACACACACATCCTTTAGATTGGGAAGCTGGTCCCATTATCCCCAGTCGGACCCGCTACACCAAACGGGTAAGGAGCCGCCAACCAGGTTCCGGACCGGGTGGGTATCCCCCTTGTTGTTGACCCGATTTCCGGGCCCTCAACATATTTGGCGCTAGAAGGAGGGCCTGAGCATAGTGTCTGTTGGAATGTTTTCCAAATTATAAAGCTTGAAACAGGATGGCTGCTCATAGAATTCCTATTTGGAGTTGCATCCATGTTCCTACCTCTTCCAACACTCCACCAGATGTGGTAAGGCTCTTGTCTCAGGTAAAATTCAACGGTAAGAATAATTCTTCTGCATTTAATCATGCCCTTCAGTTCATTCAAAAAGTTTCAAGTTCTGATATTCAGAGAATTGATGAAGGCGTTTTGTGCAAAATTTTTACTCTTACATTCACAGCGGAAGCTAGAAAATGGTGCAGAACCCTCCCAGTTGCATCAATCCACAGCTGGGACCAATTCGTCAAGACTTTCATTTTGGAATTTGATTGTTATGACTACGACCAGGTGTATGATGAAATTGACTATCTACGGAAGCAATATGAACCAATACGGGATTTTAATATGCGATTTCATCTTAAATGCCTAAAGTATGATCTTGAGAGTGAGCTCACGGATGAAGAATCTTCAGATTATGATGAGTATTCCCTACCTCCTATGCCTGATCAAGCAGAAATTAGTTCAACCTTTGTTTCATTTTCGTCTAATATGAATGAGCATTTCAAGTCAAATACACAAATCATCCGTAAAGAAGAAAATCTGCAAAGCTTAGGAGTCATGCATGCTCTAATGCCGGAGAACAAAAACGAAAATACTGAAAGAGAAACTACCTTAGAACCAGAAGATGACTCTGATACAAAGTCAGACAATATCATTACGAATCAACGAATGCAGATGCCAAGGTTAGAACAACGAACTATTTCTCTTTCAAAAAGTATCAGCGCACAAAGGTATGATCTAAAGCCTGATGTTTATGATGGATCTGATGAACAAAGTTTTTTTTATGATGTTTTCAAATGTATTATTCCAGATTCACATTTTTCTCTTTATCCCGATGTTTTTAGTGATGACAATTTTTCCCCTCTCAACATTAAAGATATCTCAAAGAACACAGAGGGTTATTCAAACGACTCATCATTAGGTCTTCAAGATAAAGAGACAGCTTTAGCACATCCTTTGATTAATGTCAAACAAGAGCTGCTTGACCTCCCTTGTCTGAAAATATATAATGAAAAAGAGGAACCTAGGGAAATCTGTAGAGTCTTTAGTGATAGTTACTTTGACAACGATGATGTTGTTGAGTTATCCCAAGTAACTCAACTAGGTTCAGATAATGAGAAACAGCTTGAATCAGAAATCATATCAAACGACCCTCATTTCAAAGTAAAAAATCATTTGGATGATTTTACTATCCAAGACAATACCCCGATCTATGATTCATATCATGAGGAAAACTCCACTCCTGTTCGCAATCATAACTTATTTCCTGATTCACAAGACCTGGCCAGTACTTGTGAGGAGCAAGATGTTACAAGTAAATCCCAGTTGTGCTGTAACAATATTTGTACAAATAATCATTCATTTCTTTATCACTTGAACTCATTTTGTACAAAATCGGATTTCTTTTTAAATTTTCAAGCTTTTGATAGATTATGTTTTAGCGATTTATATATGAGAACTTTCGTTTCAAACGAAATCGCTAAAAGCCCAGCGTTAACAAAAAACAGGTTACAAGCCATTGAAACTAAAAAATCATTTT
The DNA here is from genome assembly GCA_031772625.1 of Pinus tabuliformis. Classification (NCBI taxonomy): domain Eukaryota; kingdom Viridiplantae; phylum Streptophyta; class Pinopsida; order Pinales; family Pinaceae; genus Pinus; species Pinus tabuliformis. The sequence goes on from CM062817.1 coordinate 93,109,942, forward strand.
CACAATCTGACTTGTTATCCTTCCTATTGCGAGATCATCAATTCATAACAGAAATTCATCCTAATTTTTATGATCCAATAGGTATCCAGTTGGAAAAAAGTTCTCATAAGAAAGGAAAATCAGACAGAATTCCAATTGAGGTTGTATGTTCTTATTCCACAGCCAATATTTATGATCCAAGGAAAGTTTGGTTCTTTACACTGATGTTTGAAAGTTTCATACGGCTAGGAATAAAAATGAATAGATGGTTCCATTGGAAATATCATTTCACATAGTTGATTTTCTGTATATAGTTAGAATAGGAGTAGGAGAAATTTAGCTAGGTTATTAGGTTTGCTTTTAATAATTGATAGGCAAAGTTATTCTGTACATAACCCTAGGGAATGCTTGCCTCTCATTGCGTGAAATATTTTTCTCCATAATAATGTTTGCTTTGGTTAATGGCATTTGGCATTTACTAAAGACACCTTTTCTCTGTTAAAGATTTTTTGAAACTTCTGCTTCTATGAACAGCAAATCTTTTAGGAATTTGATCTTTATTATCAATAGAACTTTAACCCAGATATGATGATAGTTTCAACTGCAAAAATTTAAAGAAAGCTATCTCAGTGGAGAATTTGTTTTAGGTCAGCACAATGAAAGGTATCAATATTAAAATAAAGATTCTCTGTAGAAACAACCATTACCAAAACAGCCCTATCATTGTCGTCCAGAACTTTCTTAAGGAAAGAAAATTTGACTTCCTCCCTGCTAAAGGAAAACACAGCATTCAGAGGAATAATCCAAAAAGACACTATATCTCAAAGAATAAGAGGTCTCATCGCGAGCCGGTTTATCATGATCACAGATATTATAACTTGCTGACTTTGCCAAAACTGTCTACCAAAATAGGGCAATGACTCAAGATTGTTGCAATCAAAAGACAAGGGGTCTCATCACGAGCCAACTTGTTCAGCAAAAGTGTAAATCAAGTGAATGACTGTGTCATAATTTGGCCACCAAACCAAGACATTGTTCTTTAGAGAATAAAAAGGAAAAAGTGTCAAAAAAGGGATTTTCTCTGAAAAAGTTGTAAATAACCTTAAGCAGGATAAAGGATCATTGCTGGGTAATAGGTAACCCTATCGAGGCTATGGACGCCTGCTGGCAGCAGAGGCTCTACCTACGACAAAGGAGCATATTTAAAAAGGGCTGATACATAGGGAAAACTTTATTTTATGTTTTACAAGACCAAGTAATGACTGATTTAAGTACAAAGACAAACTGAAGACGCAAGTAATTGAAATAGAAAGAGGTTGAAACAAAACATCATTGACAGTTTAAAGTATCATTTGCTTTATCTTTTTATAATAAAGTTCAAGTTTTTCTTTAAGATTTTTTTTTTTTTTTTTCAGGGGTTTGAAAGCGTCAATATAAAAGCAGAGATAACTGGTTCTCCCAAGTGAATCGCCAATTGTTGTGGCCAGCAACACCCCCCCTTATTCAATTAAGTATCAACCATGATACTGAATGAATGGGGACCCTTAGTTAATTTTTAGGAAAAGCAAGAGTTTCTTTTTGAAGTCACAATCATACGCTTAGAAAAAGCCTCTTGGATATTTTAAGCCTAAGTCTATGATAAAAGAGAAAACCTTTAAGGTCGCATTGCAAAAGGATAGGAAACACCTTCATTTCCCTTTTATGTGCACCATCCTCGTGTTAATAATGACATCGCATCGCAAAATAGTAATACTCATAAAGAAAAACTTAAAGATTCGCCGATCTGCGATAACGCCGATCGCTAGATCGCATATCGCAGAAATGAGCCAGGCAAGATTTGGTAAACATCAAATTTCTGCGATCTGCGATATTGCGATCGCTGCGATGCCACATCCATGTGATTTGCGATGATGCGATTAGCGATCGCGCGACATGCGAGATTACATCAGCAAATCATAAATCACTTCGGTACGAATCCTTCATGCGCGCCATTCAAAGAAAAAACCACTTACTATAATCTGACCCGAAATCATGTGCTTTTAATGATAGTAAATGAATTAGTTGTCAGTTATTAAATGGATTAAAGACGCGTGCCTTGGAAGAGATTTGCTTCACGTAAGGTGGGATATTTGATTTATCTGTTGCATTTAAAACTCTCCCATCACCTTTCTGGATTAGTCATTTCCATTTCACTGGTAATCTGCAGGAACAAAACACTAAGACGACTCAAACAGAAACACAAAGAGAAATGGGAAAGAAAAATAAAGCTCAAAGCTCCGAAGCGAGGGAGAAGACCAAGGAGATGGTGCCCCTGTACACAGACACAACCTGTAACAAAGACGCAGGGATATCAACATGGGAAGGCATGTACAGGCTGCTAGAGGAAGAAAAGCCTAGAATAATGAAGGTGACTGCTGTCGTGGGTGCACCACGCTCTTCTGAGGCGTCCTTGGAGGACCTAGCATGTTCATTCCTTCACAGAATAGCGGCAAGACCCAAAATTCTACCATACACAGATATGATCAAGTGGATACTGGATGATGCAGAATTAAAAAACAGACAATTCAAAGTTCATGGACATGGGCTCGTGGGATCGTTTGCTGCGCAAGATTTGAAGCTTATGTATCATCTTCCTGAACCGCAAGCGACCTATAATGCACAATTTGTTAAGAAGTTCGCGGCGGAGAATCCAGATCTATCGGACACCACTAAAGAATGGTCTAGCAGAGATGAGCCGCTAAAAAAAGATAAAAACGGTATGTACAACACTGGTTCCCTCACCTCTCCATATTGTTTTGCTGCGGCCATGCTCTGTAGGTTATTTGGGATGCCGGATATCAACAAGTTTTCATCTGAATGGCTGCCATTAATTGATGCTACCACTAACGCCGACATCCTAGATTGGGCCAAAATCCTTTCTGATACTCTATACACGGTTGTTCTCAATTACCGATCTAAGAGATCCTTGTCTCAAAGGGTCTATCCTCCTTTTTATCTGTCTGCCTATATTATGGATTCTGTTTGTCTTATATCTGAATTCCCTATTATGGGTTGGAAATAGACTACCCAAGACCCATTTCCCATCCATGTTTATCATAAGGTCTTATGGGATTCCCAGTTTACCCCTCACTTTTACCAGATTTGCCATGGGCTTATTTTGCCCCTATATAGAATGATATATGATAAGGACCCCCAAGGTGCTCTCCCGAGGCCCAAATTGACATCATCCCCATCGCGAGATGGTTTGGGGAAGAATGGTTTACTTACATTAGATTTTTTGGAAGCACTGTACCTCCACATGTCCTACCCCTATATGTCCCTGATAAACTTTTGGCCCGGGAAATCGCTTATCAAACCTGTTCTGAAGGCGACCTGACCAAAGACCTAAAGGACAAGAAGAAGGCCATATGGCCTCAATTTCCCGTAACTTGTGGGGCCTTCTCTTTGTTCGATGTAGGACACGCTTTTGGCGAAGTGGAGAATGTGACGTGTCTTCAATTATTTAAGTTCCCAGCGAGGCCATTCGACCCAAATAATGTGGCCCAAGAATTCACAACGAACGTCAAGATAAGAGTGTTCTCTGGAAAGAAAGATCCGTTTGATGATCTTTTTCAGAGTAAAAGTTTGCTCAAAGAAATTTTGCAGGAAGCTCAGTCGAGGTTGTCTCCAGATGACCTCCAAAAATTCACGTTATATAGAGAAAGAAGGCTGGCCAGTATTCCACTAGAGAGGCTACGACTACCTACTAGAGAACCAACTCCAAGCATCAGCCTCAGCGAAAACTCCAACACTTCCAGATCTAAGTCCAATGCCACGCAAGAAGTATCTGAGCATCCTGAAGAGTCTGTTCACGACCAAGGAAAAAAACGAAGAAACAACCAAAGACACAGCTCAGTCAAGTGCAATGTCTCAGCAGCAAGTTAGCGCCTCATCACCAAGAGATGTCCCCCCTCCTGTCATCGAAGCACCACTTGTCACGACAGAGCTAGATAAAGAGTGGGAAACCTTCAATGAATTGATCAATCTTGAAGGGAAAGTCCCGAAAACACCTGTGAATAATACACAGGTGGTGCAAGAAGTCGTTTCGACCATGGTCAGTAGTGCCACAGAAGCTGAACACCTTCCTATCGCTCCAACCTCAGAACTTCTACTTAACGTAGAAGAAATTCCCCCACTGGATGTATTCTATAGTCCCCAACACAAAGCAGTTGTAAGGAGACAGAGAAAGAAAAGAAAGCTTGGAAATACACTGTCTCAAGAGGCTGAACATTTGGACGTCTTATGGAAAGACCCCAATAATAATCCGACTGAAAATCTTACGAAGTTGTCTCAGATTGCAGGAGCGTATGCTTCTGCAACTATTGATAAGGCCTCTGAAGTTCAGCAACTATTAAAGGAACAAGAAAATCATATACAACTACTACAACAACAGTTGCAACAAGCCAACGCGAACACTGAAGCTTCCAGACAGCTTGAAAAGCTACAGGAAGACTTTCAACGGATGCAGATAGGCTATCAAAGGAGTCTCGAAGAAAAATAAAAACAATTGCAGACTTTGCAAGAAACGCATAAAGATGAGCCTAAGCTGGCAGAGTTTATCTCAGAATCTATCGGCTTGAACGAGCAACTACTGCAGCAACAGGAAGAGTTGTGACATAAAATATCACAGTGGAGTCACTATTGTGCGCTGAGCGACAAAATCACCAGTCAAGTGGTGGATTTGCGAAGCGACTATGATCAGAACGACAAGAGGGTGACAGAATATTTGACTTGGCAAGATGATGAGGAAGGGAAAAGAGCAGGTGCACCCAGGATTAATGAAAATAATAAAGAGTTTCTCTTTAATAAATGGGACGATCAAATCACGCGGGCGGAGCAAGCAACAGAGACAGCAGCGACACAGGCAAGCATTCTTATCGACTGTGTAAATGAGAATTTACACAGGGAAAATTTAATAGCAGAGACCACCCCGGGGAACCTACCAAACAAGTTGCAACTGGAAACAGAATGGAGGCAGAAAGCACAGGCAAAAGGGAAAGCAATCCAAGCATTGGTCAGGTTGAATTGGGAATGTTACTGGACGTATTTGGTTAAACCGCACAGCCAATGGATGACGGTGAAATGCATTACAAACGCAGTCGAGAAGTTAGCGCCAGCTCTCGTAGATGCCGTTTTCGCAGCCCAGCTCAGCGCAGAAATCAGTCAGCCAACTCTTCTCAAGCCTATGCTGGACACTTGCAACTTTAAAGACCAAGCTCATAAGTGATTTCATTTAGAATGTTGTTTTTTCTCTTTTTACTAGATTAGAAAAAGGACGGTCATTTGAAAACCGTATCCTAAAATTTTGTAATGATACTATTATTAGAATTAGGAAGTAGTATTTTAACCCTTCTCATTGCATTGGAGAAGGGTCCAGAAATTTGTCAAAAACTTGTCCTCGGAACATGCACTTCTGCACCCTCAGAGGAGGTTTTGATGAATGGAAGGATCGAGATTTATTTATGTTTGCATTTTAATGTCTGCTACTGATGTTGTACTTCTGTACTCTTAGTAGGCATTAGAAATAAGTAGAGATAAAACATTATTGCTTGAGGTTTATGAGTGAAAATCAGTCATAAATGGTACTTTTATCTCTTGACGAATTTCTGCTTATATTCTTAGAGTGATATGCAGTTTTAGTTGCTTATATGTTGATGTATGAATGTTTGGGTTACCATTTGGCACTTTTGTACGGTGGAATCATTTGTTTGTGTTTGACATATGAATAACTTATTATGCGATATGCTATTCACAACTGTTTTGCCTAACTTTTTATGCAGAATGGTTCATCTTAATTGGTTTATATTCTTATGATAGCTGAATGATCTTTATTACCAGTTATTGTTCGAAATCTTTTTAGATCGCATAATAAAGAAGATATATCCCGGGTTAGCGTAGATTAGATGTGTTGTTTTCATTAGATTACAATAGCATAGAGTCAGTTTACAAGTTAGATTTGAGTTAGCTCTAAAATACTTCTAGAATCAGCATAATCAAACTCTACACACACACATCCTTTAGATTGGGAAGCTGGTCGCATTAACCCCAGTCAGACCCACTACACCAAACAGGTAAGGAGCCGCCAACCAGGTTCCGGACCGGGTGGGTATCCCCCTTGTTATTGACCCGATTTCCGGGCCCTCAACAGATTCATCGGCATGGTTCGAAACGCGTCGAAAAATGATATTCCATGTGATTTTCGCCAATAAATCTCTCACAAACTTTGCTTAATTTCTAAAATATTCATTAAAATAAATTAAACATTCGCATCTTTTGATATCAGAATTAGCATCTCTTGGAATTCTTTTTTGTAAGTTAAACATGCGCTTCTCTTGTAATTGCTTTTAATTACATGGATATGTTTTTAATTTGAATGAAAATAATGAATATTCTTAAATCAAATCTTTATCACTTTAAGTGGGTTTTTTCAAATACTTATTAAAATAAAATGGTAATATTTATTTAATTTTTAAAATGTGTAATAATAAAAATATGTTATTTTATTTTAATTTTTTTTTTAAATTAATTTTTCAAAATATTTATTAAAATAAAATAATAATAATAATTGCATAAAAAGATGATAGGTGTTAATTTTATTTTATTTTATTTTATTTTTTAATTCAAATTTTTAATATTGAAATTTGTTTTTATTAATAAAATTACAAAATTTTTTCTAGATAATAAAATTGTAATATAATATCACATTAAAATATATAACATATAAATAGTAATCATTAATTAAGATCTATTTTATCATATAAATTAAAATAATGATTCCCTAACTATATTTAAATCTAATTAATATGCACACAAAATTTAATACTTATAATATAACAAGATTCTTAACTAAAAAATTTATAATATAATATCACTTTAAAATATATAACATATACATAGTAATAATTAATTAAGATCCATTTTATCATATAAATTAAAATAATGATTCCCTAACTATATTTAAATTTAATTAATAAGCACATAAAAATTTAATACTTACAATATAAAAATATTCTTAACTATGAATATTCACTCTCATTTGACCATGGATATTTTGAACTTTTAAATAGCTTTTGGTACAATACCATGAGCCAATTCCATGACTTATCAATACCACATGCTCAAAAACCACAATTCATTTCAAAATCAAAATATTTTATTTAAATTTTTAAATTTAAACATAAGTTGTTACAATAAACTTATAATATAACAAGATTCTTAACCATGAATATTCACCCCATTTTACCATGGATATTATTAACTTGTAATAAACTTTGTTACAATACCATAGGACACTATTATGGTTTATCAATACTACTTTCCCAAAAACCATAGCTCATTTCAAAATCAAAATATTTTATTTTAATTTTATTTTATAACATTTTTAAAATCAAATCTAAAAGCAAAAATTTATGAGGAGATGTTGTAGTGGTGTAAATGTTTATAAACATTTACATGTGCGTTCAACTAAAAAATAATAAGAAGTTGAAATTAATTTCCTAGAGAGACGTTCTCCAGCTTACTATGTAGAGATGTTGTAATGTGGGCTCAATAAAACATTTCATCTTGGTCAAATTACATAAAACTAAAAATAAAATATAAATTAATCATTATAACTAATTATAATTATAATTAATAATAAAACCAACTTAGATCCATCTACCAACAGTCGAGAGATTTTAAGAGACATCAAATTTCTTGAGATGCAAATCTCTTTTAGAGTGAAAAGATATTTGATCCACGAACTCGGTAAATCCATAGTTAGGATGAATCTTAGCTAGTTATATATTTTTAAAAATATTGTTAGGATAAAAATATCTCTATTTAACAAATAACTCAAAACAACTCATTCTCATTATTAGAGAAATATTATATGAAAATTTAAAAGAACGTTATTTGTAAATGTAGTTTTGCAATCATATCATAAAGGAAAAGTAAAAGTTAGCAAGTTATTAACCAAATGTTACTATATTGAAAAAAGGCTATAATAACATACAAAGAAACTGAGAGAAATACCAAGACAAACATTATCAATATCGTGAGTATTAAGGCTCATGGGGCTTTCAATAGAGGGTTATTGGGTGTAATGTACCATTAGTTCAAAATTTATGGGTAATCTACCATCTTAATTTAAAAAAAATATTTTAAGTGTTAAATTCAATGACCATGATATGTTCTAGACATGAGGTAGTACGATGATTCATATTCTCTTTCATAGAAATGACTTATATTTAAATAATATGTAGGGAGATTTAATTTTTTATTAAGCACGATGAATTTTTAACTCGTCAAAATAATGTAGACAAGCCCTATGATCAAACCTACAAGGTACCTCTATAATTGTAATAGTATATCTAGCGGTGCATAGGCTAGATATACAAATAACTTATGACTTAAGTAAGAATTGAGATGTCCCAAACCCACAAAAGTGGACTCTATTCTAGGGGGCACCTATTCTTAGAGCCTCATCACATCTAGCCAACATGTCCTTCTGTGAGAAATGAAATGAGGTGGAGAGGATAACAGGACATTTTCCCAACCACCCAGGTTAAACTCATGAGATGTGGGGGACATAGTTATTGATTGATTGTGATAAAAAATATATGTGTAAATTTTTTCCATTAATATATTTCCTCAAATGGCCACATTTGTTAGTGAAATTGACTATTTCCCTCTTAGAGAGCTTTAACCACCTAAAAACATTGGTGTTATGATATTTGATTTGGTTGTGTGAGTGACTAATTAAAATTGTACATCATATATGGAAATACTATGTTTTGTTGAATATGGTAACAAAGCTCATTTGAAGATCCCATTGTTGACCAATATATTAAACATGTATCATCCTATGCTGGAAATGTTTTCTAGGCTTTTACTATGTTTATGCTTTTTTGGGTTGAGAAAATCATCCCACTGCATTTTGTTGGACACTTAATCTATTAAGATTGGTGTGGAGGAATGTGAACTACCATTGGGAGTCCAAGAGACCACTTGGAAGATGACAACCAAGGGTCATTGAGATATGTATTTATGTGTATCATATTGTTAATTGAAGGAATTGCACATTTATCAAATTTGTCTTTCAAATTTGCATATTCTAAAGTGGTATCAAAGTAGACAAATTTCGACCCTACTCAAGTTTGAACCATTAGTTTTCTGGAATTCGGGTCTGTGAACCACAAGTTTGGTGGTCTTCCTTTTGCAATCCTAGTTTTCCTTCATTCTTGTCACTATTATCCCAGCATTGATTCTCTAGAAACCATGGAAGCATGTCTATCCTTCTATTGTTAGTGCACTCTTTCAATCATTATATAAATACATGCAGTCCCTGGCTTTGTTTCATGAGCACAAACAATTTATGTGGTTTTGGTAGCTCACTAATGCTAACACAACATTTCCATGAGTTCTCCTCACCTCCACCTTGTCTTTTGTTCCTTTATGAGTTGTCAGATTGCCTTAGTTTCAGACTCATGGGCACTCTCTAGCAGTGATTTTCTCTACCCTTATAAAAATGCACATATGCCACTAGGAGTTATTCCCACTACATGCCTTCCATTACTGTGTGTACAAAAGCACCTTTGACGCTAAAACCATTTCCTCTACTCAAACCCATCACACTCTTCCAAAACCATATCCATTCTTGTATGCAAGTTTGTCATTGAATGAGTAGTTAATCCACCAATGTGTTGCTAGGGTAACGTATTCCTGCTTGCTTGAGTGTTTGTAAGCTACGGTTTTGTGGTCCTCAACCAAATATCTTTGTTCTCCTCACCTCAACTTGGACTATCAAAGTTTTGAGTGCATGCCTATGGCATCTCAAAATTTCAATTTTCCCTCTATTTTTACAATCTTGCATGCTCGTTTGTAGTTTGAAACCCTCAAGTTTTACCTTTCTATAATCGATGGATCATTTGATGTGGTTGTGTCCCACACATTTCAACTTTTACCTAGTTGTAATCAATGGATAGTTTGATGTGGTTAACACCCACACATTGCATTTCTTATGTCATGGAGAGGTAAATCACTAAGAGGATGTGTTGGATGTTGTAGTATCACAATACAAGGTAGCATAAAATTTTTGTTGTATATTTTTGTGTTAGGGATGTGTGTTCCGTACCGCATCTAGAAGACCTAGCTCAAAACATAATTGTATATGCAATGGAGAATATTGTATTGAGGTCAAAGCCGAGATATCTAGCCATGTCCATGAAGGGATGAGTAACTTTGATGGATATGTAAGGTAAGATTTATGCTAATGTTGTTGTGTCATATGCTACAAATTTGGAGCACTAAGTTTTTCCACAATTTAAGATTGTCAAAAACTTTTTATAGTGGTAGTTTTGATAAATGGGCCAGTGATAAGTATGGATTTTCACATAGGGCCATCACGCTCCTACAAATTTCATTGGAATTGTGGCTTTGGATCTAAAATGCTTGTTGAGTTACTGGCATTATGGGGGATCCTGCATTGTGCCACATGGCTTGGTCTTCAGGAGCTCACTGTTTTTGGAGATTCCAAGTCGGTAATTGAGTGGGAAAACATGAGAGGCACCCTCTTTTCCCCTTCTCTGGAGTCTTGGAAATCTAGAATTATAGCCTTGATTCAGGAATTCCACATCTTAATTATTTCCCACATCTATCATTCACAAAATGATGACGAAGATTGTTTATTGAAGGTAGGTTGTTCTTTACGACTGATTGGATATCCTACCAGTCTTTTGACACCGGCATCCTACAATAATAAGGTCAAATTCAAATTTAAGATCTCTACTTTTCCTGGTGGACTTGAACACTGGATGTTTCTCTCTACATCTGTTTGCACGATTCCCTGTATCATCAACTTTCCCATTTTCTCTGGATCGTTGGAGGCTTTCAAATCCACTTTTTAGTTTTGTATCGATGATCATCTTTCACCTATGTCGATTTTTGTTTGGAATAATCTCATCACTGTGCTAGCGAATCATCACAAGGATTTCTAAGAAATGAAGTTCCATGTTTATATGTTACATATAGGATTGAAGTCTATCTTATCAACATACTCTATTTTCAGTCGAAATAATAATACAAGTTTTCTATTTGTAATCGCTTTAATAGAAAGAGTTTTTTCTAATTGGAAAAAAAGTATGGATATACTAAACTTCTCCTTCTCAAAAGTTATTCAAAATAACATGAATCCTTTGTCTAAGGCACAATTTTCTTTGCAACGATGTCCATTTCCTATGCATACATTTATCACAATCCACTCTATCAGTTGGGGATTTTGAGTTCGGTGCCGAGAAAACTTGGGTTTCTGTCTACATGACCCTGTCTACAACCTGACACTCTCTTCGATCTTAGAGTTGATTTCCAAGCAAAAATTTGCTTGGAGCTCAACCTCTTGAGTTGCAGTCATAATGAGAATTGCGCCTTGTTAAATGTTCAACTAGAGGATAAATTGTTGGAGTAGCTAGACAGAGTCCATTTATGCCTTGACTAAAGGCCTACATACCAATTAAGTGCAATCAAAGTCTACAACATCTGATCTAATGATGATTTTGTGGGTTTGACTGATCTATGGAATTTGAGATTAAGAATTGTGCAAGAAGTAGGTCAACCTACTCACCGTCCTCTTAGCAACCTGCTCCAAACTCTTTTGTTGGAAGACCTTTCTTCCATTTTTAAGTGTCTATCTTGTGTGTTTACTGGTTTCAAAATTTCAATGCCTCTATTTAGGAAATTAATCTACTTCACTTCTGTTTGTGCACATAAATAAACCATGTCAAGAATAGAGACACAAAGTCAACCCGAAAATTTATATTCAAAATAGTTTCACCTGCAAATGTAGTTATTGATACTAAAGAAAAATTTAGATAAATTAATGATGGAAAAGGATATATAAGCAACCTGGTTCTACAATCAATGAGAAAGATTTCCCATATCCCCATCAATCACCTCATGTATGTTATTTTCCTGTAAAATTGAAAAAGGGTTCATGCATGTCCCCCCACCTCAAAAACTTGTGTAGGATGTATTGAATTCATGTTCAAGGAAGTGAGGGATTGCTACAATCTATCCATCTAGATATTTTTAGTAAAGATCTTCCTGGTGATGAAATTTTGATCAATATGATATTTTTACCAAACAACTTGAGACATAGATTTACTGTAGAGATATATATCTAATTGTTTATTACCAAGTGTGTAATCGGTGGCTAGATTTTGGTTTCTTCTAACACTTATTTTGAATTGCATTTTTGGTTGAAGTAGACATATTTAATTTGCTAAGTTTGAGTTGTTGAGAAAATGGCCAGATTTGATGAGTTTGAGTTGTTGAGAAAATGAATAGACTTGATGAGTTATTAGAGTTACCAAATACTCTAATAGTATCTACTATGGACGATACATTAAAAATTTGCATAGACTTTTTCATTGATATTCACATCTGTTTACAAAATGTACAAGTTAAAATTGAGTTTCTGTAGCTTGAATCTCAGATTCAACAATATGAACTACAGTAGAAGAGTCAACATTTTGAATTGGTTCATGTTTAGAATAAATCCATTTTTTAGTCTAAAATTCACTCCCATCAACAACCAACAGTTGATCAAATTAGTGAGGCCACTTTAGAAGCAAATTTACATGAAGATGCAAAAGTTATGCTTGCACTTTCCAAGCCCGTCATCAGACCTTGGGAATAACGTATCAACAAAAAGAACAAAACTAGTCTCATATATGAAAATGACACATTCTTTTGACATTCCAGAGTACTCTAACCCCATCATGTTTCAAAGTGTTGGGTTTCTTCACGAAATTTCATATTCTTTTGCTCCTCTTCTATAGCCATTTCAAATTGTTATATGAATTTAACGTGTTGTTTTCTTGTGTATCTTCTTGGTGAATGGAAAGGATTATTGCATGTATTCATGGGTTGGTTTTCCGTTCATTATAGGCTTATGAGGCTTGTAGCTTTCTGAACTGCGTGAGCCTAACATTTGTTTAGTTGGCTACAATGAAATTGAATGGACACATCTTTGTGTATGAGTTATGAAATTGCAATGAATTGGTTAATAAGACTCGTTTAAATATTATTAAGTACAAGAGGGATAGTTTTATATATATATATATATATATATATATATATATATATATATATATACCCAAAATGGGATGGACTAAGACTTGTTGAAAGCTCAGAAGAGATATACACAATGTTAAAGCTAAGGAAGGATAACATTTACACACACACATACACACGCATATAAATATAACTTCCTACATATTCACATGTTGGGTACAGGCCTTGAAAAACTTAGGAGGGATGGCCAAGAAGGTCTTTCTAATACTCTGGTATGATTATAGACTATGTTGAAGGCCTAGGAAAGGGTCCCTCTTAAGTAGATTATTAGTTGTCAGGTGCTAAGGGAGAAGCCCTTGAAAAACCACCATATCAAAGCCTTGTGCATATTAATGCGCATATGCATTGAGCGTGATTGAATTTTGATAATCTAAGGACTCGGGCACCAAGCCCTAACAGGGCCTATGCCATAGAACTATTGTGACCGAGTTCTATTACATGTTATTTTGTCTCATTAGGAAAATCACCATTGGTTTGGATCTTTCACTATCCATCAATTTGTTCCAAAGAGACCCCTTGCAAGTTTGTAATCCAAGCTATCCCAAAGAGAATGCAATTCCTAGATCCCAAGGCTCAAAAACCTATTTTTGGCTTCCTACGTAGTTCCCTAGTCCATTTTTGTGCATACACAGAAGATTCCATTAGAAACTGCACACAAGGATGCTCTGTCTGACACTATGTCCCGCGCACATGACTTAACACATGTAAAAATAAAAGTAAAGTCTAGAAGCATTATTAGTCAATTTTTTCCCAACTAACAAGCTTCAAATGGATGCCTATTTAGCCCCAATCCCTTCCATCATGGAGTTACTTCCCTCTCATTGTGGAACCCATATCCCACCATATGTGGATCTCATCCCTTAGGAAATGGATCCCAAACTTCCCCCTCTTGGCCTATAAAGCTAACATAGGCCTGAGGATTGAAGAGGAATGTTGGAAATAGGCTTATGTTTCACAAATAAGGTTTGGAGGCTATTCATTCAAGGCGAGGGTTGGAGATTATGAGAAGAGGCTTGTGACATAAAGGCTTTGAGGTTATAAGTTTGTTCTCTATTTTACTAATATAAAAACAACCTTTCTTTCCCAATTATGTCTTATTTGATATCATTTGTGGGATTCCTTGATCACCCACATAGGTTATGATTTATTATTGATTCAATTTATGATATACGTTGAGTTAATTAGTTCATTTATCTTCTATGCTATATACTGGATGCTTTGATCCTTTGTATGTTTCTGTCTATGAAGATCTCCTTTAGGACATCATGGGGAAGCTGTGGGAAGTGCTGAAATGATCTCTAAATCATCTAGGAGAAGTGAATGGTCGAAGGAACTGAAAAGGAATTCATCACTCATTTTGATTAAATGGTAAGTGACCTCTCTCATATTGTTTGTTTCAGTTAATTGTAAGCAAGGAAATGTAGCAATTATTTCTTGTTTGTTACTAGATTTATCTAAGGTCTAGGGAGATTCGTCTTATCTGCAAGAGGCATTACTCAGCCTAAAAAGTTATAAGGATAGAGAGGCCTGAGCACTCTCATATTCTAAAGGCTACAAGGTTGGAATTTTAGGACTTGGAAAAGCCAGGAGGGTCGAACCTAATAAGTCAGATGACCTGGAGTGGCACAGACCAAGTGTGTAAGTAAGGGAGATCTGGGCAATTAATGGCCAAGTTTCCATGATCGTTGGATGATCCTAGAGGTTCTTCCTTGGAGGTTTCTCCCCATGGGTTTCAAATTGAGCACAAATGAGGAACTACTAGGATTAAAATGCTAGGATGATGTGGCATGGTGGGCCACTAAATGGGCACATAAGTTAACAAGGAAAAAATCCCAATAACGTGAAAGCTATGAATTGCAAGGGTTCAAAGACCTATATGGGACCCAATCCATGTGGTGGACATGACAAAGGATGACATCACCTTGGACCCAAGTCTCTATGGATTCTGGATGGAGGGCATGTTAAAACTCATAGGATTAAAATGCTAGGATGATGTGGCATGGTGGGCCACTAAATGGGCACATAAGTCAACAAGGAAAAAATCCCAATAACGTAAAAACTATGAATTGCAAGGGTTCAAAGACCTATATGGGACCCAATCCATGTGGTGAACATGACAAAGGATGACATCACCTTGGACCCCAGTCTCCATGGATTCTGGATGGAGGGCATGATAAAACTCATAGGATTTAAGTTCCAAGGTGACTTGGAGTGTGGGTCCCATTTAGTGGGATAAAAATTGTATGGTGTGAATGCGTTTGGGTATGGGAAAAGGGGATGAATAGCTTTAACGTGAGGTGTGTAATGCCACGTACCCTAGAATATTGTCCCTAGAAGTTTTAGTGGGGAGCAATTTCAAGACCCATTTGGATTTAACTCATAAAGTGACATGGCCATGGAGAGCTCGCACCCACATACATTGCATGCATTGCATATGTGTTGTAGGTTAGTTCACATGGACCACATAAATATGAATATGTGTGACCCAGTATGAGTGGGTCGACAACTGCCACTTGGCATGACTTGATGCATGTATCAGACAACCACATGGGTATCAAGTGGCACGTTAAATGATGTGGCACTATTTGATTGGCTAGTTTTTAAGTGACCATATATTTTGACCTAGATGCCAAATCGAAGAAAATTTTATATCATTGGAAAATTCTCGATGAGACGAACACAATGGTATCATCTGTGTTAAGTTTTAAGAAGGTAGAAAAGGGTCAAGAAAGAAAAATAATATTTAGACCCGATTTCCATGATTATACCTTGGAGGTTAGGTTAGTTTAGTAATTTTCTCCTTCTACCCTTAGTTGGGGTTGGGGATAGTATGCTCCAAGATTCTAGAGAATAATAATAATAAATTTTCAAACTTCTATGTTATTTATGTGGAGTATAAGGATTAATTTCAAACTTTTTAGTTACTTGGGAACTTTGTTCTAGGTTCATTAAATATTGATGGCATATATAAGTATAATTTGTGAAATAAAAACTATGTTGTCACTTATGGTTTGTGCAATATAAACTAGGTTTGCATTGTAATGGATTTGATACCTCTTAATCTATGATAGATCTATAATTAAAATGGATTTTCACTAAATAGATATATGCAACTTCCAAATTTTACAAAATATTTTTCAAACCCAAATTTTAAATAGATTTGTATTACTAGCATAAATAGAATTTTTTTAAGAGAAAAAAATGGTAAAATAAATAAAAAAACTGGATTTTTAGAGTGATCACATGAAAATAAAAAAGAAAAATAAAAGAAAGAGTGCATTTTAAAAAATAGATAATTTCAATTCCTTCGAGTAATTTTTATTTTTAAATTTAATAATTTTTTTGATCTGGATTTAAACAGGAACGCAACAAATTACAGAGATAACCATATACAGAAAGATGCAGCAAAAATAATACTTCATTTCATTAATGGAAAATATTGAAATATGCTTACAACCAGAAATGGAAATAAACCAGCTATGGCGATGGTAGCTTATCTCTGAGAAGAGATGTGGTGGCTACATGCCTCTGAACTGTGTTACAATGAGGCTCGAAGGCCTATTTATTGTTGAGAAACAATGGAAAACCCTTAACATTCGAAAACCTAACCCTAGGAGATGAAACGCCAAATAGTGGGCCTCGTTTGGGTAAATTGGTACATCAACTTCCCGGGGTCGTAACTTTGGCATACGATCTCCGTTTGACGCGTACAATAGCTCGTTAGAAAGATCTATCCGAGCAATACCACTTTGGGAAGGGCATCATCGGTCCATGGACCCATGTTGCCCCTAGATTTCCCAAAAAACGTCGTTTAGGGCCTCAAAACGGCTCCAGAAGTTCAGGACCCGAAAAACTGCTAAAAATAGTAAGTTGTGCTACAATTAACGAAACTGAAAATGCTGAGAGAAACAATGGTGGGGGTCTAGGTGGACTTGGCAGGTGGCCACCAATATCCACTTGGATCATTCCTCCCCCCTTAGGAAGCAATGGTCGGACCCATTGCGTTGAGTTCCTCCATGAGATGAGGAAACTTTTGCTGAACTTGTTCCCTGGCGAGCCACTTGCCCTGCTGAAGGAGTTGGCCTGCTTTGACAACTCGATACAGTTGGATATTCTGTTGGTGAGTGTTCTTGATCTATGTGTCCATGATACGATCAGTTGCAGCTTGTTCCATGCCTGGATTTAATTCTGTGGGTTTGAGCTGTTCTGCAATGTTGGATGTGTCTAGCAATGGTGGAAAGTATGGCCGAAGGTGGTCCACATTGAACACTGGGTGCAGGCCAAGGAATGGGGGAATGCTGAGCTAAAATGCATTGTCTCCCATAGCCTTAGTAATGGTGTAAGGACCATATCGGAGTGGTCTCAATTTCCGATAGGCTCCAGTAAGGCATTCCTTTTGCAAATGTAACCAGACTTTTTCGCCCACCTGAAACTTGTGTGGCACCCGATGTTGATCATGTCGCTGCTTGTACTTGGCATTTGATTTCTCAAGAATGTCATGGACCTGCTGGCGAATATGTTGGATGCACTCAATGAAGCTGGTGGCCTTATCTGTTTCGAACTGGACATGAGCTGAATTTATGTGAGTAGCTACAAGTGGCATGGCCACATCAATGGGGCATAGTGGTTGGAATCCCAAACCCACCTGAAAAGGGCTATGGCCAGTGGAGCTGTGAAGAGCTCGGTTGTAGCTGTGCTGAACATAGGGGAGGCTCTCGTCCCATGTGCGTGGATGCTTTGAGTTATACATGCACAGAATGTGCACAATCATCCTATTGACAACCTCTGTCTGGCCATCAGTTTGAGGATGGAAGGCTGTGGACTTCGTGAGTTTGGTGTCCAGCATTGACCAGAGACTGGACCAAAATGTGCTGAGAAACTGACTGTCTCGATCTGAGATGATAGACTGTGGGATCCCAAAGTGCACCCACACTCGTTCAAAGAAGAGTTTAGAAGTGGTTTCTGCTGTGATATTCTTCTTGCAGGCCACCATGATGGCCATCTTTGAGAACCTGTCGACGACCACAAAAACACAGTCATTTCCATGCTTAGTGGAAGGAAGGCCTGACATGTAATCCATGGATATGGATTCCCAAGGTCGACTAGGGGTAAGCAATGGGGTATAGAGGCCGTGCTTCTTAATGGTCGGTTTGGCAATGGCACAGGCAGTACATGATCTGATGTACTTCCTAACATCCTGTCGAAGATTCGGCCAATAGAAATAATTTTGCAGTACTGCCACTATTTTCTTGACCCCGAAATGCCCAGCAACCCGATTGTAGTGTGCTTCCCAAATCATATTGGCACGCTCACTTGAAGGAACACAAAGGTGACCCAGGTGGCATAACAGGGCATCCTAGAGGTGAAAATCTGGAACATGCCGACCCTCCAAGAGTGTCTGGTATGTGTGGCCAAATTCTGGGTCGCTTTTGTAGAGAAGTGGCCAATCAGAAGTCTCGTGCCCACAAGAGTTGAGCACGGTGGTTAACGCCATGATCGGTGGTCGACTGAGGCAATCTGCAACATTATTGGTGCTGCCCTTCTTATACTTGATATTCAAGTGGAACTGTTGCAGGTATGTAGACCACTTCTGATGGCGATCATTCTGCAATTTCCCTTGGGTCTGTATGAACTGCAGGGGTCGGTGGTCTGTGTGGATGACAGTTTCCTTCCCCAAAATGTAATGCTTCCATTGTCGGCAGGCCTGTACAATGGAATGCATCTCTTTATCATAAGTGGGGTACTTCCGGACTGTGTCTGAAAGTGTTTCACTGTGATATGCCACTGGATGTCCATGTTGAGTAAGGACTGCCCCAATAGCATAGTCAGAGGCATCTGTCTCGACCTCAAATGGTTGTTGTAAATCTAGTAACGCGAGCACTGGTGCCATGCAGAGGCGATCCTTCAACTCCATGAATGCCTTCTGTTGAGATCCAGACCAAAGAATTTTGCTTTCGCCCCTCCCTTGGTGACTTGACTCAAGGGCCAAGTGATATGAGAAAACCCCAACACGAACCTGCGGTAGAAGTTGGCAAGACCTAGAAAGCTGCGGAGCTCTGTTAGAGTGGTTGGAGATGGCCAATCCCGAATGACTTGGATCTTGGCTGGATCGACATGCACCCCCTATTCATCAATGATGTATCCCAGATACTGAACCTGGGTCATACCAAAAGTGTATTTCTCCAAATTGGCACATAGCTTGTGTTGCCGTAGTGTTTGGAGAACCTGTCGGATGTGGTGGAGGTGCTCTTCCCAACTCTGGCTGAAGATCAGAATGTCATCCAAGTATACTACTACAAAGGAGTTGGTGAATGGCCGCAAGATGTCATCCATTAGCCTCATGAATGTTGCAGGAGCATTCGTCAATCCGAAAGGCATAACCAACCATTCGAAAAGGCCCTCCTTGTATTTGAAGGCAGTCTTCCACACATCAAAGGGTTCGATTGGTACCTGGTGATATCCTGACTTCAGATCGATCTTGCTGAAATATTTTGCCCCCTTTAGTTGGTCCAGGAGGTCATCAATCCATGGGATCGGGTACCTATTACGGACAGTGAACTTGTTCAGCGCCCGATAGTCAATACAGAGTCTCCATGTCCCATCCTTTTTCTATACCAACACGATCGGGCTCCCACAAGGCGATGAACTCGAACGGATGTGACCTTTCTGTAGGAGCTCCTGAATCTGCCTCTTGATTTCATTGTTCTCCAGAACGGAGCGCCGATAAATTGGTCCATTGGGTAGCGGCACACCTGGGGTCTGATCGATGGAGTGCTTGACCTGACAGTGTAGAGGAACCCCTGCAGGGGAGGTGAAGATGTCCTCGTACTCCTCGACAACCTTGTCCATCTGTAGTTGTCGTGCAGAGGGACCCCGTCTGGAGGCCGCGGCCACCGTCTTCTTCTTTCCTTGAGGGCGTATCATCAGGAAAACAAATTTCCTGGTTTTGGAAATGATCTTACTACATTGTTTTGCAGTAATCAAAGAGATGGCGGTAGGTGGTGATACCTCTGGTATCCTGTACAACTTATTTCCCAATGTAATAATAACAGCACGGGACCTTGATTCATACACAGCATGTCGCTTCCACAAGTATGGCTATCCTAATAATACATCACAAACTTCAAGGGGAGCAATGTCACACAATACCTCATCCGTGAAGGGCTTGATGTTGTATGGAAGGCGACACTGCTGGCTCACGCGAAGATCTCGTCCTTGGTGAAGCCACCCAATGGTGTATGGTTGTGGATGTGCTGTGGTCAGTAAGCCAAACCGCTTCACGACCTCTGCCGAAATGAGGTTCTTTTGACTCCCGCTATCAACAATGAACTGTATCGGGGAGCCCTTTACCCACATCTGGGAGTGGAAGAGATGCTCCTCCTCCTCTGGATCTTCGGGTTCATTTTTCTGGATCTTGGCGGTAGCAACAGTGGCATTGGGATCCGCATCAATGATCTGCTTCCCTTTTTCATTCCCCTTATCGGGTTCTGACTCAGAGTTGGAACATGCATCTGATTCTGAAACCTTTATCTCAGCCACCAGTGACTGCTTGGCCCGACACTCACTTGTGTTGTGAGTGGAGCTCTTATGGAACTCACACCATTTTCCAGTGTCCTTTTTCGGCTTCGCGGCGCTGTTCTTTGCTTGCAGCTTCGGCGGGTTGTCTTGGGTTGTCCCGCCTTGGCTTTGTCCTTTGTTCTGTGGTTTAGGGGCACCTTTCCCCTGCTTTGGATTGGCAGATCGAAAGTCTCGCTTCTTTTGTTTAAACTTTTGCTCGACCTTGACGGCATATTGGTATGCTGCGCCGAGCAAGGAGATGTTCAGGAATTGTATTTCTTCTTGGATGTACTTGTGCAGGCAGCCACGGTATTTGAGTATCAAATGTTGCTCTGAATCCTTGATACCTAACTTTGTGCGAAGGGTATGGAAAAGATTGGTGAACTCCGGCACGTCTTGGTCCATTCCCTACCGCAGCGTGGTCCACTTTATGTATTCATCCTCATAGCTTCCGACAGGGTAGTACTGCTCCTTGATGGCATCCCGGAATGAATTCCAGGTGGATGTGGCTGAAAATAGTGAGCCAGTACTTTCATCCTTTTGCTCGCAGTAGGTTTCCCACCAGTCCTTGACGTGGGGGGCTACTTTGAGAAGAGCGAAAACAATCTTTTCCCGACTCGAAAATTCATGAACAGAAAAATAAACCTCTAGCAGATTTAACCTTTTATCTACGGCATCTGTGTCTATCTGACGCTCGAATATGGGGATTTCAAAATTAACTCGTTCCTTAAAGGGCATGGCATTTCCAGAGTAGCTGCTGGAAGCTGATGCGTCGCTTCTGGGTAGTCGCTGAAGGATCGGGGCAAAGCTGTCCATCATCGCATTCCGTTGTTGCTCAAGGGCTTCTTCGAGCAAGATTTTGATGGGATCTCCTGCCCCCTCGTCTTTCTTCTCATCCACCATGGGAGGCCGTCGGGATTTGCGAGGCTGGTCTTGCAAAGGTTCGACCAGTTCAAGCCCTAACTCATATCCCGACCTTGTTGGGGACATGCAAAGAAAAACAAAGAAAAAGCAGACCGCTCTGATACCACTGATCCGGATTTAAACAGGAACGCAACAAATTATAGAGATAACCATATACACAAAGATGCAGCGGAAATAATACTTCATTTCATTAATGGAAAATACTGAAATATGCTTACAACCAGAAATGGAAATAAACTAGCTAGGGCGATGGTAGCTTATCTCTGAGAAGAGATGTGGTGGCTACATGTCTCTGAACTGTGTTACAATGAGGCTCGAAGGCCTATTTATTGTTGAGAAACAATGGAAAACCCTTAACATTCCAAAACCTAACCCTAGGAGATGAAACGCCAAACTGTGGGCCCCGTTTGGGTAAATTGGTACATCAACTTCTCGGGGTCGTAACTTTGGCATACGATCCCCATTTGACGCGTACAATAGCTCGTTAGAAAGATCTATCCAAGCACTACCACTTTGGGAAGGGCATCATCAGTCCATGGACCCATTTTGCCCCTAGATTTCCCAAAAAACGTCGTTTAGGGCCTCAAAACGGCTCCAGAAGTTCAGGACCTGAAAAACTGCTAAAAATAGTAAGTTGTGCTACAATTAAGGAAACTGAAAATGCTGAGAGAAACAATGGTGGGGGTCTAGGTGGACTTGGCAGGTGGCAACCAATATCCACTTGGATCATTTTTTGTTATAAATTATAATCGTAAAATTTTTAATGATAACATTAGAAAAAAAAATAATGAAAAATTTTCATTAGAGATTTTAGAAAAATCAAATTTGAAACTTAATTTAAAAAAGAAGAAGGAAAAAGCTAAAAAAATCACATAGAGTTTGGCCACCTAGTAACTCACTCAGAAATAAAATGATTAAATGATTTGAATAAATAGAAACCCCAAACACGTTTTAATTAACTCAAAAATTTGAATAAATAAAAATCCTAAAAACCTTTATGTAATGCAGAGATAAAATGAATTCAATAAATGATAACCAAAATCACCTTTAATTTCTTGATCATAGCAGAGGACCAATGCTTTTGTTTAGCCAATCCCTCCCAAACTGTGCACCGCAACAATGGGCACCTCTCTCTTGAGTGAAATCCTCTTCAAGTTACACTTATCTTTCTCTAGTCCCACTACAAATAAGACTTTACTAACCCATCCTAAATACAAGGAGCCTCATCCAAAGCTCCATCAAACCCATCATCTTCACCCATAAGGATCATAGCATTGTCAACAAGAATGTCATTAAAACACACATAATTGAAGATGGTTTCGTTCACCTATTGCTCATCCATTGATCCCAACTCGTACAAATGATGAAAACTCTTCAACTCTATTATGAGATTCTTCGATTGGGGAGCCATCTAGTATTGAAGGAAGCAACAGGTCTCCTCCACCATGTGGATTTGAAATATATATTTGACTTGTTAAATATATTAAAACAATTGGTTGTCCCCTCTTTCATCAATTCAATGAATATGTAATATGGTGGTCAAGAATTGCTCATAAATTGGAGTTTTTCGGGTGGGGATTTTCATATTAAGAAAACACATATTTAGATGTGTTTGAATAAGGTTCTAAGAAAAATATCATCTAAGAGAAATCATAAGCACCATCTACATGAGTTGTTGAATCAAATATATCCATTTTATGGCTCTCTCTTAATAGAAAAAGTTTCTTCTGAGAAGATCCTCTAGTACCTGCTAAAAATTTCATGAGCCTAATTGGATCATTATATTGTTTTTCATCCATATCGATACATTTGGAGTGGAAAAAGTGGAGGAATCAGCTCACGGGACCCTTTTTATCAGCGGGAGCCAGTTTGGCGAAACAGGGTCTGAAACCTTCTAGGAGCGTTTTGAGGCATCAAATGATGCTTTTTTGGGGTAAAATTTTTTTGCCAGTGTTTTTCACCATTTTGTGTTATTATACACACAAAGAGCTTTTCAATGGCGCAAGAATCACGTCAGTTGGAGTCTGTATGCAAAAGTTATGCCACTTAGAAATTGACCTTCCTGTTTTCATACCTATAGTTCGGGAGGACGCCGCGTCAGCCCCCATTATTCATGGAAAAGGGGCTAGCCACATGTTTTTGATGTAAAATACTCTAGAAGAGTATATTTTTTAACTATAGTTAAGAGTTGATGTAGTCAAACTTAACCACTAGTCGACTATCAGGCTGTGTTATAACCTGGCCACTAGGAGGAAGAGGCATTCCATTCTTTCGAGAGAATTTTGTGCCATAGTTGAGTAAAGATAGGAAGGAGAGATAGGAGGTATAGCACATAGAGGGGATATATGCACTATAGCAGCCCATGGGCCACAAACATTACTTCTTGGTATATGCAACCATACTTCTAGACAGAGAAAGAGGGCAAAGCGACCTCACCTTCCAGCTGGGTCTTCTCCCGAAAGGGTTTCCCAAAGAGCATATCTTGTGTATTATGTGTGTGTGAGCTTATTTTGTCATTCTCTACTTTTCTGCTTGATTTACTTTTACATGCATGAAATAATTAAATTTAATTTTACAGATCTAAAAATTAAATAAAACTGTTATAGTGTAGAATCTCAATCTTTTAATATAATATTATTAGATTTGTTGTGACAAACTATCCAGTGGAATATCCATGACAGTTTACGGATCATTTTTGTTGGGATCATGAAACACAGAGAGAAGTGGTGATGTCTAAAGACATCATTGGTAGGATCCCACTAGCAACATGGACCAATTTACTTGGATTCTTTCCACATTTAAATATGTCACATTAGAGATGAATATCATGGGAAAACCATGGGTTTTCATAAATCGGGAGTCTCAAAACTACGAGTAACATGAACGAGTCAAGTTTACCTGAACCACTCCAATAATCACCCATGAAACTTGACTCGGGGAGATTATCTTGGTGACACTCACATTTTTG
Organism: Pinus tabuliformis; assembly: GCA_031772625.1. NCBI lineage: Eukaryota > Viridiplantae > Streptophyta > Pinopsida > Pinales > Pinaceae > Pinus > Pinus tabuliformis. Next base: position 93,134,519 of record CM062817.1, read on the forward strand.
TTGAAGTCCATTTAAAAAAGTTACCATCTACTTGAATACATGTGTAATTATTCATTGTATCTTCCAGTTATCTAGAACATTTTTTCATGTACATGGTTCATCAACCATCTCACATTTCCCCCCTCAAGCTAGGATAACAATACACCTACCACTCTGGTACCTATCCAAGTGGACCATTCCACAACTTGATGACCCCATGCACCATTTCTCTACATGTATGCCTTATGAAAGTATTAAGGCCTTACAACAACATGTAATTTTATGCAACAAGTATGCCTGAACAATAGATATTAAAATTCCCTAGGAAATTGATCGGATAATGATATCTAAGACAATTAATAAGGTATTACAGACTCATGTGCATGGATTTGTCTATGTTATTTTATGAAATGGATCGATAAGATTGTGAAATACACAGACAATGAGGCAGTAAACAAAAAAATAATAATAGACAACACATAACACAACAAATTTAATAAGGAGTTCACCCAATACTCATGGGCTACATCTCCTTGTCCAGCCTTCAGTGGTGGCCTCTCTATTATGTCTTCAAGCAGAGTTTTTACAATAGTATGAACTCAATTTGAGACTCAATACACAACAGATGCAACAACAAGAGCTTTGCTTGAACCTCTCAAGACTCTTTGAGTACACAGACTCCCTCAACGCTCTCTGCCTCTGTCCTAGCTCTATCTCGGCACTGCTTGCAATACTATCTCCTCTGTTTGCTCTCTGTCTGTGGCTTTAAATCCAATCTGGGCTGCCTGTTTGTTTCAGCTCCTCGGCTTTCAGTCTCTCGGGCCTCTACCCACTCAAATCCCTCTTCCATCATTACACAATCATTACATAATGCCTAAAGGGGAGGTGGCCACCTATTCTGCAACGTAAGAGTGCCTGGGTCCCTTGAAATCCTTCGGAATCCAAAACATGGTCGTTTTCTACTTTCAACAGGAAAATGCATTCACGACTGTGAAATTCTACCAAAACACATTTCAATTCGGACTTCAAAAGTCCTTAAATATGGTCTATTCCCCTATCGGGTCCGTCCTCAATCGCTATCACAAGTCACTTCGGCCTTGCTCCAAGGTTCCCCTTTGTATTTTTGAAATACATTAAAACTGCGAAAATGCATTAGAAATGGATTTTATCCAGACTTGAAACAATATATAATAGCCTTAAGGAACCCTTTCGGGTCCAGCTTATCGCATCAGCGCTTCACCCCTTGTATTTCATTTAATGAACTAAATACGCAAAATACATTGGAAATGCCTTTTTTGCGTCTTATGCAATAATATTTATATAACCATCGGGTCCAGTTCATAGGATCGCAGATGTGTCAGTGTATATGGCTGCTCCTCTTTGTAGCCCCTATTACGATATCACGATGCAATGATCACAACCGCACATTGCAATAACCCCGAGCTGTTGTAAGCGCTCTTGTGATCTCCAATAGTGATCCTGCGATGCAACATGGGTCGTTGATCTGTGCGCTTGATCAATGGTCCTAGCTGACTCCACCAATCACTGTCACAGGTGTTATGTAGTCTGCAACGATATTTGCTATCTGCCTATGTCAATTGTGATTGCTGATCAGATATGGACCGTTGATCAGCTAGATCTGACAATTACTATGAATTCACTTGTTCCGCCTCTGATACTCTGTTTTTTCACTGTTTTCATGTGTTTTCTCTGGTTTTTGCCTCCCGATAGTGTTTTTCCACCATAATAATGGCTCTTAGCATGTGATTGTTTGGATATTTGGCATGAATTTAAGAGATTTCAAGACTTAGAGTGTGTTCTTGGATCCTTTTGGATCACACCTTCCCACTCAAAAAGGCTTTTGGACCACCAAAAGTTGGTTTTCAAGCATCGCTCAAGTGAGGATACAACTGCCTCACTTGCCCAATCTTTATCCATTTTGCATTGCTCAGTTTTGAACCTTTGAGCCCGATTCTAAGGTACTCAACATCCCCTCTGCGTGTGGTTCTCACCTTCCTATCCAAAACTATATCTTCCTGCAGCTCATTGAGATATTCAGGAAATAGATCATCAATGGAAGGCAATTAACTTTGCTCTTCGGGGTCTTCGATTAATGAAGGTTCAAATAGTCTTAATTTTTCTGCATTTACCACTGAATAGATGTGCATTTATGCTGGCAGATCAAGGTGGAAAGCGTTCTCACCAATTTTCTCAAGTACCTTAAAAGGCCCATACTTTGTTGGCTTCAACTTCTTTCCTTCACCTTACATCCTGTCTTTGCTAATATATAGCCAGACTTGATCACCAACTTGGAAGCTGTGCTCCACCCGATGTTTATCATGCCTTGCCTTATACTTGGCTTGGCTCTTTTCCAGCTGTTCCTGCACTGCCTGTTGAATTTCTTGGATCTGTTCAATGAATTTGGTTTCATTGTCCACATCACTATGTCTAGCAACTGCTATGTCTTTTTCAAAGACAAAATCCAAGGGAGATCTTGGTATAAAACCAAAACAGGTCTCAAAAGGAGATCTCTGTGTATAAGAATGTTTAGCATGGTTGTAAGCATGTTTCACATAACATAAATGTTCATCCCAAAGCTTGGGATGCTTGCTACAATAACCCCTGAGCAATTGGATCATTGTCCTGTTGACTACCTCTGTTTGGCCATCTCTTTGTGGGTGAAAGGCTATGCTTTTCTTTAGTCTGATGTCCATCAATTCCCACAGACTTGACCAAAAATTCCCAACAAATCGGGAGTATTGATCAGATACTATGGAAGTGGGTAACCCAAAATGCACCCAGACATGCTGAAAGAACAACTTCATTGTTTGTTCAAATGTAATCTGCTTATTACAGGGTATTAAAATACACATTTTACTGAACCTGTCCACAATAACATATAAATAGTCATGTCCCTTTCTAGATTTTGGCAACCCCCCTGCAAGTGGAGTGTACAAGCCTAGTTTTCTATTATCGAGCTTGCTTTTAGCACACATGGTACACCCTCGTACATATCTAGAAACTGTTTCATGCATTTTTTGCCAATATCAGTATCTTTGCAGCTGTGCAACTGGTTTACTCACACCAAAATGACCTGATACCAGAGAAGTATGTGCCTCCCTAATTATGTTAACTCTTTCTATTTGTGGAATGCATAGCTTTCCCAAATGATACAAGAGTTGGTCCTTAACATAGAAATCCAATTCTTCTAACTTCTTGACATTACTTAAAGTTGCATATACATCTTTAAAGTCTATATCTTGAGCATATTATTCAATGTAGCTTTCATGCATTACTGAGTTATGCTTAAGTACAGTACATGCATTTATGATTGGTCTGGATAACATATCTACAACTTTATTGTGTATGCCCTTTTTTATATCAAATGACTAAATGAAACTGTTGTAGGAAACCCATCCACCTATAGTGTCTTGATTGCTGCAATTTAGTTTGTGAGTGAAAATACTGAAGTGGTTGATGATCAGTATGTATTATTTTTTCTTTGCCCATTAAGTCATGTTTCCACTTCTTCACACTCTGAACTAATGCATACAATTCTTTATCATATGTAGGATAATTAACTACTGCAGAATTAAAATTCTTAGAATGGTCACATATGGGTTTACCATGTTGCATCAACACTGCTCCCATGGCATAGTCCTGGCATCTGTTTCGATCTCAAATTGGTTTTGAAGATTTGGCAATGCTAGTACTGGTGCTATACTAATTTTTTCTTTCAAGGTGTCGAAGGCTTTCTGCTATTTGCCTCCCCACTGAAACACCTTGTTCAATCTTGTCAAAGCATGTAAGGGAGCTACAATTAAGGAAAAGTTAGCAATAAACTTTCTCCAATATTGTGCTACCCCTAGGAAGCTTCTAACTTCTGTAGAAGACTTGGGTTTAGGCCAGTTTACAATGACTGCAACCTTAGAGGGATCTATCTTCAATTCACCACCCCCTACAATATGACCCAAATAATTAAATATATTTTGCCAAATTCACACTTTGATAATTTAACATAGAGATTTTCTTTTTTCAAAACATCTAGAGTCTGCTTTACATGCTTCAAATGTTCTTCCAATGTTTTAGTGAAAACAAGAATGTCATCCAATTATACAATTACAAAATCATCAATAAAAGGCCTGAGTACATCATTCATAACTCTCATGAAAGTGGCAGGAGCATTAGTTAAGCCAAAAGGCATAACTAGCCATTCATACAACCCTTTCTTTGTTTTGAAAGCAGTCTTCCATGCATCTTGCTCTGCTACTCTGACTTGATGGTAACCACTACGCAAGTCCAACTTGGAAAAGTAGACAACTTCTTTCAACTGATCCAATAGATCATCAATGCGAGGAAGGGGATAATGATTCTTGATCGTTATTTTATTCAGTGCTCGGTAATCAATGCACATCCTCCACGAACCATCTTTTTTCCTCACCAACACGATTGGAGATCCACATCATGATGTGCTTGGTCTTATGAATCCTTTCTCGAGCAGCTCCTGTACCTGCTTCTTGATTTCTACATTCTCTAAAGTGGATAATTTGTACATTTCGATGTTAGGCAATGGAGCATCTTACCGGAAATTAATATCATGTACAATTTCCCTTTTGGGTGGCAGACCTTTAGGTTCTTGAAATAGGATATCATATTCTGAAACAACTTTTTCTAAATCAGCTTGTTGTTTAGCATCACAGCCTTCAAATACATTGGTTTTATCATGTTTCTTTTCCTTTACAACCATCAGTAAAAATTTCTTGCATGAATTTACAATTCTTTTCATCTGCCCTGAGTTTATGAGAGTATAATTATTCTTGAGTTTATGAGCTCTTACAATATATTAGATTCCATCTTTAATGAGTTGATACTTATTTTCAACTTTATAGAAAATTTCTTTTCTATCATACAAGTAAGGACTTCCTAAAACAATTCCACATATATCCAAGGGAACGATATCTAACTCAACCTCATCTACAAATGCTGACCTAAAAGAAAACCGAAGTTTACATTGTCTAGTCACTTGTAGCTTTTCTTTATCACATACCCAACTTAATGGATATGGCTTCTTGTGAGGTGTGGTTAGTAGTCCCAGCTTCTTTACAATTGCTTCAAAAATTAAGTTTATTTGTGAGCCACTATCAAACAAAGTATCGATCTTTTGGTGCTTGGAAATAACTCTAATATGAAAAATCTCATGTCTTTTCCTCTCATTTTCTTCGCTATCAAAAGTTTGTGCATAATTACTAGTAGATGCTTAAGAATTTTTACCTTTTATACCTATGGTTGCGATTGTTGTTTCATCACCTGAGTTTGACCCCAAATCTTTTTGTGTAGCAGCAACAATGTTCTTCTTCTTGCCATCGAACTTCTTGGGTTTCAGCTCTGGATGCAAAGACCAAAAATGTTCATCATCATGTCCATCCTTCTTGCAGTGAGTGCATGAAGGTTTGGCCTTTTGTACAACATTTTCCTTCCTCTCTTTCCATTTCTGCTTCCTCTTTTCCTTGTTCTTGCTTGTGGTGGGTTTTGATGATCCCCCAATCTCTGGGTTCACATTCTTGCCTCTAGTCTCTAGATGGGTAGCCTGAACAGATACCTCATCTATGCTATTAGGGTTAAACATGAGAATGGTGTGCCTCAAATAACTGTGTAGACCACCTATATACTTTAGCAAAGTTTCAGGTGAGTCTAAATAAATGCCTATAATCAAAGCTCTTTTTCTAAATTCTTGGGTGTAGCTTTGTACACTTTGCCCTTGTAATTGGCGAAGAGTTTTCCAACTCACCATAGCTTGCTGCATATAAGCTAGTGGATAGAATTGTTTTTTAATTACAGAAACAAATTTACTCCAGATAGAAAGAATTTTACCAAGCTTCTTCAAGTCAGCTTGTGTCCTGCCTTCCCACCATACCAAGGCAGTTCCTCCAAGGCATAGGCTAGCTAGCTAAATTTTACTCCTATCTGAATCAATATTCTGCACCCTCCAATACACATCAATATGTCTAATCTAGTTATCTAGCTTCTCTGCATTTAATTCTCCATCATATATTGGCAAATCAAATTTAACATCTAATTTAATCAAAGATGTTTTCTTCTTTTTATTTTCAAGGCTATCAGGAGGTGTGGATAGAAGAGCCTCTTTTCCTTTCCCTTTGCCTTTAAAATGGCCATCTAGAAGGGATTCTTTGATTCCTTTGTCTTGTTTGGAGGTTGAAGAATCTTCACCTCGACCTTTCTTAAATTCTTGACACATTTCTTCTGCCATGGCTCGCATGGTCATGAAACTGCTCACGAACTGAGAGTCTGATTCCAAGGGATTTTCTTCTGCCATTTTCCTCCTAGGATAGACTCTACCAATTTCTGGGTTAGTTTCTACCAGTTCTCCTTCTCCTAATTTGAGCTTTGACCTAGTTATCATTCACCAATCCAGCACAAGCTTGTCTAACCTTAGTAAACCTATAGCTCTGATACCACTTGATCTAATAATGAGATTTAAGACAATTAATAAGGTATTACAGACTCATGTGCATGGATTTTTCTATGTTATTTTATGCAATGGATCAATAAGAGTGAAAAATACACAGACAATGAGGCAGTAAACAAAAAAAACATAATAGACAACACATAACATAACATTTAATAAGGAGTTCACCCAATACTCTTGGGCTACATCTCCTGTTCCAACCTTCAGTGGTGGCCTCTCTATTATGTCTTCAAGCACAGATTTTACAATAGTATGAGCTCAATTTGAGACTCAATACACAATAGATGCAACAACAAGAGCTTGGCTTGAACCTCTCAAGACTCTCTGAGTACACAGACTCCCTCAACACTCTCTGTCTCGGCACTGCCTACAATACTGCCTCCTCCATTTGCTCTCTGTCTGTGGCTTTAAAGCCAATCTGGGCTGCCTGTTTGTTTCAACTCAGCTTTCAGTCTCTCGGGCCTCTGTCCACTTGAATCCCTCTTCCAACGTTACACAATCATTTCATAACATCTAAAGGGGAGGTGGCCACCTATTCTGCAACGTAAGAGTGGTTGGGTCCCTTGAAATCCTTCAGAGTCCAAAACATGGTCATTTTCTACTTTACACACATAAATGCATTCATGACTGTGAAATTCCGCCAAAACAAAGTTCAATTTGGACTTCAAAAGTCCTTAAATATGGTCTATTCCCCTATCGGGTCTGTCCTCAATCGTTATCGCAAGTCGCATCGGCCTTGCTCCAAGGTTCCCCTTTGTATTTTTGAAATACGTTAAAACTGTGAAAACACATTAGAAATGGCTTTTATTCGGACTTGAAACAATATATAATAGCCTTAACGAACCATTTTGGGTCTGGCTTATCGCATCGAAGCTTCATCCCTTGTATTTCGTTTAATGAACGAAATATGCAAAATACATTGGAAATGCCTTTTCTACGGATCTCAAATCTTATGCAATAATATTTATATAACCACTGGGTCCGGTTCATCGGATCACAGATGTGTCGGTGTATATGCCCGCTCTCCTGTGTAGCCCCTATTTCGATATTGTGATGCGAATGATCGCAATCACACATCGCGATAACCCCGGGCCGTTGTAATCGCTCTTGTGATATTCGATAGTGATCCTGCGATGCAACATGGGCTGTCAATCTGCATGATTGATCGATGGTCCTAGTTGACTCCACCTATCACCGTCGCAGGTGTTATGTAGTCTGCACTGATATCCGCTCTCTGCCTATGCTGATATTGATTTTCGATCATATCTAGATCGTTGATCGACCAAATCTAATGGCTACTGTGCATTCACTTGTTCCGTCTCTGATACTCTGCTTTTTTCATTGTTTTCACGTGTTTTCTCTAGTTTTTGCCTCCCGATAGTGTTTTTCCGCCATACTAAGGGCTCTTCGCATGTGATTTTTTGGATCTTTGGCATGAATTTAAGAGATTTCAAGACTTAGAGAGTGTTCTTGGATCTATTTGGCTCATAAATACACCTCCCTTGGACCAAAACCCTTAGGGTTTCCACACACCACTAGTGGTATCACACCACTTTGGCTCTCATTGCAGGTTGGCTCATTCACTATCCTTAAACCATTGATTCCATCTCCATTTTCCCATCAAAAACACTAAGTGGCTTAGCTAGATCTATGTTGACACACCTCCTCACTTTTCTCCTTCCTCTTTCTTCCATCATGAATGACGCCCCTATTCATATTCTAAGCCATCTAGAGCCCCAAAGTCCATCCATATGAACCATCATCATTTTTTTCCTCACACTCCAACTATTTCTACCAAAAAATGTATTCTCTCTCCACCATTCGCTTTGTGGACTGATTTTTCTTTGGTACCTACTCCAAATCTTCTCTCTTGCACCTTGCATGACTTTTTGCATACATACTTGTTGACGGGCCTTTTGGACAACATGTCAAATAGGGGATGTGGTCTGGAATGAATTTATTCACATAGCCTAGGCCATTTAAATATCCACTCCCGAAGAGTGTAGAGGTTATATTAGCTAGTGAATATCTTCCTCTTACAAAGAAAAGAAAGTAAGAAAATCCTAATGTAATCCTAAGATTATATGTGCATGAACTAAAGTTAATGTTTTTTATTACCGATTTACCTAACTAGTCCATGATACAACAATAGAGTTAGTAATGTACAATTACTAAAATAAAATGAATAATATCATATACAAATTATACAAGGAATATAATAAAAAAGCAAGAAACCCAAACTTACACAATTGGAAAAACAATACAAAAGAATGTTTTTTGTTCTACTTACACAATGTTGTGTATTATTTTTTTTGTAAACTTGACTGTACTTCCTATATTAATATTATCTATTCAAAATCAAATATTCCATTTATTCTAGGTGGACTTACTGTTGGGCCTCAAAATAGTCCCTATTTTCACTCCATTATTCACCAATATCTTCACATTTTACCTTCATGTCACCTCCATTCCACCTCCACATCATTACATTTACCTCATTATTGGGTCATAACTATGCTTTTCCAAAGTTTATTAATTCTTAACATTTTTAAGTGGATTTATGGCTAAACTTTAGAAAATAATATGCTTATACTTATACCTAACAATTAGAATGAGTTTGTTGACATGTGTAGGTACAAAGGAAGCTTCCAAGGCATCTTTATGTGGCCTTGAATGATCAAATTCGAATTTGATAAGATAAGCCTCATGGAAAAGATCATGATCTCATGGAGAATATCATGGACCTCATGGAGGAGATCATGGAGGATAGGGTTATGTGTCTAGATGGTTGAGAAATGTATGTAACTAAAGAGAGATTAGTGGATCATCATTATGAGTTTGTTATCTCATCCTATTGTATAAATAGGAGTGCCTCCTCCATTCCAAGGGGAGGACTCTTGGAGCATGTATCCAACTTATAATGGAATAGAATAAAGCTTAATTTTACATATATTTCCATTATGTAGTTTTAGATATAAGTTGCCTTAATGTAGTATATGGAATAGCTTGTCACTTTGTTCTTAGGAGAATTGAGCTCACTCTAGAAGGATCAAAGGAACATGTTATATCATATTAGATCTTATTTGATTTAATTGCTTAGATGTTTGAGGATTTGTTTGTGATTGATGAATGAGTTTTAAATTAGAATCTTATCAACATATGAGAGGATATCCAAGGGTCTAAGTTAGGCTCTCTCTCTCCATTTGATTTGCATGATAATTGAAATTCATTCTTTTGCTTTTATGTTTCAAGTTATTTCATTTCTTATGCTTATGAATGAATCTTAGTTTAGTTTGGATTAGTACATGAGAGGACAATCAAGAGACTAAGTTAGTCTTTCTCTCTCTTTGAATCTGAACAACAATTAAAGTTCATTCTCTTGTCTTCATTTCAATTTTCTAGTTTTATGTAATCAACGATTTCTCTATGATACTGTAGGGAAGGACAACCAGGACCTCCTTAGTTAGGAGCCTCTTCCCTTGCATATTATATTGAATCGTAAATAATTTAGTTAGACATAGAGTTAGTTGCCTACTCCTCAATATATTTTGCTGGCACCATCACAAGCTTACGAGTTTCCCTGGTCGATAATTTAATGAAGAAATTTAAATAAATAAATTGCCTAACATTTTGGCGTCGTTGCTGGGGATGGTGCTAAGGGATCAGGCATTAGGAATTTAATTCAGTACTAGTATTTTTCTTTAGAAAAACTAACTTGTGAGACCTAGTGACAGCAGGATCTTCATAAGGGAGTTCAAGTTTGAGTTTTCTGATGTTTTAGTGTTTAGCTAGTTTTAAATTTTGTCTTTTCAAAAAAAAACCCCCTGCATAAATAAAAACAAATCAAGTGATTAGTATGCTCTCTTCCTGCGCTTCGTGCGATCAGGAAGATTAGAAAATCTATTGATTTTGTTCAAATAAAAATACTCTTGCTGGAGAACTAATTTGCAAAAAGACAATAAAGAATTTTGTGAATGAAAGAAAAAAACATCTTTAAATTTTTAGATGATTTTTTTTTTTTTTAAATAAAAATTTCCACAAATAATAATAATATATGTATCATATATACACATATTATTATTAAAAAAGAAAAAAAAACTAACCATTTCTTTTGTGTTTTTAGATATTTAAAAAAAACGCAAAACATTAAATAAAAACAACAATAAAAAAAATAATAAAAAAAATTTCCCATGTAATAATAATATATATATCTCATATATATATTATTATTATTATTATTATTATTAAAAAAAAAAAAAATTGACTTTCATTCTTTTGTTTTTTTCCATGAACGATGAGATAGATTGTTATGTGGAGATATGTTGAAATCTCATTGGTTTGGACAAGTATCAAAGCATTGAAGGTTGCAAGGGATAGACAAGGCTCTTGCCGAGACTGCCATTGGAGGGAAAAGGCACAGACAAAAGCCGAGACGAGGAGACGAGAATGGCAGGCGCCAAAGGTGGATCTTCACTCCTCAAATTTGTACCCATAAGGATTCGACCACAGCACTCAGACATCACAGCCGCTGCTATGTGGGGAGTTGCTGCCAGCACCGCCACTCTCTGGATGATTCAGCCATTTGACTGGATTAAAAAGTAGCTTACTGCCAAACCAGAAGATGAAGAGAAAGCATAGAATTGTTTTCTACTCCATAAAGGATTGTAATAATGAAGAACTTGAGAAACAATCATTTTGTTTCTTTTCTTGCCTAGCTTTTCTTCTGAATAATTAGATGAATTTCTTATGGATACCTGCAGTTCCTTCTCGTCGTTGGGCATTTCTGCACTTATCCCACTCGCCATGTCCAAGCTCTGTAGTTGCTCCGGTGAATTATGCTTATTCGGGTTCGAGGTACAGAATTTTACAGTCAAACGCCGGATGGTTTATTGCGATGGTGCGTTCTACATTTTAGGGCACCTTCCTCAGGAACCGTTGGGTATTGTGGGTTTCAGCATGCCGTCAAATGTTACTAGAGACGCAGAAACGCCGGTGCCCCTACTTCTTGCGCCCTTCCCTGAAGAGCTGCTTAATGATCGCCTCTCCTCACCTCGGCTTGTCACATGCGGGTCGCGGCTACTCGTCGTTGCAGCAATGAGAGAAGGGATTCGTATTTGGGAGTTTGAGAGTGACCACCGCCGCGCCCCAATCGGTTCATCGCCCTGGACGTGGAAGGAGATTGCAAGGGTGCCTGAATCGATATGGGAGGACTTTAAGACTATGAGGTTGGAGGAGAGTAGGAGACCGCCGTGGGAGGATTTTAGGATTAACGTTTTGCCCAGCATGCAGGAATGCTTTGATTGCATAGGGGTAGGGGATCACCTCTGCCTCTTACCATGGTGGAACTGTTACATTGCCAAACTGGAACCAGAAGTAGCGCTTGTTTAGAATGGTTCTATTACAACGTCTACAGGTAGTGGGAACGAATTAAAGAACCCCACAGATGCACAAGCTATCCCATCTGGCGAAGTTCACTATCAATCAACAATTTCGGATTTCAAAGCTGCAATTCCTAGAAAATTGTTACATATGCTTAAACACTCCATATGCCTTCAATCCAGCAATTTCACAAGTTATGTGCCTTGTTTTGGGTTTACGTTTGTTTGCATTTATTTTGATTTGAATTTAGTTACATATTTTTAGTTCTAATTTCTTATTATAGATAACGTTTGTTATGTTGTTATAATATATTAATTATGTTAATATAATTGTAATTAAGATCTGATTGTATATATTTATTAGTTATGTTATTTAATTATTAATTAATGTTTGTTATAAAAATTGTATTAATATATTAATTATATTAATATATTAATATGTTTTATAATTGCATTAATTAATAGAATTATAATTTCTTGTTATTTGATTGTTGTTATGTTGGTTATGTAATTTGTTATTATGTTGTTATAAAATACAAAATACATTGTTAACAAAACAAAATACATTGTTAAAAAATAAAAATAAAAAAATTGTTAAGTGTTTTGTGATTGTTTTTGGCATAAACCAAAACTTTGATGGCATGTAAATTGAGAGAATCATGAGAATTACAAGAACTGGATGAAAGCAAAAATTAAAAAAAAAAAAAAAAATACACACTTTTCACAAAATTCACGTAGGTTTGAAAATAAATAATGGAACATTTGGAAGAATAATTTAAAAGAACATTTGGTGGATTATTTAAATGCTGACTAACTTGCTTAGAGTTGGCAAATTGATATTGTTGTATGCTTTTATAACGTACTAATCTGCAGGACACAACAAATCTATGATGCCAAACTTTTCGCTATGCACAAAAGTTAGCTGAAAAAAATAGGGAGTATTACTTTTCATGGTTATTTTTAAGAATGGATTGCTTTCAATATCATGATTAAGTCAATTTCAACACTTTGATTGTCCTTAATTTGTTTTATTTGGTATGAAATTTTTGCGTAAGAATCATGAAGAAACTGGCCATTTCTTCTAGAGCACACTTATGTTTTCTTTGTACCAAGTTTTTTTTACAGGTTATAGGATAATCAAGTGATCATAAGGAGATTACATTGTGACGACAGTTGGTCTTCCAAAGACTAAAGTCATGAAAAATTCTAAAGACAAATCCAACTCTACAACCACTCCTTTGCAACTCCCTTTTTGCAAAAGATTTTGAATTCCACCAATTGTCAAACCATAAAGCATGACCATATCCATATTCATTTTTCACAGCAAAAGTTCTTATTCATACACCATGCATTTCCTTACATCCATTCCTTACACGCTTAATGTCATTTTCCATGTCATTACCATTCCCCTTCATTTCCACAAATAAAACCCTGCTTCTATGGATATCATTGAGTCAAAGTCCTAGAGTCTAAGTATCTTTGTAAAAAACACCTAGAGGCTTGCATGCCTTAATGGCAAGTACTCTTGCCAATGAACAATGGGAGTACATTAATATCCCTTGTTCGTTGGATCTTGTAGGTGACTCGACCACGACAAATTTATTCGTACCTACAAAGATGTGTTAGGCATCCTGACTCCCATTGGAATCAATGGTGGGAGCTCTTGTGTTGGCTAGGGGCATTCATTAACGGCCACTAAGTCAACAACTTCTTGCTATGTTCAACATCGACACATTTAATCACATAGTAAGATTTGTGCCATCGAGCGTTGAAGACTTGAAGACCCATATTTTGTAGCAGATGAAGCCAATTTCCTTTCATTGTTTTTCAGTTTGTCATCACTTGAGGACAAGTCAATAAATAAGGCTGGGGGGAAATGTAACTTCTATATTTTGTATACCTTCCAAGCCTTATACATTTTCAGCCGCATTTAGCAGCAGATTCTGAACATTTAGCAGAAGATCCAACAACAGATGCAGCAACAATAAAAGATTCACTTTTTCGATTTCATCCACCATTTTCACAACCAAGTAAAGAAGACTATGAAAAACAGTCTTTGCCGCCACACATGCACAACTCTCATCCATTTTTGGAAGGGTAAGTTAAGGTATGATATTTTCTAACTTTTAACCATTAAATTCCTTGAAAAGTTAGAATAATAATTTTTGGAAAAACTTCACTTCCTTTCCCCATTTCACATAACTGCCCAAACCATCTGTTTAAGGGGAAGGATACATTTACATACATACTTTGTCACATTCATATATCACATTCTAAACCCCACTTACCTTCAAAATATATTCTCTATTACATGAGCATACAAATGGCTTTGTCAAAAGTATTTAAAAGTTAATTGGATGTCAACACAATCATGGTTGTTACCAACCATGATGCATTCCTACAAAAATACTCTGCAATAAAATCACATTATCAATATGCAAAGATCATACATTGAATGCAACAAACAAAATATGGTTGAAACACAAGAACCAACCAAGTTGTAGTTCATCAAAATAACGCTTTGCAAAAGTTAAGTAACTGATATCATGCAGAGTTTAAGCCAAAGCTCAAGTACCCAAAAGTAATGTAATAGATTGCATGAGGACATGCAATACCTTCAGTTTGGGGGTATTTTGTGCCTCAAAATAGTCCCTATTTTCACTCCATTATTCACCAATATCTTCACATTTTACCTTCACGTCACCTCCATTCCACCTCCACATCATTACATTTACCTCATTATTGGGTCATAACTATGCTTTTCCAAAGTTTATTAATTCTTAACATTTTTAAGTGGATTTCTGGCTAAACTTTAGAAAATAATATGCATATACTTACACCTAACAATTAGAATGAGTTTGTTGACATGTGTAGGTACAAAGGAAGCTTCCAAGGCATCTTTATGTGGCCTTGAATGATCAAATTCGAATTTGATAAGATAAACCTCATGGAAAAGATCATGATCTCATGGAGAAGATCATGGACCTCATGGAGGAGATCATGGAGGATAGGGTTATGTGTCTAGATGGTTGAGAAATGTATGGAACTAAAGAGAGATTAGTGGATCATCATTATGAGTTTGTTATCTCATCCTATTGTATAAATAGGAGTACCTCCTCCATTCCAAGGGGAGGACTCTTGGAGCATGTATCGAACTTATGATGGAATAGAATAAAGCTTCATTTTACATATATTTCCATTATGTAGTTTTAGATATAAGTTGCCTTAATGTAGTATATGGAATAGCTTGTCACTTTGTTCTTAGGAGAATTGAGCTCACTCTAGAAGGATCAAAGGAACATGTTATTTCATATTAGATCTTATTTCATTTAATTGCTTAGATGTTTGAGGATTTGTTTGTGATTGATGAATGAGTTCTAAATTAGAATCTTATCAACATATGAGAGGATATCCAAGGGTCTAAGTTAGGCTCTCTCTCTCCATTTGATTTGCATGATAATTGAAATTCATTATTTTGCTTTTATGTTTCAAGTTATTTCATTTCTTATGCTTATGAATGAATCTTAGTTTAGTTTGGATTAGTACATGAGAGGACAATCAAGAGACTAAGTTAGTCTTTCTCTCTCTTTGAATCTGAACAATAATTGAAGTTCATTCTCTTGTCTTCATTTCAAGTTTCTAGTTTTATGTAATCAATGATTTCTCTATGATACTGTAGGGAAGGACAACCAGGACCTCCTTAGTTAGGAGCCTCTTCCCTTGCATATTATATTGAATCGTAATAATTTAGTTATACATAGAGTTAGTTCCCTACTCCTGCATATATTTTGCTGGCACCATCACAAGCTTACGAGTTTCCCTGGTCGATAATTTAATGAAGAAATTTAAATAAATAAATTTCCCAACACTTACCTACCCGAAGGAAACCAGGTAGCCACCTATCTACATTAAACCTTGTCCAAAATTTAAAAAGGTCTTTCTCTATCCATCTAGCAGCATTATCTATACTATCTATATTGTTGTTCAAGTTAAACAAGTAAGAACTATTCATCATAGAACTTCAACAAGAATGTAACTGGAATTCTGCTTCAATCCTCATTCAAGGATATTACTGGGGTTGGCACTTTCACACTGGAGCCCAACATATCGCTCCTCTTCATGTCTTGCAGTGTTTGTTCAATTCTCCCCAGTGCCAAGTTGTTTCTGTAATTTTGCATCTAGACTGTTGCAATCTCCTTGAGGAGTTCTGCCTTAACGGGATCCTTTTCCTTGGTGTCCTCCTTTACCTCCGGTCCTCTGCTTGTTGCTTCTTCCCGATTAAGAGTCATAGCCCGGGCCACCACATTCTTCATGACCCAATACTGTTGTATTATCTATCTGAAGTGAGAGTGTCGTCCTCGAGAGTTCCCTGGGTCCAGAACCATGCCCTCCCATTCCTCTATGGGAATGCCTTGGTTCCTTATGTTGTCGTTTAGTTCTCGCTCCTAGCCAGCTATTTGAGCTCCGACTTCCACTGGGTTACCTGCCATGTAAGTGTCGATGAGGGTTTTCATGTGTTCACATCCAGTCTTTCTCCCTCTCTTTCGTTTCTCTTTGTTTGAGCCACTCACCCCCTCTACCATCTTTTTGCCTATGTCTCTCTTACCCTTCCTGGTCACCATGTTGTCTTCGTAACTGTTGTTGGTTGCTTCTTTCTTTTTACTGTCCTCCTCTCTGTACTTGGTGTATTTTGAGGTGAGACCTATCACATAACCATAACAATTATCAGTTTGATATTGTATAGACATCCAAACAATTTCCCATTTACCTGTGTCACGTTTGTTATCCCTTTCAGGGCCAGAACTAAGGCTTCTCATGGTTTTTTTTAGATTTTCCCATAACATCTCATAGTTTTCGGTTCTTCTAATTCTTTCTTCTTTTACCGTCATGTTTTTCTCACGTCGAAATCCATCACTCAGACAACACAACAAAGGCATCCACTTGGTCCCACCACCAAAATAGACTGGGTTACTGTTCCTTGTGTCATAGGGAGGTTTGGCTGTGGGGATGTTTTCCGGGGGTCTAGACATCAGTACCCTGGCCCTATTCTCCTCTGCCCCTATTGAAATTTTGTTTTTCCATTTACCTCTTTTCTCTGTTCTCCTTACTCTCAGCGACTCTTCATTTTTTCCCTCTATTTTGTCCGAGGAGTCATTATGGCCTTACTCTCTTACATTTTATTTCTTGGGGTTACTGTGGTGGAGGCCTCTCCATTCCTGGTTTCTACCCCCTCCTCTCTTGGCTTAGTCACTAGAATTTTCATTACAAATTCTATAATTTTCGTCCATCCAAGGTCCCAGGGAATACCTGGGTTCCTCCCTACCCGAATCGCTCCCTATCCTATACAAATTTCCTAGATTTTTTCATAAAGGCATCCTAATTCTTAAGATGTTGAGGGCTAGAGAAGCAACATACCAACTTGCAGAGCTAGTTTTGCTTCTATCCTCTAGCTGCGATGTCGTTCCTCAGCCACCTTTCTTCTCTTCGGTTCTCATTTCCTCCATCTGCATGCATCTGCCTATGGACTGTTTCCCCTTATGTTTTATTCCCCTCCCCTTTCTGTCCTTTCCCTTTTTGTCCACCTATCTATCATAATTACTCTCCTCGCTGATCCCTATGTCATCACCTTGGAATGGTGACCCTCCATCCTATCTTGCACTATCTCCCATTAACACTCACTTACTCCCAGCTGCTCTTGTTGTATGTCTTCTTCCCTCGTCCTGCCACTTGTTGGCGTCCTTCTGCCTGCACTCCCGCTAGCCCCCTTGCCAACCTCGCTGTCTTCCTTTCCCATCTCCGCCAACCTTCTCTCAGAGTTTGTTCCTTCCCTACCCTGTCCATCCACTTGCCCTTCCCCCTGTCCTCTCCCTCCACTTCCCACTCTTGTCCTTTCACTCACTTGGACTCTGCCTCCCACTTCCTGATCCCATCTCCCCTGACCCACTTCCTCCACAGTGCTACACCCCAATCGGGGATTACACAATGTTGTGTATTATGAATGCAAATTGAATAATTAATTTAAATTATATATGCAATTATAATTTAAATACCAATAAACTCTTAATGCAATATTTTATAAAGATAGACAACTACAAATGATGTAATCCCCTTATCCTTTTAAACAAATGCATAAATTGTTTGAACCTAGTTTTCCTATTTCACATCAAGAATTAATGAAAATGAAGATATGTATGATTATCTAATACTATCCCAGCCCAGGCAAATTAAATAACCATAACAATTCCTTTTTAAAAAAGGATCATTCAAAACTTGAAAGTTTGAAGTTGTTTAACAAGCAAGAAATAAAAGACTATATAAACATATAAATTATTATGGTGAAAGTATTAATCCCATTTGTATGCAGAACACATACTCGAGTAACCTAAATCCCCAAAAATTGTTTTAAGAATTTACATTACCTTTAAAGATAATAGTCTTAAAATATGAATACAATCAAATAATTTTAAAACAACATTAATAATGTAAGGAAATATGTAAATGGATTACTGTTTATTTTCAAATCACAATAATAAACTAAAATAATCAAACCCTTATAATTTCTTAAAACATACTTGAAATATTGAAAAGACATTCCTCAGTAACTATGGATTTTAAAATAGCATATATGGTTAAGTCTTCAACTGTTGAAATTGTTCAAACAAAACAAACACTTATAGTAAACATAGTTTATAAAAAGTTCCATAGTCATCCAAATTTTATCATCATCCTTCCTCCCCTTCTCTAAAAAATTATGGCTAAATATATACATCCATGAGTCCTCGATGTACAAAACTAAATTTCAAAAATAAAAACAGTTTCCCAAAAATATGGACTATTATCTAACTGTCATGACCTCTCAGTGTTGAATCATAACTATTTTAAAAGAAATTGACATATATAACTAACATGATATCCATAGGTGATTTGAAACAACCGAGCCATGTCCACAATAGTTTGCGTCATCATAACCAACACCAACTTCTAAACAACAAGGGATACCTATTACCAAAAAAAAAAAAAAGGAAAATCAATAATCAACATTATTAAGATAGGAAATTACAAAATCTAAGATTATGTAGCTTCCTTTAAAACTGATAAACTAAATCGAATATATAGGCATACCTTAATAATCTTCGGACCCAAAAATAGACAATTGATAATTATTTATTTAGCATAGTGTTGACTTTGAGAATATAATGTAACAACAACTTTAACATTGATAGATTTAATGATTGTCTAGGTGTCCGATGATTGCATTTTCTCCTCTAATCCTGAAGTCTTCTTATCACTTTGATTGACTCTAATTTGGTTCAACATCTTGACTTTATTATTCTCTTGAAGGAGTTAATGGATTCTTTGCTCAAGGAAATGAACCATAACTGAGTATTTGTGTTGCTAATACATGATTTGTACACATCTATCATAATGAACCTTGTATTGACAATGATGATCAAAATTATTATCACTAGCCTGAGCATGGGAATCGTCGTCCACAAATCTAGAGTTGTGATCAAATTTGGGTTTGTTCTTTTTCGACACAAGTTCCTTGGAAGAGTTGAGATCAACATAAACATCTTTGACAGGGACCTTTTTACCTCTATTTTGTTGATCCTTGGATATTTTATGATCCAACTAATTACTTTCAATTCGAGATTGAAGGTCTAGACTCGACTGAATTTTTCATTTCTTATGTGCAGGTTGGGGATGGCCAACATGGTCCAATAGACTAGGCTTGAAATCTTCGTTGAACTCGAGTTGTAGCTCGACATGCTGAAACCCTACCTTCTTTTCCATGCTACAGGTTATGCAAGGAGGCACAGAACTAGGAGTTTTAATCATTATTTTTTCACACAAATAAGATTCATCTGAATGAAAAAAGTTATCAAGACCCAAATCGTCATGGATGTGAGACACAAAGAGGCCAAAGTAGGTTCTCGAGGATTAGGTGAAACCCTAGGAGGAATTTCCTCTCCATCATTGGCTTGAGGGTTTTCAACACCATTCTGATGAAAGAACGAATCCCATGAATCTTCAGACTTAGCCAAATGGTGTTTGACAAGAATACAAATTAACCCATGATGAAATAGCCTATTTTTCAGAAAGTGGGCATTGTTGACAAATAGTATCAATACATTGTTCAAGGCCAGCCGAGATGACTTAGGATTTGGTCGTAGTGAGACATAGTTGAGAAGTTCAATATTTTTCGGCCCCTTTAATAAAACTTTGGTATTCTAGAAAGGATCTTGTGCAGATAAAATGGAAAGTTCAACTAAAAACCCATAAATACCATCAAAATTTGTATATGATACAGAAAGATGAGTCCATATCTACCCTCATAGGTGATGAAACACCTAAGAAAATAAAGTAAACCCTTCCATTTTGTTTTGATAAAGTGAAAATGCATAGCTTTCACACATTGTACGTGTAATCCTTCAAGACTAGAAATTATCGCAAGGGAATGTCATGTACAAAATAAATTTTAGACCAATGTTTGCCCTCAGTAGAAAGATGAATTTCTTCAAAAATTAAGCTTTCATCGATCAACATTTCAATATCTGCAACTTTGGCTTTAGGACCATTAGAAGTGGTGGAATAACTCTTGAATAGATCATCATTATGACCCTAAAAACTTTGAATAAAATCAAATCATCCGACTTCCTTAAACAGAGTGAGGTACTCTTCGTAAGCCTCAATAGTTTCACCTCGAGAAGCTCAGTTCAGACAATAGGGGCCATTACAGGATAGTTGAGAGAATAGAGTGAGGGTTTCATGCATAGGGATAGTCATACAAACCAAGTAGGGTTTCAAAGAATAAACCATAATCTCAGACAAAGAAATGCACAGGCGGAAACTTGAAACTCGAATACAAAGGATGCATGAATATAACCCTAAGTCTTGAAACGACAAACTAGCATCCAATACTTGTTGGAATTTGGGTAGCCATGATCGGTATTTTTGTTGAGGAACAAAATCAATTTTTTTAATAATTATTTTGCCTCTTGAAAGTGTCAAGTCGGCTCCAACAGTTGGCAGGCCAGTTGGGCTAGTTTGTGGCACCATTTCAACCCTCTATTGATGTGTATATATATAGGAGAAATGTGATCCTCATTTGGGCATATGAATTTCTCATGGAAGAGCTCTGATTTAACCACAGGAAAAGAAGGGTAACGAGGGTCGAAATTTTTGGAGCTCGAATTTCCAAGAGGGTTGAAATTTTAGGGAAGTGATTTTTGGGTCTGTGGTCTCTCTTATTTCTCTCTCTATTTTTGGATTTATGAAATGATCTAAATTCTCTCTCATAAGGAAGGAACTTATTCTGGGTTTTCCCCTATTTGGGTTTTTCCCTAGCCATAGGCCTAAATTTTGTGTCTCTTGTCTCTCATTATTACACTATTATTTTTCTTATTGTGATAATTTAATGTCTAAATTTGAATTGATGTTGCAATTGACAAGGTAATCATATCACCTATAAATAAACAATAGAGAGACATATGTGAAACGGAGATGAAAGGTCAGATGTGGAAGGGAGATGAAAAGGTAGAGGAATTCTAAGTCTGACCGATTTTAAAAAGAGGCGGACAGATTTGAAACAAAGATGAAAAGTCAGATGTGAAAGGAGATGAAAAGATAGAATAGTGCTTAGTCTGACCATTTTCAAAAAGAAATATTTTGGGTGTAAATATATATGCCATAGAATTAGAAAGAAGTTAGAGATCTACTTTGCACGAGTTTACAACTTAATTTCCAGATCCATGTCGTAAGGATTTAATATGTTTATTGAGCTGATAGGCTCATTCTACAGCCCATTATGATGTGTAATGCTGTGTCCTCATGAAAATTGAATTGAAATTTTGCTTAATCCCCCAAAATAAAAATTCTGAAAATCTAAAAATAATAAATAAATAAATAACCATACAAAACTTAAACAATTTATATTAGATTCTTCTAAACTTATATTAAATCCGTATTTAAAATAAATCTATATTAATATAAATGGGTTAAATTCGCACATCACCACTTAAAACAAACGTATTCAATACCACACAGAAACCACTTCTCTTACAAATAATTCGGATAAGAATATGCAATGTTAAGAAACATTAATAGCAAAGATATGGAATGTTATAAAACGTTAATATTAATAGCAAAGATATGGAATGTTATAAAACGTTAATATTTGTATGTGGTTTTACCACATAAATGTTTTCCTATTCGAATATGAATTTAAAACTAAAGCAGATTGTTAAATAAGATGATCATAACGTTTTAAAAAATACTATATAATCTTAAAAATATTTATTAAAATAAATGAAATGAAATGAAATATTCATTAAAATATTACACTTATTTAGGTTTATATCTTAATATTAGATTTATTTATAAGTGTTGAAGAGGAAATTTTATGGAGTTAAAATGTTTATATTTTAAAAAAAATTATTCCATTTCATAAATTTAATCAAATGGATTTAGATAGATTTGAATAGTTAATTAGTATTTTAAAGTTTTATATCGTTATTACTATGTATTAATATGTTTTAAAGTTTTATATGTTTATATGGTTTAAACAGATTTTGATATTTTGAAATTTACTAAGTATTTAGGTTCAAATCTTATGTTTTTTAAGGATTTGGAGTGTATATATATCTCTCTCTATATATAGATATATAGATATTTTAAATAAATTTGATCATTTTTAGTTTTCTAAATCTTAATTATAATCTATTTTCAAATCTTATTTTCCAGTGAGTAGGGCACAACAATCATGAGCTGGTTTAGCTATCAAGTTAACACCACTATGAAAACAAACTGGCTAATTGGGGCATGCTCTCTCATGCTTTGTATATAGTTAAGCTTAACATAGTTTCATGACCTATTCTTAGATATTGCATTGTATTGTAGTGTTATCTTTTCTAATCTTTCGATGATCTCTTTTATATAAGTTATTGAGAAATACTTTACTCCAATTCTTAGTGTAGAGAATTCAAATCTTGCTCAATCTTTGATTTATAGAAGATTAAAAACTCGAAGTTTATTTGCCCATAGTAGAGCAACCATTTTCCCACAACATCCTATGTATTTAAACACAACTATGTGAATTATAGATGTATATAAATCCATGTGCATATAAATTGATGACTGGTTGAAGGGAGGGACATATGGATCGAAAGCGTTGAAAAGGAAAGCCTATGGCGGATTGTTGCATGGTCGTTGAGTGGTTGTTGTATGTTGGTTGGTTTTCCTATGGTGTGTAGTGAGCAAGCCCATAGCAATAACCCTTAAATTGTCATGACTACCTACCTAACAATGGATTGGATTGTGTTGACAAGCATTGAAGTTGAAGCGGGAAACCTGGGTGAAAGACGACGCCATACTGTCCCCTTTCCTTGTGAAACCTAGAGAGAGAGAAAGAGGCTATGGGTCAAAAGGGCCATAAGTGGTGAAGGAAAGGAGACTTGAGTCTGGAGACTTTAGTCTTCTGACAATTTTGAAAAGTGGGAAAGCAATTAGCACAAAATCTTACTACGTAGAGAGCATGCAGAGTGCCAAAACCAACAGAAGAAAAGGTGTTCTGGGTGAAGACAGTGGAGGGAGCTATGTTCAAAGCTACTGATATGGAGATCAAAAGGAGCGAATATGGGCGCGGATTGAGCCCTATGTTTTGAGAATTTGGAAAACACACAAATAAGTGTACATTTTTCATGTGAAATGTTTTATGGACTATGTTGAATTATATTACGTTGTTAATAATGCGGTATCTTTTGTGTTATAAATATAAATGCTCACATGAATTGTGGAGCTCACTGTTATGACCATGATGGAATGATGTCCTATAGATTCATGGTTTGTTGTATGCCTGGGCTGTGTTTTTTATTGTCATGATCACGAAGAATGTGTAGCTATGTTTTTATGCCTATGTGGATGTACTTTGATAGTATATAGATGAATGCACAAATATAGATACTTCCATTTTGGTTACTTTGGTTAAAGTAAGAGGTTGAGACCTCAAATTTTGGACCACAGCTCCTAAGTGTAGACTTTTTTTAGTAATGTAAGTTTTTGGGCACATGGGTGAGATGGTCATCCTCCCCATTACAGACATTACTCTCAGAATTATTGTTCCCTGAGATGTATGGTATGTCACTGACATAAGCAGGCGACGAGTTTTGAAATCATATGAATGTTGGCAGGCGACACTGAGCGAGAGTTGTTGGAACCATGCCCTATTGGGTGTGGAGCCTGATTATCTTTTGTATTCAAAGGTATCACCGCATTGGACCCTAGTTCGTAATGGGGCGGCAACACCACCGGTAAAATATTCGCTGCATGGGGGGTCCGGGGGCGGGAGGATTGGGGGTAGTGCCCTCGAAGCTAAAAATAGATGTAAAATTGCCTTGTAAAATGTTGTAATTTTGTAGTCAATCTAGGCCATTCATTAGGTGTAGATGTGACGGTAGACGTTATGTTTAATTTAGGGTCTTTTTGCCCTAGAAGGAAACCTCTCGCCATATATGAGGGAATTGTATTGTGTTAATATAGATCTGTATTTGGAGTGAGGAAGAGAGAGGAGATTGAGAGCGAAGAAGGAATTATAGCGGATATACTATAGGTTGTATCTCTTTAGTTTGCTAGATAATATATAAGGAAGGATTGGTTGTTTCTCCGTGGTCATAGCCCAAACTGGGTGAACCATGTATATCTATGTCTCTCTTATTTTATGTGTTTTCTGTGTGTATATTTTTGCAATATTTTATGTGTTCCATTTCTCTGTAATATATAATTTTCTAACAACTGGTATCAGAGCTGAAGGTCCATTTGGATAATAAACTCGTAGGAGAGAAGGGTTCCTGGTTCGAGTGGGAGCAATGGCAGAAGATGGTAGGTTTAGGGTCGAAAAATTTATCGACCAAAACTACCAGCTGTGGAAGATGCAGATGGAAGATTATCTGTATTAGAGAGATCTGTACCAACCATTGAGCGGAAAGGCAAAGACGATGATGAGTATGACAAACAAAGAATCAGATATTCTCGACAGAAAGGCACTTGGAACAATACGGTTGTGCCTAGTGGCGTTGGTAGTGTTTAATATTTCAAAGGAAATGACAACAAAGGGTTTAATGTCGACATTGGCCAAACTATATGAAAAACCATCGGCCTCAAATAAGGTATTTCTAATGAAGCATTTATTTAATATGAAAATGTTAGAAGGTGGATTTGTTGCTAATCATTTAAATGAATTTAATACAGTTACCAGTCAGTTAAGTTCTATAGGGGTAACTTTTGATGATGAAGTTAGGGCTCTGTTATTTCTGTGCTCATTTCTAGAAAGTTGGAATGATTTAGTTATGCCCATTAGTAATTGTGTCTCTGGATCTAGTACTTTAAAGTTTGATGATGTTGTCGGTGCAATCCTTAGCAAGAAAATGCAATGGAAAAGCTTCGGTGAGACATCAGGTAATGCTTTGACTGCAGACACTAGGGGAAGAAAAATGGAAAGAGGAAAGAGCCTTGGATATCGCAGTAAATCAAGAAAAGGCAGATCCAAGTCTAGATCCGGGATAGTGTGTTGGAAATGCGGGAAGAAAGGGCACCTGAAGAAATACTGCAAGTCTTGAAAGGGAAAAGAAGGAGATGCGAGCAAGAAAATAATCATGAAGTGAATGTAACAGGTGATGTGTTACAAGATGCTTTGATTCTTTCTTTAGAAAATATTATTGATTCCTAGGTGGTAGATTTAGGGTCCTCATTCCATGCCACACCTGATAGGAAACATTTTCATGATTATGTTCAAGGAGATTTTGGACAGGTTCAATTGGGTGATGATAAACCCTGTAAAATCATTGGAATGGGTACAATTTTCATAAAACAACAGAATGGAAATCAATGGATATTGAAGGAGGTAAGGCATGTTCCAAATCTGAAGAAAAATCTTATTTCAACAGGGTAGTTGGGAGGTGAAGGCTGTGTGACTACTTTTACAAATAAAACTTGGAAGGTCACTAAAGGATCCCTGGTAATAGCAAAAGGAGAAAAAGTTGGTACATTGTATTTATGCAATGGTATTTCTAATTATGTTAATGATTTAACCTCTATAGGAGAAGATACGAAATTGTGGCGTCATAGGCTCGAGCACATGAGTGAGTAGGGGATGCAGATTCTTAACTCATTAATTTGTTGCCAGGTTTGAATCATGTTGATTTAAAATTCTGTGAGAATTGTGTTTATGGAAAACAAAAGAGAGTCAGATTCCTCAAAGTTGGGAAAGAAAAGAAGAGTGAAAAAATTAGAGCTTGTGCATACATATGTATGGGGACCTTCTCAGGTATCATCTCTTCATGGCTCTCGTTATTATGTTAGTTTTATTGATGATGCAACCAAAAAAACCTAGATTTATTGTATTCGAAATAAATCTAATGTATTTGTTACTTTCAAGAAATGGAAAGCTTTGGTTGAAAATGAGACAGGAAAATGGCTGAAGTGTCTCAGATCAGAAAATGGAGGTGAATATTGCAGCAAAGAATTTGATAGGTATTGTTTAGAGAATGGAATTTGTAGAGAGAAGAGAGTTCCAGGAACACCACAAGAAAATGGTGTGTCAGAAAGGATGAACAGGACAATCATGGAGCATGCAAGGTGCATGAGATTGCATGCAGGAACTCCTTTACAATTTTGGGCAGATGATGTAGATACTATTGTTTATCTATTAAACAGAGGGC
The DNA here is from genome assembly GCA_031772625.1 of Pinus tabuliformis. Classification (NCBI taxonomy): domain Eukaryota; kingdom Viridiplantae; phylum Streptophyta; class Pinopsida; order Pinales; family Pinaceae; genus Pinus; species Pinus tabuliformis. The sequence continues at coordinate 93,161,077 of CM062817.1, forward strand.
CTTCAAGTTCCTTGGATGGTGGTATTCTAGAGGAGGCATGGACAGGTAAAAAGGTAAACTACTCTTTTTTAAAGATTTTTGGTTGTGAAGCCTTTGTCCACATTAATAAAGAAAATAGAACAAAGCTTGAGGCAAAATCAAAGGAATGTACCTTTATTGGATATGGTGTTAATGATTTTGGTTATCGCTTTTATGATTATGAGAAACACAAAATCATTAGGAGCAAAGATGTCATATTCAATGAAAAGGTTTTGTATAAGGATCAGCTGCAAGAAAAGAAATAGGAAAAAGAAAATAGAGAATACATAGTGCTTTAAGAGATCACAAAAAAAGTGATGGTGCCTAAAAATCATAATGATAAACATCCAGAACAACAACCACAATAGCAAAATGCACCTCAAACACCTGAAAGTGGTGTTAGAAGATCTATCAAGATAAGTAGACCCCCTGAACGATAGTCTCCTTCATTATATTATGTAGTTGACTGATTCTGGTGAACTAGAATGTTATGAAGAAGCTATACAGGTAGAAACCAGGAAGAAGTGGGAGCAAGCCATGAAAGAAGAGATGGATTCCTTAGCACATAACTAGACTTGGGACTTAGTCAGGTTGCCCGCAGGTAAAACAACATTACAAATAAATGGGTTTACAAGTTGAAGGAAGAAGATGGAGGTAGAAAAAGGTATAAAGCTAGACTTGTGGTGAAAGGGTTTGCACAGAAAAAGGGTATAGACTTTGATGAGATATTTTCTCTTGTTGTTAAAATGACTTCAATCAGAACTATTTTAAGTCTATTAGTAGCTGAAGATTTGCATTTTGAGCAGTTAGATGTAAAAACAACCTTTCTCCATGGGGATTTGGAGGAAGATATATATATATATATATATATATATATATATATATATATATATATATATATATATAGCAGCCACAAGTATATGAGGTAAAAGGGAAGGAGAGACTAGTGTGCAGGTTGATGAAGAGCTTGTATGGCTTAAAATAGGCTCCAAGGCAGTGGTATCTAAAATTTGATAGGTTTATGTCTGAACAAGGTTATACTAGATGTCACTCTGATCATTGTGTTTATCTCAAAAGACAAAATGATGGCAGCTATATTATATTGTTATTGTATGTATATGACATGCTTGTTGCAGGTTCTAACATGCAGGAAATAAATGTGCTCAAAAGAAAATTGGTGAACTCATTTGCAATGAAGGATTTGGGTGCTACAAAACAATTCCTTAGCATGAGAATAACTAGAGACAGGAAGAATTGCAAATTAACATTGTCTCAATGTGAGTACATAGAAAAGGTCTTGAAAATGTTTAATATGCAGAATGCAAAACCAGTTAGTATACCTTTGGCTAGCCATTTCAAATTAGGTAAGGAGGAGTGTCCCAAGGCTCAGGAAGAAATGGCTCATATGTCTAAAGTTCCATATGCATCAGCAGTTGGAAGCTTAATGTATGCAATGGTCTTCACAAGGCCTGATATTGCACAAGTAGTGGGAGTTGTAAGCAGGATGAACAATCCAGGAAAATAACATTGGATGCTGGTGAAGTGGATTCTCAGGTATTTGAGGGCACCACAAATCAAGCATTATGCTTTGGTGGTTCAAACATTGCTCTACAGGGACATGTTGATGCAGATATGGCGGGTGATAGAGATAACAGGAGGAGCACAATAGGGTATGTGTTTACTGTAGGTGGAACAATTGTCAGATGGGTCTCAAAACTGCAAAGTGTTGTTGCACTCTCAACAACAGAAGCAGAGTATGTTACTGCTACAGAGGCTAGTAAAGAAATGATTTGGTTACAAAGGTTTCTAGATGAATTGGGTAAGAAGCAGGAGTTGGGCAGGTTATACAGTGACATCTAGAGTGCCATACATCTTGCAAAGAAATCTGCATTTCATTCCAAGACTAAACATATACAACTCAAGTACCATTTCATACAGTCAGCATTGGGATATTAACAATCGAAGCTGGAAAGGATACAAACTAGCTAGAATCCTGCAAATATGTTAACAAAAGTTGTAACCAGGGAGAAATTAAGAATCTGCTTAGTTTCAATTGGTATTCAAATATGATGAAGAAGATGAGAAACAACCAAGTCCAAAGTGGAGTCGTTGTCTAACAAATGAAGCAGTGGTGGAGTTGCTATAATCAGTCTCCAAGTGGGATATTGTTGGGTGTGGAGCCTAATTATCTTATGTATTCAAAGATATTGCCGCATTGGGCCCTAGTTCGTAATGGGGTGGCAACGACCTTTGGGAGGCCCCCCTTGGTGGGGGGATCGGGGGTAGCACCCCCGAAGCTAAAAATATATGTAAAATTGCCTTGTAAAATGTTGTAATTTTGTAGTCAATCTAGGCTGTTCATTAGGTGGAGATCTGACGGTAGAAGTTATGTTTAATTTATGGGTTTTTTCCTTAGAAGGCAACCCCTCGCTATACATGAGGTAATTGTATTGCATCTATGTAGATATGTATTCGGAGTGAGGAAGAGAGAGGAGATTGAGAGCGAAGAGGGAATTAAAGCAGGTCTGCTGTAGGCTGTATCTCCTCAGTTTGTTGAATAATATAAAAGGAAGGACTAGCTATTTCTCCGTGGATGTAGCCTAAACTGGGTCAACCACCTATATCTGTGTCTCTCTTGTTTTATGTGTTTTGTGTGTGTATATTTTTGCAATATTTTATGTGTTCCATTGCTTTGTAATATATAATTTTCTAACATTCCCCAGCAGAACTATGCCACATTAAGAGAATTTTGAGGTTGAAAATGGGATTCATAAGGAAAATAATAAAACAATAGTTAAAATAATAAAATAATGGTTATTATTTTTTAAAGAAAAATAAAGGAAACTATTTATTTTTTGTATTTTTAGCTTATCTCCTTATTAGTTTACTCAAATATCAAGCGTAGACATTCATTGGTTACAAATTTAATTTATACATCCAACGAATACCCACTATGCATACTTTTGAGTAGACCCACATCGACAAAAATGAAAATACATGAAAATAACATGTTCATGTATTTTCATTTTTTTTTATCTAGGTCTACCCATAAGTATGTAAGGTGGGCACTTGTTGGATGTGGAATTTAATTTTGCATCCAATAGGTGTCTACTCTTGACATTTGAGTAAACTTATAAGTAGATAAGGCAAAAGTATAATTAAAAAAAATAGTTTTCTTCTTTTCCCTCCAAAATATTTACCCTTATCGATGACATCATCATCTTGAATCCTATTGGTTCTTTTAAAGTTAATTTTATTGGTACATTTTTTTTCAGGTCCATTTTTAACCTCAAAATTCCCCTAATGTTGTGTGAGCTGAAAACAACCATCTGCTATTAGTGGTAGAGGTTTATCTTAAGGAATGCACAAGGGTCGTATACTTTGTCAAATGCAATTTGAAAGTTGTTGCAAGGCCTATGGGTGGAACTTGGGCATAACCTTCAGGGAAAAACCCACTTTATCGTCCACCGCTCAATGCTTGTTGCTAAAGTCTGTGCATGTAACAACATAAGTGAGCACATCAATGGGGGTTAGACAACCCTGTCAGAACTTTCCAAGGTTGAACCTTGAGGTCGACTCACTGCTCACATCGCTACCATTTTGTTGTCAATGTCAGATGTTGTGGGTGGTGATAACCATAGTGGTATGATGTGGGCATAATGGAAGGATCCAATAAGTTGACTTGTTGGGATTGTGTGGGCACCACGTGGTCAGTGCATTGACATGGTCCCTTCTGATAGGCTAAACTCTAAATGAGTGTAACTTTTGATCTAGGAATTGGATCACGATAAAGTTGGTGTCGTCAAAAATATCTTGACAAGTTGTATACAATGGTGGAATTAAAATTTAATTTTTGCATAATTGCATAAACAATGGCTTTTATTAACCCCATATTCAGAATAGACCTTAGGGATTGGGTTAAACTATGAGTAACACTTAAAACAACCTAAGATAGAACGAAGTGGTGGGAAGGAGCATTAGAGGGTGGCACTAGAGATCAGGTTTAATGCTCAGATTGAATGGGCCTTAAACAAGAAAGTTATAAGCTTTGATATAAAGTGGAGCATTCATTCAAATTTTAAGCATGGAAGGCTAGAGATACACCATATGAAGCGAAAGTTCAACACTGCGCCTTTAGGGATAGAGGTAAAGGCTTTGTTACATAGTGATATGTATCAGTGTTGTATCATAATGCCTTGGTTCAACACTAGAACTAGAAGGGCCTTTAAAGTTGAAATTTGAGTTCTCTTAAGCATTGCAGAGTTGATAATAACGAAGCAAGGGATTCAACATTAAACTCGAAGAGACTCATACACACACATGCACACACACACACACTAGCTAACATGTTTGAACTAATGGTTAAATTTCCACACATATACATGTGTGCTAACAATGAACTCAAAGTTGATGTGAGTGACTGTTTTAATAGAATAATGACATGTTGTTTTGATTTCTAACCTGTATACTAACATGAGATTTGAATTCTCAGCTAGTTTTGGGTTAGCATACTTAATGCGGAGATGCCAAGGTGACAAGTAACTATACTAAAATATGTTTGAATTAGCTAACAGTTATGTGTGTGCAATGACATAGAGACATAAAAAGGTAAGAAGTTACAAATTACAACAAAGAAGAATGGATGAGCAGTAAAATGGTAGAGTACAACATGCCTAGATCCTATCATGTTTAGGAAGAGGATTTAGTGAGAAAAAGATCATAAAATAATTCCCTTGGCTTAATGGAAATCCTCAAGAGTTTGAGAGTTGTTGCAAGGAAGAGGATTCCTAGAGCTCAAAGAAGTCAAGCTGAGGTGAATGCAATAATTTTGTAGATTCTATTCTATCTGCAAAGACAAAGGCAACATGAGCTTTGTGCTAGTTACCTAGGTAGGTTCAAATCCATGAAAGCCCTTCTAAAATCCTGAAGCAAGGGTTGGAAGCTAATGAAGCAGAAGGAAATTGGTCAAGGAAAAGTCACCGACAATCTAGTGAAGACATAGTAAGGGATGAAACCCCACTCAATATTTCACAGAGAAAATCAAGCAACCATAACCAATTGTCTAGTGTTGAAACAAAAAGACACCATCGATAAAGGAGGAGCGGGAAGAGCTCAATGCTGAAGGACTTTAAGAAAACCAAGCCTCCTACCTTTGATGGACAAAATAAAAAGGCCAAAGAGGCAGAGGCTTGACTGTTAGGAATGAGGGAGTATTTCAGAATCCATGATTACTCTAATAATGTGAAGGAACACCTCCCTATGGAGTGAAATCCTCTTCAAGTCACAAATATATTTCTCCAATTCCCCTACGAAATCAAACATTACTAACCTATCATAAGTACAAGGAGTCCCATCAAAATATCCATCAAACCTATCAGTTGCACCTATAAAGATCATGGCATTTCCAATAGGGATCTCATTAATGCACACGTCTCAAGATCATTTCATTCATTTGTCACTCATCAACTTAAACACATACATATGGTGGAAACTCTTCAGCTTTATTATAAGATTCTTCAATTGTGGAAGGAAGCCATAGGTCACTAAAATTCAAGAAAGAACTTGAACATGAAAGAAATGTGCATCCCTAGGTGAGACCAGCTCAACCTGGAGAGTGCCTACACTCAACACACTCCACTGTTTATGAGCAAGAAAACTCGTAGATATATAAGATTGCAAGTTTGTTAGGAGTTGGAACAACTTCCTCATAAATAAACCTCACAATTTGACCAATTCTCAACAAACATTTAATAATACATTCTAAAATAGTCTACATTTCTCCATTAAGTTCAAATAGATCTCCTTCTCCAAGAAGTAGATTTGAAAAATATCTTTAATTTGAAAAACATCTTTAATTTGTGAAAATTATTAAAACAATTAGTTTTTCCCACTTTTTTACAAATTCAATAAACTTATAGGGTGGCCGAGAACTGTTCATATGTTGAAGTCTAGTTTGCATATTAAACAAACAGATCTATTGAAGTGTTTAATAAGGTTCTTAACAAATTCCCATCTAACCATTGTGAGAGAGTTGTTAATCAAATCTATCCATCTTATGACTCTCCTTTAACAGAAAAATATTCTTCTAAAAATATCCCCGAGTACGCACTGAAATTTCTCTGACAAGAGTGATGATTGATAACGAATCTCAACACAATTTATTTTTTTAATTCTATTTCCTCCGTGGAACATGAGACTCAATATACATTAGTCATTTGTCTTTATAGAAACTTGTTCTCTGACAAGAGTGTTGCTTATAACGAAACTATACCTTTAATCTTTTTAATTCTATTTCCATAAAGTATAAAGTAAATGTGTAAGTTTTAATGTTTTTTTTTTAATTTAATTTATTAATATTGGAAATTTATTTTTACTAATAAAATTATAAACAATTTTTTTATAAAAAAATCATAATATAATATCACATTAAAATATATAACATATAAAAGGTAATAATTAATTAAGATTTATTTTATCATATAAATGAAAATAATAAATTTAATTAATAAACACACAAAAATTTAATACTTACAATATAACAAGATTCTTAACTATGAATATTCACACTTATTTTATCATGGATATTCTGAACTTCTAAATAGCTTTTGTTACAATACCATGGGTCAATACAATGACTTATCAACACCACATGCTCAAAAACCACAACTCATTTGAAAATCAAAATTATTTATTTAAATTTTCTAAATGTAAACATAATACTTACAATAAAGTTACAATATAACAAGATTCTTAACCATGAATATTGACCCCCATTTTACCATAGATATTATTAATTTGTAATAAACTTTGTTACAATACCATGGGACACTATTATAGTTTATCAATACTACTTGCCCAAAAACCATAGCTCATTTCAAAATCAAAATATTTTATTTTAATTTAATTTTATAACATTTTTAAAAATCAAATCTAAAAGCAAAAAGGTATGGGGAGGTGTTGTAGTGCTGTAAAAGTTTGTAGACATTTACATCTGATCTCAACTAAAAAATAATAACAAATTAAAATTAAATGCCTAGAGAGACATTATCTAGCTCACTATGTAGAGATGTTCTAATCTGGGCTCAATAAAACATTTTGACTAGGTCAAATTACATAAAACTAAAAATAAAATAAAATATAAATTAATCATTATAATTAATCATAATTATGTCTAATTATAATTATAATTAATAATAAAACCAACCTAGATCCATCTTAACTATGGATCTACCAAGGGTTGAGAGATTTGATCTACCAAGGATGAAGAGAGATCAAATCTCTTGAGATGCAAACCTCTTTTAGAGTGAAAAAAGATTTGATCCCTCTCCCAGCTTGGTAGATCCAGAGTTAGGATGGATCTAGGCTAGTTATATATTTTGAAATTTTTTGTTATGATAAAGATATGTCTATTTAACAAATAATATAAAAAAACACATTCTCGTTATTAGAGAAATATTATACAAAATTTTAACAAAAAATTATTTGTAAATGTAATTTTTACAAGCATATCATAAAAGAAAAGTAAAAATTTGCAAGTTATTAACTAAATGGTACTAGATTAAAAAAGCACAATAACAACATATGAAGAAACTGAGAGAAATATAGAGACAAACATTATCAATATCGAAAGTGTTAATGCTCATGGGGTTTTCTATAGAAGGTTATTGGGTGTAAGGCACCATTGGTTCAAAATCTATGGGTAATCCATCACCCTAAACCAAAAAGAGTATTTAAAGTGTTAACATATTCAATGACCATGATATGTTCTAGACATGAGGTAATACGATGATTCATATTCTCTTTCATAGAAATGACCTATATTTAAAGAATATGGGGGGAAATTTGTTTTTCATTAAGTATAGTGAATTTTTAACTCGTCAAAATAGTGTAGACAAGCCCTAAGATCAAACATGCAAGGTACCTCTATAATTGTAATAGTCTATCCAACCATGTGCAAGATAGATACATAAATAACCTATGACTTAGTAAGAATTGAGATGCCCCAAACAGACCGAAGTGGACTCTATTATAGGGGTCACCTATTCTTAGAGCCTCATCACATCTAGCCAACATGTCCCTCTATGAGAAATGAAACGAGGTGGAGAGCATAATAAGACATTTTCCCAACCACCCAGGTTAAACTCATGAGACATGGGGGACATTGTTATTGATTGATTGTGATAAAAAAATTATGTGTAAATTTTTTCCATTAATATATTGCCTTAGTTGGCCACCCTCTATGAGAAATGAAACGAGGTGGAGAGGATAACAAGACATTTTCGGAAACACGCAGGTGTTGTAGCGGCTACAACCACCCTCCAAAATTTTGCCTTAGCCTGTTTTGGAGCCTCCCTACCAACCTTTCATAGCACTTTGTCTTGCTTCGTCAAGTACACAAGCTTCAGTGTTTTTCATGGAAAAAGGCAGCCTGTTGAGCACAACTTGATGTATTCCCCTCACAGGTTGTTCACCCGGACTTGGTCCAGTTGTAGGCTGAGCAGCTTCCCCAAGAAAATTGCGCATTTCTAGAGGGAAACCAAACTTCCCTCCATAAATTGCGCAATTCTATGTGGTAGCCTGCTAGGCTCCATAATTGCGTAATTTTTCCTGCCAACACTCCTAGTAGAAATTGCACAAATTTCCCCAGCAAGGCTACTCAGCCCAGAATTTGTGCAAATATGGGCAGCAGTCAGCTTTGCCCCAAAATTGCGCAAATCTCCTCTGAAGTCAGCCCAACTCCCAACCAGAGATGTGCATTTCCTTCAAGCAGTCAAACAACCTCTTGCATGTGTAGTTGAGTTGACTGGTTCCCTCTAGGACCAAGGAAAACATACTTACATGCATGGGCTGCTTCTCCTAAAACAACATGCAAAGGCATCCCTTGTTTTAGTGGTCTATGTTTAGCAAGTGGAGGTTACATGCAAGGATCATTTCAGAAACCTCCCACCAAGTGTCACTTTCCCTAGATTTGCGGCATGCACTTCACAACCTCGATGTTATCGAAACTCATCAACTAGACGCTGTAGAGCTCATTCCTCACATCAATATTGTAGATCTGAAATCCCACATCACATCTAGGAGAAATCGGCACATTCAGCTCAACTTTTTTGGGGTAAGCTCGCTTCCCATGCCTTGTGTTGCATTTATGTCACTTTTTGTTTTTTCTCTTGTATGAGTATTGTTTGCTTGATTTCTTTGAACACTTGCTGTCATTTACACGTATATTAGCTTGTCCTAGCACCATTTCAGTTTTTGCCAACATCTCACTGTTGTCGCATGCATGAAACCGTTTTTCGTGAACGGTCACCGATTCGGAAACTCGCCTCACCCACATGCATTTTGTTCCATTTTTTGAATCTGTCATTCACCATTTGCATGCATGATCATTCACTTATGATTACACTCAGTATCAACATGAATTCACATCCACATTCGCGTTTAGTTGGTCGTTGGCGAGTCTGGCCAACCTTGGCTCGGACTCTGCCTCACTAGACAGTATTGCGCAATCCTGAGAGGGAAGGCTCTACCTTCCTCTCTAGAAATGTGCATTTCTACCTACCAAATGTTCTCCAAGTCTACTTTGCGCAATCCTCAGGGACAATGATTGCTAACCAAGAAAATTGTGCAATGCAGTGAATGAGCCTGCAGCCATTTCCTGCTGAGTTTGCACATTGCACAATTCCAACAGTCAATAGCCAGATTGGAGTGTCAATTGTGCAGTTCCAGTAGTCAGTTAGTCTCCCAATAGCCCAAACTGTGGCTCGTGCAATCTTGGCAGTTAGTCTCCCGACCTCCCGGCTGAAATTGTGCAACCTTCATGATGAGTCAAAGAGGTATGTTTCAAGTCGGTTCTCAAGTTCAGTTTGGTTTTCGACTGACATATTGCTTGCTATGAATGTTTCCATGTCTCCAGGTATTGCAGGTGTCCATCTACCTCTCAGCAATGCAGGTACAATGGTTTCCAAGGGGGTATAGTTGAAGACACCTTTCATAGCACGCCTGGAGGTGCAGTCGATCAAATCTCTATGAGCTTTCCTAATCATGAAGATATCAAGTTGTTCTTAGACAAGAACATCAAGATATCACAACAAGAAGCATCATGAATAACAGTTTAAGGAAGCATATCGAACACAAAAAATACAACGAATGCAACAAATGCCGCGAATGTAGCAAATGCAATGAATGCAATGAGTACAATAGGAAGGTTTTTGACAACACAGAGACGGAACAAGGTTGCAAGATCAAGTAGATCCACTAATAATGAAAGCAACTTTGGAGACTCAGGCTATGAGGTAATGACACGACATGAAGATCATGTGAAGACAAAGAATGAAACAAAGAAGGAGTTGCATGTGCTGAAGCATGCAACTCAGGAAGAACATGAAGTTGCACAGAAAGAAGAATGAGTTGCAGCAGGAACAGGAACAACAGTGGCTGCAACATGCACTCAGGGATGAAACTATGCCCGTACAAGTTAAAGATCCATCCCAGAAGCTAACACAAGGTAGACATGGTGAGTAGTGTTGTTGATCGCATGCAAGAGATTCAGCAACATACATGTCATTGTGCGCACACATACAAGCCAACCCATTCAACACACTCACCAAGGCAAAGACAAGAAGCAAGTCCAACTGGAGCTAAATATGTACTTCAGAAAGTTGATGCACATGACCACCAACACACACTTGAAGATCAGCACAAACACTATGCATCAGTGTGTTGCCAGTTTAGCCACACCCAAGAAGACCATGCACATGTTAGAAGATGAGTTGGATGAAGGAGCCAAACCAATGCACCGGTTGCAATGGAGGCAAGAGTTCGCTTCAGCAAGATGTCACCAGGAGGTGCATGCACACCATCATGGACGACCAAGCTTGGCATCGACTCACCACCTTAACCATCACAAGCATGTCAAAGAGTTGGTCTCATACTAGTGGACCCAGTGTCAGTGATGTCTTGCATGGCTTGCTCAAGCCATGTTGTCTCACATGAGTACATGTGCATTGTAATGTTGAGTCATGTCAAGTGTAAGTAAAGTGTCAATAGTTGGATGTAACAGTCATAGAGTAGGTGAAGAATCATGAGGGTAGTTGAAATGTCACAAAGGGGAATGTCAAGGGTCACCCCACCCTTTGTTATAAATATTCCCTTATAACTCATTGTAGAGGCTTTTGGTGAGCCAAGCTTCTAATAAGACTATCTTGGAGAAATCTTGGACAGTATTGTAACGTGCCTTGGCTTCTCAAATGCACGGAGCTAGTTCATCTCTTTGGAGGAGCAGGCAGATGTGGTTGTAACATTCCACTGTTGGGGCTAGTAGGTTTACATGGATGTATTATGTGACTGGGACTTACACTTATTTATATACAAATTTTCATGCATATGTTGTTATTGTAGTTGGACTATTCTGGTTGCTGAGCAACGTATGTTGTTTAACTTACGTATTTGTGTATGAACTGCTTCGTATGCAATTATATGAATCTTGTTGCAGATGTGTTGTTGGTTTAACCATCACTTTGGATTGTCGGCTGACCTGCTTTCTAGCTTGTCATGCATCTTCACTTGTGTGTTCCCTTCTCAGCTGAGTACTGTTACAAGTTTCCAAGGGGCGCACTCATATCACCCCCCATGTGTTAGAACCTCTCATTCACCTTCCTTGACTCACTACAGTGGTCACACCCTTACTACTGACAGACTTATCTTACTTTCCTCTGTGTGACGTCGTCGTCAAGGCATTACCTTACAACTGACTGCTCGGACTCCTAAACGAAATGATTTGAGTTCTAATTGGGTCTTCTTATCGGGGAGATCCCCTTGACGTGTTGGCAGGTCCAGCACCATCAACATTTCTGGCACTAGAAGGAGGGCCAATTGACAAGATTTGTCCTCTCATCTAGTTTTGAACCTTTGCATTCCTTTCATGGATTCTTGCACTCTTCTCCCTCCACGATGTTTTTTGAATCGTGAAGATGTCTCCATCACGGGGGAGTTTTTCGATCTCTTGTCCAATTTCATGTATGATAGTGAAGGTCAAGTGGCATGGCCTGAGTACTCTTCTTTCCATTATTCATGAGGAAGATGTGTGTTCTGATGAATAGGCCAGCTTTCTACTTGCACACACACTTCATGAATCTCCACGTAGATGGCTGCTCAGCCTACCAGCTGACAACATGCACTCACTTGAGAACTTATGTGATCTTATTGAAGACACTTTCTATCATTTCTATCTAGACCATCTTGACCGAAAATTGTTACACCAATGGAAGGCTCCGCATGAATTAGTTATTGATTTTTGGCAGTGCTTCTGTGACTTGCAGTTTCAAGCTCCGAGGAGCCAGATACAATTTTCTTATCTTTGGGACCGGTATGAGTATTGCCTTAAGAAATATGCATGTCCCAAGAAGAAGTTTGTGATCAAGCCTCGCTCAAAATTCTTCATTGATGGAGCTCCGCAATCTCATGTGGATGCAGTCACTGACTCGACTAACTGTTCGCCTTCCTCTCATTCAAAAGCTCCACCACTGCCAAGTGATTTTGAAGATCATGCTCACACACCTGTTCATCTGTCACATTCTCCCAACATCACTTCAATAAATTTTCGCACAGATTTGGTTGTGAGTCCTTTGAGTTCTCATATGCATTCTATTCTACGACCTCCATCTCACACTCAGGTGTTCCTCCAAATGATGTTGTCTTGTGTGCATCCATTCCAGACTCTTCACTTTTTGTGAACGAGGAACAACCCATTGATGGAGTTGGTGTTGCACAACCAATGTGTGTTGTCATTCATGAAGAGTATGAGTGGGAGCTTGAGCATCAACACTCAGCGAAGGATGACTCCCTTCTGTTTGAGCCCCCTCCTTTCTTTCCTAACATCTTTGGTGAACTTTCCATCCATGATTTCGCATGTGTGTCTTCATCCATGGATGCACCCATTGTTGATCACTTGTAGGACTCACCAAATGTTGGCCCATCATTTGACAATGGAGAGGATAAGCTATTCATTGAAAATCCACTTGATCTTTCATTTGTCTTTTCTAGAAACACAGAGGATGAGTTTGTTCACTTTTCATCTACCCCTCTGTTTGATTCATCTAATCATGAGGATGTCGATGAAATCGATTTTTCTGATCGTGGCGGTCATGATCCATTTGTTTATGTATTTTATCATGATCGTGACTCTATCACAGTTGATCTTTCGAAGCCATGAGTTTATGATGATCTACTTGATGATGAAGTTGAAACACCCAAGACTGTCGAGGCACTTCAGCCTGAGCTGATGGTTATGTTAGGTCCTCGCTCTCTTGGGGTTAGTCTCACTTCTGATCATGAAACTTTTCAATCACCCAAGGCTCCTCATCACTCATCTATATGCATTGAAGATCCATCTCAGACACAGATCATGCTTCCTCCACTCGAACTGCATGATCTCATCACTAATTCATTAGAGGAATCTTACATTGCAAGCACACATGTACGATGTGAGTTATCTTTGTTTCTTTCATTTTATTTCCTATCTCATTTAAGAGTGTGCTTATGATTCAAAGTTGCACGCAGTGTCACACAACACCATGATAAGTCCACACGCTGCTCGTCATGCACTTGCACTCGCTTATGTCCTGTGGGAACTTTCCAACACAAAGTGTGGTTGTCTTCATTTTTATATCTCTTTCTTGCTGGTTCACACAACTGGGTTGCTCGTGGACCAAGCCTTCAACAACATGGGTCAACCAATGTGTTGGTGGCTGCATTGGAAATATCACTTCACATGATCAAGCCCATGCACCGTTAGTGTAGGAGTAGGAGTAGTGTTTTCTTTTAGTCAGTTTGCTTGCATGCTTATTTGCTTCTTTGTCTTCTTGCTTTATTGCTTACTTCCTTTGATTTCACTTTTGCTTCTGCTCTTGCTTTGCTTCATGTTTCATATATTTCGCTTGTTTTGTTCATAGGTAAGCTTTGTATGAAGCCATGTATGACTCTTGAAACAAGCTGGGTGAAGTACAAGAGGGCTTGTACAACTATCACTACTTGGTTATTTGTCATCTTGCCTTTGTATGAAGAGCTTGTTACTTTCAGTCCATGACACGTTGAAGGAAAATACGTACTGTTCGAAGTGAACCTTGGTGAAAACACAATGCGTGTGTGCTAACTAGTGTCACCTTCTCTAGTCGATTGTTTTTGGGTTAACCCTTGTTAGCTAAGTCAAGTAGAGTAAGGAGAGGGGGAAAACCTTAATAGACACGTCAAATATATAATAAACTAGTTCTCTGCTAGAACAACCTCTTCTGATCTCAATAAGTTAGGATCCCTATTTCGTCTATGAAATGAATGAGTGTTATGCACAACTGAAAAAAATGAAAAATAAAAAAAATGAAAAGTCAAAAAATTCAAAATGAAAAATGAATAAGGTGAAAGAAGAGAAAGGCTTCCTACTCAGGGAGGTGATGCAAGTAACTCTGCCGGGGTACTGACTAGGCTCGCTGGTAGCGGAGCCATGCTTGTGTTCCTATGTGACTCTATCGAGGTACTGTCGAGGCCTACTGGCAGTGGAGCAACACCAGAGATGAAACTAAGACTTTGAAGACTATACTAATTGTGCATCAATATACCCCTCAACCCCAATCAAAACAATTGTGTTGCCTTGGCTTGGAATGTGTGTTGATCGACCAAGAGCTTGGTAGATGCTACATCTTACAATCAAGCTAGTGTGAATCCAAGATGAGCTAAGAACTAAACAATGCTTCCAGAGGTGTTAGATTTTCTTTTCACGAACAAGGTCCATTCAGAGAGCTCGAGTTCTACCAATGTGTCGCCAAATGTTGTAGCGGCTACAACCACCCTCCAGAATCTTTTCTTAGCCCATTTTGGAGCCTCCCTACCAACTTTTCACAGTGCTTTGTCTTGCTTCATCAAGTACACAAGTTTTAGTGTTTTTCATGCACAAAGGATGCCTGTCGAGCACAAATTGATGCATTCTCCTCACAGGATATTCACCCGGACTTAGTTTAGCTACAGGCTGAGTAGATTCCCCAAGAAAATTTCGCATTTCTAGAAGGCAACCAGCGTTCCCTCCAGAAATTGCGCAATTATGTCTGGCAACCTGCTGGGCTCCATAATTGCACAATTTTTCCAGCCAACACTCCCAGCGGAAGTTGCACAAATTTCCCCACCAGGGCTACTCAGCCCAAAATTTGCACAAATCTAGGTAGCAGTCACCTACTCTGCCCAGAAATTGCACAAATCTCCTAGGCAATCAGCCCAGATCCTAGCTAGAAATGCACATTTACTTCAAGTAGTCGAACAACCTCTTGCATGTACAGCTGAGTTGACCGGTTCCCTCTGGGACCGAGCAAAACAAACTTGCATGCATGGATTCTTCTCCCAAGGCAACATGCAAAGGCATCCCTTGTTTTAGGGATCTATGTTTAGCAAGTGGAGGTTACATGCAAGGATCATTTTAGAAACCTCCCACCAAGTGTTGCTTTCCCTATATTTGTGGCATGTGCATCACAACCTCGATGTTATCGAAACTCATCAACCGGATGCTGCAGAGCTCATCCCTCACATCAACCTTGTAGCTCTGACATCCCACATCACATCTATGAGTAGTCGGCACATTCAGCTTTGTTGTTTTAGGGTAAGCCTGCTTCCCATGCCTTGTGTTGCATTTTTGTCACTTTTTGTGTTTTCTCTTGTATGAGTACTATTTGCTTTATTTCTTTGAACATTTGTTTTCGTTTACATGTATATTAGCTTGTCGTAGCACCATTTCAATTTTCGTCAACATCTCACTGTTGTCGCATGCATGAAACCATTTTTCATGAACGATCACTGACTCGACGACTCAACTCACCCACGTGCATGTTGTTCCATTTTCTGAATATGTCATTCAAAATTTGCATGTGTGATCATTCACTTATTCTTACACTTAGTATCAACATGCATTTTCATTCACATTTGCATTTAGTTGCCTGTCAGTGAGTCTGGCCAACCTTGGCCTGGACTTTGCCTCACTAGATAGCATTGCACAATCCTGAGAGGGAATGCTCTGCCTTCCTCTCCAGAAATACGCATTTTTGCCCAACAACTATTCTCCAGGCTTGCTTTGTGCAATCTTGAGGGACAATGACTGTTGGCCAAGAAAATTGGGCAATGCAGTCACTGAGCCTGCAACCATTGCTAGCTAAGATTACACATTTCACAATTCCAACAGTCAGTAGCTAGACTGGACTATGCATTGCATAGTTCTAGTAGTAAGTTAGTCTCCCAACAGCTCAGATTGTGCCTCATGCAGTCTTGGCAGTTAGTCTCCCTAACGCCCAGCCAAAATTGTGCAACCTTCATGATGAGTCACATAGGTATGTTGCAAGTCAGTTCTGAAGTTTAGTTTGGTTTTCAACTAACATATTTCTTGCCATGCATGTTGCCATGTCTCCAAGTATTGTAGGTGTCCATCCGCCTCTCAGTAGTGCAGGTACAATGGTTTCCAAGAGGGCAGAGTCAAAGACACCATTCAAAGCACGCCTAGAGATGCAGTCGATCAAATGTTTATGAGCTTACCTACTCACAATGATACCAAGTTGTTCATAGACAAGAACATCAAGATATCGTAATAAGAAGCATCATGAACAATAACTGAAGGCAACATACTGAACACAACAAATACAATGAATGCAACGAATAAAATAAGAAGGTTTTTGACAACATAGAGGCAGAACAAAGTTGCAAGATCAAGAAAATCTACTGATAATGAAAGCAACTTTCGAGACTCAAGTTATGAGCTCACGGTGCAACATGAAGATTGCGCGAAGACAGAGAACGAAACAAAGAAGGAGTTGCATGTGAAGAAGCATGCAACTAAGGAAGAACATGAAGATGCACAGAAAGACGAACACGTTGCAGCAGGAACAGGAACAATAGTGGGTGCAACACGCACTCACAGATGAAACTGCGCCCACAGAAGTTAAAGATCCATCCCAGTAGCTGACATGGAGCAGACATGGTGAGAAGTGTTTTTGATCGCATACAAGAGATTCAACAGCATGCATGTCATTGTGTACATGCATGCAATCCAACCCATTCAACACAGTCACTAAGGGGAAGACAAGAAGCAAGTCCAACTAGAGTTGAACATGTACTTTGGAAAGTTGATGCGCATGACCACCAGCACACACTTGAAGATCAGCATGGACACTATGCATCAATGTGTTTCCAGTTCAACTGCACCCAAGAAGACCATGCACATGTTAGTAGACGAGTTGGATGAAGGATCCGAACCAATGCACTAGTTGGAACAAAGGTAAGAGTTCTCTTCAAGAAGATGTCACCATGAGGTGCATGCACACCATCATGGACGACCAAGATTGGCATCATCTCACCACCTTCACCATCACAAGCATGTCAAAGAGATGGTCTCATAACAATGGGCCAAGTTTCATTGATGTCTTGCATGGCTTGCTCAAGCCATGTTGTCTCACATGAGTACATGTGCATTGTCATGTTGATTCATGTCAAGTGTAAGTTAACTGTCAATAGTTGGATGTAACAGTCATAGAGTAGGTGAAGAGTTATGAGGGTAGTTGTACTGTCTCAAAGGGGAATGTCAAGGGTCAACCCACCCTTTGCTATAAATAGTCCCTCATAACTCATTGTAGAGGCTTTTGGTCAGCCAAGCTTCTGATAAGACTATCTTGGAGAAAGCTTGGATAATATTGTAATGTACCTTGGCTTCTCCAGTGCACGAACTAGTTCATCTCTTTGGAGGAGTAAGCGGATGTGGCTATAACATTCCACTGTTGGGGATAGTAGGTTTACATGGATGTATTGTATGATTGGGACTTACACTTCTTTATATAATAAGAGCCAACACATTTTAATGCATATATTGTTATTGTTGTTGGACTGTTCCAGTTGCTTAGCAATGTATGTTGTTTAACTTACGTATTTTTGTATGAACTTCTTTATATGCAATTATATGAATGTTGTTGCAAATGTGCTATTGGTTTAACCATTGCTTTAGATTGTCAGCTAACCTACTTTCCAGCTTGTGATGCATCTTTGCTCATGTGTTCCCTTGTTAGCTAAGTACTGCTATAGCTTTCCAAGGGGTGCACTCATCTCACCCCCCATGTGTTAGAACCTCTGATTCATCTCCCTTGACTCACTTTAACAGTCTGTTGAAGCCCCGAAAATCAGGTCGACAACAAGGGGGATACCCACCTAGTCTGGACCTTGGTTGGCAGCTCCTTATCCGTTTGGTATAGCGGGTTCGACTGGGGATAATGGGACCAGTTTCCCAATTTAAGGGTGTGTGTGTGTGTGGAGTTGGATGATGCTGATCTAAGAGTACTTAAAGCTAATTTAATTCAAACTTTTAAACTAACTCTATGCTATTGTAATCTAATGAGAAACAACACATCTAATCTACGCTAACCCGGGGTGTATTTCTTCTATTATGCGATCTAACGAGATTTCAAACAATAACTGGTAATAAAGATCATTCAGCTATCATAAGAATAAAAATCAATTAAGATAAACCACTTTGCATAAAAAGTTAGGCAAAACAGTTGTGAACAACATATCACATAATAAGTTATTCATATATCAAACATAAATAAATGACTCCACCGTACAAAAGTGCCAAATGGTAACTCACACATTCATGCAGTAACATATAAACAACTGAAAACTGTATATCACTTTAAGAATATAAGCAGAAATGGCCAAGAGATAAAAGTACCATTTATGACTGGTTCCACTCATAAGCTTCAAGCAACAATGATTTATCTCTCCTTGCTCTAACATCTACTAAGAGTACAGAAGTGCAACATCAGTAGCAGATATCAAATGCAAACATTAATAAACCTTGATCCATCCATTCATCAAAACCCCCTCCGAGGGTGCAAAAGTGCATGTTCTGAGGACAAGTTTTTTGACAAATTTCTGGACCCTTCTCCTAATGCCTGAGAAGGGTTTAAATACTGCTAACTAATTATCTTAATTACATAAATTTAGGATACGATTTTAAATGACCGCCCTTCTACTAAAGCAAAACTATTTCTAAAAATTAAATCTAATTCCTAACCATTTCTGTATTTGCTCCTTAGTGCGACAAGCATGCAACATTCGCCTGGGAAGAGTCGGTTGGTCGCCTTCTGCTTTTGTTTGAGCTATGAAAATAGAAATGACAAGTGCTGGCACCACTTTCTGGTAAACTAGAAGATATTTTCGAGAATCTTCCTCTGGCTGGGTGTATTCACTGCGTGTATACTTGGTAATAACCAAAATTTCTCTCAAACTGATTCTGCTTTTGCTATTTCAGTTTCCGGCCTTGCGAATGACTGAATAAGTTAGGGACTTTGCTCTCTAAACAATTTTCTGCATCGAAAATTGCCTCCGTTCTTTGTTCCGGGCTTTTCTGGTGCGTTTTCCTTCTTTAGCGCCTTTTTTCTTTTTGCTTTACCGGGCATAAGCTTCAGGATCTTTTGTAAACATGCTGCTTTTGTGCGCTTTTGACTCCGAGCATTGGATGGCCTATTGGCATCAGCATCTGTTGAGTGATACTCTGGAATCTGTGGCCCCATTGCATGCGGCATCCGTTTATGAAGGCATCTCTTCTCTGTTCTCCGAGCATTGATGCTTTCCCCTTTTCCTTAGATGTTTCCTGCACATTGCTTCATGTTATTTCCTGTATTACAGTTTACGCAAAGGAAAAGAGTAATGATAATAAATATTGACATGAAAGCTTTAAGCTCTTATGAATGCATAAAATCATGACACCCATAATGAACTGACTCTTTGAAAAACACAAAACTGTCCTTCTTGAATACTTTGACGTACATTCATTAATTTCTTTTAAGGCGCGCACCCAATTTTGGTTTACGGATAGCTTTCCTTGAATACTGCGCCAAGGAAAATTTGCGATGGGTGATTTCTGTGACTCGCATCGCAGCATCGCGGATCGTGTCGTCAAGATGTGTCATCGCAGAAATTCATGATCGCATTTATCGCAAATCACATTCATCGCAGATCGCAGCATCGCAGATCGCGCTTAGTCATTCAATCATTGTGTGCTGCTTACGCGATGTTGCGATATGCGATGTCGCATATCGGCCGTCGGAGATTTCTTAAGATTTTTCATTTAAGAGCGCTTCATAATGTATGTGATGCGATGAATTTCGCGTCGCTTCTTCGCAGTTTATTATGCTCATAAGAAAATGTTTTATTCTCTTCTTGCGATGCGATACAGTTTTAAGGAGTTGAATACAAAAATTTTCATAAAATGCTTTTTGGATTTTTTATTAAGGGTCCCCATTTGCTTGGTGTTATTGCTAATACCAAATAAAGAGGGGGGTTGTTGGTGGCCATAGCAATGGCGATTCACTGGGAAGAACCAGTTATCTCTGCTTTTCTATTGAATTTTAACTTCCAAAGCAGAAAAATTTTCATAAGTCTAAATTTTGTTATGGACAGATAGAGTACATTATGCCTTATCCTATCAATGATATTTTGTTTCAACCTTTTTCTATTCCAATTGTTTGCTTCCTCAGGCTTTGTCCTTGTATTTACATCAGCCATTACTTGGTCTTTTAAAGATAAAATAAGGTCTTCTCTGTGTGCTGGCTTTTAAAATATGCTCATTTGTCATAGGTAGAGCCTCTGCTGCTAGCAGGCATTCATAGCCTCGACAGGGTTCCCTGTTACCCAGCAATGATCCTTTATCCTGCTTAAGGCTATTTACAACTTTTCAGAGAAAAACCCATTTTGACACTTTTTCCTTTTCTATTCTCTAAAGAACAATGTCTTGGTTTGGTGGCCAAATTATGACACAGTCATTCACTTGATTTACACTTTTGCTGAACAAGCTGGCTCGTGATGAGACCCCTTGTCTTTTAATTGCAACAATCTTGAGTCGTTGCCCTGTTTTGGTGGACAGTATTGGCAAAGTCAACAAGTTATAATATCTGTGATCATGATACGCCGGCTCATGATGAGACCTCTTATTCTTTGAGATATAGTGTTTTCTCGGATTGTTCCTCTGAATGCTGCGATTTCCTTTAGCAGGGAGGAAGTCATTGTTTTTTTCCTTAAGAAAGCTCTGGACGACAATAATAGAGTTTGAAAACAACAGTTTTACAGAGAATATTTATTTTGTTATTGATACCTTTCATTGTTCTGATATAAAACAATTTCTTCGCTAAAGGTTGCTTTCATCAAACTTTTAAAATTGAAACTAGTATCATATCTAGGCTAAAGTTTTTAACTCTATCTGTCAATAATAAAGATCAGGAAAAAAAAAAAATTGCTACTTGTACAAGCGAAAAAAATCAAAATCTGATAGAGAATTGGTGTCTTTTTTCGTGAACCCCTGTAGTAACCATCTACAACTGGTTTTATTTACAAGAAAGAAAAGAAAAAAAAAAAAAAAACTAAAACTATCCTACAAAATAGAAGAATAATCTTCTATGGAAAATATATTTTAAGGATCTGTCCATTAACAGGCAAAGAATCCCTTCTACCTGCTAAATCCTGCAACACAAACGTTGATGGGCCTATGACTTCTACAATCTGAAAAGGACCAAGCCACAGCTTCTGAAATTTTGCATGTTTGCCCTTTTCTTCATAAGCCTTATCCCATTTCAAAACTAAATCTCCCATCTGAAAATTTTTTCTGGTCATTATGCTCGAGTCAAAAGAGGATTTTATTAGCGCTTGGTGATGAGCATGGGTTTTCTTAGCTTGTTCTCGTTGTTCTTCTAATTTAATTATTTCCATTTGTCTTAGTTGTATGGAGGAAGTAGATACTTCATTGATGTATTGTACTAAAGACAAAGAGGGGATGACTAAGTGAGTTGGAAGTACCACTTCTTTCCCATAAACTAAATTAAAGGGAGAAGTGCCGATTGAAGCTTTCTTCGTTATTCTATCTGCCCATAAAGCATTTACCAAAGCTTTGTGCCAATTCTTTTGGTTCTGCTCAACTGTTCTTTTAATAATCCTGATTAGGTTTTTATTTGTTGACTCAGCCAATCCATTACCTTGCGGATAGTAGTTGGCCGAATATTTCAGTTTGAACCCTCTTTAAGTGCAAACTCAGTCATTGCATTCCCAGAAAAGTATGAGGCATTATCAAACATTAAAGCCGTTGGAAATCCAAACCTAGTGATTATAAATTGATCTATGAATTCAATGATGTTTTCAGAATTAGCTGTCTTGAGAGGAACTGCTTCTACCCATTTAGTAAAATAATCTGTTGCCGTGAGGATGTATCTATGCTGCTTAGAAGAGTGAGGAACGATCTCACCTATTATGTCCAAGCCCCACTGACTGAATGGTTGCTCGATGTTTACCGGCTGTAGTGGCATGGACGGTTTCTTTTGTCTCTCTACAGTAGTTTGGTATACTTGACATTTCCTCACGTAACTGTGTGAGTCTTTGAACAGCGTGGGCCAATAATATCCTGCACGTAAGATTTTATGTGCAGTAGCATCTCCAGCATAGTGTCCGCCTGCTGGTCCATCGTGGAGTTCCTGCAAAACCTTTTCTGCTTCAGTTTTCTCAAGACACCTAAGAAGAATAGAATCGTAATTCCTTTTAAACAGAACATTATTTATGAGCTGATATTGTTTAGCTTTCAATCTCAGAGCTCTTTTCTTGGTGTGATCCAGGTGTGATGGAGCATACCCGTTCTTAAGATAATAAATGGTGTCAGCATATAATGATTCTGCATCGTTTAGGCTTACCTCATACATTTGTACCTCTTCAGATGAATTTTCAGGAATTTGCGATGCTCCAGCCAACATTTTGCAGAAGCCTTGACCTCTCACAATGCTTGTTGGTTTGATCTCAAGGTCGTATTCTTGTAAAGCAGTGATCCAATTTGCTCTTTTTTCACCCACATCCTTCTGTACTAGAAGATTTCTTACCGCTGCAAACGGTACTATGACCTTAGTATGGGTTTTAAGTAAGAAAGGTCTGAAATATTTGACTGCTTTGAAAACAGCATATGCCTATTTCTCCACGTCTGAATAGTTGAGTTCAGCACCTTGTAAATTCGAGCTAAAAAATGCGATTGGAGCTTCCGCTTTCTCTTGATTTGCTTGAGTTAGAATCGCGGCATATGATTTCTCTGAGGCAAATGTGTATAAGATAAAAGATTCTAAAAAACTCAGGGTTGCTAAAGATGGAACGTTAATGATAGCTTGTTTGATCAGGTTGAATGCTTCATGCTCATCTTGACCCCATTTAAAATTTGAATTCTTTTTAATCATGGTTTGAAAAGGAGAAACAATTCGTGAAAAATCTGGGACAAATCTCTTCACAAAATTGATTTGACCAAGGAAAGATTGCATGGCTTTTTTATTGTGAGGTAGGGATATTTCAGAAATTTCTTTGATTCTATCAGGCTCAATGTGAATACCAGATTTTGACACTATGAATCCTAGAAGTTTTCCTTCACTTAATGCGAAAAAAGATTTCTTTGGGTTAAGTGAAATTCCATACCTTAAACATCGTTGAAAGATTTGTTTCAAGTCTTTGAGATGGTCGCTTCGCTTCTTGGAGTACACTGTTATATCATCCAAATAAATTACTACAGATTTATTAACTAAACCCTTGAATGCGATGTCCATGGCTCTCTGAAATGTAGCGCCGACATTGATCAAACCAAATGGCATCTTCTGATATGCGTATGTGCCCCATTTAGTTCAGAATGTGGTTTTTAACTGATCATCGGGATGTACCAGCACTTGATTGTATCCTGAAAATCCATCCAAAAAAGACATTAGTTCTGAGCCTGCTACTGCCTGTAATATCTGCTCCATAGGTGGGAGGGGAAAATTGTCTTTTTGACAGGCTTTGTTGAGATTCCGAAAATCGATGCAGATTCTAATATCTCCGTTTTTCTTTCTAACGGGTACCATATTGGAGACCCATTTGGAATGTCTGACGAGGAAGATTATTCTGGCTTTTAATAACTTATTTAGCTCAGTTTTTATCTGATTTTCTAAATTGGGGTGGATTTTTCTGAGTTTTTGTTGGACAGGTTTTTCGTTATCAATCATAGGGATAGTATGTTGAATGATAGAAGTGTCATATGTCTTCAACTCATCGTAATTCCAGGCAAAAAAATTTTTGTATTGTCTCAAAAGACGAATATACGCTAGTTTTTCTTCAGGAGCTAGGCCGTGGCCTAGATTAATGTTTTGTGGTTTATCATCGGTTCCTAGGGTTACTAATTCATAGTTCAGAGTTGAACTGTAGAGCTTAGAATTTGTAGACCTTTTAAACCGACTTTTCAAATCGTATAAGTCTTCCAACTTAACCACCGATTTAGGTATAGCATTATCAGTGCTATCTTGTTGTATTTGTCGATCGTGATGGTCTTCGTCAATTATCTGATTGGAGTAGGATCCTTCAGAAGTGAGGAAATTTACAATATCAGGATCATCATTGAATACTCTCCAGTTTGTAATGTTGTCAAGGATGGACGGTCTAAAGATTAATTCTATTGAGAATCTATCTGGACTAAAATCTTCGGAGGGAATAAGTCTAGAGGCTACGTTAGCTAAAAGGTCTGCGCTCGCGTTTTGGAGTCTTGGGATTGACGAAATATTGAATGCTATGAAATGTTCAGTCAGATCTTGTACTAAAGATTGATAGTGTTTCAAATGACCTGATAGGCAATGTATGGTGTTACGTACCTGTTTGACGACAATCTCAGAGTCTCGGAAGACTTGAAGATATTTGACGTTCAACCCGATTGCTTTGTATAGGCCTTGCACCAAGGCCTCATATTCCACTGTATTGTTTGTGCAATCGAATTCAAGTCTGCGCGTAAGCATGGTCTTATTTCCTTCTGGACTAATCAGAACGCATCCTGCTCCTGCTCCTTCATTAGATTTAGAGCCATCAAAATATAATTTCCAAAACAAAGATGTATTTACAGGTTTGTCTACAAAATTAACACACTTTGAATTATCAGTTTGGGAAAAATTTCCGACTTGGGACAAAACTGAATTTTCTAAGTAAGGTGATGTATGAGCATTGAAATTGCCGAGGAAAGAATCTATCGAGTAATTGCCTATGATATTGTTGTTATATACTATTGCTTCATTTTCTCCCTCCAATTCCGTTATTATGTACTTCTGGTGTAACTCTCGTTCAACCTTTATTTGATTCGGTTTACCATTGTAGGGTAACCACATGTGCGACCAGTCGGTTGAGAAGTATCCATGGAGTTTCTCAGACCAATCCCTGCTAAGAATCAAGCCATAGAATTCTGGGATATCAGCTACTAGAATGTCAATAACCTGACATACCTTCGGGTTAGACGACAATCTTATGGTCACTTGATTAAGTTCACCAATCACTTCGACTTGAGATCGTTCAAGCTGAACTATGCGCACTGCAGATTTTTGTGGTTGAACATTCAACTTGGCACATATTGATCTGGGTAAAATATTCGTTGAAGCACCAAAATCTACCAAACAATTGTGCACATTTTTATTGAAAATTTCATAAGTGAGAAGAAAAGGGGGAGTGTGAGACCTTGATCTTCCTCCAATCAAGGCGATGTCATTTGGATCAATCTTATTGATCGTGTTGGTTGGAGGTCTTCCCATGTTGTGGGAAGCTAGAGCTGTAGGCAAAGATGTAGTAGGCACGACATCTAATTCTTTCATCATTATCTTCTGTTGATGTTTCAATTTGCTCAATTCATAAAGAGTGATATTAGCCCTAGTCTTTTTCACGTCATCAATAATATTGTATTCCATTTCATCCGACACTATCAGTGTTCTTGATGGAGGTGTTTGATCTGGTTGGACTGGGCTAGATTGAGTCGCTTTAGCGGTCGTTTTCTTTGTTGCAACTTTATCTTTTGCTGCAGGGCTTGTGCCCTTCTGCTTAGGGGTAGTTTGGGGAGGATCAAGTTGATTTTTGCTTCGTGTGCTAACCGGAAATGCTTCTTGATCTTCTTCTTGTGGGAGGGTGAAATCCCACATTCCTTGTAGTTCCACAACTTCTTCGTCATCAGTCTGCCCTTCAGTGGTACTTTCTTCTTCTTCCTCTTCTTCGGATTCGACATTTGAGATAGCGTTGGGTGGTTTCACATCCATTGAAGGGCCTCTTTTAAAAGCTCTGTAGGGCTTTTTTGAAGAAGTTTCTGCTACTTGTTTTTTTATGTCAATCATCTCATTGGACATGGTCTTTAATACTTTTTGCAATCCTTCCAAATCGAAAGGGTCTTTCGTTTGTTTCTTCTTGGAGTCTTCCTTGAAGGTGACTTTTTTAGATTTGCGTTCCTCTATCGCAGATCTCTTTTCCAGGGCTACTACGCGTTTCTCTACTGCTATCGCCTCTGTCAGGTTTTCAACTAAGGTTGTTTTATTTGCCCTATCCACGAAGATTGCTAAGTTTGATGGTAAGGCCGTAATATACCATTCACATCGTACTTCTTCGTTGGGTTGGGAAGCAGTGGGAATTTTGTTGAGGATTTTATTGAACCGTAAATTGAAATCTTTGATGGGTTCTCTAGCCTCGGCTTTAAGATTGGATAGGTCATTGATTAACGTTGTCGTTGATCTGTCATCACCAAACTTGGTAAGGAATTGACTTTGAAAAATGTCCCAACTTGTGATAGACCCGGAGGGTAATGAAAAGTACCATGACCCGGCTGTTCCTTGCATTGTATAGGGAAAAAGCCGCACAACAGCATCCTCATTGGTAACTCCGTTGAGATTGACAGAAAGCATGAAATTGTTAATGTGCTCTTCAGCTAGCATGCCTGCTTCTGGATTGAATTTGGGTAGCCATTTCTCAGGATGGGCTGGTATTTGGCTCAGGGGTGGAGGAATTAAAACTACCCCAGGATTGTTCCATGGAGACTGGGCCATCGTTGAGCTGCTGGTAAATGAAAGTGCAGAGGATGATCCCTGAGGCTGGGAAGATGAAGATATTATGATCTTAAATGATTGAAGAAGAGGGATTGTGGAAGATGGATGGGTGATTTGGAATGAAGAAGTGGGTGGCTGACTTCACGGTGAGGGAGTTGAAATGGACGATGTAGATGAAAGAGTCTCACTGTCAGACTCTTGTGGTGTTTTCCTTGCTCTTTTCCTGGTGGGGAGAGGGAATTCAGTTGGATGGATGCCAAATTTTTCACTCTTTAATTTGGTCAGGGGATGAGCAGGATTGTACTGCGAAGTCACGCTGCTTTGAGATTTATCAGACCTCTGTGTAAAAATAGAAAATCCTTGGAGTTTGCGAATCAGAGTTTGAACTTCAAGGGGTTCAATGGTAGATTGGTCTGAAATATTAGGGTATGTAGCAGCGGTTAATACTCGAGCGACTTCTGACTCTGGATTTAAATGTACTGGGGAAGTCGGGGGAGTTGATGAGGGCGATCTACTCTCAGAATGGTATTTAGATTTTGATTTAGGTGCCATTCATAGTTCGGGCCCTCCTTATAGCGCCAAATATGTTGAAGCCCCGAAAATCGGGTCGACAACAAGGGGGATACCCACCCGGTCCGGACCTTGGTTGGCAGCTCCTTATCCGTTTGGTATAGCGGGTCCGACTGGGGATAATGGGACCAGTTTCCAAATTTAAGGGTCTGTGTGTGTGTGTGAAGTTGGATGATGCTGATCTAAGAGTACTTAAAGCTAATTTAATTCAAACTTTTAAACTAACTCTATGCTATTGTAATCTAATGAGAAACAACACATCTAATCTACGCTAACCCGGGTGTATTTCTTCTATTATGCGATCTAAAGAGATTTCAAACAATAACTGGTAATAAAGATCATTCAGCTATCATAAGAATAGAAATCAATTAAGATAAACCACTTTGCATAAAAAGTTAGGCAAAACAGTTGTGAACATCATATCGCATAATAAGTTATTCATATATCAAACATAAATAAATGACTCCACCGTACAAAAGTGCCAAATGGTAACTCACACATTCATGCAGTAACATATAAACAACTGAAAACTGTATATCACTTTAAGAATATAAGCAGAAATGGCCAAGAGATAAAAGTACCATTTATGACTGGTTCCACTCATAAGCTTCAAGCAACAATGATTTATCTCTCCTTGCTCTAACAGCTACTAAGAGTATAGAAGTGCAACATCAGTAGCAGATATCAAATGCAAACATTAATAAACCTTGATCCATCCATTCATCAAAACCCCCTCCGAGGGTGCAAAAGTGCATGTTCTAAGGACAAGTTTTTTGAAAATTTCTGGACCCTTCTCCTAATGCCTGAGAAGGGTTTAAATACTGCTAACTAATTATCTTAATTACATAAATTTAGGATACGGTTTTAAATGACCGCCCTTCTGCTAAAGCAAAACTATTTCTAAAAATTGAATCTAATTCCTAACCATTTCTGTATTTGTTCCTTAGTGCTGCAAGCATGCAACATTCGCCTAGGAAGAGTCAGCTGGTCGCCTTTTGCTTTCGTTTGAGCTATGAAAATAGAAATAACAAGCGCTGGCACCACTTTCTGGTAAACTAGAAGATATTTTCGAGAATCTTCCTCTGCCTGGGTGTATTCACTGCGTGTATACTTGGTAATAACCAAAATTTCTCTCAAACTGATTCTACTTTTGCTATTTCGGTTTCCGGCCTTGCGAATGACAGAATAAGTTAGGGACTTTGCTCTCTGAACAATTTTCTGCATCGAAAATTGCCTCCATTCTTTGTTCCGGGCTTTTCTGGTGCGTTTTCCTTCTTTAGCGCCTTTTTTCTTTTTGCTTTACTGGGCATAAGCTTCAGGATCTTTTGTAAACATGCTGCTTTTGTGCGCTTTTGACTCCGAGCGTTGGATGTCCTATTGACATCAGCATCTGTTGAGTGATACTCTGGAATATGTGGTCCCGTTGCATGCGGCATCCGTTTATGAAGACATCTCTTCTCTGTTCTCCGAGCATTGACGCTTTCCCCTTTTCCTTAGATGTTTCCTGCACATTGCTTCATGTTATTTCATGTCTTATAGTTTACGCAAAGGAAAAGAGTAATGATAATAAAGATTGACATGAAAGCTTTAAGCTCTTATGAATGCATAAAATCATGACACCCATAGCGAACTGACTCTTCGAAAAACACAAAACTGTCCTTCTTGAATACTTTGACGTACATTCATTAATTTCTTTTAAGGCGCCCGCCCAATTTTGGTTTACGGATAGCTTTCCTTGAATACTGCGCCGAGGAAAATTTGCGATGGTTGATTTCAGCGACTCGCATCGCAGCATCGCGGATCGTGTCGTCAAGATGTGTCATCGTAGAAATTCATGATCGCATTTATCGCAAATCACATTTATCGTAGATCGCAGCATCGCAGATCGCAGATCGCGCTTAGTCATTCAATCGTTGTGTGCTGCTTACGCGATGTTGCAATATGCGACGTCGCATATCGGCCGTCAGAGATTTCTTAAGATTTTTCATTTAAGAGCGCTTCATAATGTATGCGATGCGATGAATTTCGCGTCGCTTCGTCGCTGTTTATTATGCTCATAAGAAAATGTTTTATTCTCTTCTTGCGATACGATACAGTTTTAAGGAGTTGAATACAAAAATTTTCATAAAATGTTTTTTGGATTTTTTATTAAGGGTCCCCATTTGCTTGGTGTTATTGCTAATACCAAACAAAGAGGGGGGTTGTTGGTGGCCACAACACAGTCACACCCTTGGTATTGACAGAGTTATCTTACTTTCCTCTATGCGACATCACGGTCAAGGCATTACCTTACGCCCCACTTCTGGGACTCCTACACCAAATGGTCTGAGGTCTAATTGGGACTTCTTACCGGGGTGATCCCCTTGACATCTTGGTGGGTCTAGCACCATCAACACCAATTTAAACTGATGAGATGTGGGGGACATTTTTATTGATTTAATGTGGTAAAAAATTATGTATACATTTTTTTCCATTAATATATTGCCTCAGTTGGCCACATTTGTTAGTGAAATGGGCTATTTCTCTCTTAGAGATCTTTAACCACCTAAAACCATTGGTGTTATGATCTTTGATTTGGTTGTATAAGCGGTTAATTTAAATTGTACATCCTATGTGGAAATACTATGTTTTGTTGAATATGGTAACAAAGCTCATTTGAAGATCCCATTGTTGACCAAAATATTAAACATGTATCATCCTATGTTGGAAACATTTTGTAGGTTTTTACTATGTTTATGCATTTTTGGGTTGAGTACGTAAACTATCCCACTGTATTCTAGGGATACTTAATTTGTTAAGGTTCGCAGAGCGGAATGTGAACTATCATTGGGATTCCAAGACACCACTTGGAAGATGACAACTAAGGGTCATTGAGATATGTATTTATGTGTATCATATTGTTAATTGAAAACATTACACATTTATCAAATCTGTCTTTCAAATTTGCATACTCTAAAATGGTATCAAATCGGACGAATTCCTGCTTTACTCAAGTTTGAACCATTAGTTTTCTGGATTTCGGGTCTGTGAACCACAAGTTTGGTGGTCTTCCTTTTGCAATCCTAGTTTTCCTTCATTCTTGTCACTATTATCCCATCATTGTTTCTCAAGAACCCATGGAAGCATGTTTATCCCTCTATTGTCAATGCACTTTTTCAATCATTATACAAATACATGCAGTCCTTGGTTTTGTTTCATGAGCACAAACACTTTATGTGGTTTTGGATAGCTCGATAATGTTAACACAACATTTTTGTGAGTTCTCCTCACCTCCGCCTGGTCTGTTGTTCCTTAAATGAGTTGTCAGATTGCCTTAGTTTGAGACTCATGGGTCCCCTTTAGCAGTGATTTTCTCTACCCTTGTAAAAATGCACATATGCCACTATGAGTTATTCCCACTCCAAGCCTTCCATTACTACGCGTAGATAAGCACCTTTGATGGTAAAACCATTTCCTCTACTCAGAGCCATCACACCCTTCCAAAACCATATCCATTCTTGTATGTAAGTTTGTCATTGAATGGGTAGTTAATCCACCATTGTGTTGCTAGGGAAACATATTCCTGCTTGCTTGATTGTTTGTAAGCTATGGTTTTGTGGCCCTCAACCAAAGATCTTTGTTCTCCTCACCTCAACTCAGTTCATTGTTCCTTTACATGCCTATATTTGGATTGTCAAAGTTTTGAGTGCATGTTTGTGGAATCTCAAAATTTCAATTTTCCCTCTATTTTTCCACCCTTGCATGCTTGTTTATAGCTTGAAACCCTCAAGTTTTACCTAGCCATAATCGATGGATCATTTGATGTGGTTGGCTCCCACACATTGCAAGTTTAACCTAGCTATAATCGATAGATTGTTTGATGTGGCTAGCTCCCACACATTGCATTTCTTATGTCATGGAGAGGTGAATCACGAAGAGGATGTGTTGGTACTACTACATAAAGGGCACTTTTAAGACAAATGAAATCTTTTGTCTTAAAAGGTCACTTTTTATTTTAGTTATTTTACATTAAAATTTAATATCAATTGAATTGTCTTAAATATAAAATTTAAGACAAAAACAGTTTGAGACAAAAGCAATTTGAGACAAAAATATTTTAAGACAATACTTTATATTTAAGACAAAAATAATTTAAGACAAAAATATTTTAAGACAACATTATATTTAAGACAAAATCAGTTTGAGACAAAAATATTTTAAAACAAACATTAGGGGACTTTTGAGGTCTAAAACGGGCCTCCTAAGGGAATTATAAAATAATAATGGAAATAATAAAATAAGATTACATTACACCATCAAATTTTAGAGGGAAAAAAAGAAAAAACTATTTTTTCAACTCGTATTTTCAACTTATCTCCCTATGGGTTTACTCAAATTTCGAATAGGAACACTCGCTAGATGCATAATTTGATTCACCATCCAAGGAGTACCCATTTTGCATACTTTCTATGGACCTTTCTACATGAAAAATGAGAAATACATGAAAAACGTGATTGGAATCACATTTTTTCATGCATTTCTCATTTTTCATGTAGCACAGTCCATCAAAAGTATGCAACATGGGTACTCTTTGGATGAGGAATTAATTTTTGCATCCAAAAAGTACTCTCGCTTGAAATTGAAGTAAAAAATTAGGGAGATAAGTTGAAAATATTGGTTGGAAAAATAGTTTTATTATTCTATTATTTTTTAATCTTTTTATTTTTTTACTCCAAAAATGGTGAATCATCCCCTATGGTTGACATCATCATCTTGAATCGTATTGGTTCGTACAAAGTTTATTTTGGTTGTACAATTTTCTTAGGAGACCCATTTTAGACCTCAAAATTTCTCTAATGACTTTATATTTAAGACAATGGAAATTAAAATTACATTCATTTAAGACAATATTATCTAACACATGCAGAATTGACTCTCATAGTGCGCCCTAAGTCCACCTGCTTGTAGGCTGCTATTGTCTCGCGCCTATATCGAGGTTGTTATTTCAATTACCATTCATGTTATCTTATATAAAGACAACTATTTGTTTGACTCTTCGTTTTGTGGGGGTAGCCAAATCTTAAGAACACGACAATTTTTCCTTGCAAGATTTCTCAGACATCAATTCCTCTTTTGTCCCTTCGATCTCTGCTAATACGATTAGAGACAACTTGTTTGTTATTGAATTTGGGAAGTTTGCACAAAGATTCTATTAGCACTAAGTTTATACTTTCAAAAAAGGGTCAAAATGTTTTGAAAATCAGTTAAGAGTTTTATTACAAGAAAAGTGGGCTTAAGTGTAAGACTAAGTAAAATTTTGGTGTGAAAAGGTGGCTTAAGAGTTAAAAAAACATGTTAAGAAAGCTTTTTATGCTATGCCAATTTTCTTTTACCCAAGTCTTGGACCAATAGGATGCCAAAAATAGGTGGTGCTATGAAATATTTTTGTACTGCCTACACATCGCGCTACAAAACATTTTCATAGCACCTGCCAAATTTTGAAAAAAAAAAAGTTTTATAACTATCATTTGGGTCATTTGAAATGTTTTAAAAATTTTCAATGAAATTTAACCTGTGATATGACTTTATGCGATGTTTTGAGGCGGTTTCAAAACATTAAAATGGGTTTGGAGAGGATGGTTAAAACCAAAATTTTGCACAAATCAACCATTTCCATCAAACCTAGGTGACTGGTTGGCAACAAACAATGAACTTGCTAATAGTTTTTTACAACGCGTGGTAGAGTGCTCAATTTTTCTTAGTTAAGAAATGGGAAATTTAGGTCATGTGAGACGATTTGAACTAGATGGAGTATGGTTCAAGGTCTATGATGAAGTTTCACCTTTATTCAGAAATATAGGATGGGAGTCGATTTTCCAGCGGTTTCATGGTTACAATCTGAGTTGGTGTTATGATTTTATTCACTCTTTTGATGGCAACAGAGCTCAGATAAGAGGAATGGAGTTTGCAGTCATAGAAGATTCAATAGCAAAAGCCATGGGGTTCCCTACTGAGGGTGAGAATCGGTTCAAGAATTGAATGATGCAGAATGTGGATCTCAACTTCTTCCTTAAAGGAGAACATCAGAACCCTAATTGGAGCATGGGAATCCCTCAGAATATGTTGAAGCTCGAATGGTCTAATGTTTTAAATACTGTGAAAATCTTTTTTACATGTGAAGGCTGGTATTCCAAAATCTACCTTTATCACATGGGGTTTTTATGTCATTAGTTGGTTTTGGAAAAATGACTTTACCTTATTTCTGACATCAAAATCTGCTTAAAATGTCCACTAAGGCTATAACCAAACCAGAACTATTACCTCGTGGTATATATCACCATGGCCTGATTAAGATATTGTACATACATGATTTAGATAAACAAATACAAACCATGAGGTAGAGGACATGAAGAAACTATTGACCCAAGGGTAAGGCTAAAACTCATGTTGAAATCCTAGCCCTTGAAACAGAGGTTGAATCTAGTCATGTGCCTACAGAGAAAGACGTTGTAAAGGAACCAAAGGTTAAGGTCTATCAAAATAGGATAAGAAGACAACATATGAAAATGACAAAAAAAGAGGAAGTGAAGCATAAAGCAAAAAGAAAGTGAGAAAGGAAAGTAGAGTATGGAAATAGGGGATGAAGACACAGAAACAGAGCCTAGGGTTTACCATAGGAAATCCTATACTCGTCCTACAAATAAAATAAGGCTGATGTTTAAGGGAAAGCTTAATTCTAAGCTAAAGTAACTAGTGATAATTGATGAAGAAGATAATTTGAAGTCTTCAAAGGGGAAGAAAAAGGTTACGGAACAAGGGAAAATAGAGTATGCAGGTAGGAAGGGGAAAGGAGCTCTAAAAGTTAGCAAAATTATACAAAAGGGTAATATAAGGATGAAAAGAAGTCAAGACAAGTTAAAACTCCTTTCTCATGCTGCAGAAGTTATGGAAGAATGATCAAGTTACCTCATTGATAAGGCAATATATGAAACCCTAATTTTGTTGAAAAAACCCTAATTTTACCTCAATGTTTTGGCATGCTCCATTTTATCTTTTTGACAATTAGTTTATTTTTGATATGTTATGGTAATATGTCATAAAGGTTTTGTAGCTAAAGGAGAGCAGAAAATATGAGTCAACACAAGAAAGAAGGGCCTTAAAGAGTGTAAACAAGTGCACAATTTCAATAGATTTCAGAGGTTCATGTATTAGTCTTTCTACAAAGGAGGAATACAAGTTATTGTTATAGATACAAACCCTACAAGGGTGTGAATAGTTTTAGTCCTACACTTCAACTATGACTTGTCCTTTTCCCAAAAGAACAACAGAGGATGCGTACAATAATTTTAAAATTCTTTGACTAATGTTTAATTGGCAAATAGAGATTTGAATAGCTAGAAGGATAGGTTTTTAATTATGTTTTATAAATTAAACTCACAGATATTGTAAATATTTTATAGTTATGCTACTAGAATTTGTCGATCTTAAATTTCCAGTTTTAGGTTTTAGTTTTCACCAGTGCATTCTCAGTTTGCAGTTTCAATATGGACTTCAATGTGGTACAATTTATAGGTTGTGGGGTTATTGGTTGGGAGCCACCCAATGGATCAGGCACATCGTCAGTGTGTTCTTTACTATCTCTTGGGGAGACAATAATTCCATTGGAGCTAATTGTTAGAACTAAGTTTATACCTTCAAAAAAGGGTAATTTTATTTTTTTTCTAAAATAAGTTAAGAGTTTTATTACAAGAAAAGTGGGATTAAGTGTAGAACAAGGTAAAATTTTTGTGTGAAAAGGTGGCATAAAAGTTTAAAAAGCATGTTAAGAAATTTGTTTATGTCATGCCAATATTTTCTTACCTAAGTATTTGTTATGTCCCAATACTACTAGTGTATGTTGGGCCCCTATAATACTAGTGATTACCCCATTACTATTGTAGTTATACCCCTTATTAATATTGTTGTGGCCCTATTGCCCCCATATTGTTATTAATGTGCCCCATAGAATCCCTCTATTGTTATTTTTGTGGCTTTATATTATTATTGTTAGGTTGGCTAGATTATATTGTGACTCCTTATACTCCTATATATAGAAAGGAGGTTTTGTCATTTGTATCATCCAATAATTGTTCATTTATGTAATGTAAAGGAGGTTTCCCCCTCGAAGAGGCTAAATTCTAAGGCGTTGATCTATCTTTTCTATCTTTTCTTGAGCTGGTTTCATAACATTTGGTAGATAGTAAAGAAATGTTTGGAAGGATATCTTCGTTGCTTTGTATCTGATAAACAGAAACAATGGGTCAAATGGTTGCCTTTGGATGAATGGTGGTATAACACTTCCTTCCATACAGCAACAAAAATGACCCCATTTATGGCACTTTATGGGTATCAACCACCATCCATCACATCATATTTAAGAGAAAATTCGAAGGTTCAGGCAGTGGAACATCACATCGAACATCAACAACAAGTCCTCCAACTCTTAAAGGATAACCTCGTGTTGGCACATAATAGAATGAAACAATAGGCAGATCAACATCACAGTGAAAGAAGTTTTGATGTAGGTGATTGGGTATTCCTACCGCTACAACCATATAAGCAAATGTCCCTCAAGCAAGCTAAGAAGGATAATAAATTATCACCAAAGTATTATGGTCCGTACAAGGTGTTGCAAAAGATTGGTACTATGGCATACAAATTGGATCTTCCTGTAGCTTCTTGATTGCACCCAGTTTTCCATGTTTCATGTTTAAAGAAGGTTATAGGCGACAAGCTCCCAGTTCAAACAATATTGCCAGAACTTGACGAGGAAGGAAAAATTATATTGGAACCGGAAGAAGTCATAGAAACAAGAACTTGACAGCTATGAAATCGATCAATTTCAGAGTATCTTATCAAGTGGAATAACTTATCCGCTGAACATTCCACATGGGAGGATGAGAATTTTATGCAGAAGTATCCAGAACTACTCAAGCGTTGAGGACAACACTTTTTTGAAGGAGAGGGGCATGTTGGGCCCCTATAATACTAGTGATTACCCCATTACTATTGTAGTTATACCCCTTATTAATATTGTTGTGCCCCTATTGCCCCCATATTGTTATTACTGTGCCCCATAGAATCCCTCTATTGTTATTTTTGTGGCTTTATATTATTATTGTTAGGTCGGCTGGATTATATTGTGACTCCTTATACTCCTATATATAGAAACGAGGTTTTTTCATTTGTATCATCCAAGAATTGTTCATTTATGTAATGTAAAGGAGGTTGCCCCCTCGAAGAGGCTAAATTCTAAGGCGTTGATCTATCTTTTCTATCTTTTCTTGAGCTGGTTTCATAACAGTGTAACCCCTTATTGTTATTAGTACAACCCCCTTATTATATTGCCGTGCCCATGTAGTCCCCATATTGTTTTATTGTGCCCCATAGAAGCCCATTATTGTTATTATTGTTCCCTTACATTATTATTGTTATGTTGGCTCCAATTATATTATAACCCATTAGACTCCTATATATAGAAAGGAGGTCTTGTCATTTGTATCATCCAAGAATTGTTCATTTGTGTAATGTAAAGGAGGTTTCCTCCTCAATGAAGTTTATTTCTAAGGTGTTTATCTATCTTTTATATCTTTTTTTGAATTGGTTTCATAACATTTGGTATCAGAACTTTGGATTCTATGGTTCCTCTGCTCCAAATAGGACATCGTGGCATTTTATCTATAACATTTTTTCTGCGATGTTTTATAAGCTAAAAACAAAACCCATTTGAGACGAAATCGTTCTAAACATCGCATCCAAATTTCAGATCTTGTCTCGCTATATTTTAAGATATATGATTTGACGAAGTTAGGGTTTTTGCAAGCTCCAGAATTTCATCTAAAACAGGTCATCTTGGAATTTTCGCTGTAACTTTTTCGCTACGAAGTTTCAGAACCTAAACAAAAAAACATTTGAGAAGAAATTGGTATAAACCTTGGGTCGGAATTTCAAATCTTGTCTCGCTATATTTTCGGATATATGATATGAGGAATTTAGGTTTTTTGTAGACTCCTGAATTACATCCTAAACAGGTGACCTTGGGAAAATCGTCATAACTTTATCTCTGAGCATCAGATTGAAATTTCGTAAGTTACAGAAAGAAGATGGACTATAATTTGTTTGGGTATAATTTTCAGAACCTAAGGTTGAAACAGTGACATGTGGAACGTCGTACAAGTTCACTCTACAAAACTAGTTTATAATTAGGTCATCGCGGGAGATTGGGAATAAATATTTCTTCGGGAATCCGATAGCAATCAAAATTGTGGAGTTAGAAAGAGGACTCAGAAGGCTATTATAGACAGGAATTTCAGAAATTAAAGATTTGAAAATATAGAGTTACATTCGTTTCAATATCGAGCTCCTAAAATCAAGAAAAAGAGAGATGAGGAAGTTTGATGGCAAGGATCCGATAAATTGGATACTACAGATGGAGAAATATTTTGATCTACATGGTGTACCACTGTTACAAAAGGTACGTATTGCATCTAAGTATTTAGAATCAAATCAATTTTTATGATATAAATGGCTTTTTTCTCGTAAACCACTTGTCACGTGGTCAATTTTCACAGAGAACGTGATAGCACATTATGAGGATACTGTTAGGCCCCTATACTACTAGTGTAACCCCTTATTGTTATTAGTACAACCCACTTATTATATTGATGTACCCATGTAGTGCCCATATTGTTACTATTGTGCCACATAGAAGCCCACTATTGTTATTATTGTGCCCTCACATTATTATTGTTATGTCAGCTCTGATTATGTTATGACCCCTTAGACTCCTATATATAGAAGGAGGTATTTTCAGTTGTATCATCGAAGAATTGTTCATTTATGTAATGTAAAGGAGGTTGCCCCCTCGAAGAGGCTGAATTCTAAGGCGTTGATCTATATTTTCTATCTTTTCTTGAGCTGGTTTCATAACATTTGGTATCAGAGCTTTGGATTCTAGGGTTTCGTTGCTCCAAACAGGTCATCGTGGCATTTTCGCTATAACGTTTTTTCTGTGATGTTTCAGAAGTCGCAAAAAAAACCCATTTGAGAAGAAATCACGTTGAACCTTGGATCCGAATTTCAGAGCTTTTCACACGATATTTTTGGAGATATGATCTGAGGAAGTTGGTCTTTTTGCAGACTCCTGAATTACATTCAAAACAGGTGACCTGGGGAAAATCGTCATAACTGTCTCTCTGGGGATCAGATTGAAATTTCTTAAGAAGGTACAGAAAGAGGACAGACTATAGTTTCTTGTATCTTTTCCAGATCCAAAGGTCGAAACAATGACTTGTGGCACATCGTACAAGTTCGCACTACTGAACTAGTCTATAATCAGGTCACTGTGGGAGATTTGGCATAACTCTTCCTTGGAGAATCCAATTTGGATCAGACTGGTGGCATTGGAAAGAAGACACAAAGGGCTACTACAGGTCGCAATTTCAGAACTGTAAGAACTGAAGTTACAGAGTTATAGTCGTTTCAAGATTGAGCTCCTAAAATCAAGAAAAGGCGATATGAGGAAGTTTGATGGCAAGGATCCGGTAAATTGGATACATCAAATGGAGCAATATTTTGATCTACATGGTGTACCATTGTTACAAAAGGTATGTATTGCATCTTCATATTTAGAACCGGATCAATTTTTATGGTATAAAGGGCTTTGTTCTCGTAAACAACTTGTTACATGGTCAATTTTCACGGAGGAAATGATAGCACATTATGAGGATACAAAGAGCAACACCTTCTTTAGAGCAACACCACAACAATTGGAAAGAGTAAAAGAGCTTTGTTACATACTGGAAAGTAAAATTATGGCTACCCCTCACAACTATAATAATG
Organism: Pinus tabuliformis; assembly: GCA_031772625.1. Lineage (NCBI taxonomy): Eukaryota > Viridiplantae > Streptophyta > Pinopsida > Pinales > Pinaceae > Pinus > Pinus tabuliformis. The sequence goes on from CM062817.1 coordinate 93,200,418, forward strand.
GAAGTGTTGTTTCTCCTAGCCTTCCACAACCTACAAGGGTTACACCACAACAATTGGAAGAGAAAAGAGAAAAAGGGCTTTGTTACAATTGTGATAGCAAATGCACTAAAGGTCATAATTGTGATAAGAAGAAATTATTTTACATAGATTATGAAGAGGAGGAAGAAAAGGATCAAGAAACATCAAAATAAGAGTATATACACCAAGAACCAACCTCAGAGAAAGAAGAAATGAATCTGACCATATCTTGTGAAGCATTGGCAAGAATTACCACTCCTCAATCTCTCAAGATAGAAGGACATAGCAAGAAGAAAAAAGTTCAAGAAGTGAAAGATCACATCGAGAAAGAAGAAATGAATCCAACCATATCTTGTAATGCATTGGCTAGAATTACCACTCCTCAAATTATCAAGATAGAAGGACATATCAAGAAGAAAAATGTTCAAGAAGTGAAAGATCACATCGAGCATCAAGAAATGAATCCGACCATATCTTGTAAAGGAATGGAAGAAATTACCACTCCTAAAAATCTAGAGATAGAAGGACATATCAAGAAGAAAAAGGTTCAAGTAGAGAAAGATCACATCGAGCATCAACAACAAGTTCTCCAACTTTTAAAGGATAACGCCACTTCAGTGCAAAATCAAACGAAACAAGAGGTAGATGAACATCGTAGTGAAAAATGTTTTGATGTAGGTGATTGGGTACTTTTACTGCTACATCTCAAGCAAGCTATTTATGAGGAGGAAATGATGGCAATACTACATGCACTTAAAAAATGGCGACCTTACCGAATGGGAAGACTCTTCAAGGATGAGGATGTGGAAGCATTGTTTTTTGCTATTTCTATTATCCAACCAGATTGGATAAACGAAGCAAGGGATGAATGGAAGAAGGATGAAGAACTATGGCCACTTATTCAAAAGTTGCAAAAGATCCCAATTCAAACAATATTGCCAGAAATTGAAGAGGAAGGAAAAATCATATTGGAACCTGGAGCAGTCACAGAAACAATAACCCGACAACTACGAAATCGATCAATTTCAGAGTATCTCATCAAGTGGAAGAACTTACCTGCTGAAGATTCCACATGGGAGGACAACAATTTTATACAGAAGCATCAAGAACTACTCAAGCGTTGAGGACAACGCTTTTTGAAGGAGAGGGGCATGTTAGGCCCCTATACTACTAGTGTAACCCCTTATTGTTATTAGTAAAACCCACTTATTATATTGATGTACCCATGTAGTGCCCATATTGTTACTATTGTGCCACATAGAAGCCCACTATTGTTATTATTGTGCCCTCACATTATTATTGTTATGTCGGCTCTGATTATGTTATGACCCCTTAGACTCCTATATATAGAAGGAGGTCTTTTCATTTGTATCATCGAAGAATTGTTCATTAATGTAATGTAAAGGAGGTTGCCCCCTCGAAGAGGCTGAATTCTAAGGTGTTGATCTATCTTTTCTATATTTTCTTGAGCTGGTTTCATAATAGATACAAAGAGCAACACCTTCTTTAGCCAATTGATAAATCTCAAACAAAAGGGTTCAATGGCAGAGCACACTGAGGACTTCCAAAAATTGAATATAAGGGTAAATGATATTCCAGACAAGAAAATGGTTGATGTCTTCATAGGGACTTTAAAGGATAACATTCAACACGAGGTTCGTTTTTGGGAACCTGATTCATTGGAGAAAGCATTCAAGCTGGCAAGAAAAAATGAAGGAGAAATTATGGAAACAAGGAATCCCATCACTCATGACTATAATTATGGAAGTATTTTTTCTCCTAGCCTTCCACAACCTACATGATTTACACCACAACAATTGGAAGAAAAAAGAGAAAAAGGCCTTTGTTACAATTGTGATAGCAAATACACTAAAGGTCATAAGTGTGCTGAGAAGAAATTATTTTACATAGACTATGAAGAGGAGGAAGAAAAGGATCAAGAAACATCAAAAGAAGAGGATACACACCAGGAACCCACCCTAGAGAAAGAAGAAATGAATCTGACCATATCTTGTAAAGCATTGGAAAGAATTACCACTCCCCATACTCTCAATATAGAAGGACATATCAATAATAAAAAGGTTCAATAAGTGAAAGATCACATCGAGAAAAAAGGAATGAATCCGACCATATCTTGTAATGCATTGGCCGGAATTACCACTCCTCAAACTATCAATATAGAAGGACATATCGAGAAGAAAAATGTTCAAGAAGTGAAAGATTACATCGAGCATCAAGAAATGAATCCGACCGTATCTTGTAATGCATTGGAAGAAATTACCACTCCTCAAACTATCAAGAAAGAAGGACATATCAAGAAGAAAAAGGTAATAGTGTTGATTGATTCGGGCAGTAAACATAATTTTATTCATTGTAAGATAGCCAAGGAATTGAATTGCTTCCTATATCCAACACCAGAGTGTCAAGTGATGGTTGCAAGTGGAGGAACCATAAATTGCTCTGTAAAGTGCCATAATATCAAGCTATCCATGGGAGAATATGTATTGAATATCCCAATGCTTTCCATTCCAATGGGTGGTGATGACGTTTTACTAGGAGTCCAATGGCTACAATCTTTGGGTACGATAGCTTTTAATTTTCAAGAACTTTTCTTGAAATTTTTTTGGGAAGGAAAGGAAGTTGAATTGAGGGGTATCGAAGGGAAACTGTGAAAGATAATAAACTCTAACAGCGTGACAAAGTTTCTAAATAAAGAACAATGGGGCATAATTGCACAATTATGTTCATTAGAGGATCCCACATCGAAATCATGTATTTCTCCAAATCTCCAAAACATTTTGGACAATCATTCCAAGGTATTTGAGACTCCCAAAGGCCTCCCACCTATTCGTGATCATGATCATGCTATTCATTTTATTCTAGGAAGTGTTCCTCTAGACATCAGGACTTATAGATATCCATATGCCCAAAGGAGTGGGAACTCAAAAGTTGCAGAAGATCCCAGTTCAAACAGTATTGCGAGAACTTGACAAGGAAGGAAAAATCATATTGGAACTTGAAGCAGTCACAGAACCAAGAAATCAACAACTACAAAATAGATCAATTTCAGAGTATCTCATCAAGTGGAAGAACTTACCTGCTGAAGATTCCACATGGGAGGACAATAATTCATATAGAAGCATCAAGAACTACTCAAGCATTGAGGACAACATTTTTTGGAGAGGGGCATGTTAGGTCCCTATACTACTAGTGTAACCCCTTATTGTTATTAGTACAACCCCCTTGTTATATTTTTGTGCCCATGTAGTCCCCATATTATTATTATTGTGCCCCATAGAAGCCCACTATTGTTATTATTGTGTCCTTACATTATTACTGTTATGTTAGCTCTGATTATAATATGACCCCTTAGACTCCTATATATAGAAAGGAGGTCTTGTCATTTGTATCATCTAAGAATTTTTCATTTGTGTAATGTAAAGGAGGTTTCCTCCTCGAAGAGGCTTATTTCTAAGGCGTTTATCTATATTTTCTATCTTTTTGTGAGCTTGTTTCGTAACAGTATTGCATCAATTAGATGCCAAAAATAGGCGGTGCTATGAATCTTTCAAAGTTTTCCTTTCCTAGCGCTTTCGTGAAGATGTCTGCAATCTTCTCATTTGTGGAACAATGCTAAAGTTGGATTATTTTGGCCTCAACATGATGTCGAATCAAATGGTATTTTGTATTAATGTGCTTTGTTCAATAATATAACTTTGGCTTCTTAGCCAACTTTATTGCAAAAGTGTTGTCAATCAAAAGAGGATTTGAAATGTTATCATTCAAGAAAGCAATTTTTACATCCATTTTATGAAATTTCCAACCATTCTGAGTTGCCATGGTAGAAATTGTCTAGATGGTAGCCCATTCTTCTATGGGGGAAAACATCTCCTCATAATCGACCCCTTCTTTCTATGCAAAACCTTTTTCCACAAGCCTCTCTTTATGCTTGTCAGGTGAACCATCTGCTTTATATTTTTCCTTGAAGACACACTTGCAGGCTATTGGTTTGGTTCCCAATGGAGGATCAACCAGCTTCTAGGTGCCATTCTTTATTAAAGCATAATATTATTTCTACATCACTTCTTTCCATTCATCATGACAAGTGACTTCTTTGAAGGAAGTTGGTTCAAAGTATGTAGAAAAATTTAGTTCACAATCATAAGAAACATACATATCAACAAGTGAATCAAGATCATATACCTCATCTCCATTCGGTATGGTTGAGTTTCTTATTCTTGTATTTCCAACCTCATCAGGATGAGAACTTTCAAGTGTCTTTGTCATCCATTTTGGAGGACTTTTCTAAGATGGCCCAAACTACTCAGTTGACTGAGATGGGGCTAAATCAAGATTTCGGCTCCCAATTCTGTCAATCAAACCACTCAAAGTGTCATCTTGGTTAATGGATGCAACTTCATGTGGGGGAGAGGTTGCTTCAGAAGGAGATTCCACAGATTGTCCTAAGAGAATGATAATCAATATACATTTTATGGGTGTCAAAACATGTTGAAACATTTAATAGGATGTTTTTTAGCCCCCTAATTTGCTCTTTTTTCCATTTTCCCCTTCCTAAATCGTAACCATTTACCGCTCTTTTACCTCTCTTATACACCCTCATCTTGCACTAGTCGAAGAACGGTGACATATTTCGTATAAACTATATTTTTCATATTTTTAACTTAACTTAGCATTAATTAATCATATATTACATGATTTCTTACTTTTAATCACTCTTTGTAACTTATTGATATCTCCAATGTTTATTTGGTAGTTATAGTACTTACCGTGATTGTTGATCCTAGTGCAGGATCAGATCTTGCACCGTTGCCAGCACAACAAATCCTTGCAACAGGTCTGAACCTCCTTTATCACCACCTCTTTTTGAGCAACTTCAACCACGACATCAAGATCGATCCAAAGTCAACCGAGATAAAAAATGTGAAGAACAAAAGCTAGAGATTGGCTACGACCAGTTTTGTTAACTGTCTAAGTTTAAAGGCCGAGAAGCTAAATTTTGTGGTTGGTTATGTAATCAGTTGAATGATCTATTTTGGCCCTTGGCCAAAGATCTATATAATGTAGAATGTAAATAGTACTAAGGGAGTTTTTGGATAGAATAGAGACACAACCAGAGAGGCGGTAATAGGTTGTTGTATTTTGTTATTGCCCGAATCTGGGCTGGACGATGTATTAACGTATGGACTTGCCTCAGTGAATTAATAACAAGGAGCTTTGCCTTATGTCTCACAAATCACATTTCTGTATTTGAGTTGAAGAATTGATTAAAGTACCGAGAAATGTTTTTATTTGAAAGGGAAACGCACTGGTTGGCTAGGGCCTAGCCAACCCAACACGTTTACCCTATTTCCTATTTCTTGTAATTTGTGTTTATATTGTCGAGTGTGATTTAATTTCAAGCACATGCATTCTTGTCTGAGTGAAAGTGGATCTGTTGTGTGAAGTAGCTAAATTTCCTTTTCCTGCACTTTATTTCAGATTGGTTTTCTCCGCCTGGTCCAAGCAGGAGAAATAAACCTGCACCAGTGCACGTTGGTGTGATATTCCTGTTCTGTAGTTCTGTTTCATTGGTTTTCCCCACCTGGTCCAAGCAGGATAAATGAACCTACACTAGTGCACATTGGTGTGATGCAACAAGCCTTCTTAGTCTACTTCCCACAATCTTCTTTCTTTCATTATATGCTTATGACAGGATAAATGTATATGGATTGTTTCTTTATTCCTGCACTCTGTCAAGATCAGAAACATTCATTTTTATGTGTATAATTTGATTTAACAATATAATAGCACTTGAAATAACTAATCACTTATTTTAAGAATCAAATGCTAAGTGTGAGAAGCTCTGATCCAGTGTAAGAACTAGTTTCTTGCCACAGGATTTGAGTGCTTTGAACCTGGAAAAGTTCAAACCCTTGCAGGAAGTAAATGCCTTTAGTAAAGACACCATTTATACCTTCTGCATAAATCTTTGTTCCTGCACTAGTGCAAGCAGACTGCGATAGTGCAGGATAGACTAGTGCAAGAAAGAAATCTCTAAAGGAGCAGGTTTAAGGGCCCATCTGATGAGACTGCTAAGTGTCTTTGCTAAAGAAAAACACACACTCAGTAGTTAAACAATAATTAGCTAGAGTGATTGCCCTTTAGTTTGATTCTACAACCTTTCCTTTAAAGAAAGTAGGGATTTATATTAGAAATATTCATACCATCTATGGCATTCCCTGTGCTTCGTCTCTAAGTTTACGGATCCCCTGGGTTGACAAATTAAGTGTTGAGGAGTTTGCTTAAGTGTAATTCCCGCACCCAACATTTTGGCGTCGTTGCCGAGGAGGCGAGTTGATTTGGTAAGAATTTTCTAATTATACAATAGAGGTAATTTTTCCTTTATTATTGCAGTATTGTTTGGACAAGCTTCTTTGAAGGAATTTTACTAGTGTTGATTGATTTCTGACAGCGTTTTTTTATTAGAAGTTGTTTTTTATTTTTCTTTCTTTTATGAAATGAATGCCTAGAAAAGGTAAGGGTTCGAAGCCCACTAAGGGCTGAAAGAATTCTGAAAAAAATTCTCATATTAGGTCTCCTACTGTGAACAAGAAGCCCAATCCAATTCAAACCCATCACGCAGGAACAATCCACCTAGATTCTAGTGACAACAGTTCATGTGTGGTTTAGCCTATTAGGAGAAAAAGGGAAACAATAACGGACCATGAAGATCATGTGGAAGAGACTAGTGAAAACCAGGTAAGTGGAGAACAATCCACTTTTGTGTTTCCAATTGTGGATCCTGATACTGTGGCACAAATGAAGAATATTCCACCATCATCTCTCCCTCATTTCCATGGTAAAGTTCATGAAGATCCTGACACTTTTTTATTCGAGTTTGATATTCTGTGTTGAAGTTATGATTATTCCATTAACTCTTAGAAGTTAATATTATTTCCTGTTACTCTCAAGGACTCGGCTCTACGCTAGTTTATGGGGTTAGGAGGAAACACTATGACCTATTGGGATCAGATGAAGAGAGTTTTTTGTCTAAATATCAAGAATATTTCTAAACTCTGGACATGCAGGATGAGATTTTTACAATCATACAGGATGATGATGAAACTCTTGAAGATTACCTAGAAAGATTTCTATATATTTTACAAAGGTCGAAACTTAAGCTTGACTCTAGTACTATTAGAACCTTGTTCTTAAGAGGACTTACTGATAATGCTAGAAATAATTTAAATCTATTAGGACAAGGTGATATTTCTCAGTAAACTTTTGAAAAAATTTGTGAATTATGCAGGAAATTTTCAAGAAATCAATGTAGATCCGATAGAGGAACTCAAAACAGAAATAGAAAAACCGAATCTACTGATGCTATGATTATTGGACTAGAAAATAAAATGGAAAACATGAAAATTGATATAATGAATATTGTTACCAAGCAGTTGGAATCTTTAAAATTTCATCAAAAACTCATGAAAGAACAAGAGTCATTATGTATATTTTGTCCTAAATGTAGAGACAAGCATCCTCCTAAAGAGTGTCCTCTTAATTTGAAAGAAACTAATAAGTATGCTATTTGTGCAGAAGACCATGTCATAGAAAAATGTCCCTCTATACCAGGACTTAGAGCTGTATTTACAGGGGGACATCCTGAAGCTGAATACTTGTATGCTATGGGAGCAAGAAGGAATTGGCCTCAGGTAGGTGCAGGTATGGCTCCTGAATTTTCTCCACACTGTTTTGGTTATAATTCACATGCATATTCTTATCCTAACACTAATCGATAGTGGCAATATGGGAATCAATATCAGCACAGGAAACCTTCTCAACTGTGGCAACAAGGTTGCAGAGGGCCAACTCATTCTCCATATTCCTACCAGCCACCTATGCAGTCATATCCATCTACACATATACCTTATTCAATGCCTCAATTTTTCAGTCAGTCTACTCGACCGTTGCCTTTACCTCCACCTTTTCGACCTTAGTTGCCTGCTCAACCTATTCCCAATCTTAACAATAAAAAGGAAGTGCAAATGATCTATGTAACAAACCCACCTATACCATTCGAGTACCAGTCTATTCCAGTTGGGCTTCATGATATTCAATTAAGATCGGGAAGGACTGTCACATCAGAAAATCAGAAGCAACCTAGAGTGATTGTTGAAGAGAAAGGAGAAGAGGAAACTCTTAACCATTCTCCAAAAACTGTCAGTAAGCAGCCCTTACCCTCTGAATCCTTGCCCTGTTCTTCCAACCAGCCTTCCTTCCCAGAGAGGCTAGTAATGGAAATAAGTGAGCCTATTTCTGAGACTAGCTTCGCATCAGAGCTTCAAAATCTTTTCATTAAGATACCTTTGCTTCAAGCCATCAAAGAGATCCCCATTTGTACCAAGATTATTAAGGAACTCTGTCTCAAGAAACTCGGGAGGAAGAGATTGGAACCCCAAACCTCTCAATTTGTTGATAGAGCAACAGAGTTGAGGACGAGATGTGTGTTTGTGGAAAAATATATTGATCCCGGAAACCCTATTGTCTCAGTTTAGATTGGTAATGTCCTTGTCTCTAATGTTCTTATAGACCTAGAGGTAGCCATTAATGTCATGACTAAGAACACCATGGATCAACTTCAGTTATCTCATCTTCGCCCTACTTCCTCTGTGCTTGAATTAGCGGATAGATATAAAATTAAGCCAGAAGGAGTATTAGATGATGTGATCATCTCATTAGATTCTTTGGAATATCCTACTGATTTCATTGTGCTTCAACCAAATAACCCAGTAGGAGGACATCCCTTGATCTTGGGTCGACCATGGCTTGCTACAATCGATGCATATATTGGATGTTGTTCCAGTGATACGTATATTTCACATGGAGATTCTATGAAGAAAGTTACCTTATACCCCCCTACCAGAGCCATTTAGGACCTTTGAGATACTTTATGGTTGGATCAAAGTAGTGATGAGGAGAATCGGCCAATTTCCCTTATCCATTAGTATATTGGGTCTTCACAAGAAGATGAGATTCAAGATTTCCTGAATAATCTAGACACTATGCCTAATTTTGAGCTATTGAGCTAGATTTTTAGCCTAGATTTTCAAGATAATCATGATTCTCATTCTTCTATACCGCTGAATTTGACCACCCCCTTGAGTACTCCGGAGCCTGATACTACTCTTGTTGAGATTATCCCTGGTAAATCCTTGCATATTAGTTCAGATTTGGACTCATCTCAGTAGGAAAAGCTTGTGAATTTGTTTCAAAACCATCTTAGTGCCTTTGCATGGGGCTATGAAGATATGAAGGGTATTCCTCCTGAAACTTGTACACATCATATCTATATTCAAGAAGGAACCCGACCTGTCTGACAAGCCCAAAGGCGAATGAATCTAGCTCTAAGAGATATTGTGAAGGAAGAAGTACAAACACTCTTGGATGTCGGTTTTATCTATCCTATTTCCGACAGTCATTGGGTCTCTCCATTAGTGCTAGTACCTAAGAAAGATGGAAGATGGTGTATTTATATTTATTATCGAGAATTAAACAAAGCCACTCTCAAATATTATTTCCCTCTCCCTTTCATTGACCAGGTGCTTGATACCCTTGGAGGAAAGACATATTTTTCCTTTTTGGATGGCTTTAGTGGTTATAACCAGATACATATTGCACCCGAAGATCAGGATAAAACTACTTTTACATGTCCATGGGGTACATTTTCTTATATAGTGCTTCCCTTTGGTTTATGTAATGCCCCGACTACCTTTCAAAGGGCAGTCCTGACCATTTTTGTTGATCTAGAATTTGTAGAAATTTATATAGATGACTTTTCTGTGTTTGGTGATTCTTTTCAGGAAGCTCTTGAAAATATGGAAAAGGTACTTCTTCGCTTTCAGGAGGCCCATCTCACCTTGAGTGACAAGAAATGTAGATTAATGTACAAAGCAGGAGTGGTACTTGGCCATTTGATTTCTGGTAAAGGTATCCAGGTTGATCCAACAAAGATTGAAATCATTCTGCATCTTCCTGCACCCAAAACTCAAAGGGAAGTAAGAGGTTTCTTAGGACACGTTGGTTACTATAGGAGATTCATTGAAAATTTTTCTAAGATAGCTGCCCCTCTTTTCCGACTTCTAGCTAAGGATAATGAACTTTCTTGGACCACAACTTGCTAACAGTCTTTTGAAACATTGAAGGAAAAGTTAGTACATGCACCAGTTTGGAGAGGTCCTAACTTGTTCCTTCCTTTTGACATTTCCTCTAATGCTTCAGATTTGGCTATTGGCACAGCTTTAGGAAAAGAGGAAAATAAACAATCCTATGCTATTTATTATATTAGTAAGAATTTGTCTTCATCTAAATTAAATTATACAGTTACAGAGAAAGAGTTTTTAGCTGTAATTTTTGCAATTAATAAGTTTAGGCACTATATTACAGGATATGAAGTATTTGTACATACTGATCATTCCACGATTAAATATTTGATGAACAAGCCATTGACTAGCGATAGAGTGACTAGGTGGTTACTATTGTTGTAGGAATTTAATATTACTATTGTTGATAGACCAGGAAAATCTAATGTTGTAGCATATTTTCTTTCTAGATTAGATAATCCTGGTGAAGCAATTCTGGTTAATGATGATTTTCCGGATGAACATCTTTTTGCTATGTCAACAAATTCTTCGTGGTTAAGTGACATTGCTAATTACTTGGTTATTGGGAAAACACCACCCCACTTGTCCGCTCGTGAAAAGAGGAATATTATTCATAAAAGTGTTGCATATTCCTGGATTCAAGGAGATCTCTTTTACACTAGTCCAGATCTGATTATCCGTAGGTGTGTAAGAGAGGAGGAAGTTTTTGAAATATTGAAATCTACTCATGATGAACCTTGTGGAGGCCACTTCGCTAATAAGCGGACTGCATATAAAGTATTGCGTGCTGGTTACTTTTGGCCTTCCTTGTTTAAGGATGCCAAATAATATGTCAGGCAATGTAATAACTATCAGCAAATGGGCCAGCCTAATCAAACCAATGAAATTCCTTTGTGCCCCCAAGTTATGATTGAGCCATTTCAAAAATGGGCTATTGATTTATAGGGCCAATAAATCCAATGTCATTAAGTAAAAAGCATATCTTGGTTTGTACAAATTTTGTTACGAAATGGGCAGAAGCTAAAGCTGTTTCCTTTGCTACAGAAAAATTTGTTGTTGAATTTCTTTTTACTGAAATCTTTAATAGATTTGGTGTGCCTAGAGAAATTGTTTCTGACAATGGTCCGTAGTTTATTTCTAATCTGGTACAGGGTGTGATGGAGCAATACAAGATCCAGCAAGGGAAATCCACACCGTATCAACCGCAAGCAAATGCCCTGGTGGAATCCACAAACAAAGTGATCAAGTCCATTCTTTCAAAGACAGTAAATATGCATCGGAAAGACTGGGCTGAAAGATTACCAGAGGCTTTGTGGGCATATAGAACCACTTGGAGAAATAGTACGAGACATACACCATATGAGATAGTATATGGAAAACAGGTTCTGTTACCAATTGAAATCCAGATCAAAACATTCAGAACTGTAGTTCAGTTAGGAATAGATCTCTCTGAGGCACAACAACAATGTCTTCTCCAATTAAATGAGTTAGATTAATTTCGTAGGGATGTTGTTCAGCAGAACATACTAATTCAGCAGCAACGCAAAAGGTGGCATGACAAGTCTATTCAAAAAAAGTAGTTCCAACCAAGTGATTGGGTGCTCCTTTATGATTCTAGATTTAAATTTTTTAAAGGGAAATTCCATACACGTTGGATGGGACCTTATGAAGCAATCCGAATATTCGAGATTGGAGCAGTAGAAGTTAAAACTGTTGATGGAAAAAATTCAGTATTCTTGGTAAATGGACACAGGTTAAAGAAGTATTTTCAGCCACTTACCAGGAAACATTTTACACAGCAAGTCCAATATCAATTTGGGATGGTAGTGGTGAATGGTAATACCAACCTTTTGAAAACATGAATTCTTCTTCTTCTTAAAAATAAAAAAATAATAAAAAAAAAGTAAAGAAAAAAACATTTTCCTGTAGTTATGAAAATTAGTTTGCTGACATGATTGTAGAAGGATCAACTTGAAAACCAGCTTGCTGGCAGGAAGATCAAAAATTTCTAATAAAAAGAAAATGTTTCTTGATATTTAGATATTCTAGCGACCACCAAGTAAAAGCAGGTTCAGTAGAACCAACCTTTATACAATTGGGGTAATTAGCATGGATATTTTTATTCGAGTAACGCTTAATTTTTGCTGCAGTTATTTTTTCTTGCGCTAGTGTAGGCTAACCTTCCAAAAAAAATTCTGCCTTTCTTCATATTCCAATTTCATAATTTTCCCTTAGTTTTATTCTTCAATCCTAGAATGATTAACCTTCCCATATCCTTCTGAATTTACCCTATCCATTTCGAAAAAAGCCCCACTTTACCCTTGAATTTCTTTCCCTATCCCACTTCTGTTTATTTCCTCTTGTGGTACTATTCCTGGAATCCCTGTAACAGAATTCCTTCCCATTCTGAAAATTCCCTTTTGCCACTTCTTTGTTCCCTGATGAATTCATTGCAGGATCTCACGCACAAAGAGCAAAAGGATATGCTCTGAAGCATCAAGAAAGGGCGAAGCAAATTTCTGGTATAGGTTGAGGAAGCCATGTGGAAGTACAACCTATATTCTATTTACATTCCCTGTTCTTTTTTTAGATATTATGCTTGCACTAGTGCAGGCATGTTGTCCTATATAATAATGCAAGAAGAATGGTACTAGCAAAATAGCATAATTTAAGTGGTGCAAGTAGACCAGTGCAAGCATGCACCCTGTCAGAAACATAGTACAATTTGTTCTTTTCATAGTATACATCATATGAAAGTGGTCATCATGAAAATTTATAAGAAGTCCTTTCACTTAATCGATGAGTACTTGTGCTATCATATTAACTAGGAGAAAATTATTTAAAGTACAAGGTGTTTTTAAGTTAAGAATCATGATCATTTTTAAATGAATGCTAAGTTCTTTTCTGAATTATGAAGGAACATAGAAGTGTTTAACGATTGGTTGGACATAATTGCCCCTTTCTGCCATAATCCTAGATGTCCTCCACTCATAATGATTACCTCACATAGCCGTTAAAATGCTGTTGCAAGTATCAATCTGGCATGATCTCAAAGATGTCGTGCATCCACAACTATTTCAGTGGAATGAATGGGTGATAAGATGGAAAAGATGGTGGACAATTGGATCCCTATCTACAAGAACCAATTTTCTCGCTGTTGCATGTAAAATTCTCGACTGTTCATAGTCGTTAAGCAGCGATGCTGCCTGTTTGAAGCGAACTGTCATCTCTCAGTAGGGTAGAACAGACTACCAAGTATCGCAATAGTCTTGCACTATTGTGAGACTCGGGCTTTCTTCAGTTCTTGCAAAATTTTGACAGGCACGATAGAGAAGTGGTCTTACAGTTTGCTAGAAGTTTCAAAAATGGCCCAGTAAAAATTGGGCCTTTAAAATTTGAAGTTACAGAAGAGCTTGTAGCAGCAGCGACAGGCTTCGAAAATATTGGCGAGCTGTGGTTTAAAAATCAGAAACTAGAAAGCAAGCAATGGCACTGTTTTGTCATCAACAAGAAGATGAAGGTATATTGGAAGGAAGGAGTTCTGCATAGTGCCTTACTGGGACAGTGGCAAGACCTCCTTTTCATCCTACAAAAATTTGTAACCTATGAGGGAAGTTACTCCCGCACTTTTGTGTATCATTTTAGGATGTTGCAACATTTCGAAGCTGCCCGGCACATTTGTTGGAGGATGAATTTCCACTATTTTTTGCTTAAGAGTCTGGAAAAAATGGCCAAAGGTGTACGAGATTGACGAGAAGGCCAGGCTGAAAAGAAGCTATATCGCCACGGCCTGATAAAGATTTTGGTCTAGAAACAAGTAGAAGTTAAATGCATGACCTAGGAGGCGTTGTTAAAACAAATACATAAAAAGAAAACTGCTGAAAAGGAGACAGAGGACCCCACCAGCACAAGCAAGGGCCTGAGCAAGAATGAAAAGGGGAGTCCTTCTTGCACCAATGAAAAAAGGAAATGACCTGAAAAATCAAAAGAAGGAAGGGCCCCATCTCCAAATAAGAAGACAGCTAGTGCACTTGTTGAAGAGACTCCTTCTACGCCACCAATACAAGCACAGACCCCTGAAAAAGACAACCTGTCAGTCCTTGTGGATGTAGCAAAATTTGCAGAGGTCGAAGATGACACTCTGTTGGTGATCTGAATTTGAAACTACTTGAAATTTGTTTGCAAGGTATTCAATTCAGAATTAAACATGTTTAAAAGATTTCCATGTCTTGCAGAAAGAAAACACATGAAATTTTCAGCTGTTCATGACCCATTTAAGCATAGCAGAGTTATTTCCTTTTACTGTTTAACACATTAAAATGAATTTGATCTGCAAACAAATCAACCACAAATGCAAAAGAAGTTGATAAAGCAGTTCACCCACTCCAGGGCTACGTCTGCTAGGTCCAAAGCTCCCAACCGGGCTTGTCCTTCTTTTTATTAAATGCTCAAATTGAAAATACAGCTGAATAGAAGCATCTACAAGAGAAATAGATGGTAAAAATGGATTCATAAGACTTGAATCCTTCAGAATTGACTATTGGATCACCTGCAATGGATACCTGCAACCCTATACAGTCTTCACAAAATTGGGCCCTGGTGGCTCCTAGAACTTTCACGGCTCAAACACCTTTGAAAATGACCTCAGATGGCTGTAAGACCTGCACCAATGGCTTCAGAAAGTCACAAATATCCAAAATCCAAAAAAAAATTCGTCCAAAACCGACTTTCCTAGCCAAAGTTATGGCCATTTAAAGTTTCTCCAGTTTGCCCCTAGAAAAACTCCAGCTAACTTTAGTTAACTCCAGTTAGCTCCGCCAATTATGGCGGGTCCGCCAAATTTGGTGCTCCTGCCAAAATTCCGCCAACTTAACTGCAGTTACATTTAATGTTTGGTGGTTACCTCGGATTTTGTGCCCGGCGGAATATTCCTTTTTTAATTTTTTTTTTGAAAAATTAAAATTTCTAATGTTATGGACAAATTCTTCTTTTTTCCATAACTTCCTCATACGGCGACCGTTTTTGAAACCGTTTGCGGCACCGGAATCGGGAAGATGAGAACTTTCCAGTCATTCAACTTTGAACTAGTTCTAAACACTTTAAATTTTGAGCATTTTACGACACTTAGGACATGAGCACCTGATCACGCCTCCCCATTGGGAAGCTTTTGGACCCCAAAAGCCTTCAACTACCTGTTAAAGAGGTGAGGGTACAACTCCCTCACTCTTTTCACCTCCATCCACTTCGCCTTGTTCGGTTTGCTGCCTTTGAAACCAACCTGAACATAATCTACACTGCCCCTCCTTGAAGTGCGTGTCCTTCTGTCAAGGATTGTATATTCTTTCAGCTCATCTAAGAATTTTGGCGAGAAATCTTCTATAGATGGCAGCTGAACAGCATTTTCATGATCAGCAATCAAAGGAGGTTCATACAAACGTAAGTTCTCCACATTGACAACAGAATACATTTGCATGTAGGAAGGAAAATCTAATTGAAAATCATTATTTCCAACCTTCTTGAGGATTTTGAATGGACCATAACGAATAGGCTTCATCTTTTTCTAGTCAATTTAATGTCTTAAATTGCTCTACATAAATTATCAATCCGGGTATCGTAAACTGATGAAGTGTGGTGCACCATATGTGCTTAGTTAACCTTTCTCTTACTTCGTTGTTTTATAGTTTATGTTGTTTTTGGGGTTTTGTTCTTGTTAGTTTCCTAAAGTGTCTAATGCAAATGGAAATCCTATTCTAAGGTCTTAAGAGTACTTTTAAAGGACAAGTATGGATAAAGATTTCAAGACAAGGCCTATGTCCCTAATGGTAACTTCCAAAACTTAGCACTTAAAACATGTTATTGATGGAATTAGTATTTAAACAAAAGTGCAAATATACAACTAGTTCAATCAAAATAAAATGCAATAACCAAACAATGAGCTAATGACTATGAGACCCAGTATCCTTGCTGCTTCAGCAAAAGGACAAGATGATTCTATCATGTCATTAGTTCAATCAAAATAAAATGCAATAACCAAACAATGAGCTAGTGACTATGAGACCCAGTATCCTTGCTGCTTCAACAAAACGACAAGATGATTCTATCATGTCATTAGTCATTAAAAAGCTATGTGCATCACTAATCTACAATCAACTTGAAAGCAATTTATGTACAGCTAATATACATAAGCATAACAAAATTAAATGCAAAATTAAATGACAACTATACAAGGCAGGGGCCCTCTGCCACCTATGAAATCAAAGCAAAATTGAACACACTTGCATGAATTAAAATTGCATGAATGAGAAATCTAATCTATCAAACTTGAAAGCAATCAAATCAAATCAAAACAATATTTACAAAATGAAATCTACTCTACCTTACATCCTAATATGCTCCATGACATCTACTTCACATCTCCTTCCATGTTGAGAACATCAAAGCTTTATTCAATTTCTTTAAAAGTACAAAGTACAACAAAGTTCTCCAAAGCTTTCAAAAGCCATCAAGGAAGAACTACAAACTTAAGAACTAGGGACTAAAGACTAACAAATGAAGGAGAGAGATCTCCTATTTATACAAAAAGATGAGAGCCATCTCATTAATGATAGTCCATGAATCTCTCCCTCTACCTCTAGAGTCCTAATCAAAATAGGAACTGATAAGACACATGTCTTTTTAGAGTTACAATACAATTAGGAGATGTGACACATATCCTCATGATCCCATGATTCTTTCCAACCAAATTCGAATTTGGCCTTAGAGTGCCACATAAGGGTCTTCTAGAAGCCTCATTTCAACTTACACATGTCAACAATCTCAACCCATTTGTTAGGTATAAGCATATGCACATTATTTTCTAATGTTTAACCACAAATTCACTTAAAAGGCTTAGAAATAATAAAGATTGGAAAAACATAAAGGTGGCCCAATGATAATGAAAGTGGGATGAATGTGGTGACATAGTAGTGAAATGGAGGTGATATAATGGACATAATAGTGAAAGTGTAATGGAAATGAATGAAATTTTCAAGACTCAACATACCCCCCAACTGAAGCTATTTCATGTCCTCATGCAATATATATTACATTAACTCTTTTGATCCTTGAGCTTTGGCTTAACTTTGCATGATATCATTTGATAACTTCATATTTCTGCAAATTGTTTCACTTGAATTGCAACATGGTTGGTTCTTGTGTTACAACCATTATTTTTTTTTTTTTTTTAATTTTTTATTTTTTTTGCCTTCTATTTTGATCTTTGAACTTTGCATAATGATATTTTGATTATTGTTGCAAAGTATATCTTTATTGGATTGCATGATGGTTGGTTCTTGTGTGACAACCATGATTTTGTTTGTATCCAATTTATCCTTTAAGCACTTTTTTTTTCAAAAGCCATTGTATGCTCATAATAGCAATGTAATAATTAATATATGTTGGAAGTATGTGAGCTCCTGAATATGATATGGTCATGGCAAGATGTGAATATGAATGTATCCCCCCCCCCAACTGATGGTATTGGCAATTTTATGAAATGAGGAAGAGAAATGTTTTTCCAACAATTATCATTCTAGCTTTTTATGGAATTCTATGGTCAAAAGTTAGAAAATGACGTACCTTCACTTACCCTTTGGAATCGATGAGTTGTATGTGTGGTGGCTGAAAAATTCTGATCATATTCTTCTTCAAGTGGCTGAACAAGAGGAGTCATGGATAGAGAGATAAGATGACTTTTTATTGCTTCTACTAAAACTTGTTGAATCTGCTCCAAAATGCTGAAAATAATAGTCTTCATGTCTTCAAAACTCATTGGCACAATTCCTACTATGTGAAAAGATGTTCTGATGTTGAACATAGTAGGAAATTGTTGGCTTAGTGGCCATTAATGGATGCCACTAGTCAACACGAGAACTCTCACCATTGATGACAATGAGAGTCAAGATGCCCAAACACATCTTGCTAGGTACGAATGAATTTTCTGATGTCGAGTCACCTAGAAGATCTAACAAACAAGGGACATTAATGTATTCCCATTGTTTGTCAGCATGAGAACTTGCCATTAAGGCATGCAAGCCTCAAGGTGTTTTTACAAAGAACTTAGACTCAAAGGACTATGGACTCAATAATTTGCGTTGAAGCAGGGCTTATTTGCAGAATGAAAATGACAGGAAATGGAAGATGAAAATGGAAGATGGCAATGGAGAGTAGAAATGACAATGGGCAATAAGCATATGAATGAGCTTCTTGCTTTTATTTGTGGGTTATGAATGGACAAAAAGAGATGGAAAGTGTATGTGAATGTAAATGGAAAATATGGAGTGGAATGAGGTGAATACTTTATTATGAAGTATGGATGTGATGGATGGATGTGATGGATGGATGTGATGGAGACAATAGTATCTGAAAGTTTTTCAAGTGTTTGGATCTGATTTTGTATCATCATATTTCCTCTTTGTTGTTGATCATCCTCTTATGAAACAAATTGGTCTCTTAGAGAGACACCATTCTCTTGTAGTCATTTGTCCTTCCTCCTAGAACCTGCAAAAAAAACTAATACTTCTTCTGCAATGGAATGTAAGATTATCAAAGGAGAGAGGTGATCAATCTCTCTAGTTATGATATTTACACACAAAACTAAGAATTTGTATTAATGAAACAAGTTCTCAAAGGAAAAATCAAAAGAATTTATACCTGCTTTGGAATTGGTGCCCAAGTTGAATGTTGCTTCTTTTCAGCAATTTATTTCATTATTTGCCATTTCAAACTCTAATGATAGATTTATCATTATATAGATCTTGTTGAGATCTTTCCAATGATAGTTAAATCATCAAAATCTGATTTTGTATGAGAAAGATAGGCTGATTTGAACAATGAGGTTTTTTCTGGCTGCGGAATTGGAGAACAGCTGCGGAATTGGACTTTAGCTGCGGAATGTGCACAGCTCTGTAGCTAAAAATCTTGGATACAAAGTTAGCCATTCATCTTTCATCATCAATCCAAAATTAATCAATACCTTTAGAAAAGTGAGCAAATAACTTATTCATTTCATTGATTCAAAATTATTATTTTTTTCTTGACATGCATCGACTTAGTGTGGCGACTCAGTGATAACACACAATTTGACTTCCTTTTGACTGGGGTCTTTTTCATCAAATTTGACCAAATGAATAGGACACCATCCATGTATTGACATTCCCCTAGCTAACCATGTGACTTGTTTTGCTTGATGACACCTGCAACCTAGAGTTTAACAAAACAGCTGCGGAAAGTTGAGCCAACTGCGGAAAGTTGGGCCAGCTGCGGAAAGTTGAATCAACTGCGGAAAGTCGCTTGTTTCCACAGCTAATGAAAACAGAGTGTAGAAAGTACTGGGAAATGGAGTGGCTGTGTTCGTGAAAGAGAAAAAAAAATGTGGAGGAGTGAAGGCTGTAACAAATTGCTGTCCAACCTCAATAGATACTTCATATCCAACAAGATCTTGCAATCTGAATGGACCTATTGGCATTCCAAAACTTGTGATGGCTTTGTCTAAAATGCCAACATATGAGCCGATTGAGTGTATGGAAAGAACATTCGATTGACAGCAAAGCCGGTGCAATTTCCCACCACTATAGGGACCTTTTTCTTTTTTTTATACATTCTTCCCAACATTTATAAGGTCAACAATAATCTTAGGTGAAGTTTCTCTGTTCGAACAATTTCAAGGAGTGGCATCACATGTGCAGGACTGAAAAAAATGTGCCCCTACTATACGGTCTTGAACATATGTTTTTGCACTAATGGGATTGAGATCAATCGTGGACATATTAGAGGCTAAGATGCAGTGTGCAGGACAAATCTTTTCCAGGTCAATAAATATTTCTCGCTTCAATGGAAATTTTCTCTCTTACAACCTCTATCACCATATCAACATTCCTGAATTCTGCATAATGTACAACTCCCGTGCATTTAAATTCTTGAAATCATTTACTATTGTCATCTCCCATTGATGGAACCAATCGACAAACTTCCCTCTTGCTTGGCGCAGTTTTATGGATACGTCATTGCTGTGAAGAGCCGTATGTAATGGAGTTAGACAGTGTCGTGTTCAATTCAGACTGTTGTTAAACAGGTATTAATGATTTACAAATGGGTGGCATAAGGGCAGAAGACGTGGTGGCAAAGGGTGGAAGATGTGGTAGAGGTAGAGTAGGTGCCAGCACAGAGCCGAATTAAATCACTGTCCGCTCATTTAACTGAAAATTCCGTTTTTTTTCACGTGGCAGTCAAAAATGGGCTCCAAAGAACCGAAGATTTCTCTCATACCGCCACACATTTCTTCAAACAGTTTCTGGGTTATCTAATTAACCCACCTGGCAAAAAAACCCATGTTTTATTTTCTTGAAATTCATCTCTGTTTGGGCAAATCGAGTGTTTTAAATTTGACATTTTTCTGCTGTTTACGCATTTTTTCTGAGTTTCACTGTCAAGTGTATTACACAGGTACGATAACAGGGATGAAGCACTGGGCAATGTATTTTGGAATGCACATAATCCTAATCAGTCTGGAGTAGCTGGAAACTTCACTTAGCTTTTAGTACAAGTGATTCCAAACTGACCCCAAAACCTATTCAATAACAGCATTGTCTGTCAGGGGAATCCTCTGCGTATTTATCTTTCTATTCATGTAAATCAACGCTCTAATATTCTTCAAATTGGGATAGTCATAAAGCACATATGTTTCACTCCTTTTGCAACATATTCACAGTTGTTTTGTTCACTTTCAGGAAGACGCCATTGAAGATTTGCATCTAACGCAGTAGTTGTAAGATCTTCCATGTCTCTGGATATATATCAATAATACCATGGAAATGAACAGCAGCTTGGCTTTTAGAGTCTTTTTTTCATTCACAATTTTGCTGCAAAAGTCCTGCACCATAAATACCTACAAACTAACTAGTATACAAGGAAGGCCACTGATTTTCTCACAAATGTTTGGCAGGCATCTCCATATAGGTATGGTCTCAGTAGGGATGCTCCAACTGGACTAAGGGATGGAAGGAATGATTGACATAAGAAATAGTAGCTGTAACAATGCTAATGGTACTCCAGCAATGGATGGAATATAAATGAGTGTTTAAGATTTCCACTAACATTGACCTACTACCGTTGATTACAAATGTCAGGCAGACAACTAGAGAAGGATTTTGCAGATTTTTTTTTTTGTGTTTTTTTTTTTCGTTTTTTTTTTTAATTTTTTTTTATTAAGGCCACAATGAAAGATAGGATTGAAGATAGCCATAGATTGTTTTTTTTTTTTTTTTTTTCTTCTCTGAAATTGTAAAATTTTATAAAAATGATTCATGATTTTCAATTTCAGGCAGCAAATACTTTAAGAAAAACATGTTAAAAATAGGACTTTGATTGAGGTCTTAGGCTAGTTTTTCATTGATCTGAGCTGGGTGACTAGGATAGGATCCATGTCGGGACAATTCTGAAGATGCCCATGTGGTCGGTTTTTTCATTGAATGCTTGTAACCTGCTAAACCATGAAACAACTGCGGAATTCTCAGCTAGCTGCGGAATCAGGGAAATTTCCGCAGCTAAGTTGCAAAACCTTATTTGAACAGGATACAATGTTTTGAGGACCACTACAAACCATAACCAAACAATTTTTAGACAATTTGAACCTATCAAAGCAGTTGAGTTTCATTTTTTCTCAATTCTTTTTTTTTATTAAATCAATTGAAATGTTTAAGTTTATTTTGTCTCCTTTTTTTTTTTTTCTTTTTTTTTACATAATAATTCTTTTTCTGATCCTCCAGATCACACAAAGTGCAAGAGGAGAGCATACTCAAGAATTATTAACTTTTTTTTTATATAACAATCATTCTTCTGATCCTCCAGATCACACAAAATGCAGGAGGAGAGCATACTCAAGAATTGTTAATTTTTTTTTTTTTTCAGATGTAAGAAATAAGGTTTCCTAATTACACTTCCCCGGCAACGGCGCCAAAATGTCTAGTCAATTTAATGTCTTAAATTTCTCTACATAAATTATCAATCCGGGTATCGTAAACTGATGAAGTGTGGTGCACCATATGTGCTTAGTTAACCTTTCTCTTACTTCGTTGTTTTATAGTTTATGTTGTTTTTGGGGTTTTGTTCTTGTTAGTTTCCTAAAGTGTCTAATGCAAATGAAAATCCTATTCTAAGGTCTTAAGAGTACTTTTAAAGGACAAGTATGGATAAAGATTTCAAGACAAAGCCTATGTCCCTAATGGTAACTTCCAAAACTTAGCACTTCAAAAGAACTTAAAACATGTTATTGATGGAGTTAGTATTTAAACAAAAGTGCAAATATACAACTAGTTCAATCAAAATAAAATGCAATAACCAAACAATGAGCTAATGACTATGAGACCCAATATCCTTGCTGCTTCAGCAAAAGGACAAGATTATTCTATCATGTCATTAGTTCAACCAAAATAAAATGCAATAACCAAACAATGAGCTAGTGACTATGAGACCCAGTATCCTTACTGCTTCAGCGAAAGGACAAGATGATTCTATCATGTCATTAGTCATTAAAAGGCTATGTGCATCACTAATCTACAATCAACTTGAAAGCAATTTATGTACAGTTAATATACATAAGCATAACAAAATTAAATGCAAAATTAAATGACAACTATACAAGGCAGGGGCCCTCTGCCACCTATGAAATCAAAGCAAAATTGAACACACTTGCATGAATTAAAATTGCATGAATGAGAAATATAATCTATCAAACTTGAAAGCAATCAAATCAAATCAAAGCAATATTTACAAAATGAAATCTACTCTACCTTACATTCTACAAAGCAATATTTACAAAATGAAATCTACTCTACCTTACATCCTAATATGCTCCATGACATCTACTTCACATCTCCTTCCATGTTGAGAACATCAAAGCTTTATTCAATTTCTTCAAAAGTACAAAGTACAACAAAGTTCTCCAAAGCTTTCAAAAGCCATCAAGGAAGAACTACAAACTTAAGAACTAGGGACTAAAGACTAACAAATGAAGGAGAGAGATCTCCTATTTATACAAAAAGATGAGAGCCATCTCATTAATGATAGTCCATGAATCTCTCCCTCTACCTCTAGAGTCCTAATCAAAATAGGAACTGATAAGACACATGTCTTTTTAGAGTTATAATACAATTAGGAGATGTGACACATATCCTCATGATCCCATGATTCTTTCCAACCAAATTCGAATTTGGCCTTAGAGTGCCACATAAGGGTCTTCTAGAAGCCTCATTTCAACCTACACATGTCAACAATCTCAACCCATTTGTTAGGTATAAGCGTATGCACATTATTTTCTAATGTTTAACCACAAATTCACTTAAAAGGCTTAGAAATAATAAAGATTGGAAAAACATAAAGGTGGCCCAATGATAATGAAAGTGGGATGAATGTGGTGACATAGTAGTGAAATGGAGGTGAAATGGAGGTGATATAATGGACATAATAGTGAAAGTGTAATGGAAATGAATGACATTTTCAAGACTCAACAAGCTTTTTACCTTCTCCTTGCATCCTTTCCTTACTAATGTACAACCATACCTCATCTCCTTCTTGAAAATTGTGATCGACTCTGTGCTTTTCGTGTCTTTCCTTGTACTTGCCTTGACTCTTCTCAAGCTGTTCTTGAATTTGCTGATGTATTTGCTGAATTCTTTCAATGAATGAGCGAGCTTTGTCAATGTCACTATGTCCCTCAATGGCAACATCTTTCTCAAGAATGAAATCAAGAGGTGATTTTGGCAAGTAACCAAAACAAGCTTCAAACGGTGAGGTGTTTGTGGAAGAGTGTTTGGCACGATTGTAAGCATACTGTATGTAGTGCAAATGTTCATCCCAAAGCTTGGGATGCTTGCTGCAATAACCTCTCAAGAGGTGCACAATGGTTCTGTTCACAACTTCGGTTTGTCCATCTGTTTGCGGATGGAAAGCAGTACTTTTCTTCAACTTTGTATCCATCATCTCCCATAGGTTGGACCAAAAATTCCCCACAAATCTGGAATCCCTGTCACTAATAATGGAAGTAGGCAAACCAAAGTGAATCCATACATGATGAAAAAATAATTCAGCAGTTTGTTCAGCAGTTATAGTTTTCTTACAAGGCATAAGTATACACATTTTGCTGAAATGATCAACTACTACATATAAATAATCATGCTTCTTTCGAGATTTTGGCAAACCTCCTACAAAATCCATAGAGATGCTCTCCCATGGTCTAGAAGGTACCGACAAAGGAGTATACAAACCAAGCTTCTTGTTGCTAGGCTTGCTTGTAGCACATAATGAACAACCTCTTATGAACCTTGAAACAGAATCTACCATGTGAGGCCAATAGCAATACCTCTGTAGATGTGCAACTTTTTTGCTCACACCAAAATGGCCAGCAATAAGAGAAGAATGAGCTTCTCTTATGACATTTATCCTTTCCCCCTGTGGTATACA
This sequence comes from Pinus tabuliformis, assembly GCA_031772625.1. Taxonomy (NCBI): domain Eukaryota; kingdom Viridiplantae; phylum Streptophyta; class Pinopsida; order Pinales; family Pinaceae; genus Pinus; species Pinus tabuliformis. Next base: position 93,225,092 of record CM062817.1, read on the forward strand.
CAACTTGCCCAAATGAAACAGCAAACTGTTATGCATGTGATAGTCATTTTCCTCTACATGATTTCCTTTACTCAAGTTAGCATACACATCTTTAAAGTCATCATCAGATGCATATTGTTCTATGTAACTATCATGTACAATGGAATCATTCTTAAGTAAAGTAACAGCACCAATAATAGGCCTTGAAAGCATATCAGCAACCTTATTCAAAGTACCTTTCTTATACCTTATTACCAAATGGAACTGTTGCAAGAAGCCCATCCATCTGAAGTGTCGTGACTGTTGTAACTTGCTTTGTGATTGCAAGTACTGTAAGGGCTGATGGTCGGTGTGTATAACAGTTTCTTTGCCCATCAAGTAGTGTTTCCACTTTTTGACGCTTTGTACCAACGCATACAACTCCTTATCATATGTAGGATAATTTACAACAGCACCATTAAAAGTTTCAGAATGAAAAGCAATAGGCTTACCATGCTGTAGAAGAACTGCACCCATAGCATAATCACTAGCATCAGTTTGTATCTCAAATGGCTGTCTCAAATCCGGTAATGCAAGGACTGGAGCTAAACTAATATTCTCTTTCAAAGATTCAAAAGCTTTTTGTTGCTTGCCTCCCCATTGGAAAGCATGCTTCACACTTGTCACTGCATGCATAGGAGCTGCTATAGAAGAGAAGTTAGAGATAAACTTCCTCCAATATTGAGCTGCACCCAAAAAACTTCTTACCTCTGTTATGGATTTGGGAGTAGGCCACTTCACAATAGCCTCAATCTTAGCAGGATCAATTCTCAAAGCACCTCCTCCTACTATGTGTCCCAAATAAACCAAAGAAGTCTTTCCAAATTCACACTTTGACATTTTAAGAAATAACTGATTCTTCTTCAAAACATCAAGTACTTTTCTAACATGCATGACATGATCTTCTCTAGACTTGCTGAAAATTAAGATGTCATCTAAGTAGACAATAATGAAATCATCAAGAAAAGGACGCAAGAAATCATCCATTACCTGCATGAAAGTTGCAGGTGCATTGCACAAACCAAACGACATCACAAGCCACTCAAAGAGTCCTTGTTTGGTTTTAAAGGTTGTCTTCCAAATGTCACTTTCTTCAATTCTTATTTGATGATATCCACTGCGCAAGTCTAGCTTAGTGAAATATCGAGCATCTTTCAGCTGGTCTACCAAATCATCTATCCTTGGGAGTGGGTAACGATTCTTTACCGTTATCTTGTTCAAGGCCCTGAAATCAACACACATACGACAAGTGCCATCTTTATTTGGAATCAATACAATCGGTGACCCACATGGCGAAGTACTTGGCCTTATGAAACCCTTGTCCAACAAGTCCTTGATTTGCTCCTTTATTTCAGCATTCTCCATAATAGACATGCGGTACATGCCTATGTTTGGAAGAGGACAATCTGGATGTAAATGGATTTCATGCTGAATCTCCCTCTTAGGAGGCAAACCTATAGGCTCCTGAAACATCTCATGATATGCATCAACTACATCATACAGATCTGATTTAAGTTTTGGATCACAATTGTCAAATGACTCATGATTCACATCAACCTTGGGCTTAATCATGAGAAGAACAAAATTCTTACATGAATTGACCAGCCTTTTTACCTGTCCTGCATTCACCATCGCTATATTTGTCTTCTTGCGATGAGCTCTAACAAGGAACTCCTTGCCATCTTTGAACAGATGATATTTGTTTTCATGGCGATGAAAGATAGCTTTCCTGTCAAACAAGTAAGGACTTCCCAAAACAATTCCTGCTATATCAAAAGATACCACATCAAGTTCAACTGTGTCAATAAAATGTGTAGTAATTGCAAAGCGCAATGTGCACTTTCTTGAAACTTGTAAATTTGCATCCTTGCAAATCCATCCAAGTGGATATGGCTTCGGATGTGGAACGGTCTCAAGTTTAAGCTGCTTGACCAAGTCCTCTGATATAAGTTTTGCTTGTGACCCACTATCAAAAAGTGTGTCAATTTTAGTATGTTTTGAAATCACCCTCACATGAAACAGTTCAATTCTTTCTTCCTCATTAGGAGCTTGTACATGGCAGTTGGAGGTACTAGTGCTGGCTTGAGTTTCAATTTCTTTTCCCTTCAAGTTTTTCAAACCCATGGCTGCAATTTTGGTTTCATCACCTGAATCTTCCCCTAAATCTTGTGGTGTAGATGTAGTAGCAGCAGTTTTCTGTTTCCCTTTGGATTTGTTAAATTGAGGTCTTTTTTCAGGATATAATTTCCAACAGTTTTTCTCCTCATGGCCTGGTTTAGAACAGTGTTTACAGATCACTTTCTCACTCTCCTGTTTGACAGATGCATTCTTTTTGCCCTTTCCCTTGGAGGTTTTCTCTTTGTTTTTCCCGTTGGGGGGCTTGTTTCTACCCTCTTCAAATGTGTTTTTCCCCTTGCCTCTAAATGGTAGCTTGGACACAAACCTCACCCAGGCTAGTAGGGTTAAACATCAAGATGGTGTGTCTAAGGTAGCTATGCAAGCCACCGATGTATTTCAGCAAGGTTTCTTGGGTCTGTAAATCTACCCCTAACAAGAGAGCTCTTCTCCTGAATTCTTGGGTGTAGTCTTGGACACTCTGACCCTTAAGTTGTCTGAAATTTTGCCAATTCATAATGGCCTTCTACATGTGAGCAAGAGGATAAAACTGTTTTTTAATGGCTAACAGAAATTCAGGCCATGTTAAGGTAACCTTACCAAATTTTTTTGATCTCCTCTTTAGTCTTGGCCTCCCACCAGACCAGTGCTGCTCCATCCATTCTCAAAGAAGCCAACTGAATCTTTGTGGCATCATCATGCATATTTTGGATCATCAAGTAAACTTCCAACTGCCTAATCCAGTTGTCAAGCTTTTCTGCATTCACTTCACCATTAAACATAGGTAATTCGAATTTTACATCAAGCTTCAAAAAAGGACTTTTTCCAGAGGATCTATGCATATGAACAGAAGAAGACGAAGATGAAGAGGAAGAAGGTGAATATGGGGGTGGTGGATCACCATTTCCTCCATGTCCTTTCTTGGAATGATCATCCTCCTTCTTACCTCCTAAAGAGCCCTCTCCTTCATGTGGATGTTTGGACCCTTCTCCAGCCAATTTCTCATTTCTTTATTGGTACAATATCCTCACCATTTCAGTGAGGTCCAAGAAAGCCTTTCTGAAGACTCTTTCTTCTTCTCTTGGATCTATCTCTGTAGGAATTTCTCCTTCATGTTCAGACATCCTTGAAGCTTCTGTTGAGACTCTTGAGGGTGAAATTGAAGGTGGAGGTGATGGCTCTCTAGCCTTCCTTGACTGAGGATTCTCTCGTTCTCTAGTCAACTGTCCTTCCCCTCTTTTGAGTTTCAACCTGGTAAGCATCAATACTTTGCAAGACAGTTAGAAGATCTTTGGACAAAACCCTGAGCTCTGATACCAACTTGATCTGAATTTGAAACTACTTGAAATTTGTTTGCAAGGTATTTAATTCAAAATTAAACATGTTTAAAAGATTTCCATGTCTTGCAGAAAGAAAACACATGAAATTTTCAGCTGTTCATGACCCATTTAAGCATAGAAGAGTTATTTCCTTTTACTGTTTAACACATTAAAATGAATTTGATCTGAAAAATAAATCAACCACAAATGAAAAAGAAGTTGATAAAGCAGTTCACCCCCTCTAGGGCTACGTCTGCTAGGTCCAAAGCTCCGAACCGAGCTTGTCCTTGTTTTTATTAAATGATCAAATTGAAAATACAGCTGAATAGAAGCATCTACAGGAGAAATAGATGGTAAAAATGGATTTAGAACACTTGAATCCTTCAAGATTGACTATTGGATCACCTCCAGTGGATACCTGCAACCCTATACAGTCTTCACAAAACTGGGCCCTGGTAGCTCCTAGAACTTTCACGGCTCCAAAACCTCTGCAAATGACCTTAGATGGCTGTAAGACCTGCACCAATGGCTTCAGAAGGTCGAAAATACCCAAAATCAAAAAAAACATTCGTCCAAAACCGACTTTCCTAGCCAAAGTTATGGCCATTTAAAGTTTCTCCAGTTTACCCCTAGAAAAACTCCAGCTAACTTTAGTTAACTCCAGTTAGCTCCGCCAATTATGGCGGGTCCGCCAAATTTGGCGCTCCTGCCAAAATTCTGCCAACTTAATTGCAGTTACATTTAATGTTTGGTGGTTCCCTCGGATTTTGTGTCTGGCGGAATATTCCTTTTTTAATTTTTTTTTTTTTAAATTAAAATTTCTAATGCTATGGACAAATTCTTCTTTTTGCCATAACTTCCTCATACGGCGACCGTTTTTCGAACTATTTGCGGCACCGGAATTGGAAAGACGATCAATTTCTAGTCATTCAACTTTGAACCAGTTCTAAGCACTTTAAATTTTGAGCATTTTACGACACTTAGGACATGAGCACCTGATCAGTTGGAAGATTTCATTAAAAATGTCTGGAAAAAGAATAAAGAATCTGATGCAAGAAAAGAACCATAGTCCTCACAGGGCGTTGAATCCCCTCCTGCACTAGTACAAGAAGAAGAACTGCAAGAAGAATAAGAAGAACCAAAAGAATAAGAAGCAAAAGAAGAAGAACCAGAGGAAGAAGAATTTCCTGATGTAACCATGAGGGATATTGAGGTCCCTGAGGAAGACACAGCCCCTGTCGAGACAGAAAAAGAAAAATATTTGGTAACTCTTGCTGCTCGGGTAGTTGAACTAGAGCTTCAAGTGTAGAATTTAGAATATCTCATAGCTAAAGCACAGGAGGATAAAGAACAGAGTAGAGAAGAATTAACTGCGGATATCCTAAAAAAGAAAAGAGAAGTTAAAGTTTGGAAGTATCGAGCTGCACAATGTTTCAAGTGAATTAAAAAGGTGAAAAAGAAACTAAAGAACATCATAAAGAAGAAGTCTGAAACATTGCAGGCTGATGTCAGTATGCTAGAGCAGGATTGAGCTAGAATGCTCAAAGTTTTGAAGGTTTTTGCAAAGGTAAAGAGTTGTGTGAGGACACACAATAGTTTAGGGATGGGAGGATGTTAGCCCCCTAATTTTCTCTCTTTTTGCCATTTTCCCCTTCCTAAATCATAACCATTTACTGTTGTTTTACCTCTCTTATACACCCTCATCTTGCACCAGTACAAGAACGGAGACATATTTCGTATAAACTTTATTTTTCATATTTTTAACTTAACTTAACATTAATTAATCATCTATTACATGATTTCTTGCTTTTAATCACTCTTTGTAACTTATTGATATCTCCAATGTTTATTTGGTAGTTAGAGAACTTACCATGACCATTGATCCTAGTGCAGGATCGGATCTTGCACCATTGCTAGCACAACAAATCCTTGCAGCAGATCCGAACCTCCTTAATCACCGCCTGATTTTGAGCAGCTTCAACCACGACAAAAAGATCGATCCAAAGGCAGCCGAGATCGAATCGCCTTGTTTTGAGCATCTTCAACCACGACAGCAAGATCGATCCAAAGGCAACCGAGATCAAAACTGTGAAGAACAAAAGTTGGAGATTGGGTACGGCCAGTTTTTTTAATTGTCTAAGTTTAAATGCCGAAAGCTAAATTCTGTGGTTGGTTATGAAATTGGTTGAAAGATCTACTTTGGCCCTTGGCCAAAGATCTATATAATGTAGAATGTAAATAGGACTAAGGGATTTTTTGGATAGAACAGAGACACAACCAGAGAGGCAGTAACAGGTTGTTGTATTTTGTTATCACCCGAAAGTATTAACGTATGGACTTGCCTTAGTGAATTAATAAAAGGGAGCTCCGCCTTATGTCTCACAAATCACATTTTTGTATTTGAGCTGATGAATAGATTAAAGTACTAAGCATCATTTTTATTTAAAAGGGAAACACGTTGGTTGGCTAGGGCCCAACCAACCCAACACATTTACCCTATTTCCTGTTTCCTGTAATTTGTGTTTATATTGTCGAGTGTGATTTAATTTCAAGCACATGTATTCATGTCTGAGTGAAAGTGGATCCGTTGTGTGAAGTAGCTAAATTTCATTTTCCTGCACTTGATTTCAAATTGGTTTTCTCCGGCTGGTCCATGCAGGAGAAATAAACCTGCACCAGTGCACGTTGGTGTGATATTTCCTTTTCTGCAGTTCTATTTGGTTGGTTTTCCCCACTTGGTCCAAGCAGGAGAAATGAACCTACACCAGTGCACATTGGTGTGATGCAGCAAGCCTTCTTAGTCTACTTCCCGCAATCTTCCTTCTTTCATTAAATGCTTATGATAGGATAAATGTATATGGATTGTTTCTTTATTCCTGCACTCTGTCAAGATCAGAAACATTCATTTTTATGTGTGCAATTTGATTTAATAGTATAATAGCACTTGCAATAACTAAGCACTCATTTTAAGAATTAAATGTTAAGTGCAAGAAGCTCTGATCCGATGCAAGAACTAGTTTCTTTCCACAGGATCTGAGTGCTTTGAACCTGGAAAAGTTCAAGCCCTTGCAGGAAGTAAAATGCCTTTAGTAAAGACACCATTTATACCTTCTGCATAAATCTCTATTCCTGCACTAGTGCAAGCAGACTGCGATAGTGCAGGACAGACTAGTGCAAGAAGGAAATCTCTAAAAGCGCAGGTTTAAGGGCCCATCTGATCAGACTGCTAAGTGTCTCTGCTAAAGAAAAAAAACACACTCAGTAGTTAAACAATAATTAGCTAGAGTGATTGCCCTTTATTTTTAATTGCCTCTTGTAAATGCATTCTTCCTTGTTCTAGTCTTAGATTATTTTGATGGTTCAAGTTTCCTTTTTCTCTTTTTAGTTTGATTTTTCAATCTTGCCTTTAAAGAAAGTAGGGATTTATATTAGAAAGATTCATACCATATATGGCATTGCCTGTGCTTCATCTCTAAGTTTACGGATCCCCCGGGTTGACAAATTAAGTGTTGAGGAGTTTGCTTAAGTGTAATTCCTGCACCCAACAATGTTGCATGCAAATCTATAACATGCAAGACAAGCATAACTTTCTTCTCTCTCCTAATGTGAGACAGAAAAGTGTCCAACTAGTACCAAGTTAGCCCTCCAAAAGTTTTCCACAAATTGTCTTTCAAATGTCCAAAATGAACTTGACGAAAGCCTTGACTGAAATTTGTACTAGGGCAAAATTTAGGCCTTCTTTATTGTCCCAAAAATCTTGGTCTTCACCACATAATAGACTTTGATTTTAACTCTGAATGGGCTCAGATATTATCACAAACAAGGCTTGAACTTCAACCCTCAATATGGACTTAGAATTTGTCATAAAACAGACTTGGAATCTATCTTAGATAAGCTTAAACTTCACAAATTCCATAGAGACGGTGTTCCACTGGAGGCTTGTTCAAGTCTTGACCTAGTCACCATAGGGTTTTAAGAAAAGCTATAAAATGAGAAGAGCTATCATTTACTGTGGGTAGGGAGAGCCAATAGAATATGTTGGGTCCCTATAATACTAGTGATTACCCCATTAATATTGTAGTTGCATCCCTTATTAATATTGTTCTGCACCTATTATCCCCGTATTGTTATTACTATGCCCCATAGAATCCCTCTATTGTTATTTTTGTGGCTTTATATTATTATTGTTAGGTTGGCTGGGTTATATTGTGACTCCTTAGACTCCTATATATAGAAAGGAGGTTTTGTCATTTGAATCATCCAAGAATTGTTCATTTATGTAATGTAAAGGAGGTTGCCCCCTTGAAGAGGTTGAATTCTAAGGCGTTGATCTATCTTTTCTATCTTTTCTTGAGCTGGTTTCATAACATATGGTATTAGAGCTTTGGATTCTAGGGTTTCGCAGCTCCAAATAGGTCATCGTGGCATTTTCGATATAACTTTTTTTCTGTGACGTTTCAGAAGCTAAAAAAAACCCAATTGAGAAGAAATTGCACTGAATATTGGGTCTAAATTTCAAGTATTTTTTCCCTATATTTGCAGAGATATGATTTGAGGAAGTTGGTCTTTTCGCAGACTCCTGAATTACATTCCAAACAGGTGACCTGGGGAAAATCATCATAACTTTCTCTCTGAAGATCGGATTAAAATTTAGTAAGAAGGTGCAGAAAGAAAATGAACTGTAGTTTCTTGTATATCTTTTTCATAGCCAAAGGTCGAAACAGGGACACGTGGCACGTCGTACAAGTTCGCTCTACTGAACTAGTCTATAATCAGGTCACTCTGGGAGATTTGACATAACTCTACCTTGGAGAATCCATTTCAGATCAGACTGGTGGCATTGGAAAGAGGACACAGAGGGCTACTATAGGTCGTAATTTCAGAACTGGATGATCCAAAATTACATAGATACATCAGAGGCAATATCGAGCTCCTACAAAGTGAAAAAATGTGTGTAGATTCTTTTAAATTTTTGCTTAAGATTGTTTGAAAATTTATTTTGAAGGAATTCAAAGGGTATAGTAGATTATTATTATCAGTAACGAATGCCCCGAGGAAAGAAAATGCAAACACCTACTAAGCAACCTGAAAGCCCTAGCATGACTCATGAAGAAGAGGAAGAAATGCTACATGATATATCAAAATTACAAGAACAAGTGCAACAAATGTCACGCTCCCAAAAGCTAACAGAAGCTAAGATAAATGGCGTGGAATATAAGATAAAGGGCATGGAATCTAAGATGGATGATTTGAAGATAGATTTGAAGACAGATTTGAAGAGATACATGGCAGATTTGAAGACAGACATGGCAGATTTGAAGACAGATTTGACAAATTTTCTATAAGAAATACTTACTAATGGCGAAAAGGTTGTAAAGGAAACTCATGATGCGAACAAAATAAATGTTAATCATGATTTCATAGACTCTAATGTGGGATCGAAGACCCACCATATTCCAAAAATCGATATGAGGAAGTTTGATGGCAAGGATCCCGCAACATTTATATTACAGATGGAGCAATTTTTCAATCTCAATAATGTGCAAAACACACAAAAGGTACGTATTGCAATGTTATATTTGGAACCAAATCAGTTTGTGTGGTATCAATGGCTTTTCTCTCATAAACGAATTATCAATTGGGCAATTTTTACGGAAGAATTGACAGCACATTATGAGGATACAAAAAACAACACTTTTTTTAGCCAATTGATAAGTCTCAAACAAAAGGGTTGAATAATGGAGCACATTGAGGAGTTCCAAAAATCGAACATAAGGGTAAAAAATATTCCAAAGGAGCATAGGATTGATGTGTTCATAGGGTCTTTAAAGGATAATATTCAACATGATGTTCGCCTTTGGGAACCTGATTCATTAGAGAAGGCATTCAGGTTAGCAAGAAAAATGGAAAGCAAAATTATGGCAACCAGGAAGCATACCACTCACAACTATAAAGATGGAAGTGTTGTTGCCCCTAGTCTTCCACAACCTATAAGGTTGAAACCACAACAATTGGAAGAAAAAAGAGCAAAAGGGCTTTGTTACAGTTGTGATAGAAAATACACCAAAGGTCATAAGTGTGCTGAGAAGAAATTATTCTACATAGATTGTGAAGAGGAAGAAGAAAAGGAGCAAGAAAGGACAAAAGAAGAGGATATACTCTAGGAACAAAGCCTAGATAAAGAATAAATGAATCTGACCATATCTTGTAATGCATTGGTTGGAATTACCACTCCTCAAACCATCAAGATAGAAGGACAAATTAAGAAGAAAAAGGTAATAGTGTTGATTGATTCAGGAAGTACCCATAATTTTATTGATTGTAAGGTAGCAAAAGAATTGAATTGCTTCTTATATCCAACACCAGAGTCTCAAGTGATGGTTGCAAATGGAGGAACAATAAATTGCTCTAGAAAGTGCCATAATATCAAGCTATTGATGGGAGATTATGTATTGACTGGCCCAATGCTTTCCATTCCAATGGGAGGTGTTGATGTTGTACTAGGAGTCCAATGGCTACAATCCTTGGGTACAATAGCTTTTAATTTTCAAGAACTTTTCATGAAATTTTCTGTGGAAGGAAAGGAAGTTGAATTAAGGGTATTGTAGGGAAAACATGAAAGATAATCAGCTCTAACGGTATGACAAAGCTTCTAAACAAGGAACAAAGGGGTGTAATTGCACAATTAAGTTTGCTAGATGTTTCCACATTGGAATCATCTATTTCTCCAGATCTCCAAAAAGTCTTGAACAATCATTCCAAGGTATTTGAGACTCCCAAAGGTCTCCCACCTATTCGTGATCATGATCATGCTATTCATCTAATTCCAAGAAGTGTTCCTCCAAACATCAGGCCGTACAGATATCCCTATGCCCAAAAGAGTGAAATTGAACATATGGTTGCAGAAATGCTAGAGGCTGGTATAATTTAACCAAGTCAATGTTCTTTCTCTGCTGCAGTAGTATTAGTGCACAAGAAGGATGGATCATGGCGCATGTGTCCGGATTATAGGGAGCTCAACAAGCTCACTATTAAAGATAAGTTTCCCATTCCTGTCATTGATGAATTACTGGATTAATTGCATGGATCAATTTACTTCACCAAGTTGGATCTTCGTTCAGGATATCATCAAATCAGAATGAAGACTAAAGACATTCTGAAAACAACATTTAGAACTCATGAGGGTCATTATGAATTTTTGGTCATGCCTTTTGGCCTTATCAATGCACCTTCAACATTTCAAGGTTTGATGAATTCCATTTTCAAACCATTCCTTAGAAAATTTGTGTTAGTATTTTTTGATGATATACTAATCTACAACAAGTCTTGGAAGGATCATGTTGAACATGTTGACAGGGTGCTACAACTATTGGAGGAGAAACAATTATATACAAAAAGATCCAAATGTTTCTTTGGAGTACAAGAGGTGGAATATCTGGGTCATATTGTATCTCATGAAGGAGTTAAGGTAGACCCTAGCAAAATTAAAGCCATTAAGGAATGGAAAATCCCCACATCTATAAAGCATCTGCGATGATTTCTTGGGTTGACAGGGTATTATTGCAAGTTTGTTAAGAATTATGGGAGAATAGCAGCACCTCTAACAACATTATTGAAGAAAGATGCATTTTCATGGACTCCAGAAGCAACAAAGGCCTTCGAACATATTAAAGAGGCAATGTGCCAAGCACCAGTCTTAGCTACACCAGACTTCACAAAAACCTTTATTGTGGAATGTGATGCTTCAGGAAATGGAATTGGTGTTGTTTTAATGCAAGATGAAAGACCCATTTCTTTTGAAAGTCATCCAATCAAGGGAAATTTTTTACACAAAGCTATTTATGAGAAGGAAATGTTGGAAATACTCCATGCACTTAAGAAATGGCAACCATACCTAATGGAAAGACACTTCAAGGTAAAAATAGATCATGATAGCCTTAAATACTTTTTAGAACAAAGATTATCCTCTAAAGAGCAACAAAAGTGGGTCACAAAGATGTTGGGTTATGACTTTGGAATCATCTACAAAAAAGGGAAGCAAAATATGGTGGCGAATGCACTCTCAAGAAAGGATGAGGACATGGAATCATTGTTGTGCGCCATTTCTATTATCCAACCAGATTGGATAAATGAAGCAAGGGAGGAATGGAAGAATGACGAAGAAGTGTGGGCACTTATTAGAAAGTTACAGAAAGATTCCAGTATGTCTGATACATTTAGCTGGAAAAATGTTTCTTTATGGTACAAAGATCACTTATACCTCTGTAAGAATTCCCAACTAAAACGAAAGATTCTTATGGAATTGCACACTTCTCCCTTAGGAGGGCACTCAGGATTTTTAAAAACTTACCACATGGTTAAGAAGGAATTTTTTTGGGATGGCCTTAAATCAGATATTCAATAGTTTGTGGCGGAATGTTTGGTTTGCCAACAAAATAAAGTTGAAACAATTAAGACCTCGGGTCTATTACAACCTTTATCCATTCCAAGCCAACGTTGGGAGGAGGTTTCAATGGATTTTATCACAGGTTTACCCAAGTCTGAGGGAAAGAGTGTCATCATGGTGGTAGTTGATAGACTTACCAAGTATGCACACTTTTGTGCATTATCACATCCATTTAAAGCCAATACAGTATCTACTTCATTTATGGAAACAATTCAAAAGCTACATGGAAACCCAAAGATTATTGTAAGTGACAGAGATCCCATTTTCACTGGAAATTTTTGGACAGAATTGTTTTCTTGTCTTGGCACTCAGTTAGCTCATAGCTCATCTTATCATCCTCAATCTAATGGGCAAACTGAGATAGTAAACAAATGTTTGGAAGGATATCTTCGTTGCTTTGTATTTGATAAACAGACACAATGGGTCAAATGGTTACCTCTAGTTGAATGGTGGTATAACACTTCCTTCCATACAACAACAAAAATGACCCCATTTATGGCACTTTATTGATATCAACCACCATCCATCACATCATATTTAAGAGAAAAATCTAAGGTTCAAGCAGTGGAACATCACATCGAACATCAACAACAAGTCCTCCAACTCTTAAAGGATAACCTCGTGTTGGCACAAAATAGAATGAAACAACAGGCATATCAACATCGCAATGAAAGATGTTTTGATGTAGGTGATTGGGTATTCCTACGGCTACAACCATATAAGCAAATGTCCCTCAAGCAAGCTAAGAAGGATAATAAATTATCACAAAAGTATTATGGTCCGTACAAGGTGTTGCAAAATATTGGTACTATGGCATACAAATTGGAGCTTCCTGCAGCTTCTAGATTACATCCAGTTTTCCATGTTTCATGTTTAAAGAAAGTTATAGGTGACAAGCTCCCAATTAAACAATATTTCCAGAACTTGACAAGGAAGGAAAAATTATATTGGAACCAGAAGCACTCAGAGAAACAAGAACTCGACAGCTACGAAATCGATCAATTTAGGAGTATCTTATCAAGTGGAAGAACTTATCCGCTGAAGATTCCACATGGGAAGATGAGAATTTTATACAGAAGCATCCAGAACTACTCAAGCGTTGAGGACAACACTTTTTTGAAGGAGAGGGGCATGTTGGGTCCCTATAATACTAGTGATTACCCCATTAATATTGTAGTTGCATCCCTTATTAATATTTTTATGCACCTATTATCCCCATATTGTTATTATTGTGCCCCATAGAATCCCTCTATTGTTATTTTTGTGGCTTTATATTATTATTGTTAGGTCGGTTGGATTATATTGTGACTCCTTAGACTCCTATATATAGAAAGGAGGTTTTGTCATTTGAATCATCCAAGAATTGTTCATTTATATAATGTAAAGGAGGTTTCCCCCTTGAAGAGGCTGAATTCTAAGGTGTTGATCTATCTTTTCTATCTTTTCTTGAGCTGGTTTCATAACAGATTACCTCCAATTGACACAAAATCTATTTTCCTCGGTCAAACACCTCAGAGAGGTGGAATCAACCATTGGAGATTAGCACTGAGGTAGGAGAGGCATACGCAGGGCTTTTCAAGTAGATGCAGAGGCAACAGAAGACTATGCAGTCACTAGCTGGGCCTGCATCGGTGACGCAGAGAGGCCCGGGGCTGACACAGTCAAGCAGGAGCTGACACAGAGGGTTTTAGAGCCACGCAGAGGTTAGCCAAGCTGACGCTAGGATTGGGAGAAGTGTTGGAGAATTATTTCTATTTGTGGGTAAGCTAGTTTGGCACCCTGTTGTACTGAAGAATTGCTGAATAATAAAATCCTCCCTTGTTACACCGGTTTTCCCACATTGGGATTTTTGGGGGACTATTGTCCAAAATATTTGTGTCAATCTGTTAATGCTTGTGCATATGTTTATTTCCATATTATGATGTGATATTTGCAGTAGTATTTATTTTAATGTTTATTGAAGTAATTTCATAAATAACTTATTTTGGAATAAGTAGGAAAAATAAATCAGTTGCTACAGTGATAGAATTTTCACATGGTATCAAAGGGAGTAATCAGAGACAGAAAGGGAAAATTAGTTATGGGTTGAGATCATGATGCAGAGGCATCCACGTTAGGGGATTCACACAGATTTTCAGAAGATTGCACAAGAGAAAGAAATTTCAATATCTCTATGTTGGCTTCTAGGCTGGAAGAAGAAGTTGTGTGTATGAATAGTGCTGCATCATCAGAAGTATGGTATATAAATAGTGGAGCTTCATGGCATATGATGGGAATCAGGGAGTGTTTCTCAGAATATTGAGGAGAGAAGATGAACTTTTAGATCACCATGGGGAATAAGGCAAAGTGTACTCCAGTAGGGAAGGGTACCATAGTTTTTCAAACAGAAGCGGGAGAATGGTTCTATGCTACAAATGTGCTGCATGTACTAGGATTGGGGATGAACTTAATTTTTGTGTCGCAACTACAAGGCAAGGGCTATGACATCTACTTTAGCAAGGAGAAGGTATACGTCAAACACTCGAGCTGGAAAAAGATAGTGTAGATTGAGGTCAAAAGTAATCGGTTGTATAGATTGCAACTAGAATCACCAATGGCACTAATAGGCAATCATGGAGACAAGGAATTGAATGAACTATGGCACAAAAGAATGGGTCACTTGCACCATGGAGCTCTAGGAATTCTTAGGAGCACTGTAACAGGATTTCCATATCTGAGTACGAAACGAGATGATGTATGCAGGGGATGTTCTCTAGGAAAGTATGCTAATGTAGCATTTCCTAGGAGCAAACACAAGGCCAAGGGTGTACTAGAATTGATACACTCTGATATCTGTGGAACTATGTCTGTCAAATCTCATAGTGGTGCCAAGTATGTCCTTACCTTCATTGATGACCACTCAAGGAAATCTTTATTTTTTGAAAACCAAGGATGAGGTTTTATGTTGATTTAAGGAGTTCAAGGCTCTGGTGGAGAATCTATATGGGAAGAAAATTATAGTTTTGCGCTCAGATATTGGTGGAGAATATGTCGATAAGGACTTCACTGATTTTTGTGCTAAGGAGGGCATCAGAAGAGAGTGGACAAATCCATATAATCCAGAGCAAAATGGGGTAGCAGAAAGAAATAGCAGGACTATTGTAGAAGTAGCTAAGGCCATGATGTATGATCAGGATATGCCAAAATTCCTATGGGAAGAAGCATGCAACATAACAGTCTATGTTCAGAACAGGACTCCTCATCGGGTAGTGGGTAAGATTACTCCAAAGAAATTCTTCACAGGGAAGACACCTGAATTCAGTCATTTTAGGATATTTGGGAGTCTAGCATATTGCCGCATACCCAAAGAAAAGAGGAAGAAGATGGATCAGACTACTGAAAAGGGATATTTGGTAGGATATAGTGAGAAAGTAAGGCATACAGAATATATCTTCCAGGGAGCAGGAAGGTAGTAGTACGGCGAGATGTTGTTAGAAAATTATATATTACAGAGCAATGGAACACATAGAATATTGCATAAATATAAACACACAAAACACATAAAACCAGAGAGACACAGATATACGTGGTTCACCCAGTTTGGGCTATGTCCACCCCAAACAGCGAGTCCTTCCTTTCTATTATCCAGCAAAATGAAGAGACACAACCTACAGCAGATCCGCTGTAATATCCTCTGTTTTCTCTCACAGTCTCACCTCTCTCTTTCTCGCTCGGAGAATACACATCTATTACATAGCCTCAATACAATGCCCTCATACAAAGAGAGGGGTTGCCTTCTAGGGAAAAAACCCTAAACTAAACATAAGCTCTACCATCAGATCATCCACCTAATGAACGGCCTAGATTGACTAGAAATTACTATACTTTTACAAGGAAATTTTAAATATATTTTTAGGTTCGGGGGTGCTATCCCCGAACCCTCGCCAAGGGATCATTAGCCCGTGGACCCTCTAGCTAGGGGGGATGGGCCCCCCCGAACCCCCGTGGGGGAGACAAGTCCCCCCCGCACCCCCCCGCGTGGAGGGGTATACAAACTACCTAGGGTATACATTCGGCTAAAGCAAAGACCTATAAATAATCATGCTCCACACCCAACAATCTCCCACTTGGAGAATTATTGTAGCAACTCCATTGCTACTTCATTTACTGGACAATGACTCCTCTTTAGACCTGGCTGTCTCTCATCTTCATCGTCATCCTTGAACACCAGGGAAAATTTTAAGAAGCCCCCCTAAATTTACATGTATAATAAATGGGCGAATCTCCATGGTATATAGGAAAAATGGAAGGCGATTTTATCAATAATATGATATGTATATATAATTTTTTGGCGAATCTCTTACCAGGCATGGCGAATATTTTACTCAATTAAAAAATCTTGTGTTTATTGAATACACAAATGAAATCATTTCATTCTTTAAACTATCTTTTGAAATCAAAATTACCAATATTTGATACCTTTCGGGGGTTAGTAGATCCAGAGTAAAGATGGATCTATGCTGGTTTAATTCCCCCATTTAAATAGGCTACATTCCAGGTGAATACCATGGGTCAATACCATGTGCCATTTTGGTGAATACCATGGGTCAATACCATGTGCCATTTTTATTTTTATTAATACTAATATTACGGTTAATAATGTTTTTTTGCATGGTATTAATAACAATCTAGTCCATGGTATTTGTCCCATAGTATTTTGCCCATAGGTTTCACCTAAATATAACGCATTTTTTGAGTGTTCGTAAATATAAGGTGACTTATGGAGTAAATATAAAAAAATGTTTTATTTGTTTACCATACCTCTCGTTTATTTATATTTTTATTAATTTACCATACCTCTTTTACAAATATGGTATTTGGCCCATAGGATTCACTTAAATAAAACCTCTTTCTTGAGCCTTCATAAATAGAACGAGGGTTATGGACTAAATATAAAAAGAGGTTTTATTTATTTACCATGCATCTAGTTTATTTATATTTTTATTTATTTACCATACCTTTTGAGTAAGTATAAAAAAACGTTTTATTTATTTACCATACCTTTTGAGTAAGTATAAAAAAACGTTTTATTTATTTACCATACCTCCACTTTACTTATATTTTTATTTGTTTACACCCTTGCATGTATATAAGGTGACTTATGGAGTAAATATAATTTTTTTTTTATTTATTTACCATACTTCTCATTTATTTATATTTTTATTAATTTACCATACCTCTTTTATAAATATGCTATTTGGGCCTTTGGCCCATAGGATTCACTTAAATAAAACCTATTCTTGAAAATGGGCGAATGGATTCACTTAAATAAAACCTATTCTTGAAAATGGGCGAATGGAAGGTTGTAACTCCTAATTTCAAGGGATAAATTTACCTTTTTTACCCTCTCCCTTAAAAGAAGGTGGGCTATTTGAGGTGATTTGTAAAAGTGTACTATGATACAAAATAATCGTCCACTAAAAATTTAAAACCCCTTAATTTCGCCAAAGGGCGAACATTCGCCCCTAAAATCACCCCTATTGAACACCAATTGAAACTGAGCATATTCTTAGTTTCTCCCTGGTTGCAACTTTTGTTAGCATATTTGCAGGATTCTGGCTAATGTGTATCTTTTCCAGCTTCAACTCTCCATATTCCAACACTGATCGTATGAAATGGTACTTGAGTTGTATGTGTTTAGTCTTGGAATGAAATTATGAGTTCTTTGCAAGATGAATGGCACTTTGGCTATCACTGTATAACGTGCCCATATCATGCTCGTTACCCAATTCACCCATAAACCTTTGTAACCAAATCATTTCTTTACCATCCTATGTAGCAGCAACATACTCTGCTTCTGTTGTTGAAAGTGCAACAACACTTTGGATTTTTGAAACCCAACTGATAGTTGTTCCCCTACAGTAAATACATATCCTGTAGTGCTCCTCCTGTTATCTTTGTCACCTACCATATCTGCATCAACATATCCCTGTAGAGAAATGTTTGAACCACCAAAGCATAATGCTTGATTTGTGGTACCTTTCAAATAGCTGAGAATCCATTTCACTGACATCCAATGTTCCTTTCCTGGATTGTTCATGTACCTGCTTACAACTCCCACTGCATGTGCAATATTAGGCCTAGTGCAGACCATTGCATACATTAAGCTTTCAACTGTTGATATATATGGAACTTTAGACATATAATCCATGTCTTCTTGGGTCTTTGGGCACATTTCCTTACTAAGTTTGAAATGGATAGCAAAAGGTGTACTAACTGGTTTTGCATTGTGCATATTAAATCTTTTCAATACCTTTTGTATGTACTCATTTTGAGACAATGTTAATTTGCGATTTTTCCTGTCTCTAGTTATTCTCATACCAAGGATTTGTTCTGCATCTTCCAAATCCTTCATTGCAAATGAATTTGCCAATTTTCTTTTGAGCACATTTATTTCCTACATGTTTGACCTTGTAACAAGCATGTCATCTACATACAATAACAATATAATATAGCTGCCATCGTTTTTCTTTTTTAGATAGCCATACAAGCTCTTCTTCAACCTGCACACTAGTTTCTCCTTCCCTTTTACCTCATATCCTTGTGGTTGCTGCATATATATCTCTTCCTCCAAATCCCCATGGAGAAAGGTTGTCTTTACATCTAACTGCTCAAGATGAAAATCTTCAACTGCTACTAGACTTAAAATAGTTCTGATTGAAGTCATTTTAACAACTGGAGAAAATATTTCATCAAAATCAATACCTTTCTTCTGTGCAAACCCCTTCACCACAAGTTTAGCTTTGTACCTTTGTTTTCCTGTAAACCCATTTATTCTTCAATGTAGTTTTTCTTGCAGGCAACCTGACTAAGTCCCAAGTCTAGTTATGCATTAAGGAGCCCATCTCTTCTTCCATGGCTACCTCCCACTTCTTCCTGCTTTCAACCTGCATTGCTTCTTCATAAAATTCAGGTTCACCAGAATTAGTCAACAATAAATAATATAATGAAGGAGAGTATCGTTCAGGGGGTATACTTATCCTGGTAGATCTTCTAACACCACTTTCAAGTGTTTGGGGTGCTTGTTGTTGTTGTGGTGGTTGCTATTGTTGTGGTTGTTGATTATTATTATTTCAAGGCACCTTTACTTTTTCAGTGATCTCATCAAGAACTATGTATTCCTTGTTTTCTTTTTCCTATTTCTTTTCCTGCAACTGATTCTTATACAAGACCTTTTCATTGAATATTACATCTCTGCTCCTAACGATTTTGTGATTTTCATAATCATATAAGAGATAACCAAAATCATTAACA
The DNA here is from genome assembly GCA_031772625.1 of Pinus tabuliformis. Lineage (NCBI taxonomy): Eukaryota > Viridiplantae > Streptophyta > Pinopsida > Pinales > Pinaceae > Pinus > Pinus tabuliformis. The sequence goes on from CM062817.1 coordinate 93,244,283, forward strand.
CCATATCCAATAAAGGTACATTTCATTGATTTTGCCTCAAGCTTTGTTCTATTTTCTTTATTAATATGGGCAAAGGCCTCACAACCAAAAGGATTTAAAAAAAAGTAGTTTACCTTTTTACCTGTCCATGCTTCCTCTGGAACACCACCATCCAAGGAACTTGAAGGCCCTCTATTTATTAAATAAACAGTAGTATCTACAGCATCTGCCCAAAATTGTAAAGACAATCTTGCATGCAATCTCATGCACCTTGCACGCTCCATGATTGTTCTGTTCATCCTGTCTGACACACCATTTTCTTGTGGTGTTCTTGGAATTATCTTCTCTCTGCGAATTCCATGCTCTGAATAGTACCTATCAAACTCTTTACTGCAATATTCACCTCCATTGTCTGATCTGAGACACTTCAATTTCTTTCCTGTCTCAATCTCAACCAAAGCTTTCCATTTCTTGAAAGTATCAAATACATCAGATTTATTCTTAATACAATAAATCCAAGTTTTTCTAGTTGCATCATCAATAAAAGTAACATAATAACGAGAGCTAACGAGAGATGATACCTGAGTAGGTCCCCATACATCTGTGTGCACAAGCTCTAATTTTTCACTCTTCTTTTCTTTCCCAACTCTGAGAAATCTGACTCTCTTCTATTTTCCACAAATGCAATTCTCACAGAAGTCTAAATAAACATTCTTCAAAGCCGGCAACAAATTCCTTGAGTGAATAATCTTCATCCCCTTCTAACTCATGTGTCCGAGCCTACGATGCCATAATGCTGCATCTCCTCCTTTGGAAGTTAAAGCATTAACAGAGTTAGAAATACCATTGCATAAATACAATGTACCAACCCTTTCACCTTTTGCTATTACCAGGGCTCCTTTGGTGACCTTCCAAGCTTTATCTGTGAAAGTTGTCACACAACCTTCACCGCCTAACTGCCTTGTTGAAATCAGATTTTTCTTCAGATCTGGAACATGCCTTACCTCCTTTAGTAGCCATTGGTTTCCATTTTGTTGTTTTACAAGAACCTTACCCATTCCAACAATTTTACAGGGTTTATCATCACCCAAACGGACTTGTCCAAAATCTCCTTGAACATAATCATGAAAATATTTCTTATGAGGTGTGGCATGGAATGAGGCCCCTGAATCTACCACCCAAGAATTAGTAATATTTTCAAAAGAAAGAATCAAAGCATCTTGTAACACCTCACCTGTCACATTTGCTTCATGATTGTTTTCTTGTTGTGCATCTCCTTCTTTTCCCTTCCAAGATCTACAGTCTTTCTTTATGTGTCTTTTCTTTCCGCATTTCCAGCACACTATCCCCGATCTGGACTTGGATCTGCCTTTCCTTGATTTACTGTGATATCCTGAGCTCTTTCCTCTTTCCACTTTTCTTCCCCTATACTTTGCACTTAAAGCAATACCCGATGTCTCACCGGAGCTTTTCCATTGCATTTCCTCGGTAAGGATAGCAACGACAACATCATCAAACTTTAAAGTACTAGATCCAGAAACAGAGTTACTAATGGCCATTCCTAAACCATTCCAACTTTCTGGCAATGAGCACAAGAATAACAGAGCTTTAACTTCATCATCAAATTTTACCCCTACAGAATTTAACTGACTTGTAACAATATTAAAATCATTTAAATGGTCTGCTACAGATCCACCTTCCGACATCTTCATATTAAATAACCGTTTCATAAGAAATACCTTGTTTTAGGCAGAGGGTTTTTCATATAGTTTTTCCAACGCCTTAATCAAACCATCTGTTGTTGTTTCCTTCGAAATTTTGAAGGCAACCAATGTTGCGAGGCAAAACCGTACTATTCCGAGTGCCTTTCTATCAAGAAGGTTCTATTCTTCATCTGTCATACCCGTCGGCATCTTTGTTTTTCCCCCCATTGGTAGGTACAGATCTTTCTAATATAGATAATCTTCCATCTACATCTTCCACAGTGAGAATTTTTGGTCGTTAAATTTATCAACCCTAAACTTACCATCTTCCACCATTTCTCCCACTCGAACGAGGAACCCTTCTTTCCTGTGTGTTTATTAGCCAAACAGACCTTCGACTCTGATACCAGTTGTTAGAAAATTATATATTACAGAGCAGTGGAACACATAGAATATTGCATAAATATAAACACAGAAAACACATAAAACCATAGAGACACAGATATACGTGGTTCACCCAGTTTGGTCTAAGTCCACCTTGAACAGCCAATCCTTGCTTTCTATTATCTAGCAAAATGAAGAGACACAACCTACAATAGATCCACTATAATATCCTCTGTTTTCTCTCACAGTCTCACCTCTCCATTTCTCGCTTGGAGAATACACATATATTACACAACCTCAATACAATGCCCTCATATAAAGAGAGGGGTTGCCTTCTAGGGAAAAAAAACCCTAAACATAAGTTCTACCGTTAGATCATCCGCCTAATGAATGACCCAAATTGACTAGAAATTACTATACTTTTACAAGGCAATTTGACATCTATTTTTAGCTTCAGGGGCGCTGCCCCAAAACCCCCACCAAGGGACTGCTGACCCTTGGACCCCCCAGCCAGGGGTGATGGACCCCCCCAAACCCCCATGGATGGGACAAGTCCCCCCAGCACACGCTCGCATGGAGGGGTGTACAAACTACCTGGGGTATACATCCGGCTGAAACAAAGACCTCTAAATAATCATGCTCCACACCCAATAGATGTAAAGTTCATGGAGGACATGGCTTTCAAAAGATCTCGCGAGATGCCTTCCAAGGAGTAGTTGAAAGAGGAGCTGTTGGTTAAGCCTCCTCAACCAACAAAAGAAAATAATTCTTCCTCGGGACAGGAAGATTCTCAGGATGAGGAGGAGGAGTGAACAAAAGCACTTGCTGGCAGAGGAAGAATGTACAGGGAACTTTTTTAGATTCTGCGAGATGTAGAGGACTTCATCAGTGCGCCAAGAAACAATAAGAGGGAGCGAAAACAGCCAGATATATATCAGGCATTAGTAGCTCAGGATGGATAACATGCTAGTTTCAAGGAGGCAACTCAACATCAAGCTTGGCTAGATGCAATGGTAGAGGAATACAACTCCATAATGGTAAATGATGTCTGCGACGTGGTGCTAAGACCTCAAGATAGATCAGTGGTAGGTTCAAGGTGGATCTACAAGATCAAATACGCTACAGATGACAGTGTTGAGAAATACAAGGATAGGTTTGTGGCTAAGGGGTACGCTAAAAAAGAAGGGACTGACTATGAGGAGACCTTCGCCCCGATAGCCAGGTATACATCTATTACGACCATGATATCTGTTGTAGCCCAGATGGGATGGGAGATCCATCAAATGGATATCAAAATGACATATCTGAATGGGGTAACAACCAGAGGGATTTGAAACTCATGAGAAGAAGTCTCATGTATGCAAATTGAAGAAAGCCTTGTATGGGCTGAAACAGACACCGAGAGCATGGTATGGTCAAATAAATGGCTACTTGCAGAAGATGGAGTTTGTTAAGAGTGACGGGGATCTGAATCTCTACTATCTGGTTGTAGAGAACAAGACACTAAAATTAGTATTATATGTGGATGATCTCTTTCTGACAAGATCATCCAAACTTATTGGGGACTGCAAGAAGAATCTAGCCACAAAATTCTATATGAAGGATTTGGGACGAATGCACTACTTCCTAGGGTTGGAAGTTTGGCAGCAGAAGGGAGAAATCTTCCTTGGGAAAGGGAGGTATGCTACATAAATCCTGAAAAGATTCGAGATGGAGGATTGTAGACCTATGGCTACACCAATGATTACCAACTAGAAGAAGATTGATGCATTAGAAGACAAGGATCTTGATCCCACCCTATACAGGCAGCTCATAGGGTCCTTGATGTATTTGGTCAATACCAGGCCAGAAATTTGCTACGATGTCAACACCCTGAGTCAGTTCATGGTGGAACTGAAAAGGGCGCACTGGGAAACAGCCAAACATGTTCTAAGGTATTTACAGGGAACAGTCAATTATGGACTCTTGTACACTAGGAGTATGGATATCAGATTGAGTGGTTTTACTGATGTAGATTGGGAAGGAAGTTCAGTGGATCAGAAAAGTACCTCTGGGTACTATTTCAACATTGGATCAGGAATGACCTCTTAGTGGAGTAGGAAACAAAAGTCTGTGGCTTTGAGATCATCTGAGGTAGAATATACGACAGTAAGCACCGCTTCGTGTGAGGCCATATGGCTTAGAAAATTTCTTGTGAACCTATTCAGAAGGAATATGGAAGTGACTAGGATCATGTGCGGTAATCAGAGTTGCATCAAGCTCTCTGAGAATCCTGTGTTTCATGATAGGTCAAAGCATATTGATATCCAGTGTCACTTTGTCAAGGACTGTGTCCAACGTCAAGTTGTATAGTTGAGCTACACTCCTACAAGAGAACAGGTGGTAGGCATCCTCACCAAGGCCCTTGGAAGGACAAAATTTGACTACTTCAGGGAAAATATGGGGATGGTAAAGAACCCGTTTCAGTAGCAAAAATGGGAGTGATAACAGCAAGGATGCAGAGGGAGCTTGTAGGTTTTAACATCGTACAGAAAACTTGCATATGAATTATAGAACATAGAAAATAAATAATGTGAGATCATAACACATAAAACACATATACACAAAGATTTTCCCCTCGATCCCAAAACTAGGACTACCATCTTGATTTTTCATTATGTTCCTTTCAATGTTACAATACATATTTATACATGTCGAAGCATCCAATACCACGGACCAAAAACGATCGCATCCAAAACCATGGACCGAAAACCATCACATCCAAAACTATGGACCGAAAACCATCGCGTCCAAAAACATGTGCGAAAAACATGCACAAAACCATAGGTAGGTCCGCCCAACCTAATATAGGGTCCAAAACCAAAATTTTCCGGGGCACTGCCTTGGACCCCATAGAGTGGGGTTACCTACACCCCTCAAACTCCCTGTGACTCCCCCTGCTATGCAATCGATGCAACGAAGGGGGGGGGGGGGGGAATTTGCCCCCCTTCTAACCCCCCGGTTAACTACGTGGGCTAGTCGTGGAAAGAATATAACATAACCCAACATTCTCCCACTTTTTGTTTTCTTTCCAAAGGGGGCCACAAGAGAGCTTAGTCATTTATCCAGCCCTGCAATGCCCATTGTTTCTCTACACCAAGAGAACTTCTCAGTGCTCACAGTTTTTTTCAATGCATTTGCAGTGTTCTTCAAAGTGTCCACCTTTACCAACAACACCTTTTTGTCTTCTATCATATCCCTCACAAAGTGATACTGAACATCAATGTGCTTTGCCTTTGAATGATAGCAAGGTTCTTTTCCAAGAATATTGCACTTCGGCTGCCACAGTCTATCCTTATAGCTCCATGTACTAACCCCATACTTAAACACAATCTCTACAACCAAACTGCTTCCTTGCTTGCATGAGTGGCTACCATGTATTCTACCTCTGTAGTTGATATTTCCACTACAGATTGTTTCTTACTCATCCAACTGATTGCACCTCCAAATAGGTTAAACACATAACCACTTGTATATCTTCTCTGATCCAGATCTCCAGCCCAATCTGCATGAATAAAGCCACGAATATCCAACACTCTGTCCAATCCTGGTCTTCCTTGGTAGCACAAACCATAATCACGAGTGCCATGCAAATGCCTGAAAACCCGATTCACTATTGTCCAGTGTTCCTTCCCTAGTTTTGACATAAACCTGCTCAATACTCCCACTGCATGTACAATGTTTGGTCTAGTACAGACCATCACATACATCAGGCTATCGACTGCACTTGCATATGGAACACAGGATATGTCCTCTTCCTCTTCTTGTGTCTTGGGACATAGTTCATCAAATAAATTTACACCTATAGGAATAGGAACCTTCACCAGTTTACTATCCTGCATATTAAACCTCTGTAATATTGTCTCGACATACTTCCTCTAGTTTAAATAGAGCTTCCTCTTTGTCCAATCTCTTTTAATTTTCATGCCAAAAATATAGTTTGCAGCACCAATATCTTTCATGTCGAATTTGGAGGACAAATGGGGCTTCAAATCATGGATAATTTCTTTGTCATTTCCAACCAGCAACATATCATCCACATTCAAGACCAGATAAATAACACGGTCACCAATTATTTAAAATACACACAATGATCTGCTTTGCTTCTAGTGAAGCCAAGTCCTCGTATAAATGTATCAAATCTCTGATACCACATCCTTAATGACTGTTTTAACCCATACAGAGACTTCTTTAACTTTCATACCAGTTCTTTCTTACCCTTCACCGCAAAGCCTTCAGGTTGCTTCATCTAGATCTCCTATTCCAGATCCTCATGAAGAAATGTTGTCTTCACATCCATCTGTTCTACCTTAAAATCAAAAGTAGCAACAATAGATAAAAGTAATCTAATAGAAGTCACCTTGGCAACAAGAGAAAAAATATCACCAAAATCAATTCCCGGCACCTAGGAATAACCTTCTGCTACCAACCGAGCTTTGTATTTCTCCACCTTTCCTTTTGCATTTGTCTTCTTCTTGAACACCCATTTGCTACCAATGGGTTTCCTTCCAGCTGGAAACTCCACCAGATCCAAAGCCTCATTTTTGTGCAAAGATGCCATTTCATCAACCATGGCCTCTTTCTAGAGTTTTCCATCCTCTGAATCTATAGTTTCCTTCATGGTTCTGGGATCATCATCAGTAATAGATAAAGAAAAATTTGAACAAAAAGCAGATGGAATATACCTTTCTGGTTGCCTTCTTTCTTGAACTGATCTTCTCACACCGGGAGTTTGTGGCTCTTCATCTTCTGATTCCTACTCTGCTGTAGAGTCTGATTCCTCCTCCTTTAGCTCAAACTATATCTTCTCAGGTTCCTTTGGTTGGACTTCATGTTTAATAACATCTTTGACCTCTCTGAACACCACATCTCGGCTGTACACAACCTTCCTTGCTACTGGGTTCCAAAGCTTATAACCCTTTAAACCATACTTATACCCAATAAAGATGCACTTTTCAGATTTACTATCCAACTTGGTTCGTTTCTCCTTTGGAACATGTACATATGCATCACATCCAAATACCCTCAGATGTGAAAGAGAGGGTTTCTTACCAGTCCATACCTCTTGTTGAGTCTTATCCTCCAATGCTGATGAAGGTGGTTTGTTAACCAGGTAACATGTTGTCTCCACCACCTCTGCCCAAAATTCCTATCCTAACCTAGCACCACTAAGGATGCTTCTTTCCCTTTCCATCAACGTCTTGTTCATTCTTTCTACAACTCCATTTTTCTCAGGTGTGTATGGAGTAGTATTTTGTCATACTATAACACACTTATTACAAAATTCTTCAAATTCCTTACTGCAAAACTCTCCATTGTTATATGTCCTCAGCACCTTTATCTTCTTCTCTGTCTGGTTTTCCGCTAGAGCATTAAATTCTTTAAACTTGTCAAAGACTTTAGATTTCTTCTTAAGGAAATATATCCATGTATTCCTTCAGAAGTCATCTATAAAGGATACAGAGTACACAGACTTACCTAGTGATGGAACCTTCACAGGTCCAAACACATCACTATGCACAACATCTAATATATGTTTCGCCCTCTTACCACCAGAGGGAAAACTCACCCGATTCTACCTCCCATATACACAATTTTCATTGAAATCAAAATCTAGAGAGCTATTACTCATACCTTCTACCATACATTTACCTCGAAGGCCCCTCACTCCAATATGTCCAAGCCTTTGATGGCACAGCATGGTTTTCTCTACAGAGACCACTATATTTTCTGCTCCACTTTCAGGAACCACTGAACTATTGCACCCATCAACAACAGTGCTACCTTGCAGCTCGTACAGAGTTCCAATTCGGACTCCCTGCATCAATACCAGTGCCCCCCAAACCATCTTGTAGGTATCCTTCTCGAACACTATTTTTACATCTGCATCATCCAGCTTGGTTCAGAAATAAGATTTTTGGATAATGCAAGAATATGCAGAACACTCAGAAGTGTTCTAACCATTCCACCTTGCAACTTCAACTTTACTTTCCCATGACCAATGATTCTAGCCTCCCTATCATCCCCCAAGAAGACATCACCACCATCATATTTCTCATACTTGCAGAACCACTCTCTATGGGGAGTGAAGTGAAAGGATGCACCTGAGTCAATCAACCATGCCATGTGATTTGCATGTGTACTTGAAGAGGCGAAGTACACATCCCCACCATCATCTGAGGTGGTTTTCACCTCTACGGAAGGAGAATCATCAGATCCCTTTCCTTTATCAAGAGCTTTAGATTTACAGTCCCTTTTGTAGTTCCCTTCCTTTCCACATTTCCAGCACACCACCTTTACAGGTTTTCCTAGAGATTTAGATCTCCCTCTAGGTTTAGACCTCCCACTTGATGTATTTTTTTGTTTCTATTCTGGGACCGTCATCATACAAACAAGGCATCACCATTCTGGCTCTCCATATTTTTCCGTCTCATTTCCTATGTCAGCAAGGATGAGAATATTTCATCAAATTGTAAGGTTGTTGCATTGCTACCTATTGTAATAACTAGACTATCCAATGAATCTGGTAGAGAACACAACAAACTGATGCATTTATCTTCATCTGAAATTTTAATATCAACAGATGATAACTGACTTACCACAGTATTAAATGTGTTCAGATGCTCTGTCACCGAGTCTCCATCTTTCATCCTCAGGTTATACAACTTTTTCCGTAGAAACAGTTTATTCACCAGAGACTTAGATTAACTTGTCCCACAAATCCTTCGTTGTAGCTTCCCCTGAGACATTGAACAATAATGAATCGGAAACACACAATCGTATTATTCTCTTTGCCTTCTGATCCAACTTCTTCCATTCTTCATCGGACACTCTCGTTGGTTTGGTACCTGGATCTACCGCGATCCACTGATCTTTATCCACCAACAGATCCTCCATCTTGAGTTTCGATAACTAAAAACTCTGACCATTAAATTTCTCGATCTCTATCTTTCCATTGTTCGCCATCTTCTTTCACCACGAGAATCGATCCCACAGATCTCCCATTGAACAGGGTCTACCACAGGCCCGAGCAAAACCCCTCAGCAACAAAGGTGTCCCCTTGAAGCCAAAACAACTCTGATACCAAATGTACATTTTAACCCCATACATAAATTACCTGCATACGAATTCTAGAACACAGAAAATAAACAATGCGAGACCATAACACATAAAACACATATACACAGAGATTTCCCCTGGATCACAAAACTGCGACTACCAGCTTGATTTTTCATTATGTTCCTTTCAATGTTACAATACATATTTATACATGCTGAAGCATCCAATACGATGGACCGAAAACTAGCACATCCAAAACCATGGACTGAAAACCAGCGCGTCCATAACCATGGACCAAAAACCATTGCGTCCAAAAATCATGTGAGAAAAAAATGCACAAAACCATAGGTAGGTCCGCCCAACCTAATATAGAGTAGGGTTTCCTGCACCCATCAAACCCCCTGTTATGCAATCAATGCAATTAAGGGGGGCTTTGCCCCCCTTCTAACACCCCGATTAACTACGTGGGCTAGTTGTGGAAAGAATATAACACAACCCAACAGAGTTGCAGTGCGGATGCAGTGTTGGGAGAAAGGACCTGCAGCAGCATGGATGCAGAGGGAGTTGTTGTACAAATGTAGAAGTGGAAATAACAAAGTCATGGGTAGCAGTATAGGATGTAGTAGTGCAGAGAATGTTGGGCAGGGAGGCTTAGCATCAGCACAAGGATTGATGCCAGATGATCAGGGTGATACTCAGTGAGGAGTTTTTTTTTTTTTTTTTTTCTAAATTTGTCTACTTCTATATTGATACAAAAACAAAATTACAGAGAGGCATTGGCCTTGAGAAGTCTAGCCCATAGATGCAGCATGCTTACAATACATCGCTTGAACACTGACCAAAAGACTTGCTGAAGACTGACTAGAAGAGCTTCCATGAAACAGAAAACACTAGTATCGAAACTGAAGACTGACCAGAGGTATATCTAGACCAAAACAGGTTGACTGGGCCCGTATAAGTAAACAGTAAAGTGTTTCCCATTCAAAACTGGAGTCTGACCCAAATAACAGCTTAATCCAAAACTGAGACCCAAAGACACGGTTAGGAGAATGCTGCCCACGTAGGGGAAATCGGTAATTTAACATTGGAAAAAAGGTCTAAGCCTGAGAACTGTAAATCTTATAATGACTATAAACCAGGAGGGAATTGAGCATCTTCGAATAGCAGAGAAACAAAAACCAATGAACGCAGACCTGATTAAGCTTCATGAGAGGTGGAAGGCGACCCTTCAATAATGCGACACCCATATTTGTAGGGGTCTTCTTCCTCAGAGGGATGGCCCTCTTTGCCTGAAGAACCGCCACCCGTAGGGATGCTCGGACCGGCTTGAATGTTCATGTCCTGGGTTACAAAGCCACCAGGATCCTTACTCTACGTATCGTCAATCTGAGAAGTACCATGCTTGTCTTCTGCCCTCGTCTCCAGACACACCCCTGGTGTAACAACAACTGAACCAGAAGTATCCTCGCAAAGCTCTATGGTGACTGAAGCTACGAAGGAGGAATTACTGAGAGTACAGGGGAATCGAAAACGAGTGGTGTGAGATTGGGAATTCTAAGAGCGCGCTACTGTATTATGCTGCCCTCGACCCCATCCACGACCACTCCTGGTAATGGGATAGCTATCAGAGCAGAAGTCTGAAGCTTCAAATGAGGAGTCCGTGGTAGAGGAGGAAGGATGGCAGGTGACACGGCCTCGGGAACTTCCTCTCTTGCATCGCATTCTCGGGCACAGTCTAGGCATGTTGAAATGAGCAAGAATGGCCGAACAAGCAGCAAAATTGTGAAGGCAGGGGGGACGAAAAGGGGCCTAACTTGAGCTTGCAGAGGAGCACTGGGAGAGAAAGAGGAAGAGCGACAGCTGAAATTGCAAAAAGGGCTATGTGAAGCGTAAAATCCCAGCGGAGAATTAGCACAACATTCCAGAGCAATTCAAATCCCTAGGCTAGCTCGAGAGCGAGGCTCTACGACAGCACTGGAATGACATGAGCGTAGGGGAGGAGCAAGAATGAAATTTAGGAGGGATGCCATAACATATGAAATTGTAGGCAGGAGAGGGGGGATGAGCTGCATTAATGCAGCATTGATGTTGTTGGCTGAAGACTTTAAAGTTGGCTTCATGCGAGGCCGGATGGCAGTGGTATTAAGCCACGTGCCAACCCACCAAGCCACCCTCGTACATATTGACATGTTACACACCCGCATCTGGGAGAGATATATCTTGTTGCACCAGAAGAGTGCAGTCTTGTTTGAGTTGTGCATCATTAGAACCGCTTATAGGACCGAAGAAGAATGGGAGCTACTGATTAACGCCTTGATTAGCCAGTTTGTCTACTACCTTGTTAGTTGTATGTCGAATGTGCTTGAAGGTAATGTTGCAGGTTGCCCTGAGCCATTCTTCAATTTGTTCCAATTTGCTTAGACACCGCCAGCTCAAAGCGATCTTTGTTGCTGATGTGCCTGAGTGAATCTGAGTAGCTACTTCTATTAAGATTTGAGAATCCCCTTCTACTTCTAGAGGGAAAAAAATTTCTATTTTTGCTATACAAATGCCTTTTCATAAGCCTTCAAGTTCGGCAGCATTGTTGGTGTCTTTTCCAATAGAACCATGATATATGTGTGGTACTGAGCCAATAGCGTCTCTGAAAATACCACCATAACCATCCAGCCCAGGATTGCCCTTAGCAGCCTCGTCGAAGTTTAGCTTGTAAGAATGGGTGGCAGGAGGAGACCAGAATTGGGGAGAATCAGAATGGATGGAGGAGCTGGGCTTGACATGATCTAGAAAGGTGAGGTCCAAGTTCCAATTTTTCAGAATGAGGCATTCCTGGGGTGAAGCTGGCAAATCCAAGTCTTGCCAGTGTCTTAAAGCTAGAGTTTCTTGAAGGTTTTGTTTGAGAAGAAGCCATAGGGTGTCAAGGGGCTTCTTGAGATTGTTAAAGATCCTGTTATTTCTCTCCTTCCAGATAATCCAATAGACAAATCTCGGTACGAGGATCCAGAGGGAGTTGAATAGGAGGCTTTGGAAAGGATGCCGAGGCCAGTTCCTGATGGTATTTATAATATTTCCCACACGTCTGCCCATTCTTCTATTGCATTGTGCAGTTCTCTCCCAAAGTTGTGCTACTAATGGGCAGGTGTCCAAGAGATGCAAGATGGTCTCTATGTTAAGATTGCAATTAGGACATCTAGAAGGCCTAGTAAATCCTCGCTTTTGTAGATTATCCCAAGTGAGGATTCGTTGTTTGCTTAGTAGCCAAAAGAAAGTAGAGACCTTAGGCCAGATGCTTGGTTTCCAGACCTAATCCCATAGTTGATCCTTTGTTATCTACGTGCAAGGATAATTTTAGGGGCGAATGTTCGCCCTTTGGCGAAATTAAGGGCTTTTAAATTTTTAGTGGGCGAATATTTTGTATCATAGTACCTTTTTACAAATCACCTCAAATAACCCACCTTATTTTAAGGGAGAGGGTAAAAAAGGTAAATTTAGCCCTTGAAATTAGGACTTACAACCTTCCATTCGCCCATTCTCAAGAATAGGTTTTCTTTAAGTGAATCCATTCGCCCATTTTCAAGAATAGGTTTTATTTAAGTGAATCCCATGGGCCAAATACCATATTTATAAAAGAGGTATGGTAAATTAATAAAAATATAAATAAATGAGAGGTATGGTAAATAAATAAAACATTTTTTATATTTACTCCATAAGTCACCTTATATACATGTAAGGGTGTACACAAATAAAAATATAAGTAAAGTGGAGGTATGGTAAATAAATAAAACGTCTCTTCATACTTACTCAAAAGGTATGGTAAATAAATAAAAATAAAAATAAACTAGACGTATCGTAGATAAATAAAACCTCTTTTTATATTTACAAATAAAACATTTTATATGAGAGGTATGGTAAACAAATAAAACATTTTTTTTATATTTACTCCATAAGTCACCTTATATTTACGAACACTCAAAAAATGGGTTATATTTAGGTGAAACCTATGGCCAAAATACTATGGGACAAATACCATGGACTAGATTGTTATTAATACCATGCAAAAAACCATTATTAACCCTAATATTAGAATTAATAAAAATAAAAATGGCACATGGTATTGACCCATGATATTCACCAAAATGGCACATGGTATTGACCCATGGTATTCACCTGAAATGTAGCCTATTTAAATGGGGGAATTAAACAAGCATGTAGCCTATGCTAAGATTCACTAGGTCTTTACAAAGTTTTATTACTTAGTGAAAGACTCACCAAGATCTTACAAGATTTTATAATTGAGTAAAATATTCTAATAAAAATAAAAATGGCACATGGTGTTGACCCATGGTATTCACCAAAATGGCACATGGTATTGACCCATGGTATTTGCCTGGAATGTAGCTTATTTAAATGGGGGAATTAAACCAGCATGTAGCCTATGCTAAGATTCACTAGGAATTTAGAAAGTTTTATTATTTAGTGAAAGACTCGCAAGATCTTACAAGATTTTATAATTGAGTAAAATATTTGCCATGCCTGGTGAGAGATTCGCCAAAAAATTATATATACTTATTATATTATTGATAAAATCGCCTTCCGTTTTTCCTATATACCATGGAGATTCGCCCATTTATTATATTTATAAATTTAGGGGGGGTTCTTAAAATTTTCCCTGTCTACGTGGGTTGATAGAGAAGTTGGTATGCTTCCTTCGTAGTGAACATACCTTTATGCATACATCCCCATCGCACTTTGTCCTTTTGATCAGAGTGTTTAATTTTCCTGAGTTTGAGCTCCTGATCGATCTCTTCATATGTTTCCTCCGACCAGTTAGCCTGCCAGGTGCCAGCTGATCTCCAAAGTTGAAAACCTTGAGGGGATGGTTGTTGCCAAAACTGATGGACATGGATTTGATCAGTATGCTGCATAGAAACTTGCCACTTGGGTTTGTGGAAGAGTGAGGCTAGTTTGGGAAGTTGTTGCCAAGAGTCCTCCCAAAATCTTGTTGTGGTACCCGAATGGATTTCCCAGAAGTTGTGCGCTTGAATAAAGGCACTATGTTGCTTGTCAGCATTCCAAATCAACGAGCCATGGGTGGTTGTGCTTATGCATATGAGATCTTCCTGTTGACTGCCAGGAGCATATTTGGCCTACCAGAGATGTGCCCAAGGAATGTGTGGTTTGGAGATCCAGTTTGTTATCAGGAAAACTAGTGTCTATGCAGAGTTGCTAGTCCCACTAAGGCTGGTAGCTACCTTAGAAACAAACAAACTAAAACTACTTTCATTTTCCTTTATGAGAAATAGATAAGAGGGGAATAAGGAGACCAACCTATGTCTTGCGCTTGGTTCCTTGCTCGATTCCTCTCCCTTCTGATAGATATTTGCCACTGGCTTCCTCATCCACCCAGCTTCAAAGAGCACCTATAGAATCAAAGCATCATAACACTATCCAAGAGCATAGATCTATTATCATAGACAATATAGGACCAGATATATATTTACCACACAAATGCATATAACATCAATCATACAAGAATGCGGAGGAAAACTTGAATAACTTTATTGATAATCAAGAAATAGCAAAGAGGATTAAAACCAATTGTTCTGACCCAGCATCATCCTCTCAGCAAGAAAGCCCTTCTTCACCTCATGAAAAGCTTAGATCACCCAACACTATGATATTGCACCAAGAAACCAGCAACACTTCCTTAGAAGATACAAAATTCCAGCCTCTGGATCTCTGGGATGAGGGATCCATATATAGATGTTTGCAAGGGAGGTGAGTCAGCTTTTGAGAGTTGATTAGTGTCCTCTCTCTGATAGTTCTTGATTCCACTTGGAGATTGATGATCTCTTACTCATCCCTGGGCGAATGCAGAGAGGCAAGTGTCACAGGCGAAGTTTCTAGAAGATTCCATGATCCTCCACCTTGCAAATTGACAATGCCATTTGTCCACTCTCGCCCATCGCACCCCATAGAAGGGCTTTTGAAGATGCATCACACCTCCTGTGTGTATTTAGGTGGGATGCAGTGCACTTTGACCATGGAGCAGGTGAGATGGTCCAGTTCTGAGCAATTCTGGGCAGTTTTTCATGGAGAACTTCTGGGAGAAGATGTAATCATTTGACCTTGTTCTTTTAGAGGTTGGAATAACCCTTTTAGGGACTTATGAGCCCTTGGTTTATGGACATTTTATGATTGGAGTTGCAGTGCCCAAAAATTTCTATAACAGTTGCCCCCTAAAGCATGAGGTCATTAATCTATGGATGTCGGGTGAAATGCTTTATCATGAGTATCTGAAGTTCTTTCAAGCTGGAAGGTGACCTATAATAAGATACAATACAATACATTATCTTCATAATATTTTCATGATCTAGCTGAGGCGGGCATTCCAATGCTTGGCTTTATAAATTCATTTTCATGTACATAAGACAGACAATCGTCTAAGTGTAGACTGATGATTCTGGTAGAGCCATCATCCCTTAGGTTGGATGATAATCTGTGCAGTAATGATGCACATTTGATGTCTTTATTTTCCTGAATATATATCGCATCCCAGATGGATGAAACTAGATCCAGGGTCTTCAATCTCGTTCGATCTTCACTCAAAGTACAAGTCGATCCATGTGAGAGATGTTCTAGACTCGAACATGGAAAGACATCGCCTGATTACCAGCCAATGATGTAAGCTATTAACAAGCGCGAGAGGAATCACCAATAATGATGATGACCCTCAAGGTACTATAGTACAATTCACACGGTGTGAATAAGGGACTTGGCATCGAACACCACGCAAAATCTTTCGGTCGAAGGCCATTGATGTAAACCTATCGCCGGAAGTGAGAAACTTGCCATTGAGGCATGCAAGCTTCAAAGTACTGAAAGGGTTGTTCCTAGATCGACTTCTTGGATAATGAGATGATGTCGACAAGAAGCGATCTGTCATAGGAGGGCCTTAATGAATCCCACATCAATGACACGGAATGGAGCAAATGATTCTAATGGAGGTGAAAACGATCTGGTGATATAAGGTTCAGGGTGGCAGTCATGAAAGAATGGAGCGTAAATGTATTAGGTGAATTCTCTGAGCGACTTCTCTTGAACATATCGTCGACACTGACATGATGGATCGGTAGCATTAACCCCAAATATGGATGGTGTGACAGAACCATGGTGATGTGACTATTGAATGGAACAACCCAACCTGACTCGGATGTGGAGTGAAAGTGTCATGTTCAAGAGCAACTTGCTACCAATAAAGTTTCTTCAAGTTTTCTTCCCAATTTTTCCCCAGTCATTGCTAACCAGTACCTCTTTATTTTTGTCAAGTTTGAGGAGGATAACATATGCTTGTTCTATAATTTGTCCTTTGGGTAAACCCATCGCTATGTTTTAACGAGCCTAGCGATAGTGAAACTCGTTCTTGTCTGTATGGACAAGTTTGTCACTATTAGGTTGTAACGAGTTTAATGACAAAGATAACTCGGTCCTTTTCAATTTTAGAGAGTCTGAAAAAGGGACGTAAAGAAAACTCCAATAATCCTTTTTCGTCATATAATCCCATGAGCTCGAAAAAGTATAAAACAAAAGGGATGAATTTTCGGTACTTTTAACGAGCCGAACAAGACAAGCACTCGATATTTTGCGTAATAATCCCTCAAGTCCAAAAAGATTAAAATCTAAAGGAGGGATAGCACTTCCGGTCCCTTTAACGAGCTGGAGAGGCCAATGGCTCGACAATCTTTTCATATTTTACGAGTCAATTGAAAAGAGCTTAAAGGAGACTCGTTTTTTTAGGAACGAGTGATAATTATGGGTAGCAGCTGATTCCAGGTAAGGTTTGGAATTTTCCGATCACGGCAGTGTCACAAGGAAGGCTAACAGGATCACTCTTCGCAGCTGTTCCTCAAAAAGGATAAACAATCAAATGGAGGTGAATGATCGGCCAATACAGAGTGGAGGTGATGATGAGAACACGACCAAGGCTTCAAAGGCTAGTGATAATACATTCACAATGGTTATTTACCAGAAAATTGGTTCATTTTTTAATGAGCTTAAACTCCGGGGGAACATTTTCTCATTGCTTATGTTTATTTTTTAACGAGCTTGAATTCCACGTTAAAACTACTCGATAAAATGGTCATTGATTGTCTTGATTTTATCATTGACAACTTTTTTCTTTCAAAGGTTGTATTTCCTGCTCAATTGCTTCATCAAACTTAGTAAAAAACGAACAATATTTGTTTGAAAAATGAGTTAAAACACTAATATTTTACTTGAATTACGTGAAAAGTAATTTAAAAGTGCTTTTTACCTCTCATTTTACCATTTCATTTGAACTTTGGTTTGTTGGAGCTTTGGAGGTGCTTTCCCCCTTGATTTTCACTAGCTGATTCCAGGAGATTCTGTGGACAATTCTCGGTGCCGTCTAGACCAGGTAGGAGCTAAACCTGAGCTCTTTAATTTCATCCTTTCCATTTTGCATTCTGAGCATGTTTTCTCGTTTTTCTGAGCCTCTGGGGTTTGAAAAACTCGCCCTGGCTCCATCACACCACTTCTACATCGAAAGGTGCGATGCATGCTGGATTGGCCATTAGCCAGTCAGCATGCATCCCACCGAGAACACTGCTGGGGGTGCGATGGGCGCAAAGAGGGCCATTTATGCACAATTTTTCATGGAAAGTATTGCCTATTTCTCACCAAATCAGGACCTTGACTCTTCTCTTGTTTGTTTCAGAGATTCATTAGAGCAAAATGCCTGTTACATGCCTGTTAAATGGCCTGTTCAAGTTTTTCCACATCTCTTGCATGAGGCAACAAATCAACTTGTTACAATATTTTCTTGATGCATGGGATCCCACCACCCAGGTGTTCCAGATTAGAGGTAAGTCCATCACCTTGACTGTCATGGACATCTATTTTTTGACCGGCTTATTGAGGTGGGGTGCCCCTCTCTCATTATCAGGTTCGGCTCGTGGGGGTGAATCTGTGAGAGATTACATTCACAGGTATTGTTGAGAGGGATCTCAGCCGAGTAAGGACGGCAAGATCATTATCCAAGATGTCACTGAAAAGTCCCTAAGGACCGTTCTGTTCACTTTTGCTAGACTGGCTGGTAGTGTGGCACTTCACGTGGCCAATAGGTCTTATATGCACTATGCCTTGGAATGCCTTGAACCAAAGGTGTTCAACTGGTGCGATGTAGTACTCCCTGTGATGAAAGAAAAACTGACCAAGGTGAAAAATGGAAGATTGAATAACTTTCGATATGGTTCTATCTTGACAGCTTTCGCCTTGGAAAAGATCCTGTTGATGCAACCACAGTATGTTTCACTTGGTTTACCTCCACCGACTGAGCCACATGCTGGTCAATCCTAGATTTCCTTCTTTGATACCTTTTTCGAGTGGTTCAATCGTCAGGAGATGGATTTTTCTGAGTATCCATATGTTGGTATGGATTTCCGGGGTGATCCGAATTTGGTACTGCCTGCTGGCGAGCAGTGGGGTGTCATCGGTAAATTCTCTGACCATATCTCTATTTATCATTTCTTTTTATAATGTTATTATGCTTTCTTCTATCAGGACTAATCAAAACTCATGTGCTCATGTAGATGTTGGACCAGTTCGACCAATAGTACGCCTGAGAGTGCCAGCTGCCGCTCCAGCAGGAGAGGGTGCGGGAAGGGCTATCCTTCGCGACCTTGATGTGGTCGAGACTCTTTCAGCATTGCAGGATCAGGTCTAGGGCCTTACTCTTGGTATTCCAGACGTGAGGACCAACGAGTTGCCCCTGAGGTTGTAGCGACATACTATTGGTGTGCCGAGTCGGTGGACTAGGCTTTTACGCATGATTGCACAGGCGGTGACTTGTTATCACCAACATCATTAGACTACGGTGCCCCCTAGCATTTTGCGTTTTGGGTCATTTGACCGATTTCGTCTTGGTTACAAAACATTATGTGTAAACCATAAACAGTTATATATATATATTTTTGATTTTCAGAGTTTTATTTTGGTTAATTTACATGATCCTGATGCAAATACTGATGAAATGCTTATTTTTATAAATATTGCAAATGTATATCTAACACATAATTTTCCAATGAGTCTGTAAATGTGTTTAAGTTTATGGAAATATGGTGATATTGAATAAAATCAAATTGCCTTTCCAAAATATTGACCCTTAGGAACATGCGATAAATAGCTGGATTTCAGATGGAGTAGATACCAGTAAGTTGTAGTATGACGAGCTGTGAGTCTAGCCTAACGACAAGTTGGCTTATGCCATGTGTGATGGCATCAGAGAGAAGTTCTATCAACATGCTATATTCAGCGATGTTATTTGTTGACCGACCAGTACATACCTCTCTGAAACTTACTAACTCGCCGCTTGGATCAAAAATGGCCCAGGCTGCAGAAGATAGATTCCGCGAACTACGACTCGCTCCATCGGCATATCCAACAAAATATTCCAATAGGTTCAACATCTGTGACAAATGTAAAAAGTGGATTACTTGACCAAAACAATTACTCTTAGCGAAAACAAAAATTTAACAAAAGCATATGGGTTACCACATTGAATCATGCATAGTAACGCTTAAGGTACAAACTGTTACAGGGTTGCGCCACTGGAATCCCATCATAATCCATTAACTCGTAGGCCCCTTTTGCTAACACTCGCTTAACAACATAGGGGCCCATCCATAAAGACTTGAACTTACCTGCTCCCAATTTATCGGATTCCTGGTCATAAAGTAAGACCAAGTCACCTTCGGAGAAGAGACGGGGTTTGACATTCTTGTCGAACTGTGCCTTGACTCTTTTCTTATGGGCTTCATTAGCCAAAGTAGCATCACGACGGATTTCATCCAATTGGATTAGTTCCAAGAAACGAGCCTCCTCTTCTGAAGTTCCGGGGAGAAGGTCGACTGCGAGTTTGAGGGACGAGATTTCACACTGAACTGGTAAGATTGCTTCTAGGCCATACACCAGTTGAAAAGGTGTAAACCCGGTTGCATTTCTTACCGATGTTCAGTATGCCCACAAAGCTGAGTACAGGATCAGATGCCAACTCCTTTTGTGGACTCCAATCATCCTTTACAACATCCGCTTCAGGACTTTGTTGATTGCTTCAACTTGTCCATTGGCCTGCGGATAATATGGAGTAGAGCTGTCGTGGGACAGCCGTAATTTGGTAGCCAATTTGACCATCATGTGATTACGAAAATGCGATCCATGATCTGTGACTATAGCTTGTGGAACGCCGAATCTGGCGACTACATGATTGAAAAATAAAAGGGTAGCTTTTTCACCAGTGTTATCTAATGTAGGCATCGCCTCGGCCCATTTGGTAAAATAGTCTACAATGACTATGATATACCCATGCCCCTCGGTTGAGGTGGGGTTACATGTCATGAAATCAATGCCCCATTTGGCGAATGGCCCAATAGCAACTATCGGTTGCAGAGGTGCGGGTGGTTTTCTAGTTTTGCTATCAAAAATTGACATGCATGACAACTTCTAACTGCAGTTATGCAATCTTTGAACATTGTTGGCTAGAAGTATCCTGCTCGTAAAAAATTTTGCGCTGTAGCGTAACCAGATTGATGCCCCCCACATGTGCCTGAATGGCAATCATTCAGGACTTTTTCGGCCTCCTCGTGGGTGAGGCACCTCCTCAGAACTGTATCGACACCACGACGGTAAAGTGTATCACCGACGATCATGTAGTCTTTTGATTGGTATCAAATACGTTTTTGTTCCGAGCGAGAGGTATTAGACCTATATTTTTGGGTTTGGAGATAGATGATTATATCTCCATACCACGGATTGCTTGAAGATATCAGAAACAAAGATTCATCCACGATGGTTTCTTCGGATGTTTCATCGTTGGACGACGATGGGAGATCGCATAGTAATTCCGCGAAAACCAGGGATTTCTTTGATTTGGATTTTACGAATTCTAGATCAAACTCTTGGAGAATTGCTATCCATTTTGAATATTTTCCCCCCAGCAACTGTCGCGACAATATATAAGTCATGGGGTTGCAATATGAAAAAATGGTAGTTTTTCGAAAGAGGACATAGTGTTGAAATCTCTGTATCGCTTGAACAGCTGTGAGAGCTAGCTTTTCAACATAGGAATACTTTCTTTCTGTATCATTTAAGTTCCTACTCAAATAATATATAGGATGTTCAATTCCGTTTTCTTCTTGAACTAAAACCATTGTGATGGTTGTATCCACTGCAGCCAAATACAGGTTAAAGTCTTTTTGATAATCAGGAGTGTACATTAATGATGTTTTCATTAGGGATTCTTTTAAAGCATCAAAGCAACTTGCGCGACCTGATCCCAGAAGAAGGGCACTTCCTTTTTCAATAGATGTGTATAAACTTTAGCAAGTTCAGCATAATTTGGAATGAACCTCCTCAGAAAGTTTGCTTTCCCTTGGAGTTTCTGAATCTGAAGCAAATTTGAAGGTGGAGGTAAATTTATGATTGCCTGAACCTTACATGGGTCGAGACGAATCCCGTCTTTTGAGACTACAAAGCCAAGCAAACGACCAGAATTGACATAGAACACACATTTGTGTGGATTGAGTCGTATCTTGTAGTGTCGAGAAATATCGCTCTCAAATGCTGTGGATGATCGGTCTGCTTTCACGAATGAGCCGAAAGGTCTTCGAGATATGGTTGAACGATGTTTTTGATGTCATGGAAGGCATAATTCATTGCCCTCTGAAATGTTGCACCTGCGTTCTTTAAACCAAAGGGTAATTTGCGATATGAAAATGTGCCCCACGAACAAATAAATGCAGTCTTTGACTGGTCCTGTGGGTGGATATTTATTTGATTATACCTGGAGAATCCATCCATAAATGAAAAGATTTCACATCCGACACATTCATCAATTATCCGGTCAATAAAGGGTGTAGGGTAGTGGTCTTTCGGACAAGCTTGATTTACATCCCTATAATCGATGCACACTCTAATTGTTCCTTGTTTTTTCATCACAGGAACAATGTTCGATACCCAATCGGTTAGAGGAACCAGGTAAATAAAACCAGCATGGAGAAGTTTCTCAACTTCTGCCTTGATGGCAGTGGCTTTCTTGGGGTGCACTTGCCGTAGCCGTTGTCGTACCGGTTTGACATCTGGATACATCTTGATTTCATGTTCAACTATACTCGAGTCAATGCCTAGTATTTCATCATATGACGAAGCAAAGACATCTCAGAATTCACGAAAAAGAGCGTTATATATTTCCAGTTCTGAAGGAGAACAACATTTGCCAACATAAATATTATCTACAACATTCATTTTGGTTGAGATATTTATGGCGATAGTCTCTTCAATATTGGACAAGTTTCACTCAGAATCCACCGTGTTTACAGTATTTGATAGGAAATCAAAAACTGTAGGATGATGAAGGTTATCAGGAGTATCTTCTTGACAATGCGGAAGATGGGAACGATGGTGGTAATCTTCCCATGGTGCCCCTTCAATTGTCATTGACTGAACAATTCCTTCGTTGGTGTAATGCACTTGCGATCAAGGATCTGAAGGGGTGCCATATTCCTTAGACCTATCTATCCAAACGCTCGATGAGTGTTGATTTGGGTTTGCCTCCCATGCCAAAAATGTTGATTGCTACAATATTTCTATTTGGCTTGGAGGCAATACCTGCAGATGATCCATGCTAATATCGTTTTCTGAGATCTTTTGAATCGAAGATATCATATTGCAGGTTCCTACTGTCGCCACTTCCACCAGATTGATTGGAGGCAGGAGGGCAAAAGTCCCCATTAATATAGGGTCTTTTAGTAGGCCTACTCCGATATTTTGAAGCGAATGGGGGCTTCCATGGATCATCGGAATGCTTCCCGTAACTTGGGAACTATTGGGGAGAAATGTTTGCTGGTCGACGATCGTAATTCCTCCTTGAAAAGGAAATGCAATCTTCCTAAAGTAGGTCAACACAATCGCAGCCATAGCATATATCCATGGTCTTCCCAGTAGGATGTTGTAATAAAGGTTTCCGTCGATTACTTCGACATCTATTTCTACCGTTTTCCCCCCTAGTTCAACTTGCAAGTTACTTAGAATACCATACGGGGTATATGTTTGTCCGTCAAATGCTTTTAATGTCATCGAAGATCGTGACAAGGTTGGAGATCCTAAAGTTTTCCAGCAACTCATCGACATAATACATGTAGATGCCCCCTCATCAATAATTGTTTGATGAACAGTTTTGTTGAGGGCTTTCACCTGAATGAGGAAAGCTAGTTGAGCTGGTAACTGAGGATCGTATCCTTTGTGATTAAAGGACACAAGATTAGAGTCCTTTGGGTCTATCCCACCTATAGCTGATAATAAAGCCTGCTTTTGGGATGGGCAATTCTGTAGTACTTCAAGTGTCGACATAGCAGATGGCGATTGGGCTAGATCTTCCACTATGTTATAATGTTGTGCTGCTCTGGCATGAGGATTAAATGTCGACTTGTGTACTACTCCCTTTGGCAGTTTTATTGTTAGCTCCGGAATGATGGGCGGCGCAAATTCTATCGAAGTTGTTGTCGAACTACTAGGTTGATCTTTATCCTTGTTGTTCGACAGCTGTGGATTCCTGTAATCTTTATTCCTTGTCGATATCAAAGCATCATTTTGTTGTTTTGAAACCGACAACATCAGCACTTGGGACGGGGAAGCATTTTCACTAGCAACCAGATTTGTCCTTGGATTTGGAAACGGATCAGTCAATACCGCCGAGGTTTTTGAATTCTTGAAGAATCTTTTAAGCTCGGATTTATGTGGACAATCTCTTGTCCAATGATCCTCATCACATATTAAGCATGGACTTTTTGGTTTCCTATCTCCAGGAGGGTTTGCAGAAGAATTTTCAGGTGATGATTCCTCCTATTTCTTCTTCTCCCCTTTGTTTTTCTTCTTGCCTCCTGGTTGCTTGGTTTCTTTGCCTTTTTCAGTTGAGACGGCATTTACTTCCGAGGCAAGAAGTTCTTCTTTTGCATTTTGACTGGAAATCTTACGAGCCTTTTTAGATGTAGCCTTTGTCGATTTCGTGTTTGTCGTACCAATCATGCCATTGCTGGCATGAGAGTCATTGTTCGATTTAGGAGGAGGAGGGACAGAAAATTCTGGTCTGGGAGGGTTAGGGATTTTATTGTAGAGCGTGCCAGACTGAGTATAAATCAAGTCTAAATATTGTGCACGAGAAATGACTTGCTCTTCAATGATGACTCCTCCTTTTGCCACATCTTCTGTAATGGAAGGTAATAATGACTTAATAAACCATTCAGCTAAAAGCTGATCAGGAACATACATTTTTACCATTCTATGATGATGTCGCCACTCATGAATATGATTGGATATATGAGTGGCCGTTGTTTTCTTGAAATTGGTAAGAAGTTCCGTTCCCATTTCGTACCTTATAGGTAACTGAAAATGGGTTAAAAAGGTTGTGGCTAGGGTACTGAAGTTGTCAAATGAAGCTCTGGGTAACTCGATATACCACTTCGCTGCCAGACCAGTTAACGTCCTATGAAAAAGGCGAAGCCTAATCGAATCATCGTTTAGGGTGTTTGATGAACACCACAGATGAAATGTCATCACATGATTCGACGGGTATTCACGCGGATTTCCATTAAATTTTGGAATATCTAACATAAGTTTATGTGGAATCGCTGGCCACCAAAGGGCATAAGCAATTGGATCGTTCATTAGCCGATTTAGATCTGGTAACTCTAAAGTTGCCACGAAGGGTAACTATTGATTCAGGTTTAGCGAAGCATACCCAGGATATGACGGAATTGCCTAAGCAGTTTGTCTTTGCATACTAGCATAATGCATTTGATGCTGGTAACTTTGGTAAGGTTGATGGGCATAACCATTGTAGAATGGTTGATTTTGACCGTTTTGAATATACGACTGCCCACTATTTGCAAAGATTTGTTGCTCAGAACCCTGGTAAACTTGTTGTAATTGCGGTTGTTGATATTACACTAGCCATGGTTGTGAAGCCATGTGTTGTTGTCCAATACTGACCGTTTGACCAAGATGAGGGGTAATTGTACCCGTTTGGGCCTGTGTCATTCCAGTAGTTGGCGATTGTGGTTGAGTCGCAGGGACAAGAGGCTATTGCATCACAACCTGAGAAACCTGAGGTTGGCATACAATAGGCAATGCTTGTACTTGCAACACCGTCACAATAGCTGGCGTAGTTGGTATATTTGACATAGGTAAACATTGTTGCATTGAATATACAACTCTTGGTTGCTGAGGCAGTATTGGCACCCAACCGCTAGATGTAATTCCAACATGACCTGAATTTTGTTGTGAACTCACGTATGGTTGTCCTCCCGGAGGAGACACTGAAAGGGTATATTGCACCCCATATGGCGGTAATCCGATACTCAAAGGAATTGATTGTCCTGGAGAACTGGACTGCCCAAATTAACACCCTAAAGGATCAATTTGCTAAGACTCAACATAAGATTTCCTCGATACTATTCCAGATGAACAAACAGGAACAGACCATACTATCGAAATAGCCCCTAAGTGGGCCCCTTCTAGCGATTGAGAGTTAGTTGGGACAGATGCTATGCCGGCGAACATTTTTGGAGTGACAGCAAGAAGTTTTGTTGTCGCTGTGTCGGATGACACAGTCCTAGATGTCGACGGTTGTTCAGACATTTCTAGTCTATCCAAAAGATTTCCTAGCGATTCTACAGGAGCTTCCGATGATGGTAGACTAATTTCTGATGAAGAAGGATATAGAGTGATCCCGACTCCAAATCGCGATGGAGTACTAGATGGAGGATCCTCCACAATCTCTTCTATAGCAATCAGACCAGGTGGAAGAGGTAGACCGTCAGGTCCGTAAAATATTTCTGGTGCCGAAGAAGGTATAGAATCTGCAGTGACAGATGTTTGGGGAATACCACCTTCCGAATCAGCTGTAGATGGAGCTGGTTCAATAGTACAAGTGTTTACCTTCACTCTAGGATCAGTTCTAATATCCTTTGGTGACTGCTGAACTTCTTCTGTAAAGGGAGGGATACCATAAATGTTTGGAGTAACCAGAGTCTCCAATGGTGTTGGAAAACTTGTTCTAACTTTACCAGGGGATTTGGAACCGGTTAAACGAGTTTGCTTTGTCCGTAACAGTTTCGACTCTGGAGACAAAGACGTTGACTCGTAAGCCTCCGTGAATGATGGGGTTTCAATTGACTTTCTTCCACGATTGCAGATTACTCGATCAACTAAAAATCAAGGGGAAGTATGTTTCCGAATTAGATGAATTTTAGACGCCTTGACACAACTTGCTTTTTCAATTTTTAAGAGTCGAGAAAAAACAAAAGATGACTCTAGTCGCCTTCGATTTTTAATGAGCCTGAAGTGACAAGTGCTCAGATGGACCTTTTTCTTTAAGGACTCTAAAAAGGAACAAAAGAGATTGCTATGGAAATCTAGAGAGAGGGATTACCATACCAATCGCAAAACTGCAGAATAATATTTATGGTACGGCAGTCAATCTTCCTGAATGCTGTGTTCAGTGCATTCCGATCGATAGGGCGGCAGACACGACTTCCTATGGATAAAGGATAAAGCCTATTGTGGTCTCCCAATATATACTCGACGGTACGTGGGAGCACAAGTCCGTACTGGCACTTATCGTCTCAAGGTGGAGGAATCACCCAACCAACAATGAAAACAATAGTTACCAGGCTTTACGACGCCAAAATACATCTCTAGCCTAGACTTCTAAATGTTGTGCGTTAGGTTCCAAAGAGTTTTTAGATTCATTAAATTTATTTTACAGTTGATCTTGCTTAAGAAATTTTCCTTTCAGGTTCACCGCATGATGTAGATGTACAATTCCTAAAATGCAATCTAAGATGATAAACAGTCGTTTAATCTTCTTTTTGCAATGAAAATCCTAGCTACTAAGGAAAGAGAGATGGCGTTCTTTCAACATAGAGCAGAGAGCACACACTATATGCACTGTCCTAAATCAAATCAACAAATAGTCTAAATGCAAAATGCACATGCATGTATTTGTTTTCAGCCTTCTTATTGTGTGAATGATAAAAAGAAAGCTAAGCGCAAATCTGAATTATTTTTGAAAGTGACGTTACTAACAAGTTTCTTTTCAGGACAAAATGAGGACAATGACGACACTTTGCGATTCGAGAATGAAAACTTGCTTTCGAAACTTGAAAAACTACTAATTCAAATCAAATACAAGAGTAACAGTCTAATTGACTATCAAGAACAATCAGATTCTCTTCTATGACTGAAAACGACACTTGCGACACTTTCAAATCAAGAAACAACAGTACGATTACGCTACTTCTTTGTAAAAGAGAACTGAAAATGGCTCAAAATACATAAAAACATTTACAGTCCTTTGCACAATGGAGGTGGAATAATGGCAAGGAAGGGGGTTTCAACAGAGGTGTACTGACTACAGGCAAGAAAACTCTCGAATAGAGCTGAAAAGAGTGAACACAGAAACCAAATCTAGGAGCAGGAAAGGCCTTGTTTGATCAGCGCACCTGTAACACAATGAAAAAGAGATGTAGTGCACCTACTACACTACTACACTCGGAAAGTGTGATGCATCTAGAATTCACAGAAGAGACATTGTGCTGGACTAGGGACGAGACTTTAACTGGGTTCCGGGTCACATTTTGCAGCTCAGTTCAGGGATTTAGGCCGACCAAGTGGTAATCAGTAAATCAATCACAGGGGTAGATCTAAAGTGGTTACTAGAGCCACCGCAAGGGCAATTAGAGAGCTTGTAAATCAATTGTTCGGTTCATAAACAAAACCCAGAGATAGATTGAAGCAACATTGATCTACTTTTCACTTGCATAGCAAATGCAGTTCGAAGGCTAGTTGGCTTGACTTTAGGCTCCGTCTGTAAGTTTATAAAGCAAACAAATGTAGATAAACAAACAATCTATTCGTTCCCCAGCGGATTCGCCATTTTGTTATCGGGAAAACTAGTGTCTATGCAGAGCTGCTAGTCCCACTAAGGCTAGTAGCTACCTTAGAAACAAACAAACTAAAACTACTTTCGTTTTCCTTTATGAGAAATAGATAAGAGGGGAATAAGGAAACCAACCTCTGTCTTGCGCTTGGTTCCTTGCTCGATTCCTCTCCCTTCTGATAGATATTTTCCACTCGCTTCCTCCTCTACCCAGCTTCAAAGAGCACTTGTAGAATCAAAGCAACATAACACTATCCAAGAGCATAGATCTATTATCATAAACAATATAGGACCAAATATATATTGACCACACAAAATGCATATAACATCAATCATACAAGAATGTGGAGGAAAACTTGAATAGCTTTATTGATAATCAAGAAAGAACAAAGAGGATTACAACCAATTGTTCTGACCCAGCATCATCTTCTCAGCAAGAAATCCCTTCTTCAGCTCATGAAAAGCTTAGATCACCCAACACTATGATATTGCACCAAGAAACCAGCAACACTTCCTTACAAGATACAAAATTCCAGCCTCTGGATCTCTGGGATGAGGGATCCATATATAGATGTTTGCAAGGGGGTGAGTCAAATTTTGAGAGTTTATTAGTGTCCTCTCTCTGATAGTTCTTGATTCCACTTGGAGATTGATGATCTCTTACTCATCCCAGGGCGAATTCAGAGAGGAAAGTGTCACAGGTGAAGTTTCTAGAAGATTCCATTATCCTCCACCTTGCAGATTGACCCTGCCATTTGTCCACTCTCACCCATCGCACCCCATAGAAGGGCTTTTGAAGATGAATCGCACCTCCTGTGTGTATTTAGGTGGGATGCAACGCACTTTGACCATGGAGCAGGTGAGATGGTCCAGTTTTGACCATTTCTGAGCAGTTTTTCATGGAGAACTTCTGGGAGAAGATGTAATCAGTTGACCTTGTCCTTTTAGAGGTTGGAACAACACTTTTAGGGACTTAAGAGCCCTTGGTTTATGGACATTTTATGATTGGGGTTGCAGTGCCAAAAAATGTCTATAACATAGTTCCACCAAATGCAGGCTCCCATGATGTTATTGCTGTGGAGGGGATCCCTTAGACCTAGCCCACCAGCTAATTTCGGTAGACAAACCTCAGTCCATTTGAAAAGAGCCCATTTTCTGTTAGGTCCTGAGGAACCCCAAAGAAAGTTTCTTTGAAGATTGCGAATTTTTTTAAGAACCCATTTAGGGGCTGCTAATATAGAAAATAAGTACAGAGGCATGGCTTGGAGAACAGATTTGATTAGGATAATTGTGCTAGTGATGTTGAGTGAGCGGTAGGTCTAGGCAGAGAGCCTAGTTTCTCAGTTTTCGAGGAGGGATCTACAGGAAGCATGTTTGATGGCTGAGTCCAACAAGTAAGATCCTAGATATTTTGAAGGAAGCAAAGCTATCGGGAAGCCCAAAATCCTGGATATATTTCTCTGAGTAAGAATGGGAGTGTGGAAGAAGAAGAGCTGGGATTTGGAAGCATTGATGGTGGTACTAGATGCTTCTGAGAAGAGATTGAGCAGGGACTTGAGGGCAGAGGCCTCTTAAGCTGATGGATGGCCAAAAAGAATATTTTCATCGACAAACTGTTGGTAGGAGAAGGGGGGTAGTCCATGAAGAGATATACCCTTTAGGATGTGTGAAGAGATAACAGAATGAAGAAGGCGACTTAGGCCTTCAGCCATGAGAACAAAGAGGAATGTGGAAGAGGGTCGCCTAGTCAAATACCTCGGGAAGGACGAAATAACATGAAAGGAGAGCCATTAAGGAGGATGGAGAAACAGGGGGAGGAGATAAGATTCATAATCCAACGAGTCCAAGTAGCACTGAAGCCAAATTATAATAACATTTGATTAATATAGGTCCAGCTGAGTTTATCAAAAGCCTTAGAAAGATCTAACTTGAGAATCATACCTGGATTTTTTAGAATCTTGAGTGAGTGGATCACTTCATTTGAGAGAATGATATCGTCCATAATCTGGCGCCCTTCTACATAGCCTCTCTGCTTTGGCAAAATGAGGAGAGGGAGGAGAGGTTTGAGCCTGTTCGCCAGGACTTTAGATATGAGTTTGTAGATGACATTGCAAGTGAAATGGGCCTATATTTATCAGGTGTATTGGATTCTTCCACTTTAGGTATAAGCGCTATGAAGGTCGTGTTAAGGGAAGGAAGGATCCAATGTATCGATCACGATTCTTCCACTAGCTCCTAGACCTCTGTTTTGATAAGCTCCCAGAAAGCATGAAAGAAATTGGCTATGAAGCCATCAAGACTAGGCACTTTGCCATCCTTGAGTTGGGCCATAGCATCCTCCACCTCCTACATAGAGATAGGCTGAAGAAGCATATTATTGTGGTCCGCTATAATATTTTTAGGAATATGCTGCGTAATTGAGCAAATGGCCTGATTTATGCAACCCGGAGGCTCCCGAAGAATGTCCTGAAAGTGCTCTTTGAATACCTGTTCCACTTCTTCATGCACCTCCAGTCGCTCCCCTTGCTGATTATTAATGAAGGCGATGTTATTATGCATTCTCCTTTGAATAGTAGTCCTATGAAAAAAATTTGTGTTTTTCTCCCCTTCCTTAAGCCATCCGACCCTGGATTTTTGACGCCATAGGATTTCTTCTTGTTACCTTCATGCTTCAATCTTGATCAAGAGGGCCTTCTCCTATTGCGCATAGTCTTTCTTTCTTCCCTCAGAGATAATACACTATTGCAATGTATTCATTTGTTGCTCCAGCACTTTCTAATGGTCAAAAATGTTTCCAAACTGAGTGCGATTCCATGATTTGAGAGCTTGTTTGAGGTGTTTTAACTTTTATTGAAATTGGAACACCATGGCTCCTTCAGGGGGAGTGAAGGATTTCCAGGAATCATTGACTACTTCTTTGAAGTTAGGATGTGAAAACCAAAATTTTTTGAAGCGAAAATTTCTATTACACCTAGAGCCCGAACGCGACCATTTTAGCATTATGGGCTAGTGATCAGAACCCACTTGAGGCATGATAGAGGCATGAAAGTCTCCACCCAGGTGAATAACATTATCCGACATAAGGAATCGATCCAACATGGAGGCTATATGCTATGGTCCCCTTCTTTTATTGGTCCACGTATACATACCATTAGAGGTCTGTAGGTTCATTAACTGATTTTTGTGGATGAAGTCTTTGAAGCCGATGCTGTCTTCTTCCAGCTTCAATCTTCCTCCCAATTTTTCCTCCAAAGCTATGATAATGTTGAAGTCACCACTGCAAATCCAAAGGGGAAAGGTCCTGACCGAGTTGAGAGCTATGAGAGTGTCCAGTAGATCCAACTTCTTTTGTAAATCTTGTGGGAAATACACATTAGAGAGATGACCATGGATATTGGTCCTGATTAGGTGGAAAGTTGTCTGAATAAAGTAGTGTGAGGCATGGAAATCATGAAGGGAGAAAACTTGAGGATTCCAAATGATTGCTAGCCCTCCTGAAGCCCCTGAAGCATCCACTGAGATTGAACGACATCCAGACCAGGCTTTATTTAGGATCTTTTCCAGTGCTGTGCTATTGCATTTTGTTTCTTGTAGATAGACTAATGAAGGCTTATCTTGTTGGATCATGTTTTTTAACATTATGTGTTTTGCAGGGCTGTTATGCCCTCTCATGTTCCATGACATGAGCTTCATGAGGAACCGTGGGGAAGAGATTTGAAAAACTTGGTTAGCTTGGGGAATCTACCAAATTCCACCAACATATCTCCAATTATAATGGTCCTCTGCAGATCCGTTTTACGCCTGCGTTTCTTCGATTCTTTCAGTATTTTTTTTCTGTCCCAAGGACTACCTACCTAAATACCAAGACATTGTTTTGTTGTGCTCTGGATAATACTACTTCAAGACTTTTAATTTTCCGGGGGGGGTATAGCACTAAATTCTTTCTGTTGACAGGTTGTTTCCAAGCTGAGAATGTCCAGATCTCCCATATCTATACTCTTTGGTTCCTCATCCATGTGAATCGATATATTATGTTCTTCCTTGTTTGGCTTTTGATGGATACTGAGAGCAAGAGATGCATCTATCCCCATGTTGGATGTTTGAAGGGCTTTATCTTGATCTTTATTATCAGAGGAGGCAAAGGCAGGGATGATGGTGAGATCGGAGGCTGAGAGCAGAGCTAAAGATTTTGGAAGAGGGGGGGAAGAAGTGGGAGGAGGATCTGAAGTAGAAGGGATAGAAAGGTGATCCTCCAAGTTAATTTGAGAGGTCAAGATTTCGAAGTTGTTCCTTATGTCAGGTTTCTTGAGATTGTCAGGGGTGACTGGAGATTTCTTGGCATGCTTTCGTCTACTAGTGACTTTTGTGAATCCCTAGGCATCTTTTCTAGTCTCAAGGATAGGGGCTTTGGACCACATATTCAGAGGGCAATCCCTGAACAGGTGGCCATGTTCATGGCATTTCCTACAGCGAAAAGGAACATGCTCGTAGTCTATTGTTTGAACCCATTCAAAATCGTCATGAAATAGACTTACCGAATCCGTGAGAGCTTTGTGTTAGAAAATTATATATTACAGAGCAATGGAACACATAAAATATTTCAGAAATATAAACACAGAAAATGAAAGAAACAAGAGAGACAGAGATATACGTGGTTCACCCAGTTTGGGCTACGTCCACCCCAAACAGCCAGTCCTTCCTTTCTATTATCCAGCAAAATGAAGAGACACAACCTACAGCAAATCCGTTGTAATATCCTCTATTTTCCCTCACAGTCTCACCTCTCTATTTCCCGCTCACCAAAATACACATTTATCACATAGCCTCAAATACAATGCCCTCATACAAAGAGAGGGTTGCCTTCTAGGGCGAAAAAACCGAAACTAAACAAAGTTCTACCGTCAGATCATCCGCCTAATGAACGGCCCAGATTGACTAGAAATTGCTATACTTTTACAAGGCAATTTTACAGCTGTTTTTAGCTTCGGGGGCATTGCCCCCGAAACCCCCCGCCAGGGGGGGCTCCCAAAGGTCGCAGCCGCCCCCCACTGGACCCCCCCTGCAGCGAATATTTTACGGGCGGCATTGCCGCCCCCATTTTGAACTGGGGTCCAATGTGGCGATACCTTTGAATATAGAAGATAATCAGGCTCCACACCCAACACTTTGGCCAGATGCATGTGGACACAGATCCTGGCATAGGAGGTGTATCTTCAATTTTTAGTTTCCTTAGGCACTTTGATAAAATCCCCCAAGCCATTGCCTATGTCCTTTAAGGTTTCCTCGTCCTAGTATTCCAATGGGAGAGAGTACATACGGATCCATACTAGAGCCCAGTTGAAATATTCTTTGTCTGGTTGAATCTCTCTATCCAATCCCGAAGGTACAGGCCTGCAGAGTTGAAGAAGTATGGACCTCCCACAAAGATACAAGTTTTCTCCTCCAGAAAATTGAAAATAGCAGTGAAGAAGCCTTTGGGACCAAGCTGCAGGGTAACTTGTCCTTTAGGCTTCCATTTGGAAGCAATCCATCCTTGCAAGGCCTTTTAAGTAGGCCAGAGTCCTAAAAACTTGCCTATGAGGGCATGATCTTTCATATATTGGATTTGACTATTGATTCTATGACTAGGGAGATCTATTTTGGTTCTTTCTGAAGTCTTGGGGATGCATGTAGTAGACGACGCCTTTGGCAGTGACGTCGAGTCATTCTGATCTATTCCTTTGTCTTTAGCGACCTCACAGCCTGCAGCATTGTTGCCAGCATTGTTAGTAGCCGGATCAATGAAATGGGCGGCCTGTGGGGTGGAGCTGGGATTGGCGTTCCTATCTGCGCTTGCAGAGTTGTCAGAAGAAGAACCATTGGGGGGGGGGGGCCTTGCCTACCCCTCAGGAGGGCTGATTCATGGAGAAAGAATTAGTAGGAGAAGCCCAAGGCGTCGAACGTCGAAACAAAGTGTGAGGAGGAACAGGGCATCGGGGTTTGCGCAAGAACCCTAGCATGAGCAGCGGAGTTTTTTCATCCTGATACTCAGTGAGGAGTATTATTAGAGCACAGTGCTCACTAATAGGGTGTGTTTGTTTGGGGTAGCATTGGATGTGCTCTAGCCATGAAACTTGGTGGAGAGGCTAAGGCACATGAGATATCCAATACCTAAAAAGGGTTTGGGCAGATTCTAAATAGTTTGGGATATATTAAAATAATTAATATTTTTAATGAAGTCCCTAAGTCTAAACTTAGGGAAAATAAAATATTAATGTGAATTAATATAAAACTATGTTAGAATGGTCCAAAATTCATGGATCAAGCTAGATCTTAGCCATTGATTAGGGACTTAATCTTGGTTGTTGATTTGTCAATGAGAAAAGTATAATAGGAGGCTTGAGGGTCACTTGGAGAATACACTGAGGGAGACGAGTCAGTTCAATTTATGGAGTGGGGTTAGCTAAGAAATTGAACCAGTGGTCTGGTCAGCATTCAGGAGGCAGCAAGTACAGCGTAGAGAGGTGGGATCAACCACTGGAGATTAGCGGTGAGGCAGGAGAGGCAGACTTAGGGCTTTTCAGGCAGATGCAGAGGCAATAGAAGACTGTGCAGTCACTAGCTGGCCCTGCGTGAGTGACGCAGAGAGGCCCAGGGCTGATGCAATCAAGCAGGGGCTGACGCAAAGGATTTGAGAGCCACGCAAAGGTCAGTTGATCTGACGTTGGGATTGGAAGAAGTGCTTGAGAATTATTTCTCTCCGCGGATAAGCCAGTTTGGCACCTTGTTGTACTGAAGAATTATTGAATAATAGAATCCTCCCTTGCTGCACCGATTTTCCCACATTGGGTTTTTCCGGGGACTATTGTCCAAAATATCTGTATCAATGTGTTAATGCTTGTGCATATGTTTGTTTCTGTATTACGGTGTGATATCTGTAGCAATATTTATTTTAATTTTTATTGAAGTAATTTCATAAATAACTTATTTTGGAATAAGTATGAAAAATAAATCAGTTGTTGTAGTGATAGAATTTTCATAGATTGTAATGCTACTGACATTGCCGATGTTTCCTTTGGGAAGATTGTTGTAATGTTAATAACATACGAGAAACAACCATGTTCTTTGATTTGATTACTAAAGTCTAAGGAGGTGTACATGCTCTACCTCCCTCTTGGACTTGTAACATATTATGAGGAAGCACAGGTTATGAACCATAGGCCCACTCAAACTGTTTGAGATTGCTTCTATGAACAAATGTGAAGATGCCATCGAATAGGGAAAAAAAATTATGCAAAAAATATAAAATATCCCTTCTTCAAGAGTTAAAACAATGCATAAACCTGCAAAATATGTTTTAACATGGAAGACTCTCGCAACTCCTCTACAAGTTTGGGAGTGTTTGGGAAACAAACCTACAATAACAACCTGCACTACCCAAGCTTCTCACAAAATGCAAGTGTGTGAAGAAAGATTGCGAAGCCCCTTTTTTTAAATCGTGTTTTCATTTTTTTCACACTGTTAATCATGAATTTGTTGTTTTCAATATTTTGGTTGGTTCTTAAGATGGTTCTATTGTTGGTTTTGGGGATATTTTTCCATACTCCAATATTTCCCACTATATCCTCTATGCATAAGCATAAACTTTTTTCTCCCCAAGCTTGCACATTGCCTAGCCAAGGTATAATGAGAAACATTGGAGTATGGCTCAATATCTCAAAAACCAAAAATAGAACCATCTTAAAACCCCACCACTAAACTCAATGAGCAAGATGAAGAGATCCAAAAGGAAAGAACCTTGCATAATCTCAAAATGCAGTATAATATTAAATTATTAATGGAATTGGTTGGTGGTGCAATAGGTACACTAGAGAGTGAGGTGTCGAACATCCTACTTTTCATCCTTTATGTTATGCCACATTTCACTAATAGTGGTAAATGAGTTAGGTATATGCCATATGTTCTAGCCTATCTCTTCCTTTTTCTCCATACCACATTTCATATCATAGCCACCCCATTCTAATAACATCCATTCTCTTACTTTTATTAGCTCGCCTTTTGAGCTTACATCATATGTACATAGTCACTTCATGGCTTGGGGAAACAAAATCAGGCCAAGTGAGCTAATTATGTCTGACTAGAAACTTTACTATATCCTACAATTTACTCCACATCTAAAAACTTATAATATATGGTGCCTTGCATAAAGTCTGCATGACTTGGCATCTAGGAAAATGTTTATTTGATATGTGATAGTGCAGTCCACGAACAAAACGGGAGGGCACCAAATGGGTATTACGATAGTATTCACCCCTATTTTTACCCTAAGAAAGATAGTACAATTAAAATTAGAAGTTTTTGATGGTAGGTTGGTTTTTGTTAACTCCAATGTATTTTTTGATATCTTGTAGGGAAGAGTCATGAATATAGCTTATGTGGTTGGTTTGACTCACAATATAGGGAAAGATAATTATAGTGTGGCCAAAGCAGGAGTTATTGGGTTGACTAAGACTATTTCAAATGAATATGCCAGTAGAAATATCATAGTGAATTTCTTAACTTTGTGAATTTCTATGTGCATTAGAATTTTAACTGAAGAGTTTAGGTTGGAGTTATGAGGTCTTATCGTAATTACTAATCCTTTTGTGGGAAACATAAGGGATTATTTTAAACTGTAGACAAGCCAATGCCATAGCTCCTAGATTTATTGCTTTAGACATGACTACAAAACTTTTAAACTATAGATAAGCCAATGCCATAGCTCCTGGATTTATTTCCTTAGACATGACTACAAAACTTGGTGATGAAATTAAATGAAATGCATCACTTTCACCATATAGTAATCCAAAACATATTGTACTTTTATCATATTTCAAATCACTTTTTATTTCTATCCAATGTTCTACTTCAAGGTCTATAAGAAACTTGGATATGTAGTTGATTGTAAAACTAAAACTTGTCCAAATGATTGTAAGATAAGTCAAACTTCCCACAAGCTGCCTATAAATTGACTCATTTTCTGATTTTGACTCTACTTTAGCTGAAAGTTTCAACTTCTACATATATGTATGTATTTTTACAATCCAAAAACTTG
The DNA here is from genome assembly GCA_031772625.1 of Pinus tabuliformis. Lineage (NCBI taxonomy): Eukaryota > Viridiplantae > Streptophyta > Pinopsida > Pinales > Pinaceae > Pinus > Pinus tabuliformis. The sequence goes on from CM062817.1 coordinate 93,281,529, forward strand.
TATTTGTCTAGTAGGCCTTTTGCATGCTTAGCATGTAAAGTAAAAACACATTTGTTATTGTGTCAAAACTCAACATCTAGGCAATGTTATAGGAGGCCTAAATCTGTAATGTCAAAAGTCGAATGTGATTCATTTTTATCTTGGTAATTGGTCTGGCCTCACTACCTATGATGATGATGTTATCTACATATATCACTAATATATCTATGCAATATTGTCACTTTTAATGTAGAGATTTTAATCAGAAAATATTATTCTCAGTCTATTGTCCTAAAAATGTTGGTCAATTTTGATGTACCAAACTCTTGGTACTTATTTAGTACCATAAAGAGCATTAACCATCTACATACCATATGTTCCTTTCCAGGAACATGGAAACCTTGAGGTTGACACATATAAAACTCTACCTTAAAAATATCATTGAGGAAGGTTTTAAAATATAATGCTTGCATGTGTAATAAGTCACATTAGTGACTTAGGAAAAAAAATAGACCTTTTGGTTATTATTATCTTTTAGAGTTTTGGGAAAATATCACCTCCCAAACTCAATATAATATAGGTGAATCTTTTTGTAACTATTTGAATTATTTTGATAATAAAATATTGTGTTTGGCATGTGCATGTACTCGATATACAGTTTCATTAGTAAGTTTGGTTCAATTCATTTTATAGTATGGGATCAAAGTAGATGAGTATCCTTCCCTAGCTACCATTTGAAGCCAGATGTCATTGGAATAGAGAGATTCTTAAGAGTTTCCTTGTTCACATTTACAATATTAGGTTTCCTTACATGTATGAGCCACTATCATTTCATACTGGAGAAGAGCCATCAAGGAATACGTGTCAAGGTTATATGTTTTATTTAAAAAATTGATTATAGGTGTTTCCATTTCATATTATGAAGGATTATGTTGCCACCATATGAAATCTCCTTGGGAAATTTCTAATTTGATAATGGAGTGGTCTAACTAGTGTGTATGCTGGCTCAAAGAAGATGATGATATAATAAGTGAGTGTTGGAAAAATATCCTAAGTGGAATCTTCATCGGTCTGACTGGTGTTGGTTTTCATTTGATATGCTATTTCCTAGCTCAAATTGGTGTATTCTTTGCATTCCTCACTTCCTCATCCTCCCAACTACCTTAGTCATATTTCTAACGTTTTAGTGAAAGAGAGTGTAATGTTGTTGATCTATTGTAGTTTCTATATAGTTCGAGAGCTTGGTTATTGTTGTAGCAAGAATATGATGCTAGGAGGGCTTTGCACCATTCTTATACACCCCCTACAACGTCTTGATTGTCTTGATCTAATGGTTTTTTGAATCCCCCACCGTGCTATCATTGTGGGATTTTGAGATTTACAAGGTCTCCGTGAATTTGTGGCTCAGTGAGATCAAATATTAATTTTTTAATATATTCCTAGAAGGAGTTCAATAGATTAGACTTATTTTCCCTATATTGAATAGCACTAGAAGGGATGCACATCCCGAAGGTATTATTGAGTATAGAAAAAGATCTTCCTTGTGTTGTGTGGGCCAATGGAGGAGGGTGTTATGATTTTTTTAAAGTATAGGTAAGGTTCCTAGAAAGTTCTATAATGAATAGAATAAAATGGGCTAAGTTGAGTGAGCTAGAAGCCTATTACTTGAATACATTGCCTTACTAACCTCATACACTATCATGGATGTGGTAGTTATCTTAGATTCCTATGGTTGGGTGAAAAATTAAGATTATATCATTTTGAAAGATAATTTTCTATATTTTTTTACAAAATCATTATTTAATCATATTTCATGTTATGATATGCATGTGATTATGCTTAAATATAATGATGGGTATTTGGTTTTCAATTTTTATTTTATTTTATTTCATGCTTATTCACTATATTTTAATTATCACATTTACACATATGTTTATTTAATTCTATCTCTCCACAAGAGACCTTCCTTGTGGGGATTGTGGTGAATGGTCTTGAATAATATGCTTTGTTACTACTTGTCCAACAAATAAGGGTTATGGTCATGGCTATCATAGTCATAGTGTGATGTGGGAGATAAAATTTTAAAATAAATCCATTTTGGTGTTGTTACATGAGAATTTGAAAACATGCTTCACATATATTTGTGATCATTGAAAATATTTTATTAATATTTTATTTTTATATTTAACTAATATTTTATTTTTATATTTTGGTCTCTAGGAAATAAAACTTTTCTTTGTGATGAAATGATGTAGTTTGATGCAGTGAAATTGTGAAATATTGCAGTTTGTAGTGATCCCGCCATTTCTTACTATTTCAATTTGCAGGAGGTTCATGATCCCACAATTTCTTCCCATTTAAGTATTTTCATCCAAGTTGAAGGAGCTAAGGGGTTGAGTTGCACACGAAGCCAAGGAGGATGCTGGGACTACAACTTGCTCGAGGTTCCTAATCCTCCCTATTCTTGCTATTTAAATTGAAGCCTTTTTATCCTAGTTGAAGTCGTATGTGTGGCCAAGGAGGATGCATGGACTAAGCTTAAGGGGATAGGATAATGACTGCGATTAATGGGTTTTTCCTTCTATTTCAGTTTATAAGAGGTTTAGGGTTATAATACTTTGTTCAGTGACATATTTGCATGCATCAATGGTAGATGGTGGTGGGTTAGATTGAATGTGTTGTGGACTTCTTCTAGCAAAATAAATTATTAATGCTTAGAAGGGTGGCAAGTTTCTTATAGATAGTTGTCATGGAATGTCAGACACACCTATCAAAGCCTTAATCGCCATATTGGAGCCTTCCACTAGAAAGAGCGGCCAGAACACAGCCTATGCTACCGTCCAAAAGGAAAACACCGAGATAAAAAGACGTAAGGAAATAAAAATAGAACCCCAATGGGTGTATCTGTTTCCTTTCCACTGCCATCAATGAGAATTTAATTAAACTATTCGATGGTTGTTGCGGACAAAACCATTTTGCCTAAATCTGGTGGCCTCAAGGTGTAACAACCTAATTTATATGATCTGAAAGCTCTACCACCATCACAAACAAATTGAAGACTCCAAATTTTGGATTGGCGACCTTCATCTACCCTCACAAGGTGGAGAATAATACCAAGGTGGAAGGGGGTCTCTGGATCATTTTCTTGTGCTAATAATAGGTGAGTCGAGATTTTAGCTTGAGATACTCTAGGTGATATTACGAATGGGGTGGAATCATGAAAGGCTCTGGAAATTGCACCCAAATAGAGGAAGGGTTAGGGAGAAATTATGAAAATGGGTCCTAATCCAAGAAATGAACTTATGGAGGAGGAAAAGTAGAACACCTATGCGTGGGCTAGTGAGGGAATCCAGAGGGTTTAGTTTAGCGGTAAAGACATGGAGGCGATGGCAGAAAGAATTGTAGAAGAAGGTATGTGGGTTTTTCAAATCCATCTCTGTTTTGTTATTGGTATGTGTGTGTTTCTGGTTTTTATGCTCTACAGGTGTTTTATCTTGGGTAGATTTTCCCCCTCCACATATGGGAAGACTCATATCTCAAATTTGTAAAGGGTCCAAGTTTTACGAGAGAATTTTTTTTTTTTCTGACTTGGTTCAAATATCTCCATGACCAATAAACACTAACATTATCACCTTCCCTTGGGAGGTCCTAACAAATTTGAAATCATCACATTCTTTTTGCTTACAATTAAATTCACTAACACTACACTAACTACCAGAATAGTCATTTCTTGTCCCATCCATGTTCTTTTCCCCATTCCCATCTTAACACTACAATAGTACAAGAATAATCAAGTGGAGCATGCTACTAGTTATTATCCCCAAAATCCTTTGTCCCTATTCCTTATTTCATTATCATTTCCCTTTCGAGTTCCAATTTTTGATAACATAGCTAGTTATAAATGACTTGTTGGAAAATTCTTGGTATTTTGTGCGTCTTTGGATGTTCACTCAAATTTTCTCTACTCCTGGGCTACACGTAGGTTGATAAGTCCCCATAAGTGAAATTCTGCCATTATCACTCACCCGTGTGATTTTCTAGACAACCACCTGAAAATTCTGTTGTGTTTAGTGGATACAGGGGTGCCATTCTAATGCTAAATGTTGTAAGTGAAACTTTTGCAAGCCTTTATAGAAGAAGGTTGCATTTGATTATTGGCATTTCACTGCTTTTGGCCAAATAAATTGCCTTAGTGTTAGAGACTTCCATGACATATGGTGACTTACTAAAGATGATCTCTCTTCTAGCTCTGCATTTCATGATCTATGTTTCAACTCCATATTTCCTCATCTCTTCTATTATTTATAGAAACAAGAATTTACCTTACTTGGAAACCAGGGCACATGCTGGCCATTCCTGTTGTCTGTAGTACATAATATCTATAACCATGTATTGTAGAAAATATTATAAATTTCCACATAAATGTGATTACTGGAACCTTACCCTCGCTGCATGGGAAGGACGTTGCTAAGTACAAAAACATTAATCAAGCACTTATCCCATTTTTCTTGTGGTAAGGATAAGGCCCCCTATTTTGACCCAGTTCAAATAATTGCTTCAATTAAAAAGTCTAAAATAAGCTTTCAACCATAACATGAATAAACTCATAGTCTCATAGTACTAAAGGATTGGCATTTCACGGTAGAAACTCTCTTGCTAATAAAAATCAATATAGGGCCCCAGTTAAATAAAACATTGCTCAATCTATCAATTCATAAGAAGAGAATGTATAATATAATCTATATTAAAGAGAACTCACAAACAAAAAACTTGTAATAGGAAAGCTGGTAATACTTCAACAAGAGCCTAAATAAAAAAACCAGCACTGCCCATTTGGACAGTTGGCCCATCGTGGTTGATCATTCTCTTGCTCATCGTAATCATTACCCACTCCCTGTTAACTTATTCAGCCTCCTTTTTAACTGATTTCCACTGATGTGACACTTTTATGTGGTATGATGACTGATAGATTACTTTTTGTTCATGAGCCAAGGATGGCCAAGTTAATTGGCCATCTCTAGCTTATAAGAAAAGACCTTTCCTCGATATTTACACATTTTTCATTATTTCATACCTATGGAAGCACTCAAAAGTTACCATACCTATGCCTACCTAGTGCTTGATCAGTGTATGTTGGAGTGTTGGACTTTTGTGTTGCTACTCAGGGAAGTGCTTCCTTGCCCTTTTTTCTCTGCATTTCTTTTTGCTCCTGTATAACTGACTACTTTTTTATATCCTTGTGTGCAAGTACTTGATATCTCAGGTGTTGTTTCTACCGTTGCTATGGAGTCTTTATAGGAAGATCAAGGTGCCCATGGATGATGGTACCCTCTCCTCCTCTTGGATGGGAAGAAAACTAGATTTTAGGCTTGATGCAATGGTGGCACAGGCTACTAGAAGAGATCCTATAGGAGCCCCCTTTTTTTATTTTCCATTTTTTTTTCTTCAGAGGGATGTTGGGAAGTAGTGTAGGGGTTGGAGGATGATAGTGGAGCCTTGATGGATCAGTGAAGGGTTATGAAAGTGGAGGACATGCTCTCCATTTTTATTTTTATTTTGTGAAATTTCCCCTGTTTTTGTTTTTGAATGAGACAAAGCTTAGGTATGGGGACATGGTGATTTTTATTTTTTAATCAAGGATGCATGGTTGATGGGTGAGTGGTTAGATCAAGTGAAGAGACCCTAATCAATGTAGGACAGGCCATGCATAAATATTTTTCTATCGGATCCCTTTTCCTGTAGCATTTCAAGACATCATGTAGGGCTACAGGATCTTTCTGTAGCACTACGGTATCTTCCTGTAGAAGCCATAGGACATCTTGTAGAAAACGAGAGAATGCCAAAAACTTTATTTTTTGAGCCCCGAGGATGGATGAGAGTGGTAGGGACATGGTTGACAAGGATTTTACGCAGTGGATGGTCAAGGAAATGGAATGAAACTTGAGCATGTATTCCCTCTAGCTTTGCATTTTCCAATGTCTTCAAAACCTGCAAAATCATAGAATTTATTAATGGACAGGTTGGATTTCCCTGTCATGGTATTCTTTTTGTTTTTTTTCTTCTTCTCTTTTTCTTTTTTGAGGGACACACAGGTTGACTCAAGAGAGTTGTTTAACCTGCGTACCTACCCTGAGTGCCTCAAGGCAGGTTTCCCCCCAAGGGTCTTTTATTTTTAGTTTTATTTTTATTTTTTCAACCTTGTGCTACCTCAAAGAGGTTTTCAACCCAAGAGTCGACCTCAGATGCCTCATGGAGGTTTTCATCTAGGCCTCTTATTTATTTTTTCTCTTTTTTCTTTCTTTTTCACAAATAAAAGCAGTTTTCAAGAATGTTGTGACTTGGAATCTAGGACACTTCCAATCACGTTTACATCCTTGCTAATGGTGCTGATGAACTCTTCCCTAGACAAAGGTATTTTGTAAGCCTTCAATTTGTATCCATTGACAAGCAAGGGAATACCTTCCTCATCAATGGCCCTGATTTGAACAACTCCATTTTCAAGGCACTTCTCTATTAGGTATGGGCCTAACCACCTTTTCATCAATTTTTCTTTGAAGTCCCTAAACCTCGAGTCATATAGTAGAGCCCAATCCTCTTCTTGAAAAACCTTTTCCTTGATGTTCTTGTCATTCCAAACCTTCCTTTGTACTTGGATAACTTCAGTGTGTAGGAGGGCCTGCATTTTGAATTCATCCAGACCATTCAGCTGGAGTAGCCTATCTTGTTGTGCCTTTGTAACATCTAAATCCAAATGTGCTTCCATTCTGAAGGTGTTGTATTCAAACTCAATGGAGAGAAGAGCCTTCTTTCCATAGACCAAGTCATACGGAGTGAAACCAATAGTTGTCTTCCAAGTTGTATTATAGGCCCAAGTGGCCTCCACAAATTTTTCTACCCAATCCTTTCTGTTTCTGCTCACAACCTTGGTGAGGATGCATTCTAATGCTCTATTAGTGACCTCTAATTGTCCATTGGCCCGAGGATGATAGGCAGTATATTTTTTGTGCTTTATCCCATGTCGCCTCAACAAATTTTCGATCAGATGTGATGTGAATTGAGCTCCTTGATTAATGAATAACTCTCTGGGGTACCCAAAATTATAAAACACATTTTCCCTCAAGAACTCAACCACTTTCTCCTCCATTTCTACCTTAAAAACCTTGGTCTCAGCCCACTTTGTTAAATAATCATTGCATACAATTATGTACATTTTCTACCCTGATGGTGGTTCAATTGGCCCAATGAAATCAATGCCCAACTTGTCAAATGGCTCTAAATCCTCCTGAGGTTGCAAGGGAATTTCATACTTGGGAGTAGGTTTCCCCATCCTTTGAAATTGATCACATCGACTGGTGTATCTTCTAGCATCTTGGTGAAGAGTGGGTCAGTAGTAGCGAGCTTGTAGAACCTTGAAAGTTATCCTCTTGGCAGCAAATTGACCTCCACAAGGCCCATCATGACAGGCTGAGAGGATGCCAAATACTTCCTCTTCCATGAAATATCTCCTCAAAATTTGATCTAGTCCCAATTTGAAGAGATTTCCCCCAATCCAAGTGAAAGGGGCACTCTTCCTCACAATTATGCTTTTCTCCCTGGGTGATAGATTTGGACTGAATTATGCAACAACTAGGTAGTTGACTGAGTCAGTAAACCATGGAGAGAGAAATAAAATATAAAATAGGTGTTAATCTGGAAAGTGGTCATCAACCATCCCTTCTTCACCTCCAGGCAAAGCAAGTCTAGACAAAAAATCTGCAACTACATTTTCTTTACCTGGCTTATCAATGATAGTAAAATCAAATGGTTGTAATAGAAGCAACCATCTAATAATTCTAGAATTCACAGCGGGCTTGTTCATTAAGTACTTAATAGAAGCATGGTCAGTATGCACAAAGGTTTGATAACCAGTGATGTAGTGTCTAAAGTTGTTCAAGGAATGGACAACAACTAGAAGTTCCTTCTCATTCATAGTGTAATTCAATTCAGCTTTAGACAATTTTTTTCTAATGAAGTAAATGGAATAAGGAAACTTGTCATCTATATGTCCTATATCTGATCCTACAGCTTTTTCAGATGCATCAACATGGATGTGGAAATGAAGGGCCCAATTTGGGCCTCTAAGTATGGGTGCAGTAGTCAATTTGTCCATCAATATTTATAGGGCCTCTTGGCAACTATCTAACCAACAAAATTCAGAGTCCTTGGCTAGAAATCCAAACAATGGTGAGGCTACTTTGTTGAAGTCCTTGATAAATATCCTATAATATCCAGCTAAGCACAAGAAACTCCTAACATCCCTCTGCTTTTGAGGAGTAAGGATCCTTTTTATGATGGCAATTTGATTTGGGTCCACTTGTATTCCCTCCCGTGATATTGAATGGTCTAAGATATTCCCTTCATTCATCAAGAATTCACACTTCTCAGGACTAAGAGAGAGGTTCATTTCAATGCACTTGCTTAGGATCTTCCCCAGTTTAGAGAGAACCTCCAGGAAGTAACACGCATACGGATTGAAATCATCCATGTAGATCTCTACAAAGTCATGGACTAGCTTAGCAAAGATGCTTAGAACTGCCCTTTGGAAAGTGGTGGGGACCTTACATAATCCAAAAGGAAGGACCCTATAAGCAAAGGTACCTCAAGGGTAGGTAAATTTAGTTTTATCTTGATCCTGTGGGCTGATCTAGATTTGATTATAACCAGCGAATCCATCTAGAAAAGAGAATAATTTCTTCCCTGCAAGACCATCTAAGAATTGATCAATGAAAGGAAAATAGAAATGGTATTTTTTAGTGTCTTTTTTCATCTCTCTATAATCCACACGGATCCTCCACTTTCCATTCTTCTTTGGGACCAAAACTAGAGGGGACACTCAATCACTATCTGAGATGGGGTAAATGAACCCTACATCCAACCATTTTTGCAACTCTTACTTTACTATGTCCTTGAGGGCTAGGTTCATTCTTCTCTAAGGGTGTTGTTGGGAATGGAACCCCCCAAGGCACACTTTGGGGCTTAAAGCCCAAGTTTTGACCAAATCTTGTTGTAAAAGCTCCGCGAATTGTGGGCGCGGGGCGCGAAAGTATAATAGAGTCACAAGGTTTTCCACTCCTAGTTTTTGTAATGTAATGTCAATTGGATAGACCTACCCATGGTCCACGGACTATGGGATTGTATGAATAGAGCGAGGCTCTAAGTGTAAAAAAAAACTAAGGGAAAGAAGAGAATAGAAGCATGAGAAGTCTAAGTGCTTGAGTCGAAGTGTAAAGTGTGTCTGTGGGTTGTAGAGTAGGAGAAGGCTCTGCAGCTGAGTGCGCAGAGGCCTAGTAGTACGCAACTGAGTGTGCAGACCCCTGTAGCAAAGTGCGCAGGGAGGGTCAAGTATGTAACCTTTGGAGCATCAATAAATAGAAGTTTTGCTATAATTATGTGTATATTTTCTTGGTTTAATGCATGATTGGATATAATTTGCAAGTATATTGTTTATTTACAGCACGAACCTGTATGAATGTTTTATATTGTTAAGTATAACTTAATACATTTAAGTAGGCAAAGATGCTTAATTATTACTGGAAGATAAATAAGATCTCCGGTAATAGCGCAAAGCATGACACAACCCCTGGTTAGGGTTGCGCAAAGGCAAGGTATCAGGTTGTAAGGAACGGAAGGTGCACGAAGCCACCTGCACGCAGGAACAAACAAAGGACTAGTCGAACCTCTTAGATATCTCAAGGGTGCGAAAACCTGGTTCTAGCACCCTCCCATACTACTTTGGGTGAGACCTCAGTCCGCGCTTCGTGGACTGTTTCTGAAAGGGCCAGTAGTACAGGGATTTGTTTGGCTAATTAACTCCGAACTTGGGTTAGGCCCCAACAAGCCAACAAATGGTTCTATTGCTGGGACCAAGATCTGCATAGAGATGTCTAATGTCGCATCACTAGAATCTGAAAAAGAAAGGAAGTGAATATTGGTTGCACAAAAATATTCATGATTTTGTGGCACAGGAAAAGAGGAACCCGCAACTATCAAAGGAAGATTGGTTAGACTACTACTTGTATATGGAGATCCGTAGAATTTTCTTTGCATCCTTCCCCGCTGAATTGTACGAGTGGATTGTGAAGCTAGCAGATATCCAAGGAAGGTGTAAACTTGACAAACCTATTGTGTGGACTCCAGAATTGGTGTGTAGACTAGAAGCATCGGAAGATAAGATTGTGCGCGCTATCGATCACTGGCTCGATCGAATCATAGGAGGATTCATCATCGAATTTGCAGTAGATACTTCAGTAAGCTATAGCAATGTAGAATGACATTTCCTCAAGGGACCATGAGGTAAGTACGTTAAATCCTTGAACACTTGGATTAAAATGTTACTGTGTGAAAAACGGGTTATGTGAATAAATTGATATTTTGGGGTACACGGAGTGGGAGAATCTACAGAAATGAAGGTAGTGAAGAACTAGAAACTAGCCCCTTGATTTCACCTTCGCAAGGGGGTGAAGAAGAGCTCGTGAAGGTTTCGCCAAGAAGTGCGATCAATCAAATAAGGCAGAGAATTCTATGCATACCACCCCCACCCCCACCACCACTAGCTTCACCATCTTCACCCTTGACTTCGCCCATACCACCTCTGCCACCACCACAAAGCAGTATGGCCAGCGTGATAAAGCTACCAGTGTTCAAGGGAGTAGGGAATGAAGATCTGGACCAGTTTTGGTTTGTGATAAAAGTTGTATGGGAAGCACAGGGTGTCACGGACGATAATATAAAGAAGGTTATGTTGATCAATGCTCTGCAGGATCGTGTGCTGACCTGGTACATTAAGCATTCCAATGACAATCCGAATGCGGGGATAGCGGATATCCAAACTACACTAAACAAAGAATTTAGCATGCTAAAATCGGAGGCACAGTTGATCATTGGATTCAAGGAAATCACAATGCTACCAGGCAAAACCCCGTGGGAATTGGATCAAAGACTGAAGTGAACAATTCGTGAAGCGGACATGATAGTAACAGATGGGCAACATCGTGAATGGTTTTTAGCATCGTTAACACTGCATCTATGGAACGTGTTGTCGCAACAAAGGCTAACCACTCAGGATGAGGCTTTGGAGGTCGCGATGAGATTGTGAGAGACTCTAATACAGGATCCTAACCTCAGAGTTCAGCAAATTCACGCGTAGTTGAAAAACTTGTGCCTTGAGATGCAGAGTCTGAAACAAGACAAGACGGCTGACCTAGAAGTGTGCGACGAGGTATGGTGTGTAAAATGCAAGGGCCAGGGGCACGACAAGGACCACTTCCTGGTGTTCAAAATAACCTGGTGAGAGGAGGGCCAATGCCACTAAGACCAGATGCATAAGCAAGACCAAGCGCAGCGCCTGTATTGTGGTGTGCAATTTGTCAGATAGGAAGGAAGCATGCTACTGATAACTGCCATCTATGACAGAAGTATACACAAAATTCCCAGCACTTGTTCTGTAATTTTTGCAGGTCAGTAGGACATAATGAGCGCACCTGTAGAAGTTATGAACTGATGATGGATCGAACTCCTACATATAGAGTTCAGGTCGAAACACGGGCCCTCGATCAAAACACAGGAATGGCAAGCACTAGATTTCAGGGGTGTGGAAGAGGTTGAGCTGAAATGGGACCAGGAACATGTCGTGGATAGCTGATATGTTACAATTACGAAGGGCCAAGACATTATGCTCGTGATTGTATGAATCCAACGCGACCATCATGGTTGTACTATATGTTGTTTGATCATGAAACAGAGGACTGTCCAACACTGATAGCGAGGTTGCACGACAAAGGAGCACTCCAACCTCCCCTGACTCAGAACCTGCAAATAATGAGGTCTAAACCACGCGAGGAAGACCCTAATGTAAATATCATGCTCTGGAGTGGTATTATGATAGGGGATGACAAAGGAGAGCAGCCTAAAGAAAGCACTTGGGTTCACAATGCCCCAACGAAGGAACCATAATTTGATTTGGAGCGCACTAAGGAGACCTTCATGGAAGCTAAGAGGAGCTTCGTTGATGCTTCCACTTCAGGAAGTAAAGACAAAATGGAGCGGGAAATGGACCCATCGATGCTCACTACATTGTTGGAGACATGCATGAAGCCTTTACATGACAACAAGGCTATAAAGGGGTTGAAAGAACTCATAACTAGATGCATTGGGACCGTGCCAGGAGAACTACAAGTAGTCCAGAAGCTCAGGAAGCACACAATGCAAACATGAATGGAGATGAGACTGACCACGTAGATTGGGGAATATGAGATGGATCAAGTGATTTTGGACCTAGGATTGGACGTGAACATCCTGCCGAAGCAGATACGGGAGCACATGGGAAGACCTGCGTTGTAATGGTCTCCTATCCAACTACGATGGCAAACCAGCAAAAGATCCTACCTATGGGAGATTGCAGGGAATCACAGTAGATATCGAAGGAGGGTCACTAACATGAATGGAGTAATAAATCTAAAGAAGTGCAAGATGATCTTTAAGAAAAAGTATTTGCACGTAGTGGTACCTTTAGACCCTACAGAAGGATCATGCTACACAGAGCCAGTGCACGACTATGACAACGACAAAGATCTGGACTGCATCTACAAAATAACCATGCAGGAGCAGGATTGGGTAAATCCAACCGCGAATGACTGAATCTCATGGGAGCGTGAAAGCTATTACACATCAGATTTTGATGAGGAGATAGAACGATGGCAGAACCAGTTACACAAGGTAACCATGCTCAATTGTAACATGGTGACAAGGTCACTGTGCTGCATGGCAACAGAGGTAAGTGATCTACCTATGTATGATGGGTTGAGTGAGCTGGATGACTTCCTGAACAAATTTGAAAGAGAAGTATTGTAACAGCAGCAGTTCGATGCTCTAAAATGGGTACTACGAGCTACGCCCATAAGATGGTGGGGGTACGCACCAATGAAGTCTTGAGGACTGACAGGAATGCAGAAGGATGATGCATGTGCGGTTTGGGAAGCCTCCGATGTGATTACCAGAAAAAATTGTCAGACGAGCCAGCCCGCACACCCACCTATCTAGGTGGATACAGGAATATGGTACGAAATCGGCGCGAACACACGCCATCCTCGTGATAGGAGACATGATCAGTAAGAAAGTGCGGGTAAGGCAATGGCACAGATGACCCCTCCATTTGGGACCACGAAGTATGGAAAGACCAAGGGCGTAGAAGAATATCCATGAATAAGCTTTTAACAAAGTACGTGAAGTGTTGAACAAGATTAACAATGTGAAGTGGACTGACTGGGACCTACGCGTACCAGTGGTTCTCTGGGCTTATAGGACTGTGTGCAAAAACCTAACCACACAAGCACTGCCAAGGCTGGAGTATGAAGCAACCACGGTAAGCCCTATAGTACTTAGAGAACTAGACCATGCATGATAGCACCAGTAGATACGATGGTTCACGAAACCTTGGAAGCAGAAATCCAATGGGAAAATTTTAGACTCCAAGAACTTGAAGAAGAAAGTGTATGATTAAGGAAGAAAAGCACTCTGGTCGACGCGAAAGTGAAGAAGCTGGACAACGAGATAAAGGAATATTTTCTCTAGAAAGAAACTAGGGTGATAAGGTAGGATACGTATGATCACGATGACAAGTTTAAGACCTATCGTTGCAAATTGATCAATCTGATGCCTTGGCTTAGACCGCACATTACTAAGCGAATTGACCAGTGTAGCACATTGGAGATGGTAAAGTGCGTGATGCCGACCATAATAATGAAAGGTGGGTATTCTCCAGGAAATATGATGGATGATAGGATGAAACTTTTCATGTGTGGTGCGACCACCTGACTAGCCAAAGGAAGAATAGTCTTAGCACTCCAGGCGGTTGAAAGGGAGCACGGGACTATAAACTATTCTGCTTGGGAGCTGCACGATGTTGGGGTTGCACGTAGAAGCAAAGAAGCACAAGGTTCGTGACTACGCACAGGGGCTACGCTGCCATGCAGGTTGACTAGAAAGTGACTGTTGAAGTCACTATTCATGATGGGATGCTCGACTTGAGACCAAATGGAGCAGGCAGTAGGGATTTAAGACGTGATTTATTGGCAAGATTTGGGAAAATTTGCTGCCAACAGAGCATTGATGAACCAGATTTGGGGGGAACAGTCGAATTCAAGTTCAAAAAGCACTATAAAATACAAAGGGTTGCCCAGAAAACAACACTTGGTCATTGGTGAATTGAGCTATTAAGTAGAGCCCTGATTTTTGTGTGTCGAGCATTGATTGAGCTCCTGAGTTTGCGAGTGCTATATTTTTGGAAAAATACAATGGCAATAACTGAGGATGTTATGGAGATAACCGAAATGACCGCCGAGGAGGTCCCATAGGCCCTAACTGTGGGGTCCATTTCGGAAGGTGTCGGGATTGTGGAAGAAATCCCGAAATCACCATGCACGCCAAGACCCAAGAAGCACAAATAAGCGATGGTTCCCTCACCTTGAGATGAGGCACCTCATGAAGCCCAAGCAGAACATCACAATGAGGGTTATAGAACTAGAGCTGTGAACATGGTTGCGCGGAGCGGAAAAAGTTGGGCTACTGAACCTGCTCTAGGTGTCGAATTTCAACCACACCCCAATAACCATTTTCATCATTAGGAAGCTGCTCTGCCTTGTGCATGATGGGTGTTTGTGGATGGAGGAGCCATCCCCATCATGGCAGACTTGATTCACCGCATCTCTTGGCTTCCATGCAAAGGAGAATACCCGGCGAACATCTCGGAGGTGAAGAGTAGTGACTTGGCCATCGCAGAGGCCATGAAGGAAAATTACAAGCTGGAAAAGAAGAAGAGGGGCTACGCCATCTCCAGCATCAAGGACAAAGCAGTACACGTGGCGACCCAAATCCTGGCAAGAAAGGTTATGCCCAAGTGTCGCGCGGACGAAGCACCTGCATCGGTGGTAGCACTAGCTGAGCAGTGCATGGAGGGGGTCCAATTTAACTGGCCTGAGTTCCTCTACAAGGAGTTTTTAAAGAATTGTTGCAAAGCTTAGGAATAGGGCAAAACATTCCACTATGCATGGCTTCTGCTATCCATAGTGCTCGTGGAAGGGGAATTACCAGATGATAGTCAATTCCCCATAATTAACAGGGCCCTTCCAGAGGCCACAAAGTACGCTTTGCTCTGGGCCACAAAGGATTCTAAGAGGATCCACGACAGTAAAATATTCTTGCTGTTCATGGAGATGAACCTCAGAATGGAGATCAACCATAAGCTACGATTCTCGCCCAATGTCTACAACAGCCTGTAGAGTTTTGCGGAATTCAAAGTGGACATCCACAACATTTATATGAGAGTGCGCAAGGACTTGAAAAAACAGTTGTTAAAGCTACCCTTTGTAGCCACAGACGACGTCATTTTTAACATATTAGAGGCAGGGCCACTGGAGTGGCGGCCCCAGACATTACAGAGATTGAAAAGTCAGTGGAACAAAGAAAGAAAGACAAGGCCAAGTTGCGCATCGCACAGTTGGCTGAAAAGCGAAGGAAGGAAGCAGCGACAACTAAAGTGCAGGTGGCGCGGGACGCTCCACAACAAGTAATTGAGCAGGAAAAGGCCGTAGTAGCAACAACAGCACAGGAGGCAGCCGCGAAGGTGGTTGAGGACCAAACAATGCCTTTGCATGGGCAGGAAGCAGAGGAAGCAGAGACAAAAGAGGGAGGTGGGGACCCACAAACCGTGTCAACACAGTTGAAGCGCGAGCACCCAACCGACCGGACAGGGTCACATAAGAAGGTCAAGGCATCGAAGTTGTCTGTTGGCCCGATCACCCTCATCGAGGGTGATCTACATGACATCAGCGAGACAGTGCATGATGTCACCTCTGAGGCTCTCCAAGATTTCATGCAAGAGAACCAAATTGTGTTGGGGGCCCTCAGAGCATAGTTTCAGGAATTACAGGCGCGCCCTCCTCAAGTTGGTACCCTTTCGACCAACCTCACAGTTGGAACAACAACAACAGAACAAATGTTGTGCACACGGATTATGAATACCATAGTGTTGCCAGAAGGGGCACTAGTGACAACAGATGATGTTGACAGGCCTACAGTTAGCACCTGAAGGGTCTTGGTATTAATATGGGTACACTCCCACAAGAGACCCTATATGGGTTACAGAATGGGATAACTACAGAGCGGCGAGCCAGGGAGAGCCGCGCATTGCAAGTCCTCAATGAGTAGAAAATCAATATGAAACAATTGAGCTTGCAGCGCAACGAATTGGTGTCATAGAATCAACAGCTGGTACAGGTAATAAACAATGCTTTCCAAAGCGTCCCAAAGCTGGCCATCCCAGTGGACATACCAGCAGAGGCGCGCATCCATAGGTTAGCAACAGGGATCCGCAAGGCGCGGGAGGAAATGACAAAGGCTCAGCTGGAGTTGAACCTTCATATCGCCGAGCTGCGGTTAAAAGTGTAGCCATCCACCCCTCCAAAAGTCAGAGAACAACGCGCTAGCACTATCACAGCGGGACTGGATGAAATTGGCAGTGCAATGTGAGATTGCACCGACATGTTGGAGGAATCACTAAAGGTCCTCACAAATCTGCAAGAGGACCCCAACATCCAGAGCTTAGAGATAGAGGCGCTAGAACTCCAACAACAGTATGACAATGTCTGAGGAACTGTGCAAATGGTGGTCCTCACTCAGAAGTTGGCACGAATGCAACAGGCTAAAGCACCGAAAGAGCAGGTGGATGTGGCATGACACAAGGAAGCAGTCCTGAAGGCGCATGTTTAGCCTTGGATCGACAAGGCCTTCACCATCATAACAGAAATTGAAGGCAAGCTCACACAAATGCAAGGGATGCAAGCACTTGTAGGTTTTAACCCCGTACAGAAATTACCTGCATATGAGTTCTAAAACACAGAAAATAAAAAATGCGAGAGCATAACACATATACACAGAGATTTTCCCCTAGATCCCAAAACCGAGACTACCAACTTGATTTTTGATTATGTTCCTTTCAATGTTACAATACATATTTATACATGCCAAAGCATCCAATACCATGGACTGAAAAGAAATGCATCCAAAACCATGTGACCCCCCTAGTACGCAATAGGTGTAACAAAGGGGGGGGCCTCTAATCCCCTGGTTAACAACGTGGGCTAGTCGTGGAAAGAATATAACACAACCCAACATTATCCCACTTGTTGTTTTATTTCCACAGGGCACCACAAGAGAGCTTAGTCATTTATCTAGCCCTGCAACACCCATTGTTTCTCTACACCAAGAGAACTTCTCAGAGCTCACAAATTTTGTCAATGCATCTGCAATATTCTTCAAAGTGTCCACCTTTACCAGCAACACCATTTTCTCAGGTGTGTATGGAGTAGTCTTATGTCATGCTATACCACACTTCTTACAGAATTCTTCAAAATTCCTTACTGCAAAACTCTCCACCGTTATATGTCCTCTGCACCTTTATCTTCTTCTCTGTCTGGTTTTCCACCAGAGCATTAAATTTTTTAAACTTGTCAAAGACTTCAGATTTCTTCTTAAGGAAATATATCCATGCATTCCTTGAGAAGTCATATATAAATGATACATAGTACATAGACTTACCTAGTGATGGAACCTTCACAGGTCCAAACACATCACTATGCACAAGCTCTAATATTTTTTTCACCCTCTTACCACCAGAGGGGAAACTCACCTGATTCTGCTTCCCATATACACAATTTTCACAGAAATCAAAATATAGAGAGCTATTACTCATACCTTCTACCTACCTTTACCATGAAGTATTCAAAGGCCCTTCTCTCCAATATGTCCAAGACTTTGATGCCACAACATAGTGTTTTCTCTAGAGACCACTAGATTTTCTGCTCCACTTTCAGGAACCACTGAACTGTTGCACCCATCAACAACAGTGCTACCTTGTAGCTTGTATAGAGTTCCAATCTGAACTCCCTGTATCAATACTAGTTCTCCTTGAACCACCTTGTAGGTATCCTTCTCGAAGACTATTTCTACACCTACATCATCCAACTTGCTTATAGAAATCAGATTTCTAGCCAATGCAGGAATATGCAGAACACCCGAAAGTGTTCTAACCCTTCCACCTTGCAACTTCAACTTTACTTTTCTGCAACCAATGATTCTAGCCCTCCTATCATCCCCTAAGAATAAATCACCACCATTTTATTTCTCATACTCGCAGAACCACTCTCTATGGGGAGTGAAGTGAAAGGATGCACCTAAGTCAATCAACCATGCCTCGTGATCTACATGTGTACTTGAAGAAGCCAAGTACACATCCCCACCTTCATCTGAGGTGGTTTTCACCTATGTAGAAGGAGCATCATCAGTTCCCTTTCCATTTTCAGGAGTTTTAGATTTACAATCCCTTTTTTAGTTCCCTTCCTTTCCACATTTCCAGCACACCACCTTTACAGGTTTTCATGGAGATTTAAATCTCCTTCTAGATTTAGATCTCCCACTCGATGTCTTATTTTTGTTTCCGTTCTGCGGTCGTCCTCATATAAAAAAGGCATCACCATTCTGGCTCTCCATATTTTTCCATCTCATCTCGCCGTCAACAAGGATGAGGCTATTTCATCAAACTGCAAGGCATTTGCATTACTACCTATTGCAATAACCAAACTATCCCTCAAATCTGGTAGAGAACACCACAAACTGATGCACTTATCTTCATCTGAAATTTTAATATCAACAGATAATAACTGACTTACCACAGTATTAAATGCATTCAGATGTTCTATCACCGAGTCTCCATCTTTCATCCTCAAGCTATACAACTTTTTCCGTAGGAACAGTTTATTCACTTTAGACTTAGATTGGTATAAAGTCCCTAACTTGTCCCATAAAGCCTTCACTGTAGCTTCCCCTGATACATTCAGCAATACTGAATCTGAGACACACAATCATATTATGCTCTTAGCCTTCCGATCAAACTTCTTCCATTCTTCATCGGGCACTCCCGTTGGTTTAGTACCTAGATCTACCATGATCCAATGATCTTTATCCACCAACAGATCCTCCATCTTGAGTTTCCACAACTCAAAACTCTGACCATTAAATTTCTTGATATCTATCTTTCCACTGCTCGCCATCTTCTTTCACCACCAGAATTGATCCTGAAGATCTCCCACTGAACATGGTCTACCATAGGCTCGAGCGAAGCCCCTCAACAACAAAGGTGTCCCCTTGAAGCCAAAACAACTCAAATACCAAATGTAGGTTTTAACCCCATACAGAAATTACCTGCATACGAATTCTAAAACACAGAAAAT
The DNA here is from genome assembly GCA_031772625.1 of Pinus tabuliformis. Taxonomy (NCBI): domain Eukaryota; kingdom Viridiplantae; phylum Streptophyta; class Pinopsida; order Pinales; family Pinaceae; genus Pinus; species Pinus tabuliformis. The sequence goes on from CM062817.1 coordinate 93,300,830, forward strand.
AAAAAATGCAAGAGCATAACACATAAAACATATATACACAAAGATTTTCCCTTGGATACCAAAACCAGGACTACCAGCTTGTTTTTCATTATGTTCCTTTCAATGTTACAATACATATTTATACGTGTCGAAGCATCCAATACCATGGACTGAAAACCATCACGTCCATAACCATGTGCAAAAATCATGCACAAAACCATAGGTAGGTCCACCCAACCTAATATAGGGTCAAAAAACAAAATTTTCTGGGTCGCTACCCTGGACCCCATAGAGGGGGGTTACCATCACCCCTCAAACCCCTTGTGACCCCCCACTACGCAATAGGTGCAACGAAGGGAGGCTCCGCCCCCCCTCTAATCCCCCAGTTAACAACGTGGGCTAGTTGTGGAAAGAATATAACATAACCCAATAACATTGATGCAGAGAAGCACTTCCGACACAAAGGTCTCAGAACAACGTATGCAGCAGATCCAACAAGTAGCAGCTCAGTGTGTTGCTCACCTTTCCGCAGTTCGATAACAGTTGGAGGGACTTCATGCAAAGATCTCCGCGCTGACAGAGTGAATCGAGGGTTAGTCACGATGTTTGTGTTGGTGGCTTGTTGGGCATGGAATTCCCCCAAGGCACGTTTTTGGGGTTAAAGCCTAAGTTTGGACCAAATCTTGTTGTAAAAGCTCCACGAATTGCGGGCACGGGATGCGAAAGTATAATAAAGTGTGTATGTGGGTCGTAGAGTAGGAGAAGGCTCTACAACTGAGTGCACAGAGGCCTAGTAGGCCGTAGTTGAGTATGCGGACCCCTGTAGCTTAGTGCGCGGACCCCTGCAGTTGAGTGTGCAGACCCCTGCAGTTGAGTGTGTAGGGCAGGTCGAGTTTGTAACCTTTGGAGAATCAATAAAGAAAAGTTTTTCTATAATTATGTGTATCTTTTCCTGGTTTAATGCATGATTGGATATAATTTGCAAGTATATTTTTTATTTACAACGTGAACCTGTATGAATGTTTTATATTGTTAAGTATAACTTAAGACATTTAAGTAGGCAAAGTTGCTTAATTAGTATTGGAAGATAAATAAGATCTCAGGTAATAGCGCAAAGCATGGCACACCCCTGGTTAGGGATGCACGAAGGTAGGGTATTTGGGTAGTGGAAGCCTCGCACAACGGTCATGGGGCATGAAGCCCGCAATTTTGGGTAAATTGAGGGTAAAGATTCTGTGAGAAGCGCGAAGCACGATTTGTAATAAGGTAAAGTCAAAGGGTAGTCCACCCAAAAACAATGTAAAGAAATGTAAGTGGAGTCGGACCGCCCATGGATCGTGGTCCATGGAAAGGTATAAATAGAGCAGGGCTCTGTGGGTAGAGGAAGCTAAGTTTGTTGTATTATCTTGAATCTGGAATATAATGGGTTTTTGAGGAGAACAATCTGTAAGCGTCTGTAAGTCTGAGTCAAGAGTTTGGGGAGTGGATAGAGGCTCTGCAGCTGTGTGTACAATGGCTTGGAAGAGTCCATGGCTGTGTGCGCAGACCCCTATAGCTGAGTGTGCAGGATGGATCTGGATGTATTGGTGAAGAAAGTAAATAAAGATAAGTTGCTTTGGTAATTCTGTGTTAAATCTAAAGTATCGCGAATATAGATTTTTGTATGGTTAATATCGTTGTTTGATCTATGCACATATTCTTACATTTTGAATACATGTGAATCTGCATTTAATCTAAGTGCAAAAACTATATAAATTTGATAAATGTTTTCTTAAAGACCGTTCTAAGAAATACTTCATCAAATAGATTAGATCTGTAAACTGCACGCTAATAACTAGTAAAGATTATTCTGGGTTCGGATTTGCGTGAAACAGGGAAGCGCGATGTTGCAAACCTATTCGCAAAACCTATAGACAATATCTAGACATCCCAAGGGTGTGGAAACCTGGTTCTAGCACCCTCCCCTACTACCTCAAGTGAGACCTCAGTTTGCGCTCCGCGAACTGTTGCTGAAAGGGCCGGTAGTTGCGGGATTTGTTTGGCTAAATAATTCTTCCGAACCTGGGTCAAGCCCATATAATCCAACAAATGGTTCCATTGCAGGGACCGGGATCTGCCTAAGGGGTGTTTGATGTGGGAACACTGGAACCCTACAAAGAAAGAAATTGGAAAGTGGTGGGATTTGAAACTCCACGAGTTCGCAGTTCAGGAAAACAAAAAACCTGTGAGTATTCGAGGAAGATTGGTTGGACCATTGTATATTCACAAATATTCACGAAATCTTCTTCGCGTCATTCTCAGTAGGACTGTACAAGTGGATCACAAGCTTAGCTGACAGTGTGGGAAGGTGTAGATTGGACCAGCCTATTGTGTGGACCCCAGAACTGGTGCACAGGCTAGAAGCCACAAAAGATAAAATTGAGTGCGCAGTAGATCGTTGGCTGGTTCGGGTAATAGGAGGATTTATTACCAAGTTTGTGATAGATACAACTGTGAGCTATAACGAAGCAGAAAGGCAGTTTCTTCAAGGACCTCAGGGTAGGTATATCTAATCATTGAATACTTGGATTAAGATGCGGTTGTGTGAAAAATAGATTATGCGTGTTTATTGATGTCTAGAGCAACACGGAGCAGAAGAGGTTGCCGCAGAACGGGAGGAGTAGAGAATAATCCTTTAGCTTCTATTTCCCGGGAAAGCGAGGAGGAGCTTACGAGGTTCTCACCAGGGAGTGCGGTCTGGTTGATCAGGGAGTGCTTCCCACTGATACCACCTTCGTCCACACCACCACCCGCTGCACCTACATCGAATCCATCCAACCCAACACCGACCCCACCCCCAACCCCACCAACACCAAAATTCGGGATGGCGAGTGCAATCAAACTGCCAATATTTAAGGGTGTAGGGAATGAAGAACTATGACGATTCTAGTTTGTGATACGGTCTGTATTGGATGCCGAAGGCATAACAGATGAGAACATCAAAAAGGCCACCCTAGTTAGTGCACTACAGGACCGCGTGTTGATGTCGTACATAAAATACTCGACCAATCATCCGAATGAGGGAATAGCGCAATCCAGGATGTGTTAAATAAAGAGTTTGGTTGACCAAAATTGAAACCCAATCAGTTATTAGGTTCAAGGAGATCGTAATGTTGCTTGGAAAAACTCTGTGGGATGTGGACCAAAGGTTAAAGAGCACTATTTTCGAGGTCAACATGACCTTGATAGATGCACAACATTGCGCGTGGTTTGTGGCATCATTGACACCACATTTGAGGATGGCTTTGTCTCAACAAAAGATCTCAAACCAAGCTGAGGCACTGGATACAAAAATGAGGTTGCACGAAACCCCAATACCAGTTCCAAGGTTGGGAGTTTAGCAAATCCACACGCAACTTCAAAACCTGAGTTTAGAAATGCAAAGCTTGAAGCAAGAAAAAGTGTCCCAACCATAGGCATGTGTGGAGGTAGGTTGTATTAAATGCAAGAGCTAAGGACACGATAAGGACCATTGCCCTGTCTTTGTGAACTATCTGGCAGGGGGAGACCTGATGCCGCTAAAATTGGAGGTACACGGAGGACCAAGTGCCGCACTTGCGCTCTCATGCACAATTTGTCAAATGGGTGGAAAACATGCGACAGATAACTGCCACTTGTTGGTCGCTCTAATTGTCTTCCCAATTCGAGCTCCACATAAATTGTCAACCCGAGAAGGTCTTTTTATTCCAAAGGTAATAGCGCACTGGATATGCTCAATTTCAAAAGCAAGATCAATGTTGTAGTGAAAGAAAAACACACATCTGTTAAATTCATCAATCTATCAATTCACACTCTACTTAATTAAAGCTGAAGTTAATTAAATTATAGCAGAAACGATTTCTCTGTTACAGCAAAGGAAAATCAATCTTATAAGGAAAGAAATCATTCAACCATGGCAGGAACAGGACCCTATTCCCTGGTGAGGAACTTCAGCACCTGCTGCCTGGCACTAATCACACTGTAAGAAAGGTACTTCAAGAGATCAAGACCCTATTCCCAGGAACAGGAACCTTCAGCACTTGTCCTCTTGTTTCTAATCACACTGCAGGCAAAGGAAAGCAATCAATGGGAGCAGGACCCTATCCCTTTATGCAGGGATCTTCAGCACATGCTCTCAACATCATTCACTCGTGCATTCAATACGTGTAGCGCTAAGAAACAAAGTATTGCAAACCATGTAACTAGTGTTTCAACAACAGAATTAAGAGAAGTGCAAACACATAAATAAATAAACAAACTACAGGAACCAAAGGGGTGAATCTTGTGAGGAAGGCGGGCCCTTTCCTTCTCACAAGATTCCCCAGGAGAAAGAATTAAACTGGAACGCTCAAAAGAAGTCTTTATTCATTTGTCAAGGAACTGATACATTACAAAAAGGAGACTAGCTCCTGTTCTCACACAATGCTGTTCTGTGATTTACAATTCAATCCCCCTCTAATGATGATGTCTCCTCCTTTTAAAGAGGAGACATCATTTACAATTTACATGAGAGCGAATATCTCGATTCTGTTCAAAACAGGACTATTCTGTTCTTTTAAAAAGAGATACTGTTACAACCGAGACAACAGAAGTGCTATCTTCAAGATAATCCAGGTAACCGTATCTTCGGGCTGCTGCTATTATCCTCAAAAAGTTCTTCCAGAATCGCAAATTACGCATAACGGGATTTGCGTGCTTGATGGCTGTTTCAGCAACTGAGTTAGCTGTTTCAGCAACGGGGCCAGCTGTTTCAGCAACGGAGTCAGCTGTTTCAGCAACGGAGTCAGCTGTTTCAGCAACGGAGTCAGCTGTTTCAGCAACGGCCGCTTGTTCCCAACAAGGCATATAACTTATCTGCGATCTTTGACTTGTGTTAGCAACAATGCACTTCAATAAATGATAAAATATAAGAGTATTGTGGAATTAAATGTAAGACAGATTAACCATATAATAAAGAAGAGGTTTCTATATACCTTGGGATAAAGTGAATGAAAAAGACATTGAGGTTCATGGTTTTAAGAGTAAAGTGATGTCAAAATATATAGCAAAAATGGTACATAGTGGAGTCCTAACATCCCCCCCAGCTAAAAATGTTGCATGTCCTCAGGCAACCCCTTCGTCCGAATCAGAGTCTGAGTACTGGGACTGGCAATGCAAATTACTCAAGCAGTAGCTGGAGAAGGTGGTGTCTGTAGGAGCTCGGAATCCGCTGTTGATCTGCAACTGTTGCCATGCCGAGGCTTCCTCTCTGTCAGTCAACTGATAATGACATTGATATTTTTCTGAAGGCAGCCATAAGATTGGAAAACGGAAATGATACCCAATCCAGTTTACTCCACAATGTTGAATGCAATCAATATACTTAGGAACCCTGGACAATGCAGCTTGAAGATTGAGAGGGTTAAAAGGATGATAATCCTGTCTTTCCTTACATGACTGCTGCCAAAAGATATCATTGGCCTTCAGTGCAGCAGGACCCTTCATTCTAATATGCTCTTGACACTTAAAAAGGATTGAATCCTGTAATTGCTGTATGTGCTCGTTCATTCCTGGCTTCTGCAAGAATTCATAATACTGTGCTATAAACATGGCCGGGCCTACAGGCTCTGGTCTAATCCACAGGAGTTTATTCTCCTCATTATGACTGCTAGCAGTGAACGCAGTCTGCCAAGTGAGCTGATTAGACAAAAATGAAGCAAATGCCCTAATTTGTATATCGCCTGCAATTGGAATAAGATTAACTCTCCTCTCTTCAGGAATGGCCTCATTATGAAGGTAGAGTTCGCACAGCAGATGCTGGTCACTTTCAGGGGCCTCTTTAAAGGTCTCAACAAATTTCTCTGAAGTCATTAATTCATGTGGTCTGCCATTTGCTATTGATTTTAACTGAAAATAAACTAGTCGTTCAGTAAGAAAGAGAGAGTAATTTACAGAGGGTTTACGTGTAATCATCAACTTCCGCACCAATGAAAACATCAAGGCTATCCGTTCCTTAGACTGTCTGGCTTCCTTCTTATATTCCCTGTGCTCTTGCAGTATTTGTTCCCAGCTATCCCAGTTAGTATATACATAGCTCTGCCATTGCAACTTATGCTGTCGTAATACTATATCTTGTTTTTCAGCATATTGCTTCTTCCATCTGTTCAGTTGTTCCAATGGGTCCCATGGCAGAGTCTGTGTCTTTTTAGCAGAAGTAGTGGGTTGGGACACTATTTCCTCTGTCTGTATGGCTGCCTCAGAGGTAATGCGTTGGGGCATTGTTTCTTCTGTCGGAATAGCTGCATCAGAAGTAGTGTGCTGGGGCAATATTTCTTCTGTCGGGATGGCTGCATCAGTCCACAAAGGATGAGATATCTCTGGTTTGATTTCTTCTTCTTCTTGCATCATAGGGGGTCCTACTGGTTCTTGTGGAGCAGTAGGGCATTCCTCTTGTATTCCATCTGTCATCAATGTTTCAGGGAGTGGAATTTCAACTACTTCATAGCCTGCATTCTGATAAATGGTGCCACACTCCTTGCACATATATTCCCTACATGGCTCCCTGTTTTGCATTGAGGCTACATGTGCTAATGTATGGAGATTGAGTTCTTTTTCAAAAGCCTCTCGAGCCATGGCTAATTCAGCTCTGTAAGCTTCTAATTCAGACTTCAGGAACTCATTTTCCTGCAGTAGAGATGTCATAGTATGTGGACCTTGTATGCTGATTGTTTTTGTTGGAATATTTTGTTGATGCACAGTGGTAGCTGGTTGTTGCGCCACAGTGGGTGGTTCTTGTGTTTCATCCACCGGGCCAGGAATGGATTCTTGTTCTCCAGTGACTAGTTCTGATACCATAGTGGGTAGTCCTTGTGTTTCATCCACCGGGCTAGACATGGATTCTTGTTCCTCAGTGACTAGTTCTGATACCACAGTGGGTGGTTCTTGTGTTTCATCCACCGGGCTAGAAATGGATTCCTGCGCCTCAGTGACTGGTTCTTGTGTTTCAGTCGCTGGGCATTTCCCACTATCATCCTGCTTGGTAAATTCTTGTGTTTCAGTGACTGGTTCTTGTGGAGCAGTCACTGGGCATTTCTCACTATCGTCCTGCTTGGTAAATTCCTGTGCCTCAGTGACTGGTTCTTGTGGAGCAGTCACTGGGCATTTCCCACTATTGTCCTGCTTGGTGTATTCTTGTGCTTCAGTGACTGGTTCTTGTGTTTCAGTCACTGGGCAAGTGACTGGTTCTTGTGGAACAGTCACTTTTTGACCCATAAACAATGTCATATTATCCCGAGGCACTGGTTCTTGTGTGACAGTGCCTTCGGACGAGACAGGTTGGGAAGTTTGGGATGGGAATAAAGATTTTAGTAGAATAGTGGCAGGGTTAGGGAAAATGGAAGTGGATTTTGTCTCAACAGTCTTTGTCCTCTTTCTTTTTGATAGGAAGGCAGCAAAATCGCTGCCCTTCCTTTTCTTTAAAAGGGAGGGCTTTTTCCTGGGGACAGGGTTTTCCGGAGGGGTAAGAATTTGGGATGTGAACCTTGTCCGTGGTCTGGAGCCTGTGACTGCTGAGGTTTTCCTCTTTTTCTTAACGGGTGAGGAAGGGGGTGTTAGAGAATCGTCACTAGGGACAGGAATAGTAGAGGCCAATGGCTCTGCTAACCGAGGCGAGCTCGGGGTTGGGTTGACTGGGGAATGCGGGGTTTCCTCCTGTTGTTCTTCATGAGGAATCTCTAGAATGTCATGAGGACTTTCAGATGGTTGGGGCGTTTGGTCCTGCTGAGGAATTTCCGGAATATCCTGGGGATTTTCGGGTGGTTGCAGAGGAATTTCGGCCGGCTGGGGAATTTCCGGTGTTTGCAGAGGGATTTCCGGTGATTGGGGAATTTCTGGTGGGGCTTGCAGAGGGAGATTTTGCTGCGCAAAACCCCTCTGTATCAGCAACTGGCATAAACGGTGATGGGTAAGGGATGACATTGGAGATTTGGCTCGTTTACAATAATAAGACATGTTTTTAATACAACCAAGCAGAAAATAGGGTATATTAATCAGTCGTCCATTCCTCAAGTGATTCAGCAAAACAAAATCATGATTGTACACTACCTGATAACGCCCCTCACAGGTTAAGTAGTGTTTGATGAACTCTGCCACTGATGGCCATGGTTGAGGAAGTGAGTGCAGACTAACCCCGCGGCCTCTGGGTTCCACTTGCTCGTCCGGACGCAGAAATTCTTGCTGTGCGTTGAGAACGACCTGCTTCCTGCTAAACCAGCGAATGCCCTCAGCTGGCAACCCTGATACCTGAACTATGTCATCCTCTGTCACTGAAATGCGAACCCCTTGGACCACTGAGAAATTGTCTTCAAGGTTTTGTGCAAATTCTAATACTTGTTCCGGGTTGAATTCCCCCAACCTTTCAAAATATACTGTCCATCCCGCTTGTTGGAAGATCTGATAAACTTCAGGAAACAGCTGAAGAAGACTTATGGAGCCAGGCTCATTTCTAATGGCCGACCCTCCCATGGCTATAGCTTTGAGTTCTCCGCAGAGGCACCAATACAGTAAACTCAGACCCTGATCGCACTAGTTGTTGCAACAGAGGCTGCGTAGTCTAAATGACGGCATAAATGGATATGACGACGGGCGGCTGCTTGGTTCATGCGAAATAATTACTCAATTTTCGGAATTCCCCCCCCTACGTATGGTGTAATAATGATTGGACGTGTAAAGATATGCAATCATTATGAAATGAAATCCTCTCTTTAATATGATTTAACCGAATTACATTAAAACCTTATACCTTACATTTTACCTTTGATTTAATAATTCGAAGTGTCGGTTGCTTCAAAATAGCTCTAATATACATGGAAGAATTTGTTGATTTTTAGAACCGAGTATAATTGAATCTGGTACATGCTGAATAGTTTTCACCAAAAGGATCTGAAGTAATATCGTGAAGAACCAGAAAGCTTATGTGAGAGCAAAGAGGGATACTGTTTTGATGATAACCAGTTGCTGAGACTGGTGTTTAAGCAACTAAAAAATGAACGATACGTTGCTGAAACAGGTGTTTCAGCAACGAGAGAAATCAATGAACGGGAAAAGTCAATGATACGTTGCTGAAACAGGTGTTTCAGCAACGGGAAAAATCAAAGAAATGGGATAAGTGAGTTAGGTCCGTGAATGATAAGGGATTATTTCAGCAGTAAGGGGTGGGAAATACTGACTGAAGGAGGATATTTCAGGAGTGGTGTGAATGATAGAAGTAATGTGGGTATGGAGGGATATTGCTTTAGGAAAGAGGGTAAAATGATGGGAAGAAGCTTCTTGATTTAAAGCTTCAGATCTTCTCATGATGAATCTGTCCTCCTTATTACTTTTCCAGAATCTGCAAAATTCAATTGTAATATGCCAATCCTTGACAGGGATTATTAGTGCTAAATCTAATCTAGTACTAAAAATATAGTGCAGAAAATTAAGTGCTGTGAGGAGCAGAAGACTCCCCTAGAAAAAGATAATGAATATCAGTCATGCAAGCAGTCTTGAAATCCTCTTTAGAAACAGGGCGCTTATATAAACGGAGCCTATGGCCATTGACTAGTAGAGGTGTTTTAGCATCATCAATTGTTACAAGCCTTACCGTTCCGTTTGGAAAGACATCATCTACTTCATATGGTCCAAGCCATCGTGTACGTAGCTTTCCCTGAAAATTTTCAAACCGAGAGTCATACAACAAGGCCCAATTACCTTTTTGGAACTGCTTGTGTTTGATAATTTTGTCATGCCACTTCATCCTTTGTTGCTGAATCATGTTTGTTTGATGAATGGCATCTAATCTCTTTTCATCCAACTCCAAAAGCTGCTGCAATCTAGCTGTCTGCACATCATTCAAATCAAGATTAACAGCTAAAGCAGTCTTTAAAGTTTTAATTTCAAATTCCACAGGAAAAATAGCATTTTTACCATAAACCAATTCATAGGGAGAAAAACCTGTAGTGTTTCTCCAAGTAGTCCTGTAAGCCCATAATGCCTCAGGGAGCCTTTGGGACCAATCCTTTCGGTTGTCCTTCACTGTTTTAGTTAGAATGGCCTCTAAAACTTTGTTTGTGCTTTCCACCTGCCCATTGGCCTGGGGGTGGTATGGTGTAGTCATTCTATGTTGAATATGATATTTGTGAAGGGTAGATTTAAAACCATGAGAATTGAATGGAGGTCCTCCATCAGTAACTAGCTCTCTGGGAATTCCAAATCTAGTGAAAATGTCTTCAAACAAGAAGGCTAGTACAGCCTCTTCATTGGCTCTAATAAGTGCTTTGGCCTCCACCCACTTAGTCATATAGTCTGTACAGACTAATATATAGGTTCTTTGATTGGATGGAGGGTTAATGGGTCCTATGAAATCCAAGGCCCATCTTTCAAATGGTTCAGAAACTACCTGGGGGTTTAATGGCATTTGGTCTCTATGATTGGGTTGACCCATTCTCTGGCAGTTGTCACAAGCCCTTACATACTTCTTTGCATCCTTAAATAATGAGGGCCAATAGTAACCCATCCTCAGAATTTTATGTGCTGTTCTTTTATCAGCAAAATGGCCTCCACAGGGGCCATCATGACAAGCTTTCAATATGTCATACACTTCATCTTCTCTAATGCATCTTCGGATCTCCTGATCAAGCCCAGTATAGAAGAGACATCCGCTTATCCAGCTGTACCTGGCACTTTGTTGAACAATTCTTCTCTTTTCTCTATATGACAGGTGTGCTGGTAGTTTTCCTGCAACCAAGTAATTAGCAATATCTGCATACCATGGAGAATGAGCAGAAACTGCAAACAAATATTCGTCAGGAAAACTATCATCTACTGGAATATCATTGTCAGTTTTTAACCGTGAAAGAAAATCAGCCACCACATTTTCTTTACCAGGCCGATCTACAATTGTAATATCAAATTCCTGCAATAGTAATAGCCATCTGGTAACTCTAGCATTTGTGACAGATTTGTTCATTAAGTATTTAATAGCTGAATGATCAGTGTGCACAAAAGTAGGATAACCAGTAATATAGTGTCGGAATTTATTAATGGCATAGATTACTGCAAGGAACTCTTTCTCGGTAACTGTATAGTTAAGCTCAGCAGAGGTCATATTCTTACTGATAAAGTATATAGCATAAGGAAGATGATTTTCCTCTTGTCCCAAAACTGCTCCAATAGCAATGTCTGAAGCATCAGAAGATATGTGAAATGGAAGATTCCAGTCAGGCCCCCTCAAAATAGGAGCAGTAGACAGCTGATGCTTCAGCTCTTCAAAAGCTTTCTGACAAGAATTAGTCCACTTGAATTCAGCATTTTTCATAAGCAATACAAATAATGGAGAAGCTATTTTAGAGAAATCTTTAATAAATCTCCTATAATAACCAGCATGTCCTAGAAAACTTCTCACATCAGTTTGAGTTTTAGGAACAGTAAGATTCTGAATGACTAATATTTTAGATGGATCTACCTGAATACCTTGAGATGAAATGAAATGTCCAAGCACTATTCCCTCACTCATCATCATATGGCATTTTTCGGTACTTAAGGAGAGGTGAGCTTGAATACATCTTTTAAGTACTTTCTCAAGGTTTTGTAATGCCTCTTCAAAAGACACACCATAGGGGGTAAAATCATCCATAAATATTTCCATACAATCATTCAGCATATCGGAAAATATTCCTATAACAGCTCTTTGAAAAGTTGCTGGTGCATTGCACAATCCAAATGGAAGAACTCTATAGGCGAAAGTTCCCCAGGGGCTGGTGAAAGTGGTCTTGTCTTGATCCTGGGGTGCAATTTTTATCTGATTATACCCACTGAATCCATCTAGAAAAGAAAAGAATTTCTTCCCTGCAAGACTGTCCAACACCTGATCAATGAAAGGTAAGGGAAAGTGATCCTTTTGAGTAGCTTTGTTTAAAGCTCTATAGTCAACACATACCCTCCATTTCCCGTTTTTCTTAGGAACAATTACTAACGGGGAAACCCATTCACTGTCAGATATGGGGTATATAAATCCTGCGTTAAGCAGTTTTTGAAGTTCTTCTTTAACAATTTCTCGTAAATTAGGATTCATTCGTCTTTGGGGTTGACAAACAGGTCGGCATCCCTCTTTAATGTAAATTCTGTGAGTACATAATTCAGAAGAAATACCTTTCATGTCCGTGTAATCCCAGGCAAATGCCTCCTTATATTCATGTAATAACTTCATTAGCTGCTGTGTTTCAGCATCTGTTAGATCAGGATTTATATTTAATGTCTTACCGGGTTCAATTTCAACTGTTATGCTTTTAGATGAGGTCGTGGTTAAAGTTTGAGATGAATCTTCAGGTTCAATCTTTTCTTGTACATCAGTTTCAAAAATTGCAGTTAATTGATCGTGTGTTTCAGCAATGACAGAAGAAGGTTCACAAATAAAATTATTGATTATCTCATCCTCTGTATTGTCTTTAAGAGTTAAAGCTTGTCCTATAGTTAGAATCGGCTGAACAGCATTATCATCATAATCCATCCATATAGAATCTTCATTATTAACTACTGGCGTAGCGTGAGGATAAAGAGTTAATTGTTTTGTTTCATAACCATTAGATATTGTCATTGAACCAGATCTGCAACTAATAAATGCATCAGCTGTGGCCAACCATGGCCTTCCTAGAATTAAGGGATGTCCCCCCAGCTTTGTTTTAGTTTGCAATACAACAAAATCAGCTGGATATTTCCAGGATTCAACTGAAATGAGCAGGTCTTCAACAATCCCTTCTGGCTTAATTGTGGAACGGTCAGCTAACTCTAAGATGGTGGGTGTATCTCTGATTGTGTTATTCAGCTGTAACAATTGTGAAGTTTCCAGAGTCATTATATTAATTGCTGCACCTAAGTCTACCAAAACTCGGGGAATCATTGCTTTACCAATCTGAACTGTGACAGTAGGATGGCCAGGATCACCATATTTTACAGGAGGGGCTTTTCCGGACATTAATGCAGACAAGTCTCCCATCACATGTACTGTAAGGGGATCCTTGGTTTTCCTACCAGGTTTCTTAACACAAATATCCCTTAATGTTTTGGCATAAATTGGTACATCTCTTAATGCTTGTAAAAGTGGAATTTTAATATACAAATTTTGCAATTCCCCCATAAAATTAAAAGCAGGTGTTTCAGCTGTTTTGGTTAAAACCAAACGCTCGGGGAATGGAGGTTCTGTTAATTCAACATTTTTGTTAGGAGGTGGTTGAGCTTCTTTTTGTTTCTCAGTTTCATTTTTATCTGAATCAGTTATGTCATCTATAATAGGCTCTACTACTCTTCCAGATCTCAGATGAATATCATTACATTGTATAGTAGGAAATATAGACTGATTCTGAATATCAATGACTTGCACAGCTTTATTATTGGGGTTAGGATTTGGTTGCGCAGGTAGTTGGGGTCTCATTTGGTTGTTTGGTGGAGCATTTGATGGCAGAGAGAGTGATTGTTGGAATTGAGGCATTTGATTTGGGTACGGGAGTGATTGACTATTCCAACTTGGGTTCCAAGGATTGAAAGGAGGTGGTTGCTGTGGAGGCCAAGGAGTCCACATTGAAGGGTCAACAAAGGGAGGGTTTTGCATTTGCATGGGTGGGAAATTCATTTGATTGAAAAGTGGATATTGCATTTGGTTGAAGGGGGGGTAACTTGTTTGGCCAAAAGCAGAATAATTGTTCCAACGATTAAATGGCATACCAGAGTTCGTACCTTGCCCTTTAGGTTGCCATTGTCTTCTTTGAGTTAACAGGTAGACTGCTTCAGCTTCTTCCTCCGTTGGCTGCAACGCTGCTTTTATTCCTGGTAGAGATGGACACTGTTCTGTCTCATGATCTTTCTCACAAAGGGTGCAAACTGGTACTTTATCTCTTGGACACTCCCTTAGTGGATGTTTGTCTCTACATTTCGGGCAATAGACAGCCAGAGTTGCTTCTGCTTCAGCCTGCTTCTTCTTAACCTGCAAAGTGTCAATCTGCGAAGCAAAAGAACTTAGCATTTCGGTTTTAAATTCTTCAAGTAAATTACCTATTTCTGCTCTTGTTGCTCCTCCATTGGCTGATTTCTGTACCCTTGAATAGGTGGAATCTCTTACTCTGTTTCTTGCAGCTCCCCTAGAGCACCTTTTAGCAAGTTCACAAATCTCATCATATGATTCTTTAGATATATCTCCCTTAGCAAGCATATTTAACATATTTAAACAATCATCCCTTAAACCTCTAAGTAATATTGTTTTACGAATTTCCTTACTTATATCCGGGTGATCGGATCTCTGTATGTTGTATTGCAGCCTTTCTATGTAATCCTCCAGACTTTCATCCGATTTTTGTGCCATATTGAATAGTTCATCTTTCTTCTCTCTCGTCCGGCAGTAGTCTTGATATTTAAGCAAAAATTTTTGTTTCATTTGCTCCCATGTTGTGATTACCTGACTTCCAAGGCTCATGAACCACCTTAAAGCATTCCCTTTTAAGGTAGCTGGAAACAGTTTCAACTTTTGAGCATTAGTAACATAATCATAACTTCTGCATAAAATATCAAATTCAAAAAGAAATTCGTCAGGATCCTCAGTGGATAAACCATGAAAGTTAGGTAGGGCAGATAATGGGATATTTTTCATTGTTCCTGCAGGAAGATCACTGATGGGAAATCCCAAGGTAGAAAGGGAATTTTCATCCCTTCTTTCTTCTTCAGGACCTGCACGTCCTCCTCCAAAGAGGAATGCATCATTATTATCTTCCATTGTTGGCCCTCCTACTGCGCTTTCTCGATCGTCAGAATCCTCTATTGGTTCTTCAATATTTTCTACCGGTCGTCCAACACTTTCTACTATTTCCTCAATGTGTTCTACTGATCTGCTAATACTTCCCTCTGACTCTTCAGCGCTGGCTGTTGGTTCTTCTGTATTTTCAGGACCCACAACTTCCTCTGTTCTGTAATCTGACTGAGGAGAACGCTGAAATTTTGATTTCCGAGAACTTAATCTTTGTGATGATTCAGCCTTCGATACAATCTCGTCAATGAACGTTTTTCGTCCTCCCCAGCCCTTGCCACCTGTGCGGTTATTTTTCTTCTGGTTTCCTCGTCCTCTCATACAATCTGCACATTAAAAGTAAGAAAAATGAATGCTTTTGAAATCTATAATTACCTTCCCCGGCAACGGCGCCAAAATGTTGGTCGCTCTAATTGTCTTCCCAATTCGAGCTCCACATAAATTGTCAACCCGAGAAGGTCTTTTTATTCCAAAGGTAATAGCGCACTGGATATGCTCAATTTCAAAAGCAAGATCAATGTTGTAGTGAAAGAAAAACACACATCTGTTAAATTCATCAATCTATCAATTCACACTCTACTTAATTAAAGCTGAAGTTAATTAAATTATAGCAGAAACGATTTCTCTGTTACAGCAAAGGAAAATCAATCTTATAAGGAAAGAAATCATTCAACCATGGCAGGAACAGGACCCTATTCCCTGGTGAGGAACTTCAGCACCTGCTGCCTGGCACTAATCACACTGTAAGAAAGGTACTTCAAGAGATCAAGACCCTATTCCCAGGAACAGGAACCTTTAGCACTTGTCCTCTTGTTTCTAATCACACTGCAGGCAAAGGAAAGCAATCAATGGGAGCAGGACCCTATCCCTTTATGCAGGGATCTTCAGCACATGCTCTCAACATCATTCACTCATGCATTCAATACGTGTAGCGCTAAGAAACAGAGTATTGCAAACCATGTAACTAGTGTTTCAACAACAGAATTAAGAGAAGTGCAAACACATAAATAAATAAACAAACTACAGGAACCAAAGGGGTGAATCTTGTGAGGAAGGCGGGCCCTTTCCTTCTCACAAGATTCCCCAGGAGAAAGAATTAAACTGGAACGCTCAAAAGAAGTCTTTATTCATCTGTCAAGGAACTGATACATTACAAAAAGGAGACTAGCTCCTGTTCTCACACAATGCTGTTCTGTGATTTACAATTCAATCCCCCTCTAATGATGATGTCTCCTCCTTTTAAAGAGGAGACATCATTTACAATTTACATGAGAGCGAATATCTCGATTCTGTTCAAAACAGGACTATTCTGTTCTTTTAAAAAGAGATACTGTTACAACCGAGACAACAGAAGTGCTATCTTCAAGATAATCCAGGTAACCGTATCTTTGGGCTGCTGCTATTATCCTCAAAAAGTTATTCCAGAATCGCAAATTACGCATAACGGGATTTGCGTGCTTGATGGCTGTTTCAGCAACTGAGTTAGCTGTTTCAGCAACGGGGCCAGCTGTTTCAGCAACGGAGTCAGCTGTTTCAGCAACGGAGTCAGCTGTTTCAGCAACGGCCGCTTGTTCCCAACAAGGCATATAACTTATCTGCGATCTTTGACTTGTGTTAGCAACAATGCACTTCAATAAATGATAAAATATAAGAGTATTGTGGAATTAAATGTAAGACAGATTAACCATATAATAAAGAAGAGGTTTCTATATACCTTGGGATAAAGTGAATGAAAAAGACATTGAGGTTCATGGTTTTAAGAGTAAAGTGATGTCAAAATATATAGCAAAAATGGTACATAGTGGAGTCCTAACACCACTTATTACAAAAGTATACCTAGACCTTGCAGTAGCTGTATTGTAATTTTTGACGGTCCGTAGGACACGATGAGCGAATGTGTCGAAGTTATGACTTAATTATGGAAAGGACCCCAGCTTATTGAATGCAGACTGAAGTACGAGGAGGATTTCAAGGATGTGGCCAAGGGGGAGGAATGGGGCCCAGGCGGGGCCACGGATAGCTGATCTGTTATAACTATGGAGGGTCGGGACACTGCGCTCATGACTGTACTAACCCGACCAGGACATTGTGCCCCTATTGTGAGCAGTTCGATCATGAGATGGTAGACTGTCCAATGTTAATCACCCAAATGCATGAAAAGGGAGTGCTAAAATCTCCCCCAACCCAGAATGTCTAGATGATGTGATTAGAACCTCGCAAAGAGGACCCCAGTATAAATATGGTACTGAGGAGCGGTGCAACTACAGAAGGAGATTCGCGAGAAGAATGTGCAGAAAGCGGAAAGAGGAGCGACACACTTACAAAGGAACCTAACTTTGAGCCAGAAGCAGGGATGAAGATGCCGAGAGAAGCTCAAAGGAGCTTCACGGAAGCCTCTACTCTAGGTATGAGGGATCAAACACAGCCAGGAGTGGACCCCTCGATGACCACTACCTTTCTCGAAACCTGCATGAAACTTCTGTGTGATAGTAAAGCTGTTCAAGGATTACAATAGCTGATCACGAGGTGTGCTAGATCGGGTGAGCCACATGTATTCCGGAAAATAGGAAGACATGCTCTGTGCACTAGACGAGAAATGAGACTGACAGTGCAAATCGATGAGTATGAAATGGATCAAGTCGCCCTAGACTTAGGCTCGAATGTGAACGTATTACCTAAAAAACCTGGGAGTGCATGGGCAAGCCTGCACTGCAATGGTCCCCGATTCAGCTACGAATGGCCAACCAACAAAAGATCTTACCAATGGGTCGACTGCAAGGAGTGACCATAGATATCAATGGTGTAAGTACACAGACCGATTTCGAAGTCATAGAGATTGTTGATGACAGTAATCCTTACCCTACATTGCTTGGAATTGATTGGGCAACGGACATGAAAGGGATCATTAACTTAAAAGGGTAGACAATGACATTCGAAAAGAAGTCACTACGAGTAGTATTTCCGTTGGACCCAGAAAAAGGAGAATGCGACACCAAACCCATGTGCGATGAAGAAAGCGACGACGAACTAGATTGCATCTATTAGATAATAACACAAGACCAAGATCGGGTGCATTCCATAGACGGTGGAAGAGTCTTGTGGGAGCGCGATAGCACCTGCATAGTGGATTTTGATGAGGAGACTGAGCGATGGTAGAATTGGTTGCAAGAAGCTACGAAATTGAACTGTAATATGATGATTCAGTCATTACGATGCATAACCACCGAGGAACGACAACGGCAAGCAGAGAGTGACGTGATAGATGAATGGCAACTCGTCTAGCTTGGAACTTTATGTGTAGCACGGGAGCAGTATAGTGTGTCAGCAGGTGTGTTGCACGCACCTGGAGGGGGGCCACAGAATCCGAGATGTAGGAGGCAGTTCTAGGTACGGACTGAAGGACGTGCACGATAGCCAAGTTGGTATTTTAACAGTCGTTCATCAATGACAAAGGGTACGGGTGCACATCAGGCGACCATCAACCCACTCGGATCTACGTGAAACGAAGGCTCCAACAGCTAGGCAAGGAAGTCTCGTTACGACCGAACAACCCAGCATAGATAAAACCCACCCTACCAGTGACAGCACCTGCAAAAGGATTTAGCAGCTCTAGGAAGCCATCTTGCGTGGTAAAATGCAACTTTGAAAGTTAGAAGCAACAAAATCCAGACTCCGCACAGAGAGTGCGAGGCTAGATGAAGCAATTGATAAGCTGTAGTTAGAAGTCGCCTACACAAAGGAACTAACGAAGGAAAC
The DNA here is from genome assembly GCA_031772625.1 of Pinus tabuliformis. Lineage (NCBI taxonomy): Eukaryota > Viridiplantae > Streptophyta > Pinopsida > Pinales > Pinaceae > Pinus > Pinus tabuliformis. The sequence continues at coordinate 93,319,389 of CM062817.1, forward strand.
AGACATGGCTGACTCTCCTACCCAGCTACAAGCAGCGACGCCGCTAGTATGGTTGCGCTTGCACCCGAGAGGACAAGGATGCACACATTACAATCCGTTAGCAGAATCAAGGGAACACAAAGGGTGCTCGCAGCCCAAGCTAGTCGGGAAATAGAAGACCCGTTCGAGGGGTTCCCCCACCTGACTATCCGTAGTAGGCCCAGTCCCAGCACCCCACGCAGTTGGAAGAGAGCACGAGACTATAAAACAGGTTGTTGTGACGCTGCGCAACATGGCCACAACATACATACAAGACCCGGACTTGCGTCCCTGGAGATTCTCTACCATGAAGGAAAGATGGAAAGCGAACATTATAGGTACTATTCATGATATGATGGCCCATTTAAGGCACATTGGAGCAAGTGGTGGGCAGTTAAGGCAGAAGAATAATCGCCAAAATCACATTTATGAGCTACCGCAAGGGAGAACAGTCGATTTTAAATTTGAAATCATATATAATCATAGTAAGGGTCACACCACCATGCTTTACCGTCCTGCAAGAAAGCCGCCTTGGGTCCTGGTGGGCCCCAGTATTCTAGCAATAATACTACAACTCCTGGAACTCCCTTCTTTAATTTTATCAACCCGGTAGTTCGTAACAAACTTGGAAGCGACGGTGCTGTATGCACAAGTACTAGCTCTTGCCGCAGCTGTCACTTGGTCAGCTGGCACAAGTCCTCTAGGGGCTTAAGCCAACCTCTATGAGCACTTAGAAGAAGCTTTTTAACTGATGGATGAAAGCTAACTCAAAGGAAGCTAATCTACTTGCGGAAAGAAACTGAGACCCAAAAAGAAACGCAAACCCTAGCAAACCCTAATTCTACCAGCTAGTCCTACTGACGCAAAGGAGAGCATGCAAACTACTGAAAGAGATGCCATTACTTCTATGAAGGTAAAATACATGTGTCTAGACTACCTCTATCTGAAGAAAACATCTTTTGGTATTTTTGTTCAAGTTGTTGGAATTATCATGCATGTGCTTCTAACTGGCTTTTTATTGTGCAGAGGTGGATCAAGGAGGAGAAATGCTTGGGAAACGTTGGGAAGGTTCAGACAGGGTCTAAGGGGTCCCTAACACCCTTCCAGAGAGTTTCACAAAGTTTGGCTGCCAAGAAACCGTGTTTATGGGCTTCTACAGGAAGTCTGCAGGGGTTCTACAGGATGTTTAGGATTTCTACAGGATGTTATGTAATTTTTCTACAGGATGTTTAAAAATTGGATTTTGGAGGATGGGTGAGTGAGGTAAGGTGCATGAATGGATAGGGAGGCAAAGTAGGGGCCTGAAATGACCCAAGGACTGATGGTTGGAGTGGTGAGAGGGTGTGGAAAGTTGGCTTGACTTAAGGAAGGCAAAGACAATGGAGGAGCAATAAGGTAGGGTTACGTGGGAAGAAAGACAGTTGTGAGATGAGGAACCTAACTAGGAGATGGAGCAGCTGGCCTGGACGAAGCTTGGGTGAATGAGAGAGAGATGGAGATGCCCTGCACGGTGTACACTTAAACGAATCACTTAAGTCCTGCACACAATCGAAATCTTAGCTAATCTAGTCTAACTGTCAATGAAACAAATGAACAACAGCTTTATTCATAAAGAGAACCATGTATGGCACTTAAGAAAGGAAGCATTTCAAAAGGCCTGAATGCATGATTAACTCCTACAAATGAAAACATTATACCAAAGATTGCATGGACAAGCAAACTAGTGTCTTTGTTGGGCAGCAAGGTCACCTTTGTCCCAACTCACGATCCCACTGAGGGAGAGGTAAGATCAGAGGTGCTTGAGCCATTTTTCCAAGGATCCTTTATGTTATTAACCTATCAAATCAATCTGAATATGAAAATCTACTTTAGTCATCAAAATCAACCTAAATAGCAAAACACGATTTAGATCTAAATCACAGATTTTATTCTAAGAATGCAGCAAAGACACATGAAAGTAAACAAAGGAGGTACTGGGCGCTTGAGATGGGCCCAACCCCAAGAGCTACAGCCTCCTAAGAGAGATTTAGAGCTGGTGCAAAGCTGGATTCATCTTTATTGATCAAGAAATGAAGAGTTACATCAAAACTGTCCACAAGGAGAACTTGAAAATGAGCTGAAAGCAAAGCTAATCTACTGCCTAAAAAATCGAACTACAAAATGACTACAACAAGACTATGAAATGACTAACTACCAGCTAACTACTAGCTAACCAAAATGAGGCCCTAAGCCTTCTTATTTATACAAATTGAGGACCCCAACAGTCCTCCTAAACTTTAGGCTCTCGGCTGCCCAAAACTTGTAGTTAACAGCAGTCCTACTTGACTTGCTTGGCTGCCCTTGTGTTAATTGATTTGGTGCCCCTTGAACTCTGAGCTGATGGTGGAGAAGTTGAGGTAAGGGCCCATAAATGAAGGGGACACCTTCCTACAAAACCTCTCCCTTGTTCTCCCACGAATTTGGCTGCCAAGTGCTCATTAAAACCTTCAATTTTGTCTCCAAATTGACCAAAAAGGCTACACAAAGCACACATTAGACTTGTTGGCATAATGACTAACCCAATTCACTCTATTAGCATAAATATAATAAAAAAAATTCAATAAACTAATGAGAATGGTGGATTAAGTCGAATTAGGGGGTTGAATGAGCCCAAATAATTATCCATTTTTGGGGCTCATCATCACCCCCCTACTGAAAGTGTTGCTCATCCTCTGAGCAACCAATCTATCTCCTCATCTTTGATGGCCCTAGTGGCCTCCCTGTCATGCCAAGCTTCTAAAGTGATGTCCTCTTCTCTGTCATGAAACCATGCTTCTTTGCTTCTTCCCACTACTTGCTCCTTTTCCTAAAGAATTCTCAGCTTCGGTATGATTATGCAAGTATATTCAATCTGATGGCAGCAATGGTGGCGAAAGGAGATGAAACCAGTGGAGGATGGAAGAAAAGAGTGGTTGCATGTCTCCTCAACAGTCTTCAAGCTTCAAATCCCTCTCCATAATTGATTCTAGCCTACCCAAAGGCTTCTACAGGATGTTTCTGGTAAAAATACAGAACTTCCTGTAGAAATTCCTGTAGCTGAGTTCTGGCTTCCTGTAGAAACAGACAGCACCACTGTATCCTGCTTGGCTGTGGGTGATTTTCCTTTCAGCTTGGCTGTGGCTACCTTAGAGGTGCCCTCACTGACATGGACTTTTTCAGTCCTTTCCATTCTACTCTGTAGTCTTTTCTCCCTAGGTGTTAGTGTGGTTTTGTCCCCCTCTATTCTGGCAGCTTGGTTTAATGCCAATGTTCCAATCACTGATGTTGTTGGATACATCTGCAGGGTTGTGCTTTTCTGGGCTTGTCACCAACTTGTCATCATTTTCCTTGCCCCATAGTACAATATACAGTCCTGCTATTACTAGAATTTCTCCCCAGCAGACTTCCCAGATAATATTTCACATGAAGGATTAGATGTTCCAACACTGCAACAATTATGGTTGAAGTTGGATTGAACATTGCAGCAAAGACAGGTCCCTTCAGACGGATACAGTAAGTCTGTTCAAAGAAGGCAAATGCAAAGCATAATACTCCCTGCATATTATGGGCCAATATGATCAATGACGATGTTAAGAATTTCTGCACATTATTAAAACGAAGATGCGGTGCTCACAGAGTATATGATGCTGAGAAGCTGAATGTCCCACTTTAGCCTCCAAGCAGAGGCCTTTGGCTCAAAAATTAAAGCCACTAGAGTGCACTGTAGAGTTCCTTGCAGCATCGTGAGAGCTGTTAATGAAATTTCTGCTGGATATTTCTTAACAACTGGAGCCTGAAAGGTAAGCCATCCAGACCAAAATAAACAGCCGGCAAACAACATCGGTGCTCCAAGAAGCCATGTGTTATGAAGAACCCTATTGAGCCTAATGAGAACAGGGCCATTGTAGAAGGTCATAATCATTGCACCACCCACACATATAATGGTTCCTACAACTTTGGCTTGGCCATATTTACTCCTGATATCAACTTTCTCCAGTCTAAAAGCTGTGGCCATCCCAAACGTGACAACAGGAACCTGGTTTGACGTTGTAGAAGCAAATGTAGCGGAGGTGTAATCTAGGCTAGCAAAGTAGAAATTCTGAAATAGAGTGGTCTTACCCAGCCAGTGCAAGCACAAAGATCTGCCAGAAGATGGCACAGGTCTTTGCAGGGCGTTGGTTTCTTTCAAGAAAAAACAAAAGGAGAAATAACTACTATAGCAACAGCCAGGGTGTAAGCTACGAAAACAAAATGACTCATTCCTTCATCCAGAGCAATTCTGGTAATGATATTCATGCCGGCCAGGCAGACTTGAACTGCAATCTCAGCTAAGAATGTTGCAAATGCAAATTAATCAGCGAATGGTGAGAGCATTTCAAGGATGAGTTCGATTGGCTGTTTATGGAGGCTTCCACTGATGGAGGGTGAGCTGGCTAAGTGCACGTTGGCCCCATGCAAACCATTGGTCCCCACTGTAGTGTAATTATGAACTGTAGTTCTCTGCCTGTATTCACTTCCATCAATTACGTTGGATTTTAAACAACCACCACTACCTGTTTTCAATTTTCTTCTTGAGATGGCTAAGCACACGTGTTGATTTCCCCCACCGAGCGCTGTTTGAACTGGACGAGGGTGGCCAGTTAGCTAGCCACCGATTTTTTTAATCCCAACCATCTCATTGCTCATGCTATTTACGAGTTACATTCATGCAAATAGAGGAACGAGTTTAGTCACGTACCTGCAAGTCGTGTGTGGTTGCTGTGAAGTGCTGAGATCCTTCATTTGCTGCATGCATTTGTTTTTGTGATTGCATGTGGCTTGGCTGCTGATTTTTTGGTTGTTTTTTCTTGTGCAGGTGTCCTCTGGCCAGATCTAAGCTCCAGGCATTTGTTTCCACATTCAAATCTGCACGTTCAAGCTGCTGCTGCTGAATTTTCACAAGATCAGAACTTGTTTTCGCCATTGCTCCCAAACGGTAAACCGGATCGATCTGAAACTTGTTGAGCACGTTCCTATCATCATTATGCATCTCCCATAGCAAAATCGTGATCAATGGATGCACATATTTCGAGAAAATTAGAAAATGGCTAAATATTTCAGAGATCAATTTCTCAGAAACCGTGCATCGGAATTGGCTGAAATTGCTTGGGTAGGTTACCATCACTCATATGCATATCCCCGTGAAACAAGTTTTGAAACGGATGCACGGATATGGAGAAAATGCAAAAATGGCTAATGGTGATGGAGGCTAATTTCTTGGAAACCGTGCACCGGAATTGGCTGAAACTGCTCAGGCATGTTTCCATCCCCCTTGTGCAATTCCCCATAAAATGGTTTTTCAAATGGATGCATGGTTTTCAAGTTAGGGAAAAAACAAATTCTGTTCTAGGTATTTTTGCTTCAAGGCATTTTGCAAATTTTTGCATGGAAAGAAAAACTGAGCTTGGGCTGTGATGCAGGTATGGAGATGATGGAGGAGGAGTTTGAAGATAGCAGGAGGACTTCTGAACCCTTGAGGAAGCTACCATGTTCGGTAAACCACCTTTTTGAAATCCATTTCTAGCTTCCTACAATTTCTACAGGAACTTCCTGTAGAAGCACAATGAAGAAGCACAATGAGGTGGAGAAGATGATGGAAAAGGGTGAGGAATGGGAACATGGATGCTTGCCGGCATAACCAATGGATTCCAAGCTTTAGATCCCCTTCCAAAATCGAATCTGGCTCGCTTGAAGGTTCTACAGGATGTTTCCTATAGAAATATAGAACTTCCTCTAGAAGGCACAAAAACTCCTTTGTCTTTGTTTTGAGTGATCCTCTTGACCTGCAATGTCATTGCTGCAACCTGAAATTATTCAATGGAAATTAGATTTCTTTTTCTTTTTCTTTCTCTCTTTTTTTATTTTTTTGAAAAACAAATAGGGCGCCTCATGGAGGTTTTCACCCTAATTGCCTGCCCTAGGCGCCTCCAAGGGAGGTTTTCACCCAGAGATCTTATTCTCTTTTCTTTTTTTTCCAACCCATTGACCGCCTCATGGAGGTTTTCAATCAATGAGCCAATCTAAGGCGCCTCCGAGAAGGTTTTCACCTTAGATTTCTATTTTCCTCTTTTTTCATTTTTTTATTTTTTATTTTTTCTCTTTTTTTTATTTTTTTTTTCTACCCTACCCTACTTGAAAAAAAAAATCATTTTCAAGTATAAGAATACTTCCAATGGAGCCATGTGCACATCAAGATTAGAGAAAAAATGATGTGAAGGCTCGAAATGCATGCTTGGACAACTATCCGAACTTTAGAGACCAAATGATCTGACTTTGAAGGGATCAAACATAGCTGAGGAAGAGAGTACCGCTGCAACTTAGTGACCGTCTGAAACCATATCTCAATATAGCTTTGATATCCATGGTCTTTTTGCTGATCTGGATCATTCTTCATGTCACCTTCTATCATGACCTTCTCATCTTCTTCTTTTTGTTGATCTTTCTCTTGAGTACATGGAGGATTTGATGGTAACCATGAGGGAACTCTCTCGATCTCTGATTCTGATCTCTTCTCTTCATCAAGTGCAGCCCATGGTTCTTTGATCTCCCCTTTGGAATCTTCTTTTTCCTTTGGTCCTTCAATGTTGTCAATATAATCTCTGTTTTGCAACACTCTTCCTGAGCTTTGGTGAACATCATTGAGCTCAAGAGGAGTCATTTGCACATGTTGTGCCTCAGCTTTGCAATTGGGTTGAGCTACTCCATTGTATGGCTTTGGAACTGGTACGGGTAGTTGAGTGGAGGTGTGAAATTGAGATGGAGATGGATGGCATTGTGGTTGGGTAGGCATTTGGGGTTGCCTTGGTGGAGGAGGAGGCGATGGTTGTGGATGAGCAGGTGGTGGAGGAAAATAAGCGAGAGGAGTGTTGTATTGGGGCCTCCACCCCTGATGATGTGCATTCCACTGAGGCTGTGGCTAAGCATAAGAGTGAAACGAATGAGCAGTTGGTTGGGCATAATATGGATCTATGAAGGAACAAGGAGGAGGTGTGAACCAGGAAGGATGAGCAGGGGGACCCCAAGAAGGCATGAAAGTGGCTTGGTAGGGGTCATAACAGGTCTTAGATGTCCCTTGCAATTCCTGCTGGTAAGATCTAGGTCCATGTGGCCTCATTTGGTTCATATAATAGAGTGATTCAGTGGCTCCTTTGGCTCTCTGATATGCAGCTTTGATTCTGGGTAAGGAAGGGCACTGATTCGTAGGATGGCATTCTTCACAGATGGAACACGCTTCTAGGGAGTGCATTGGACATTCGTTCCTAGGATGCTTTCTAGTGCACGTGGGACAAAAGATGACCAAAGCCCTCTTGGCTTCCTCTTGCTTCTTTTGGATCCACAGGGTATCCAATTGCATGGCAAGAAACTGCCTCATATCACTCTTGAAATCTTCGATCTGATTTTCAAATTCGTCTTTGGACAAGGGACTGCTCCCAACATTTCTGCTTGTAGCCATTTGCTCCAGAGGAATGGTTTCTTCTTCTTCTTCCCTTGAGGTTCTTCAAATATGTCTTGCTGTCCACCTAAGGGTTCTTTAATCACAGCCATCGAAGAAGAGAGAATGTTGGTTGTGTGAAGCAGTGGGGGTGTTGTGCAATCATTTTTCTAACTTATCTCTACTCCTACAAGGCATGAAATGAAATCTTTTTGGTTGATTTTTGCATTTTTCTTCTTGTACCTGCAAGACTAAAATAGGTTGAACTACAACTAACTATCTTGCTAAAACGAAAATGCGGAATTGAAATGAAAGCATGAAAGGACTAATCTATTTTGCTCAAATGAAATTGCAGGAATGAAATGCTAGGCTACGCTTGCGGAATTGAAATGCTAATCTACGCTTGCAAAAACGAAATTTCGGAATTGAAATGCTAATCTATGAAAGCGGGAAATGCTAATCTACTTTTGCATAAACGAAATTGCATAATGGAAATGAAATAAACTACTTAGCAAAAGATTGTAGTGGAAAATAGAAGAAAAGCAGCAATCACCAATACTCTGACGCTTCCCTGGCAACGACGCCAAAAAGATGGTGGGCCCCAGTATTGTAGCAATAATGCTACAACTCCTGGAACTCCCTTCTTTAATTTTATCAACCCGGTAGTTCGTAACAAACTTGGAAGCGACGGTGCTGTATGCACAAGTACTAGCTCTTGTCGCAGCTGTCACTTGGTCAGCTGGCACAAGTCCGCTAGGGGCTTAACCCAACCTCTATGAGCTCTTAGAAGAATCTTTTTAACTGATGGATGAAAGCTAACTCAAAGGAAGCTAATCTACTTGCGAAAAGAAACTGAGAGCCAAAAAGAAACGCAAACACTAGCAAACCCTAATTCTACTAGCTAGTCCTACTGACGCAAAGGAGAGCATGCAAACTACTGAAAGAGATGCCATTACTTCTATGAAGGTAAAATACATGTGTCTAGACTACCTCTATCTGAAGAAAACATCTTTTTGTATTTTTGTTCAAGTTGTTGGAATTATCATGCATGTGCTTCTAACTGGCTTTTTATTGTGCAGAGATGGATCAAGGAGGAGAAATGCTTGGGAAACGTTGGGAAGGTTCAGAGAGGGTCTAAGGGGTCCCTAACACCCTTCCAGAGAGTTTCACAAAGTTTCGCTGCCAAGAAACCGCGTTTATGGGCTTCTACAGGAAGTCTGCAGGGGTTCTACAGGATGTTTAGGATTTCTACAGGATGTTCTGTAATTTTTCTACAGGATGCTTAAAAATTGGATTTTGGAGGATGGGTGAGTGAGGTAAGGTGCATGAATGGATAGGGAGGCAGAGTAGGGGCCTGAAATGACCCAAGGACTGATGGTTGGAGTGGTGAGAGGGTGTGGAAAGTTGGCTTGACTTAAGGAAGGCAAAGACAATGGAGGAGCAATAAGGTAGGGTTACGTGGGAAGAAAGACAGTTGTGAGATGAGGAACCTAACTAGGAGATGGAGCAGCTAGCCTGGATGAAGCTTGGGTGAATGAGAGAGAGATGGAGATGCCCTGCACGGTGTACACTTAACCGAATCACTTAAGTCCTGCACACAATCGAAATCTTAGCTAATCTAGTCTAACTATCAATGAAACAAATGAACAGCAGCTCTATTCATAAAGAGAACCATGTACGGCACTTAAGAAAGGAAGCATTCCAAAAGGCCTGAATGCATGATTAACTCCTACAAATGAAAACATTATACCAAAGATTGCATGGACAAGCAAACTAGTGTTTTTGTTAGGCAGCAAGGTCACCTTTGTCCCAACTCACGATCCCACTGAGGGAAAGGTAAGATCAGAGGTGCTTGAGCCATTTTTCCAAGGATCCTTTATGTTATTAACCTACCAAATCAATCTAAATATGAAAATCTACTTTAGTCATCAAAAGCAACCTAAATAGCAAAACAAGATTTAGATCTAAATCGTAGATTTTATTCTAAGAATGCAGCAAAGACACATGAAAGTAAACAAAGTTGGTACTGGGCACTTGAGATGAGCCCAACCCCAAGAGCTACAGCCTCCTAAGAGAGATTTAGAGCTGGTGCAAAGCTGGATTCATCTTTATTGATCAAGAAATGAAGAGTTACATCAAAACTGTCCACAAGAAGAACTTGAAAATGAGCTGAAAGCAAAGCTAATCTACTGCCTAAAAAATCGAACTACAAAATGACTACAACAAGACTATGAAATGACTAACTACCAGCTAACTACTAGCTAACCAAAATGAGGCCCTAAGCCTTCTTATTTATACAAATTGAGGACCCCAATAGTCCTCCTAAACTTTAGGCTCTCGGCTGCCCAAAACTTGTAGTTAACAACAGTTCTACTTGACTTGCTTCGCTGCCCTTGTGTTAATTGATTTGGTGGCCCTTGAACTCCGAGATGATGGTGGAGAATTTGAGGTAAGGGCCCATAAATGAAGGGGACACCTTCCTACAAATCCTCTCCCTTGTTCTCCCACGAATTTGGCTGCCAAGTGCTCATTAAAACCTTCAATTTTGTCTCCAAATTGACCAAAAAGGCTACACAAAGCACACATTAGACTTGTTGGCATAATGACTAACCCAATTCACTCTATTAGCATAAATATAATAAAAAAAATTCAATAAACTAATGAGAATGGTGGATTAAGTCGAATTAGGGGGTTGAATGAGCCCAAATAATTATCCATTTTTGGGGCTCATCAGGTCCAAGACAAGCGCAAGATGAGTGACGAGAAACTTGAAGAAAGTATGTGGTTTCAGGCGTTGCCAAAACATTACTGGGAAGGAATCTTCAAAGAAAAAAGCCCTACCATAGATAATCCACAAGAAGCCACGCCGCAAGCAGTCGAGATCCCTAAATCACCTCGGACACCGAAGACTAGGAAGGACCCTCAAGTTCCAGAACCAGTAATGTTATAGACATTTTTGTGCCTTACAGCATTGAGCATGAAATGTCCATAATCTAAGGGATCCAAAGTCCCTAAACATGTTGTTCCTACCCCTAGAGGAACAAGGCTAACAAACCACAGCAATTCACAAAATTTCTCCACCAGAAACTGCTCAAAAACAAGTCATTTCAGGATCAATTCAGTGGCTCCACTAGCTATCTGCGCTGAAATGCAAAGTCAACACTGGCTACCTGCACTGCAACGCAGGTAGAAGCACTACCAGGGTGCGCTGAGCGAGAGTTGACAAATGGCAAGTTCATTCAGCAAGGTGTCAAGACCCAGGAAGCTTCCAGAATCTTCCTCAATGACACTTGCCTTAGTGAATTCGACTATGATGAGTAAGAGGTTCCCAATCTCCAAGTGGAAGCAAGAACCTCCAAGTGGAATCAAGAACTGACAGAGGGAGAGGACACTAGTCAGATCTCAAGCTGACTCATCCTCTCTCCAAACATCTATATATGGATCTCTCCTCCATGAGATATAGAGGCTGGAATTTTGTTATTGAAAAGAATTGTTGTTGGTTTGAGACTGGAATTATTGAGTGCTTAATGCTTTGAGGGAAGGTGAAGATAGGAATTTCATTTGCTGGGAAGGAGATGCTGGATTGGAGCCCTCTGGGTTGTATCTCTTCCTGAACCTTGTTATTCATCAATAAAGCTATCTTGGTTTCTCCTATATGCTGATGTGTCTTTGATGTATGATTGCATTAGTGTATTTAGTTTATTTCTAATCCCGAACTAGTTATGAATATGAATCTATGTCTTTGTGTAGTGTTCTCTTCTTGTGATCTTGCAGAAACCTCTTGAAGTTGGGCGAGCGAGAAGGCAAGTAGCTGGGAACTCCCAAAGAGAAGAGGAACCGGATCGAGGGACAAACGGAAGACACCGGTTAGTCCATCCATCTCTCTTCATTCTTAATTCATAAAGGAAGAATACTAGAATAGTTGTCTCTGTTTGTTGCTAAGGCACTGTCACACCTTAGGTGGATAGGATCGTCCTGCATAGGCATTTTTCCCCACAACAAATTGGCGACTCCGCTGGGGAACATTTGTTTAGTCATTTTATTTGTGTTTCCATCATTGTTTGTTTCATAGACTCAACAGCAACAATCGAACTGCATCTGCTATTCTCAGATGCAAAGTAGACAGCTGCTGCTTTGATCCAATCACTGGATTTGTCTATGATCTGAACAATGGACTCACAAATGATTTGATGATCCTTTGTGATAGATCTTAGCCCTTCCTCAAAGCATCCCTTTGATTGCACCTTGCTTGTTGCTTTGATTTGGCCTGAAACTGTAGATTAAATAGCAAACTGTGACCCAGAACCCAGTGAGAAACTCTCGTTTCTCCTTCAGCGCAGACCCTGTGAAGAGGTTCTACATTTCAACGCAGGTCCCGTGAAGGCTACCTGCGCTGAATGTCAAAACCCCTGTGTTAAGGGTGCGCTGATCCAGTTAGACCTTGTGCAGCTGGGGTTCTCTGCTCTGTTTTGCCTTGTTTTGATCTCTGATTTTTGCAGCCTGCAACCAGCATAGGTACCTGTCTGATAACTCCTTTTATCTGCTTAAATTCCGCCTCCTTTTGTACAAAAATACTGTGAGTGTTTTTATGTGTTTGTGGCGTCATTTACAGTTTTCCTTTGCAAGAGTGAAATAGTCATCCTGTAGCCCTTGATTCAGATCTATCGATTGTGATCTTAGGAGAGAGTTCATTGGCTGTTTACAGTTGATTATACATTTACTTTTGCTTTTGGTTTGAGTTTGTCTCTTTTAAGTGTCGAAACAAGTATTCATTTCGTAAATCGTTAAGTGTTGTAATCTCTTCTACCCTCTCTGATTTCGAAAAGTGAACTTGTTTGTATTCGTCATTTAAAAGCAAGTTCAAAGTTGTGCAAAAAGCTTTCTTTGTAGGCATCAATACTAAGAAAGCGGAAAACAAACACCTGCATTGTGCATTTGCATCTTGATAGTTTGCATGCTTGATTTAGGGAAAGTGCATTAGAGTGTGCTGATTGCTCTTTGAGAAAAGATGTTGTCTTTCTTTTCCCTTTGTAGCTAGGATTTTCATAAGTTGAAAAGATATAAAGCTTGCTTATCATCTTTAGACTGCATTTAGGAATTGTATCATACATCTCGTGGTGAACCTCAAAAGGCAAACTTCTAAAAAGATCAACCTAAAATAAATTGAATGAACTTAACAACGCTTTGCAACATAACGCACAACATAGAGGTCTAGGCTAGAGACGTGTTCCGGCATCATAAAGCCTGGTGACTGTCAATCTCGTTGATGGTGGGTGATTCCTCCTGAGGGACGATAGCACCAGTACGGATTGTGCTCCCACGTACCGTCGCGTATATATTGGGAGACCCCTATAGGCATAAAACCTTTATCCTTAGGAAGCCGTGTCGGCCGCCCTACTGATCGCAATGCACTGAACACAGCATTCAGGAAGATCGACCGCCCGTACCTTAAAAATTATTCTGTGGTTTTACGAAAAGTTTGGCACACCCTCTACCTAGAACTCCAGAGCATTTCCTTTTGGCCTTTTTCAGACTCTATAACGGAAAAATTCCATCCGAGCATTTGTCACTTCGGGCTCGTTAAAACATCGAAGGAGACTAGAGTCATCTTTAGCTTTTTCTCGACTCTTTAAAAGTGAAAAAGCAAGTTGTGTCTAAAGCGTCGTTAAAATTTATTTTAAACGGAACAATCACCTCTATTCCCGCGTTGATCCTTAGGTTGAAAAAATGGAGCACACCAACCAAGGAATTCCCCTTGGTGGAAATCCTAGTCCCTTCTCCTCTTGGGGAGATGTTGGTGCACCCCATATGGCCACATTGTCGCTTCCAGGACTGACAATTGGCTTGCCAGTCTGGCTCTTCTCAACCAATGTCGTTCAGAACACCACTATTCCTGAACAGTCGAATCAACAGTTAGACCAGACCAGAGTTGCCCACCAGCCTTCTACTTCATCTAATTCTTCCTCTCCTCCTTCCTCTGCGCTTGAAGGAACTGGTAAAACAAAAAACCAAGTTCCTAAGGAGAAGAAGGAAAAGAAGAAGAAAGAGAAGAAGAAGAAGGAGCCAAAAGTGACTGGGGGCAAACAAGTGGCGTCTGACAAAATACCACACACAGCACTGACTAGGCCTAAATCGCCATGTGTCATATGCAAGGGAGACCACTTCCACAGAGATTGTCCCTGCATCCCTTGGATACTAAGGGACTGGTCTCCCCGTTTGCACAATTCGGTGGCATCAACCTCTGATAGCCATGTTGACAGCTCACCGTCAACTAGTGAAAGTGAAGTCACAGGACAAAGAGGGAAAACTAAATTTCCCTGCAAACTGTGTGAAGGCGACCATGCCATCCACCGTTGTCCCTTCTTAGACGAGGCTAAAAGAGTTTTGGAAGATCGCCCAGTTTTACCAGTGCAACTTCCTCCTGGATATCAAAAACTCCTGCTAAGTCCTTCACCAGTTGAGAACCCGGCTGGCCCGCTTAGGTGGTTAGCCGAAGCAACTATCATTGAAGATGAACTGTCTGAATCCATACCTCACGAAAGTCAAAAGGTTGAGGCGGCAGTTGACCCGGTTTTGCCTTCAGAGGCTCTATCTTTGAATGATACCATCACAGAGGAGAATAAAGACGACACCATCCAAATTCTCTTCATTAACACAGACTCCGACGAACAAGGGGGCAATTTGCCCATTCCTTTGTCGCAGGAAGGAACTTCGTTAGAGTCATACCCGGCCGTCTATTCGGTCCCACCACCAAGCAACCTAGTTGTCTTGTTCGACTGGAACCAACTAGGCAGACCCCGTTTGCCAGCAAGCATACCATTCAGAATTATCGTTCAAATATACAGAATGGTAATGGCTGGCACTATCATTGATGAGGGGGCATCTGTGAGTATCCTTTCCTCTATTGCTTGGAAAGCGCTTGGTTCACCAGCGCTTTTTCCTGAAATGAGAAATCTGACAGGCTTTGATAAAGGAACCAGTCGACCTTTAGGGATCCTCCCCAATGTACCTATTACATTGAAAGGGAAGACCGTTCAAATGAACGTGATGGTCATTCAAGGACCCTTGGATTATAACCTACTCCTTGGACGCGACTATATATATTGCATGGGAGCCATCGTCTCCTCACTCTTTAGAGTAATGTGTTTTCCGCACGAAGGAAGAGTGGTCAATCTCGTGGACCAGCTTTCATTTCCCGGATCACGCATCGCAAATATTCATATACCATCCCTAAATGGTCTCTTCACGCAAGAAATGTCTCAACCCACAGTCCGTCCTCCTGATGAGCGCAAGTAATCCGGGAGGATATGACTGGAACCCACGGGGCATGCGTCCTGGTCTGGTTCGGCAGGAAAACTTTGGGTATAAGGTAGGTTTCCGCGGGAGAATATGACTAGTCTATACCCCGCCCTTGCTGGAGAGGGGTTATTCTAGAATAAGATTCTTTTGTCAAAATTATGTGAGTTGACAGACAGAGTCTCTCACCTTTGTCTTTTTCGGTAGACATTGCCGAAGAAGTGTTTTGTTTGAAAGATTAACGAGACAATCTTTGGGTAACCTGAAAGAGGTAGGCCTCTCCCAGTTAAACAAATGTTTTTCCTGCAAATTGAGGGGTAACCTTGAAACTTTACTTTATACCTGGGGGCATGCAACCCTTTCGGAGTGCAAGCAAGGGGCGGCTATTTATTTTTTAAATTTTTAGGTCCTTCCCTTTAAACCTGTAGGTCTAACCCTTTAAACTCGTAGGATTAGTCGTTTTGGAACTTGCATAACGAAAGGATCAGGAGCATAGCTTTGTGAGGCGCAAGCTCCTTAAAAAATGGAATCTTACATGAGACATTCTTATCATATGACTGGGTTTTTGAGCAGTTTTAGCACACAGTTCATGCTCGTTAAAAAATAAACGCAAGATCCGAGCAGTTTTAGCACATAGTTCATGCTCGTTAAAAAATAAACATAAGGCCGAGCAAATGTTTCCACCCGCGTTTAAGCTCGTTAAAAAAGGAACTATTCCGGTAAATAACCGCTGTGAATGTAATATCACCAGCCATTAAAGCCTTGGTCGTGTTTGCACCGTCACCTCCACTTTTCCATTGGCCGATCGTTCACCTCCATATGATTGTTTACCCATTTTGAGGAACAGCTGCGAAGAGTGATTTCACTAGCCATCCTTGTGACACTGCCGTGATTGGAAAATTCCAACCCGTACCTGGAATCAGCTGCTAACCCGTTTTATCACTCGTTCCTCAAAAGACGAGTCTTCTTTAAGCTCTTTTCATCTGACTCGTAAAATATGAAAAGATTGCCGAGTTTTGGCCTTCCAGCTCGTTAAAGCAACCGGAAGAGCTATCCCTCCTCTAAATTTTAATCTTTTTGGACCTGAGGGATTATTGCACAAAAAGATCGAGCGCTTGTTTTGTTCGGCTCGTTAAAACTATCGAAAACTCATCCCTTCTGTATTGTTTTATACTTTTTCGGACTTAAGGGATTAGATGACGAAAAAGGACTTCCGGAGTTGACTTTACGTACCTTTTCAGACTCTCTAAAAATGAAAACGACCGAGTTATCTTTGTCGTTAGACTCGTTAAAATCATTAAATAGCGACAAACTTGTCTTTAGATGAGAACGAGTTTCACTATCGCTAGGCTCGTTAAAACATAGCGATGGGCTTGCCCAAAGGGTAAGTTATAGAACAAGCATATGTTATCCTCCTCAAGCTTGACAAAAATAAAGAGGTACTGGTCAACAATGACTGGGGAAAATTGGGAGAAACTCAAGAAAACTTTGATGGTAGCAAGTCGCTCTTGAACATGACACTTTTCCTCCATACCACAATCGGGTTGGGTTATTTCATTCACCGGTCACATCACCATGGTCTCGCCATACCATCCATATTTGGGGTAATGCTACCGATCCATCGCATTAGTGTCGCCATATGTTCAAGAGAAGTCGTTCAGAAAAGTCAACCGTGTCCCATCCACTGCCGTACATTATCCTTCATCCTTTCATGACCGCCACCCTGAATCATATGTCACAGATCGTTTTCGCCTCCTTCAAAATCATTAGCTCCGTTCCGTGTCATTGATGTGGGATTCATTAAGGCCCTCCTTTGACGGATCGCTTCTTGTTGACATCAGCTCATTATCCAAGAAGTTGATCTAGGAACAACCCCTTCAGTACTTTGAAGCTTGCATGCCTCAATGGCAAGTTTCTCACTTCCGGCGACAGGTATACATCAATGACCTTCGACCGAAAGATTTTGCGTGGTGTTTGACGCCAAGTCCTTTATTCACACCACGTGAATTGTACTGCAGTACCTTGAGGGTCATTATCATTATCGGTGATTCCTCTCGCGCTTGTTAATGGTTTACCTCATTGACCAGTAATCAAGTGATGTCTTTCCATGTTCGACTTCAGAACATTTCTCACATGGATCGACTTGTACTTAGAGTGAAGATCGAACGAGTTTGAAGACCCCGGATCTAGTTTCATCCATCCAGGCTGCGATATATATTCAAAAAAGATAAAGACATTGACATGTACATCATTGCAGCAGATAATCATCCTACCCAAAGGATGATAATTTCATCAAAATTATCAGTCTACCATCAGACGATTATCTGTTCTATGTACAGAAAAATGAATTTATAAAGCTGAGCATGGGAATGCCCGCCTCAGCTAGATCATGAAAGCAGTATGAAAAATAATGTATTGTATTGTATCTTATTACAGGTCTCCTCCCACCATTGGATGAACTTCGGATCCTCCTGGTAAAGCATTTCACCCGATAAACGGCCTCATACTTTAGGGGGCAACTGTTATAGACATTTTTGTGCCTTACAGCATTGAGCATGAAATGTCCATAATATAAGGGATCCAAAGTCCCTAAACATGTTGTTCCTACCCCTAGAGGAACAAGGCTAACAAACCACAGCAATTCACAAAAGTTCTCCACCAGAAACTGCTCAAAAACAAGTCAATTCAGGATCAATTCAGTGGCTCCACTAGCTGTCTGCGCTGAAATGCAAAGTCAACACTGGCTACCTGCACTGCAACGCAGGTAGAAGCACTACCAGGGTGCGCTGAGCGAGAGTCGACAAATGGCAAGTTCATTCAGCAAGGTGTCAAGACCCAGGAAGCTTCCAGAATCTTCCTCAATGACACTTGCCTCAGTGAATTCGACTATGATGAGTAAGAGGTTCCCAATCTCCAAGTGGAAGCAAGAACCTCCAAGTGGAATCAAGAACTGACAGAGGGAGAGGACACTAGTCAGATCTCAAGCTGACTCATCCTCTCTCCAGACATCTATATATGGATCTCTCCTCCATAAGATCTAGAGGCTGGAATTTTGTTATTGCAAAGAATTGTTGTTGGTTTGACACTGGAATTATTAGGTGCTTAATGCTTTGAGGGAAGGTGAAGATAGGAATTTCATTTGCTGGGAAGGAGATGCTAGATTGGAGCCCTCTGGGTTGTATCTCTTCCTGAACCTTGTTATTCATCAATAAAGCTATCTTGGTTTCTCCTATACGCTGATGTGTCTTTGATGTATGATTGCATTAGTGTATTTAGTTTATTTCTAATCCTGAACTAGCTATGAATATGAATCTATGTCTTTGTGTAGTGTTCTCTTCTTGTGATCTTGCAGAAACCTCTTGAAGCTGGGCGAGCGAGAAGGCAAGTAGCTGGGAACTCCCAAAGAGAAGAGGAACCAGATCGAGGGACAAACGGAAGACACCAGTTAATCCATCCATCTCTCTTCATTCTTAATTCATAAAGGAAGAATACTAGAATAGCTGTCTCTGTTTGTTGCTAAGGCACTGTCACACCTTAGGTGGATAGGATCATCCTGCATAGGCATTTTTCCCCACAACAAGTAAGAAGGTCGACGTGACACCTGCACTTTAGCAAGTTCACAATGGAGGAAAAGGGTAAAACTGTCACAATTGAAAGCAACGAGGAAGCCGAAGATTCTCCCACATATGTTGAAGAAGTAAACCCTGAGGAGGATCCCATCCAACTAGTGCGTCGACCCACGTATGTGTCTCCAAGCAAGGGGAAGGTGAAGGTACCTACAAACCTGGATGAAGTCGACACTATACTCGTTACCCCAGCTCTTCCAAAATCAGTCCTAGTGGAAAACTCAGTGGTTGGCCAAATTGCAACAATGAAATTCGAAGACTGGGACCTCGCAGATACAGTAAAATCTCCCCACCTAGCGACTAACACACTGATGGAGCAGAGTGTCGAAGAGACGGTGACAATGCTACAACCAAAGGAGTGGCTTTGGAAGGTGGACAAAGCCGGATTGCTCTGTCTTTTGTCTATTCCTCACTTTCTCCGGCCCCACATCACAATGTTGGTCATAAAGCAGTTGCTCTGATTGGTTCATGAGGAAATATTATGGGTCGGAAAACCCATCTGTATGTTAGATGTACTGGTTCATTGGGTTTCGCACCTTCCCTACGATGGAAGAGACCCCCAGGAAATTGCTGATAAAAGTGGCAATGTCACAATGATAGAGAACCTGAAAAAGAAGTATAAGCTAACAAAGGGGCAGTGAAGGTACGTCATTGACAGCATTTTAGATAACGCGGTCCATGTTGCCACTCAGTTGCTGGCTAGGAAAGTAATGAGGAAATTCCATGGCACTAAGATTCTGGCAGTAGTCATTGCACTCGCTAAGGAATTTGCAGCTAGAGTCCGATTCAATTGGTCACAATTCCTTTGTGAAGAGTTTTTGACCAACTACTAGGAGGTTCAGGAGGAGGGCAAGACCTTCCATTATGTGTGGCTACTCCTATCCATTATGCTAGTCGCTACTGACTTACCTGAAGAGAGCCATTTTCCTGTCTTGGACCTGAAGTGGCCGGAAGCCGCTAGATATGCTACCCTCTAGGAAACAAGGGACACGAGACAAATTCGAAACATCAAAATCTTTTGGATACCGATGGATGCAAATGTACGGCAATGGATTAATGTGCTACCTCGCCTATCCAACGGGATCTATGAAAGAATTAAGCACATTGCTGAGTTTAAAGCAGACATGCATCTTATTTACATGAGGGCACGTAAGGACCCGGCATGGGCATGGACCTCACTCCACTTTATTGCCATTGATGACATTGTCGACGGGGTTGTGGATACTTGGCCACTGGCATGGTGCAAACCAGAGGCAGTAGAGCTCAATGAGGCTGATATCTGGTGGAAAAAGGAGGATGCTAAGAATGCCACACAACAAAAGCAAAATGAACAACTCGCTGCAGAAGTTCACGCAGCTCGAGAGGCGGCACTGGTAGCAGAAGGAAAGACACCACCAGGAGGGGCTACGTCGACAATGGCCAAAAGCAGTCAAAAGCTGCTCCCTGAGACGGCCGCAGACAAGCCACCAGTAACTGGTACAGATTCGCCTTTGAAGCAGCCAGCACAACAAGAATGGCTGAAGCCACAAAAGAAGGCAAAGGCATCCAAAATGAATAGCGGAGTGACCACCTTAACTGAGGGGGACCTAAATGATATAGAAAACGTTGTTTAGGATGCCGCTCGGGATGCAGTGGACAAGGCCATGTTAGAGCAACAGATTGTGTTGGGGGAACTCTGTACATAGCTACAGGAACTTGGAACAAGAGTCGCGCCAATAGGCACCAACACTACTCAGGGGGTTCCTGGTATGACAGTTGCTGAACCGTTGTTGAAGGCCAAAATGGGTCATTCAATTACGATTCCAGCAGGAGCTTTGATCACTGCAAATGTGGAGGACCACACTGTGCTAGGACGACTTAAAGGGCTGGGACTAAACGTGGCTGCTCTACTACGTGAAATTTTGCAACAACTCCAGGACAGCGCCACAATGGAGCTCCGCACTAGGGTCGGCTGCATCAAACAAGTACTCCAGGAACAAAAAATGAATATCGAACAACTACACCTTCAATGGGACGAAGTGGTTACACAAAAGCAACAGGTGGAGAAGGTAGTAGCCAAAGCCTGCTCGAGTGCCCATGAGCTAGAGATTGTGGCAGAATTTCCTATTGAGACACAAATCCAGAAATTGGCTACTGGGTTCCGAAATGCAAAGGAGGAGGTCGCGCGGATCCAGCTCGAGCTCATCTTGCAGATCGCGAACTTAAAACTAAAGGTTCCACCATCGACGCCACCAGAGATCCTCTAGCAATGCAGGAACATTATTACTATTGGGCCCAAGATGCTCAAATGTTAAATGGAGGAATGTACCAAGTTGCTAACTCAGTCAATTGTTATGCTCACCTCCCTTCAGGAGGATCCAACACTTCGCCGATTGGAAACTGAGGCCAGGGAGCTCCAGAAAGCTTATGATCAGATCAGAGGAACCGTGTAGACCATTGCAATTATGCAGCGCTTGGCCAAGATACGGGAGGCTCAGGACCTGAAAATCCAAGCCGATGCTGCCCGAAAAAAGGAAGTAGTGATTAAAGCCCGTCTCCAGCCATGGTTGGATGAGGCATTATTGGTTTCAACCACTATAGAGTGTAAGGTAACCCACATGCAGGCCAAGTATGCCACTATTAAGACAGTAGAGACAGAGACTGAGGTGTCGGCGATAGACGTGGAAAGGATGCAGCGAATGACGGAAGAGTTCACTGCCAGCACCAGCGACGCACAATGGCTGCTAACCAATATTCGCGCAAAGTTGGCCGAACCAGCTGAGTGACTCAGGACGAGTCACAATAATTGTGTTGGGGGACTGTTAGGTAGCGGAAGCCCCGTGCAATGGTCATGGGGCATGAAGCCCACAATTTTGGGTAAAGCAAGGATAAAGATTCCACGAGAGCACAGAGCGTGATTTGTAATAAGGTAAAGTCAAAAGATAGTCCACCCAAAAACAATGTAAATAAATGTAAGTGGAGTCAGCCCACCCATGGATTGCGGTCCATGAAAAGGTATAAATAGAGCGGGGCTCTATGGGTAGAGGAAGCTAAGTTTTGTTGTATGATATTGAATTTGGAATGTAATGGTTTTTTGAGGAGAACAATCTGTAAGCATCTATAAGTCCGAGTCAAGGATTTGGGGAGTGGATAGAGGCTCTACAGCTGTGTGCACAGAGGCTTGGAAGTGTCTGCAGCTGTGTGTGCGGACCCTTGCAGCTAAGTGCGCAAGACAAACCTGGATGTATTGGTGAAGAAAGTAAATAAAGATAAGTTGCTTTGGTAATTTTGTGTTAAATCTAAAGCATCGTGGATCTAGCTTTTTGTATGGTGAATATCACTGTTTGATCTATGCACATATGCTTACATTTTGAATACATGTGAATCTAAGTTTAATATAAGTGCACGAACTAGATAAATCTGATAAATGTTTGCTTAAAGACCCTTCTAATAAATACTTCATCAAATAGATTAGATCTATAAACAACGTGCTAATAACTAGTAAAGATTATTATGGGTTCAAACTTGTGCGAAACAGGGCAGCGCGACGTTGCGGACTGGTGCATGAAACCTCTAGACCACATCTAGACATCGAAAGGGTGCGGAAACCTAGTTCTACCACCCTCCCCTACTACCTCGGGTGAGACCTTAGTCCGCGCTCCGCGGACTGTTGCTGAAAGGGCCGGTAGCTACAGGATTTTTTTGGCTAAATAATTCTTCCAAACCTAGGTCAGGCCCATATAAGCCAACAGGGTATCAGGCCGCAAGGAACGGAAGGTGCATGAAGCCACTTGCGTGCAAACAAAGGACTAGTCGAACCTATTAGACATCTCAAGGGTGAGGAAACCTGGTTCTAGCACCCTCCCATACTACTTCGGGTGAGACCTTAGTCCGCGCTTCATGAATTGTTGCCGAAAGGGCCAATAGTACAAGGATTTGTTTGGCTAATTAACTCTGAACCTGGGTCAGGCCCGAACAAGCCAACAGTTGGTGCACTAGTTTGCATCCTTCCTTAATGTAGATGTGGTGAGTACACATCAAAGGATGCACTCCCTTCATTTGCTTATAGCTCCAAGAAAAGGAATCTAAGTGTTCTCTCTGCATGTTACACAACTTCTCTTCTTGGTTGGATGAGAGACAAGGACTGATATTCAAAATTTTAGATGGACCAGTTTCTACCTTTTTAACATGTGTAGGACTTGGGTCCACTCGGCATAACTCAGTTCAAGGATTACACTCAGATTCCTTCACAAGCTCATCAAGGGGTATGGTGCTGGGGGGTTGTTTATGGAGGATTTGGTCAGTGAGGTCATCTTCATTAGGCTGACCTCCTCCTATGACATCATCTAAGGTATAGATTGGATGGGATGTAGTATGATACACTTCATCTTCCTCCTCCTCTTCCAACCACAGGGCAAGTCATGCTCAAGCGATGGTTGAGCAAGAGGGTACAATACCAATTGTTTGGACAAATCCCCATTCTTAATGGTCATGTTCCCAATTCTAAAACTTATGTAAGCATCAACAATGGCTAGCCATGTTCTTCCAAGGATGAGATGGTATCCATTGAATTTGGTCTTGGGATGGATAACTAGGAAGTCAATGGGATACTCCCAAGAATCAATAGAGACCATTACATCCTCAACAATCCCCTTAGGAGCCACTGCAACCCCAAGATCAATCAAGGTGTGAGGGACAATGATGCCATCAATGTGTAAATCTACCATGGGACTTCAAGGATCTCGATTCTTTGGGAAAATCACTCTCCCTAGCATCAAATCAAACAATTGACTAATAACATTGATTACAGGGATGTCTTTCTTTCTCCTCCCAGGATGTTTAAAGAATTTCTCTTTTATAAGCTTATTGTATATGGAAACATCCTTGATAGCTTGGAGGAGTGGGATTTTCACACACAAGTTTTTCAATTCTCCTAGAAGTTCAACCTCTTCTTGGGTGTGTTGGTTAGGATGCATCAATATTTCAGGAAAAGGAGGTGGATTGCTTGATGAAAACTCTCTTCCTTTTCCTCTTCAATCTCCTCAGGTGGAGATGGAGGTTGGTTATCTGGTATCACTCTTCCATACCTTAGGTTAATTTCTTGAATCTCCATAGCATAGGAAGGGTAAGATGTCTCTCCACTATAGACCTATTGTGCCTTCTTATTGTTCAGGTTCAGATTTGTTTGAGGATGCATCTTAGGTTGCTTGGGTGGAGAAGGATGAATGAGTTGTGGTTGAGATGGAGGTGGAGGTAGTAAAGTAGGAGGTTGGTTGAATTGAGGCCTCCAACCTTGTGATGGGGTATTCCACTGAGGATTTGGAGAATCATATGGCTAAAATGGTTGATTGGTAGGTTGGGGGAGGATACTAAGGTGCACAAGACCAAGGAGAAGGTGTGGACCATGAAGGGTGAGTAGGAGAACCTCAAGGGGGTGGGGATGCATTATGATTGGGATGCTAATAGGAATAGGATGCACCCTGCATGCCCTGTTGGTATGGCCTAGGTCCTTGCGACCTCTTTTGGTTGATATAACAGAGTTGTTCAGCCCACCTTCAAACTCTTGGTCTACAACATTCAATCCAGATAGAGAATGACACTTTTCTATGGAATGGTTCTCCTCACAGACCGATCAGACCTCTATAACATTAATTGGACATCCATTTTTGGGGTGCCTCCTAATGCATTTAGGGCAAAAGATAGCTAAGGTTCTCTCTGCTTACTCTTGTTTCCTCATAATATGGATGGTGTCCATTTTCAAAGTAAAGGTGTGCAACATTTCACTTTTAAAGTCCTCCAACATGTTTCCAATTTCATTTTTTATATGTGTGTTGGAGGAAGAGGAACTAGACAAAGCTTGGCTAGCCCTACCCTTCTTTCTAGAAACCCTAGACTGGTTTTTGAATATTGTCTTGATATAATTATATGGTAGCTAATAAATTTCCCCTTCAGACAACATGTTCAGGGTTTCTAGTATGTCTTCCCTAATTCCTCTAAGAAGAACTAACTTGAGTGATTCAGGATTAAGGGTGCATCTGGCACTTTTGTAACTGAGGCTAAACCTTTCCTCATAATATTCCAAGGATTCATCAAGTCCTAGGGTCATTCTAAAGATTTCCTCTTTGGTGTCTTTGGACCTACAATAGTCCCTATAATTGTTGTTAAAGGATTTCTACATTTGAGCCCAAGTGGTGATGTTATCCCCACGTAGACCCATGAAATAGCGCAAGGTTGCATTCTTAAGGGTGGATGGGAAAAACTTCAGCTTCTGGTCATAAGTTCTACAAATGAAAAAAAACTCAAATAAGAAGGCATCAATTTATTCTGAGGTTAAGCGATGGAAGTGAGAAAGGCAAGAGGGGCTTATCTTCATCCTAGTATCTCCATTAGTCTCCCTAATGGTAATATCACCCTAATTTCTATTTTCAGCCTCATTTTTGTTTTTAGCCATGGTGTAAGTGTGTGGAATGGTCTCCCCGGCAACGACACCAAAACGTGATGAGCCCTAGTATTGCAACAAGAATGCTGAAACTCCGAAGACTACCAGATTTACTTTATCAACCTGGGGTTTCGTACAAACTTGGAGGTGACAGTGCTATATACACAACAGATGCATCGTTCTACTCATGTCACTTCTCAACTGGCGCACTTGACCATTAGGGTTCTAGACCATTCTTCTATTCAACTAAAAGGATTCTAACTACTAAAAGAATAATGTAAACGCTAGTTCTAGTGTAGTGTTGACGGTGTTGGACTTGCCAACATGTCAGGGGATCTCCCCGGTAAGAAGTCCCAACTAGACCTCAGACTGTTTGGTATAGGAGTCCAAGAAGTGGGTCGTAAGAGGCAAGTAAGATGTCCCTGTTGGTATCAAGGGTGTGACATATGCAACAAGCCAAGGAAGGTGTATGAATGGTTCTAACACATGGAGGGTGAGGTGAGTACACTCCTTGGAAACCTGTGAAATCATGGAGTTAAGAAGGGAACACACGAGGAAAGATGCATCACAAAATGGAAGGCAAGTAAGCTAGAAAATCAAAGTGATGGTTAAACCAGCATTACATTTCAGTAATATTCATACATACATACATAGGAAAGACATACATACATGCATAAGAAAATAGATACATATATCATTTAGAGTAAACAAGATAGTTGAAATAGAATATGACATATGCATGAAACATGTTGTCTATGTTATATTAAGAAGTGAAAGTTCCAGTCATACAATACAACCATGACCAACCACTAGTTCTGACAGTGGAACGTTACAGTCACTATCGCCTGCTCCTCTAAAGAGATATATTAGCTCTGCACAGTGGAGAAGCCAAGGCTCATTACAATACTCTCCAAGCTTTCTCTAAGATACTCCTATCAGAAGCTTGATTAACCAAAAGCCTCTACAATGAGTTATGAGGTACTATAAATAGCAAAGGGTGAGGTGACCCTTGACATTCCCCTTTGTGACTGCTCATCTACCCTCGTGACTCTTCAACTACTCTATGATTGTTACATTCAACTATTGACATTTGAACTTCCACTTGAGAAGACGTTACATACAATCTGCACATGTACCCATGTGAGACAAAATGGCTTGAGAAATCCATGCCAGACATCACTAACACTTAAACCATTGTAGTGAGACTAACTCTTAGACATCCTCATGATGGTCGACGGTGGCGAACTGATGCCAAGCTTGGTCATCCGTGATGTTGTTCGTGTGCTTAATAGAGATATCTTGCTAAAAGCGAACTCTTGCCTCCATTGCATCTGAGTACACTGATATGGATCCTTTATCCAACTCGTCTGATAATATTCGCATTATTATCTTGAGTGAAACCATGTTATGAAACTAGCTCACAAAAAGATAGAAAAAATAGATCAACGCCTTATACTTCAACCTCTTCGAGGGGGAAACCTCCTTTACATTACACAAATGAATAATTCTTGGATGATTCAAATGACAAAACCTCCTTTCTATATATAGGAGTCTAAGGGGTCACAATATAACCAAGCCGACCTAACAATAATAATATAAAGGCACAAAAATAACAATAGAGGGATTCTATGGGGCACAGTAATAACAATATGGGGACAAGAGGAGCACAACAATATTAATAAGGGATACAAATACAAAAGTAATGGGGGAATCACTAGTATATAGGGACCCAACATGGCCCTCTCCTTTAAAAAAGTGTTCTCCTCAATGCTTGAGTAGTTTTGGATGCTTCTGTATAAAATTCTCATCCTCCCATGTCGAATCTTCAATGGATAAGTTCTTCCACTTGATGAGATACTCTGAGGAGGATGCAAAAAGGCCAACTTCCTCAGATCATATCTCCACAAATATAGCACGAAAAGCTCTAAATTTTAGACCCGAGGTTCAGAACGATTTCGGCCCAAATGGGTTTTTTTTTTGCATCTGAAACGTCGCACAAAAAAAGTTATAACGCAAATGCCACAATGACTTGTTTGGAGCAGCGAAACCCTAGAATCAAAAGATCTGATACCAAATGTTATGAAACCAGCTCACAAAACGATAGAAAAGATAGATCAATGCCTTAGAATTCAGCCTCTTCGAGGGGGCAACCTCCTTTACATTACACAAATGAATAATTCTTCGATGATTCAAATAACACAACCTCCTTTCTATATAGGAGTCTAAGTGGTCATAATATATCCAAGCTGACCTAACAATAATAATATAAAGGGTCAAAAATAACAATAGAGGGATTCTATGGGGCACAGTAATAACAATATGAGGACAATAGGGGCACAACAATATTAATAAGGGATACAACTACAATAGTAATGGGGGAATCCCTAGTATTATAGGGACCCAACAAACCAAACTAGCAACATACTGATGCATACTCTCTGTGCTGATCTCCAAGCATGTGCTGGTGTCTGTGTGCATCAACTTGTCAGAATCAGGGAAAATTTTAAGAACCCCCCCTAAATTTATAAATATAATAAATGGGCGAATCCCCATGGTATATAGGAAAAATGGAAGACGATTTTATCAATAATATAATATGTATATATAATTTTTTGGCGAATCTCTCACCAGGCATGGTGAATATTTTACTCAATTATAAAATCTTGTAAGATCTTGGCGAGTCTTTCACTAAATAATAAAACTTTGTAAAGTCCTAGTGAATCTTAGCATAGGCTACATGCTAGTTTAATTCCCCCATTTAAATAGGCTACATTCCAGGTGAATACCATGGGTCAATACCATGTGCCATTTTGGTGAATACCATGGGTCAATACCATGTGCCATTTTTATTTTTATTAATTATAATATTAGGGTTAATAATGGTTTTTTGCTTGGTATTAATAACAATCTAGTCCATGGTATTTGTCCCATAGTATTTTGGCCATAGGTTTCACCTAAATATAACCCAGTTTTTGAGTGTTCGTAAATATAAGGTGACTTATGGAGTAAATATAAAAAAATGTTTTATTTGTTTACCATACCTCTCATTTATTTATATTTTTATTAACTTACCATACCTCTTTTACAAATATGGTATTTGGCCCATAGGATTCACTTAAATAAAACCTCTTTCTTGAGCCTTCATGAATAGAACGAGGGTTATGGACTAAATATAAAAAGAGGTTTTACTTATTTACGATACGTCTAGTTTATTTATATTTTTATTTATTTACCATACCTTTTAAGTATAAAAAGACGTTTTATTTATTTACCATACCTCCACTTTACTTATATTTTTATTTGTTTACACCCTTACATGTATATAAGGTGACTTATGGAGTAAATATAAAAAATGTTTTATTTATTTACCATACCTCTCATTTATTTATATTTTTATTAATTTACCATACCTCTTTTATAAATATGGTATTTGGCCCATAGGATTCACTTAAATAAAACCTATTCTTGAAAATGGGCGAATGGATTCACTTAAATAAAACCTATTCTTGAAAATGGGCGAATGGAAGGTTGTAAGTCCTAATTTCAAGGGCTAAATTTACCTTTTTTACCCTCTCCCTTAAAATAAGGTGGGCTATTTGAGGTGATTTGTAAAATTGTACTATGATACAAAATATTTGCCCACTAAAAATTTAAAACCCCTTAATTTCGCCAAAGGGCGAACATTCGCCCCTAAAATTATCCTTGGTCGGAATACATGTTCAGCTCCAGTTGGACTTGCTCCTTGTCTTTGCCTTGGTGAATGTGCCAAAAGGATGGGATCGCATGCATGCACACAATGACATGCATGCTACTGAATTCCCTTGCATGCGATAAACAACACCGCTCACCTTGTCTTCTCCATGCCAGCTGCTGGGATGGATCTATAACTTGTTCGGGCACAGTTTTGTTCATCTGTGCATGTTGCGCCCCCTGTTGCTGATGTAACTCATTCTCTCGTCTGTGCATCTCCTGTTCTTCCTTGAATTGTTTCTTTAGCACATGAAACTCCTTCTTTGTTTCTCTCTCTTCCTTCGCGTGATCTTCATGTTGCGCCGTCACCTCATAGCCTCAATCTCCAAAGCTGCTTTTGTCATGAGTGTATCTGCTTTGAACTTACAACTTTGCTCCACCTCTATGCTATCAACAACCTTTCTCTTGCATTCGTCACGTGTAGGTGTGCTACCTTCTATTATTGTTGATGGTGCTCTCACTGTGATGTCATTTCCATTCATCTTGATATCCTTTTCCATGAAAAAATTATGTCTTTGTGGATAAGAAAGTTCATAGACTGATCCGGAGATAACCATATACACAATGATGCAGCGGAAATAATACTTCATTTCATTAATGGAAAATACTGAAATATGCTTACAACCAGAAATGGAAATAAACCAGCTAGGGCGATGGTAGCTTATCTCTGAGAAGAGATGTGGTGGCTACATGCCTCTGGACTGTGTTACAATGAGGCTCAAAGGCCTATTTATTGTTGAGAAACAATGGAAAACCCTTAACATTCCAAAACCTAACCCTAGAAGATGAAACGCCAAACTGTGGGCCCCGTTTGGGTAAACTGGTACACCAACTTCCCGGGGTCGTAACTTTGGCATACAATCTCCGTTTGACGCGTACAATAGCTCGTTAGAAATATCTATCCGAGCACTGCCACTTTGGGAGGCAACATCGGTCCATGGACCCATGTTGCCCCAGATTTCCCAAAAAACTTCGTTTAGGGCCTCAAAACGGCTCCGGAAGTTCAGGAACCGAAAAAATGCTAAAAATAGTAAGTTGTGCTACATTTAAGGAAACTGAAAATGCTGAGAGAAACAATGGCGGGGGTCCAGGTGGACTTGGCAGCTGGCTACCAATATCCACCTGGATCATTCCTCCCCCCTTAGGAAGCAATGGTCCCCATTGCGTTGAGTTCCTCCATGAGATGAGGAAACTTTTGCTGAACTTGTTCCCTAGTGAGCCACTTGCCCTGCTGAAGGAGTTGGGCTGCTTTGACAACTCGATACAGTTGGATATTCTGTTGGCGAGTGTTCTTGATCTGTGTGTCCATGATCTGATCAGTTGCAGCTTGTTCCATGCAATCTGGATTTAATTCTGTGGGTGTGAGCTGTTCTGCAATGTCGTATGTGTCTAGCAATGGTGGAAAGTATGGCCGAAGGCGGTCCACATTGAACACCGGGTGCAGACCAAGGAATGGGGGAATGCTGAGCTCAAATGCATTGTCTCCCATAGCCTTAGTAATGGTGTAAGGACCATATCGGAGTGGTCTCAGTTTCCGATAGGCTCTAGTAAGGCGTTCCTTTTGCAAATGCAACCAGACTTTGTCGCCCACCTGAAACTTGTGTGGCACCCGATGTTGATCATCTCGTTGCTTGTACTTGGCATTTGATTTCTCCAGAATGTCATGGACCTGCTGGCAAATATGTTGGATGCACTCAATGAAGCTGGTGGCCTTATCTGTTTCGGACTGGAAATGAGCTGCATTTATGTGAGTAGTTGCAAGTGGCATGGCTACATCAATGGGGCATAGTGGCTGGAATCCCAAACCCACCTGAAAAGGGCTATGGCCAATGGAGCTATGAATAGCTCGGTTGTAGCTGTGCTGAACATAGGGGAGGCTCTCGTCCCATGTGCGTGGGTGCTTTGAGTTATACATGCGCAGAATGTGCACAATCATCCTATTGACAACCTCTGTCTGGCCATCAGTTTGAGGATGGAAGGCTGTGGACTTCGTGAGTTTGGTGTCCAACATTGACCAGAGACTGGACCAAAATGTGCTGAGAAATCGACTGTCCCGATCTGAGATGATAGAGTGTGGGATCCCAAAGTGCACCCACACTCGTTCAAAGAAGAGTTTAGCAGTGGCTTCTGCTGTGATATTCTTCTTGCAGGCCGCCATAATGGCCATCTTCGAGAACCTGTCGATGACCACAAAAACACAGTCATTTCCATGCTTAGTGGAAGGAAGGCCTGACATATAATCCATGGAGATGGATTCCCAAGGTCGACTAGGGGTAGGCAACGGGGTATAGAGGCTGTGCTTCTTGATGGTCGGTTTGGCAATGGCATAGGCAATACATGATCTGATGTACTTCCCAACATCCTGTCGAAGATTCGGCCAATAGAAATAATTTTGTAGTACTGCCACTGTTTTCTCGACCCCGAAATGCCCAACAGCCCGACTGTAGTGTGCTTCCCAAATCATCTTGGCACGCTCGCTTGAAGGAACACAAATGGGACCCAGGTGGCATAACAGGGCATCCTGGAGGTGAAAATCTAGAACATGCCGACCCTCTAAGAGTGTCTGGTATGTGTGGCCGAATTCTGGGTCGCTTTTGTAGAGAAGTGGCCAATCAGAAGTCTCATGCCCACAAGAGTTGAGCACGGTGGTTAACGCCATGATCGGTGGTCGACTGAGGCAATCTGCAACATTATTGGTGCTACCCTTCGTATACTTGATATTCAAGTGGAACTGTTGCAGGTATGTAGACCACTTCTGATGGCGATCATTTTGCAATTTCCCTTGGGTCTGTATGAACTACAGGGGTCGGTGGTCTGTGTGGATGACCGTTTCCTTCCCCAAAATGTAATGCTTCCATTGTCGGCAGGCCTGTACAACGGAATACATCTCTTTATCATAAGTGGGGTACTTCCAGACTGTGTCTGAAAGTGTTTCACTGTGATATGCCACTGGATGTCCATGTTGAGTAAGGACTGCCCCAATAGCATAGTCACAGGCATCTGTCTCGACCTCAAATGGTTGTTGTAAATCTGGTAACGCGAGCACTCATGCCGTTCAGAGGCGATCATTCAACTCCATGAATGCCTTCTGTTGAGATTCTGACCAAAATAATTTTGCTTTCGCCCCTCCCTTGGTGACTTGAGTCAAGGGCCAAGTAATATGAGAAAACCCCAACACGAACCTGCGGTAGAAGTTGGCAAGACCTAGAAAGCTGCGGAGCTCTGTTAGAGTGGTTGGAGATGGCCAATCCCGAATGACTTGGATCTTGGCTGGATCGACATGTACCCCCTGTTCATCAATGATGTATCCCAGATACTGAACCTGGGTCATGCCAAAAGTGCATTTCTCCAAGTTGGCACATAGCTTTTGCTGCCGCAGTGTTTGGAGAACCTGTCGGTTGTGGTGGAGGTGCTCTTCCCAACTCTGGCTGAAGATCAGAATGTCATCCAAGTATACTACTACAAAGGAGTTGGTGAATGGCCACAAGATGTCATCCATTAGCCTCATGAAGGTTGCAGGAGCATTCGTTAATCCGAAAGGCATAACCAACCATTCGAAAAGGCCCTCCTTGGATTTGAAGGCAGTCTTCCACACATCAGAGGGTTCGATTGGTACCTGGTGATATCCTGACTTCAGATCGATCTTGCTGAAATATTTCGCCCCCTTTAGTTGGTCCAAGAGGTCATTAATCTGCGAGATCGGGTACCTATTACAGACAGTGATCTTGTTCAGCACCTGATAGTCAATACAGAGTCTCCACGTCCCATCCTTCTTCTGTACCAACACGATCGGGCTCCCACAAGGCGATGAACTCGGACGGATGTGACCTTTCTGCAGGAGCTCCTGAATCTGCCTCTTGATTTCATTGTTCTCTAGAATGGAGCACCGATAAATTGGTCCATTGGGTAGCGGTGCACCTGGGGTCAGATCAATGTAGTGCTTGACTTGACAGTGCAAAGGAACCCCTGCAGGGGAGGTGAAGATGTCCTCGTACTCCTCCACAACCTTGTCCATCTATAGTTGTCGTGCAGAGGGACCCCGTCTGGAGGCCGCGGCCACCGTCTTCTTCTTTCCTTGAGGGCGTATCATCAGGAAAACAAATTTCCTGGTATTGGAAATGATCTTACTGCATTGTTTTGCAGTAATCAAAGAGATGGCCGTAGGTGTTGCTACCTCTGGTATCCTGTACAATTTATTTCCCAATGTAATAATAACAGCACGGGGCCTTGATTCATACACAGCATGTCGCTTCCACAAGTATGGTTTCCCTAATAATACATCACAAACTTCAAGGGGATAAATGTCACACAATACCTCATCCGTGAAGGGCTTGATGTTGTATGGAAGGCGACATTGCTGGCTCACACGAAGATCTCGTCCTTGGTGAAGCCACCCAATGGTGTATGGTTGTGGATGTGCTGTGGTTGGTAAGCCCAACCGCTTCACGACCTCTGCCGAAATGAGGTTCTTTTGACTCCCACTATCAACAATGAACTGTATCGGGGAGCCCTTTACCCACATCTGGGAGTGGAAGAGACGCTCCTCCTCCTCTGGATCTTCGGGTTCATTTTTCTGGATCTTGGCGGTAGCAACAGTGGCGTTGGGATCTGCATCAATGATCTGCTTCCCTTTGTCATTCCCCTTATCGGGTTCTGACTCAGAGTCAGAACATGCATCCGATTCTGAAACCTTTAGCTCAGCCACCAGTGACTGCTTGGCCTGACACTCACTTGTGTTGTGAGTGGAGCTCTTATGGAACTCACACCATTTTCCCGTGTCTTTTTTCGGCTTCGCGGCGCTGTTCCTTGCTTGCAGCTTCAGCGGGTTGTCTTGGGCTGTCCCGCCTTGGCTTTGTCCTTTGTTCTATGGTTTAGGAGCAACTTTCCCCTGCTTTGGATTTGCGGATCCAAAGTCTCGCTTCTTTTGTTTAAACTTCTGCTCGACCTTGACAACATATCAGTATGCTGCGCCGAGCGAGGAGATGTTTAGGAATTGTATTTCTTCCTGGATGTACTTGTGCAGGCAGCCACGGTATTTGAGTATTAAATGTTGCTCTGAATCCTTGATACCCAACTTTGTGTGAAGGGTATGGAAAAGATTGGTGAACTCCGGCACGTCTTGGTCCCTTCCCTGCCGCAGCGTGGTCCACTTTATGTATTCATCCTCATAGCTTCCGACAGGGTAGTACTGCTCCTTGATGGCATCCTGGAATGAATTCCAGGTGGGTGTGGCTAAAAATAGTGAGCCAGTACTTTCATCCTTCTGCTTGCAGTAGGTTTCCCACCAGTCCTTGACGTGGGGGGCTGCTTTGAGAAGAGCGAAAATAATCTTTTCCCGACTCGAAAATTCATGAACAGAAAAATAACCCTCTAGCAGATTTAACCATTTATCTACGGCATCTG
This sequence comes from Pinus tabuliformis, assembly GCA_031772625.1. Classification (NCBI taxonomy): domain Eukaryota; kingdom Viridiplantae; phylum Streptophyta; class Pinopsida; order Pinales; family Pinaceae; genus Pinus; species Pinus tabuliformis. The sequence continues at coordinate 93,353,389 of CM062817.1, forward strand.
CGTCTATTTGACCCTCGAATATGGGGATTTCAAAATTAACTTGTACCTTAAAGGGCGTGGCGTTTCCAGAGTAGCTGCTGGAAGCCGATGCGTCGCTTCTGGGTAGCCGCTGAAGGATCTGGGAAAAGTTGTCCATCATCGCGTTCCGTTGTCGCTCGAGGGCTTCTTCGAGCAAGATTTTGATGGGATCTCCTGCCCCCTCGTCTTTCTTCTCATCCGCCATGGGAGGCCGTCGGGATTTGCGAGGCTGGTCTTGCAAAGGTTCGACCAGTTCAAGCCCTAACTCCTTATATCCCGACCTTGTTGGGGACATGCAAAGAAAAATAGAGAAAAAGCAGACCGCTCTGATACCACTGATCCGGATTTAAACAGGAACGCAACAAATTACAGAGATAACCATATACACAAAGATGCAGCGGAAATAATACTTCATTTCATTAATGGAAAATACTGAAATATGCTTACAACCAGAAATGGAAATAAACCAGCTAGGGCGATGGTAGCTTATCTCTGAGAAGAGATGTGGTGGCTACATGCCTCTGGACTGTGTTACAATGAGGCTCAAAGGCCTATTTATTGTTGAGAAACAATGGAAAACCCTTAACATTCCAAAACCTAACCCTAGAAGATGAAACGCCAAACTGTGGGCCCCGTTTGGGTAAATTGGTACACCAACTTCCCGGGGTCGTAACTTTGGCATACGATCTTCGTTTGACGCGTACAATAGCTCGTTAGAAAGATCTATCCGAGCACTGCCACTTTGGGAGGCAACATCGGTCCATGGACCCATGTTGCCCCAGATTTCCCAAAAAATGTCGTTTAGGGCCTCAAAATGGCTCCGGAAGTTCAGGACCCAAAAAACTGCTAAAAATAGTAAGTTGTGCTACAATTAAGGAAACTGAAAATGCTGAGAGAAACAATGGCGGGGGTCCACGTGGACTTCGCATGTGGCTACCAATATCCACCTGGATCATAGGCACTTGATCAACTACATCCCCAGTTGCACTCTTAACGGTGTCTTTGACTCTGCTCTCCTGGAAGCCATTGTACCTGTGCTCTTGGGAGGCGTACAAAGTTTGTGATACCTGGAGACATAGAAAAAATCATGGCCAACAATCTATCAGTTGAAAACCAAAACAAACTGGAGGCTTGACATGCAACATACCTGTGTGACTCTCCATGAAGATTACACAATTTTCGCTGAGAGGCTGAGAGACTAACATCCAAGACTGCGAACGACATAGTTCGGGCTACTGGGAGGTTGACTAACTATTGGAACTGCGCAATGGATAGTCCAGGCTAGCCTGCTGAGGACTAAAGCTATGCAATGTGCAATTTCAGTCAATAGTGACATGCAACCAACAAACTGCATTGCTCAATTTCTGGGCCAGCAAGACACTACCTCCAAGAATTGTGCAATGCAAGCCTGGAGATTAGTACTGAGCCAGAATTTCATAATTTCTAGAGGAAATGAAGAGCCTTTTCTTCCGGAAATGCACAATGCTAGCCACACAAGGCGAGGTCTAGGGCAAGGCAGCCCAAACTAGCCAATAGGTGACTGAAAACATGAGAAGTATGAATGCATGATGAGATGAGTGCAAACAAGAGTGAATGATTATGCATGCAAATAGTAAGTTTAGGATTCAGAAAATGGGATGCATCCATGTGTGTGAAGCGGGTCGCCGTGACAATGGCCGTCAATGCAAAAATAGTGTTATGCGAACAAAAACTGAAACAACACTTATACAAGTTAACATGCATGAAAACAATAGAAAGCATTCACAGAAATCAAGCAAACATCATTCACACAAGATGAAACACAAAAAGCGACAGAAACACAACGCAAGATATGTGAAGCGTGATTACCCCAAAACAGTTGAGTTGAATGTGCCGACGACTCCTAGATGTGATGTGGGATGTCAGAGCTGCAAGATCAATGTGAGGAATGAGATCTGCAACATCTGGTTCATAATTTTTTTATAAAATTGAGGTTATGATGCGCATGCCATAAATCTAGGAAAAACGACAGTTGGTGGGAGGTTTCTGGAATGATCCTTGCACATATCTTCCATCTGCTAAAAATAGATCCCTAAATCTAGGGTTGCCTTTGCATGTTGCCTTGGGAAAATAATTCCATGCATGCAAATTAGTTTTGCTCAGTCCTAGAGGGAACCGGTCAACTTGAAGGCACATGCATCGGTCTACAAGCCTGGGATGAAAATATACGTTGTTCCTGGGCTGAGAGGAGTTGGCTGTACCAAAGGGATTGCGCAATTTCTGGGAGGAACACGTGACTATCTTCCAGGATTACACAATTTCTGGGCTAAGCAACTGTCTTGGGTCAGATTGCGCAATTTTCTCAAGGAAGCCTATCTGATTGCATTGCGCAATTTCTAAGCGAAGCAGGCTGTGTGATTGATTTGCGCATTTTCTCCTAGCTATTGGGATGGCTATCCCAAAGGGATTATGCAATTTCTAGGAGAAAAAAGTGACTGCTCCCCAAAATTGCGCAATTTCTGGACTGAGCAACTGTCCTGGGATGAATTCCGCAATTTTTGAGAGGAATACTGTCAAGAGGAATTGCGCAATTCTGGAGCCCAACTAGGTCTGTACAATTTATGGAGGGAAGGTTGGTTCCCCTCTAGAATTGCACAATTCCCATAGGGAGCTTCTCAACTAGAAACTGACACTAAGTCTCAAAATCAAGCTATGAAGGAGGTGGAACAAACTTGCATGCACAGGTTGACAAGACTCTATGAAACTGCTAAAGCCTATGTGCTTGGGGATGCAAGACACGTTGTTGAGGATGGGTGGTAGGGAGGCTCCAAAACAAAGCTAGGGAAAAATTTTGGAGGGTGCTTGTAGCTGCTACAACACTTGGTAAAACACTAGTAGAACTCCAGCTCTCTGAATGGACCTTGTGCGTGAAAAGCAAGTCTAACACCTCCGAAAGTATTGTTCAATTCTCTGTTCGTCTTGATTTCCACACTTGCTTGATTGGAAGATTTAGCATCTGCCAAGCTCTTGGTTGGTTGAAATAGATTCCAAGCCAAGCCAAGATAGGTGTTTCGATTGGGGATGAGGGGTATATTGGTGCATAAGCGTATTTGTCGTCAGAGTTTAATTTTCATCTCTGGTGTTGCTCCGTTGCCAGCAGGCTTGGAAAGTACCCTGACAGAGTCCTGCATGAACACAAGCATCACTCCACTGCTGGCGAGTTTGGTCATTACCCCGATAGAGTTATTTGTATCACCTCTCTACACAGGAAGCCTTTCTCTTCTTTCGCCTTATTCATTTTTCATTTTCTTCCAAAAAAATTCACATTTTCATTTTTTTCATTTTTTCATAACTATGCATAGCACTTATTTGTTTCATAGGCAGAAGAGAGATCCAAACTTATTGAGAGAAGAATAGGTTTTTCCTTCAAAGAAGTAGTTTATATATACCTCTAATGTGCTTGTTAAATCCCCCCCCCCCTCACCTTACTCTACTTGACTGAGCTAGCAATGATTAACCCAAAAACAACCGACTGGAGTAGGTGATAGTAGTTCGCATGCAAGCCTTGTGTTTTCACCAAGTTTCACTTCAAACAATACATATCTTCCATTGATGTATCATGGATTGAAAGTAACAAGTTCTTCATGAGAGAGTGGACAATAGATAACCAAATGTTAATAGTTGTACAAGTCCTTTTGTACTTTACCCAAGCTTGTTTCAAGAGTTGCACATAGTCCATGCAAAATTAACCTACGAACGAAAATAGTCAAACAAAAGAAAATGCAAAGCAAGAAGCAGAAGAAATGTGTATGCAAAATGAGTAAGCAAAATGAGTAAGCAAACAAACAAGCAAGCAAGCAAACACAAAAAGAAAGAAGCATACATGCATGCAAGAAAACAACTCAAAGCAAATACTACTCCTACTCCTAAGCTAACACTGCATGGGTCATCTCATGTGAAGTGATACTTCCAATGCAGCCACTAGCGCATTGGTTGACACATGTTGGTGAAGGCATGGTTCACAAAAATCACAGTTGCATAAACCAGTGAGCATGATAGATATAACGATGAATACATACAGACTTCGAGCTTACAAGCGTCCACATAACAAAAACGATTGAAATCACATGACATGCACTTTGTGGACTTGCCATGGTGCTATGCTACACTGCGTGCAGATGTTGAGTGTATGCATTCTCTTGACTACAAGCAAACGTGAGAAAGGTATACCACTTACGTTGTGCAAGTGTGCTTGTTGTGTAAGATTCCTCCAATGCATGAGCGATGGGATCATGTAGTTCGAGTGGAGGAAATGAAATCTGAGTGTTAGATTGATCTTGAATGAAAAGAAGAAAGCGATGAGGAGCCTTGCGTGTTTCAACAATTTCCTGATCAGAAGTGAAACCAACCTTAGGACAGCGAGGACCTGACATAACCATCAGCTTTGGCTGAAGTTCCTTGAAAATCATCAGGGTTTCGACTTCATTTACAGATAGATCATCATAGACTAGTGGATTAGACAGATTAACAATGAGTGAATGAACATCGTGATCGAATGAAGAAGTAGAGATATCACAACAACAAATATTAGAAAATCTAAGATGTTCATCGGGATCCTCATGATTTGATGAATCGTGCAGAGGGGTAGATGAGAAGAAAGGATGTTCACCCTTTGTGTTTTCATAAATGCTGATGACAGATTGGATGGATTTTTGGAGGAAGATGTTTTCTCTCTGCAATGTAATCACAGACAAACATCCGATGTGTCCTTTGAGCGGTCAAAAGTATAAACATCTAGAAATGAGTTTTCATAGGGGAAATTATCAATGGTAGAATCACAAGGGATGCCAGGATAAAGTGGATGAGGCACAACTGGAAGGGAGTCATCCTTCACCATGAGTTCTTCTTTAGATTTCTGCACTTACTCATCATGAATAATGGCATAGGTTGGCTACACAACACTAACTCCATCAACAGCTTGATCCTCGTTCACAACAGGTGAGGAGTCCGGAATGGAAGAACACAAGACAGTACAATCTAGAGGATCAACAGAATGCGGGGACAGAGGTTGAGGGAATGAATCCACGTGACAACCAATAGGCTTGCAAGCCAAATCTACACAGATATCAAGAGAAGGTGGGGTGGGAGGATGTGACAGTTCAATAGATGTGTGTGCATAATCTCCCACATCACTCTGTAGTGGTGGAGTTGTTTGATGAGGTGAAGTCGGACAATCACTTGTGACATCAACTGTGCCTTCCTATGATTGTGAAACTCCATCATCGAAGTGTGCTGAGCAGAGTTTGGATGATTTCAATAATTACAGATTTTGGATATGTCAAGAAGATACTCAAATCTTCCATCTAGAAATTCCCAATCAATTTCATCTTCAAGAAATCGATATGAAAGATTACAAAAGCGTGTGTAAAACTATTCAACAGATTCATTGGGTTCTTTTTGTAGTTCCACAATTTCTTTGTTGAGTGCTTTACGGTCGAAGTGATTGAAATCACGGTCCATTTCTGCAACTAGATGAGAAAGAGAATGAATATATTTTTCGGGCAGCGTGGCACACCAGTGCATTGGCTTCCCTCGAAGCATGTAGAAAAACAATGCACAGGTCATGTAATCTTCAAAGATTCCATGTCTTTCGCATGAGCCTACAATTCTAACCGCGTGCCTAACCAAGGCTACGTAGCCTCCACCAACGTATGTTTTATGTGACAAGTTAGTTGAGAGATTTTTCGAGATAATGAAGTCATTTCCATAAGACATACACTCCAGAAGAGAAACTTTGTAGTTAGTCATGATATATATGCAGATATTCAAAACAATTGTGAGGACTTAGCTTGTCATCTAGCCCTCCTTCTAGTGCCAAAATGTTGATGGTGTTGGACCAGACAACATGTCAGGGGATCTCCCGGGTAAGAATTCCCAACTAAACCTCAGACCGTTTGGTGCAGGAGTCCCATTAGTGGTTTGTACGGTATTACCTTGACCGTAGTAGCACACAGAGGCAAGTAAGATGTCCTTATTGGTAGCAAGGGTGTGACATGTGCAACAAGCCAAGGAAGGTGTATGAACGGTTCTAATACATCAAAGGTGAGGTGAGTGCACCCCTTGGAAACCTGTGAAAGCAAAGAGTTAAGAAGGGAACTCACGAGAAAAGATGCATCACAAAATAGAAGGCAAGTAAGCTAGCAATCCAAAGTGATGGTTAAACCAACAACATGTTTCAGTAAGATTCATACATACATACATAGGAAAGCCATACATGCATGCATAAGAAAACATATACATATATCATTTAGAGTAAACAAGATAGTTGAAATACAATACGACATATGCATGAAACATGTTGTCTCTGTTATATTAAGAAGTGAAAGTTCCAGTCATACAATACAACCATGACCAACCACTAGTTCTGACAGCAGAAAGTTATAGTCACTTCCACCTGCTCCTCCAAAGAGATATACTAGCTCTGCACAGTGGAGAAGCCAAGGCTCGATACAATACTCTCCAATCTTTCTCTAAGATACTCCTATCAGAAGATTGGCTGACCAAAAGCCTCTACAATGAGTTATGTGGTATTATAAATAGAAAAGGGTGGGGTGACCCTTGACATTCCCCTTCGTGACTACTTATCTACCCTCATGACTCTTCAACTACTCTTTAACTATTACATTCAACTATTGACACTTGAACTTCCAATTGAAAATACGTTACAAACAATCTGAACATGTACCCATGTGAGACAAAATGGCTTGAGCAAGCAATGCAAGACATCAATAACACTTTGATTGTTGTGGTGAGACCAAGTCTTCGACATCCTCATGATGGTCGACGGTGTTGAACTGATTCCAAGCTTGGTTGTCCGTGATGGTGTCTATGTGCTCAATGGTGACATCTTGAAAGTGAACTCTTGCCTCTGTTACATCTAGGTAAACTGATATGGCTTCCCTATCCAAATCGTCTGATAATATGTGAATTACCATCTTGAGTGTAGCTAGACCAACAACATACTGATGCATGCTATCTGTGCTGATCTCCAAGCATCTGTTGGTAGTCATGCGCATCAACCTTTTGGAATACATGTTTAGCTCCAATCATACTTGCTCCTTGTCTTCGCCTTGGTGAGTGTTCCAAAAGGGTGGGATCACATGCGTGTGCACAATGATAGCATGTTGCTGAATTCCCTTGCATGCGATCAACAACATTTCTCACCTTGTCTTCTCTGTGCCAGCTATCGGGATGGATCTATAACTTGTATGGGTGCAGTTTCATCTGTCTGTGCATCTTGCACCCCCTATTGTACCTGTTCCTACTATAACTCATTCTTTCTTATGTGTAGCTCTTGTTCTTCTCTGAGTTGTTGCTTCAGCACATGCAACTCCTCCTCTGTTTCTCTCTCTGCCTTCTTGTGATTTTCGTGTCACGTTGTCACCTCATAGCCTCAATCTCCAAAGCTTCTTTCATCATGAGTGGATCTTCTTTGAACTTACAACTTTGCTCCGCCTCTATGCTGTCAACAACCTTCCTCTTGCATTCGTCGTGTGCAGGTGTGCTACCTTTTGCTGCTACTAACGATGCTTCTTGTTGTGATGTCGTTTCCCTTCATCTTGATATCCTTGTCCATGAACAACTTGATGTCTTCATGGATAGGCAATTTCATAGACACTGGATCGACTGCATCCCTAGTTGCACTCTTAATGGTGTCTTTGACTCTGCTCTCCTGCAATCCATTGTACCTGTGTTGCTGGGAGAAGGATGACACTTGTGATACCTGGAGACATAGAAACACTCATGGAAAGAAATATGTCATATGAAAACAAAAAAAAACTGTAGGACTGACATGCAACATACCTGTGTGACTGTCCAGGAAGATTGCGCAATTTTCACCCGGAGGCTAGGAGACTGACTGCCAAGACTATGGACGACACAGTTTGGGCTGCCGGGTGGCTGACTGACTACTGGAACTATGCACTGGACAATCCAAGCTAGCTTGTTGAGGACTGAAACTGTTGAATGCACAATTTCAGTCAGCAGTGACATGAAACTAGCAAACTACATTGTTCAGTTTCTAGGGCCAGCAGGACACTGCCTCCAATAATTACGCAATGAAAGCCTGGAGGTCAGTGATGGTCCAAACTTGTGCAATTTCTAGAGGAAAGGTAGAGCCTTCACTTCCAGAAATTCGTAGTGCTAGTCAGGCAAGGCATGGTTTGGGCCAAGGAAGCCTAGACCGGTCAACGGGTGACTGAAAACATGAGAAGTCTGAATGCATGATGAGATAAGTGAAAACAAGAGTGAATGATTATGAATGCAAACAGTAAGTGCAGAATTCATAAAACGGGATGCATGCTTGTGTGTAAAGCAGGTCACTACAACGATGACCGTCGGTGCAAAAAAAAATGTCATGCATGTGACAGCAGTGAGATGTGAACGAAAAATGAAACGATGCTTGTACAAGCTAACATGCATGCAAATGACAACAAGCGTTCACAAAAATCAAGTAGACAACATTCACACAAGCTGAAATGCAAAAAGCGACAGAAACGTAATGCAAGACATGCGAAGTGAACTTACCTAGAAACAACTGAGCTAAATGTGCCAACCATTCCTAGATGTGATGTGGGATGTTAGAGCTGCAAGATCGATGTGAGGAATGAGATTTGTAGCATTTGGTTCATAAGTTTTGATAAAATCGAGGTTATGACGTGCATGCCAAAAATATAGGAAAAGCGACATTTGGCTGGAGGTTTCTGAAATGATCCTTGCATGTAAGCTCCAGATATTAAAAATAGATCCCTAAATCTAGAGATGCCTTTGCATTCCACCATGGGAAAAGCAGTCCATGCATGCAAATCATTTTTTCTTGGTCCCAGAGGGAACCGGTCAACCTGAAGGCACATGCATTGGTCTGCGAGCCCAGGATGAAAATCTACGTTATTCCTGGGCTAAGAAAAGTTGGATTTCCCAAAGAAATTGCGCAATTTCTAGGAGGAACAAGTGATTGTCTCCCAAGATTGCGCAATCTATGGGCTAAGCAGCTGTCCTGGGTCAGATTGCGCAATTTTCTCAAGGAAGCCTGTCTGACTGCATTGTGCAATTTCTAAGCCCAACAGGCTGCCTGACTGATTTGTGCAATTTATGCTAGCTGATGGGTTGGTTGTCCCAAAGGGATTGTGAAATTTTGGGAGCAATAGGTGACTACTCTCCAAAATTGCATAATTTCTTGGCCGAGCAGTTGTCATGGGATGAATTGTGCAATTTTTGAGAGGAAGACTGTCAGAAGGAATTGCGCAATTCTAGAACCCAGCTGAGTTTGCACAATTTCTATAGGGAAGGCTGGTTCCCCTCCAGAATTTGTAATTCCTAGAGGGCGCTGCTCAACCAACAACTGACACTAAGTCTGGAAAGCAGCCTGTGAAGGAGGTGGAACAAACTTGCATGCACAGGATGACAAGACTCTATGAAATAGTTGAAGCTTATGTGCTTGACGATGCAAGACATGTTGCTGAGGATGGTTGGTAGGGAGGCTCCAAAATGAAGCTAAGGAAAAATTTTGGAGTGTGCTTGTAGCCGCTACAACATGTAGAGAAAGTAAATTCTTGTCAATTCAGGAAACGAGAGCTACCAACTTGTAAATTCTATGAAATGACATAAATCATCTTGCTATGAAATAACATTAATCAATTTCAGAAAGGAAACTATGTTAGTCTTGCACTTGATCATCTAGCTACCAGGGTTGCTTGAAAATATAAGGTTATTCTATAATTTTAGAATTCCAACATCGATGGATTAACTATCTCATTCACACTTGCATAATAGATAAAAGTTCTAATTGCAAAATGCAAAAATATAAAAGCTAATGCTATCTGATCATGCTGGAAGGAAAGGAGTGAAAGGAATGGTATAGGTGGAACTTCTGGTCATGGAGTCCAATATGAGGGGTTAACCTACTCCTACAGTAGGCTATGCTATCATTTCAAGTCAAAACATGCTGCTACAGGTTTGCTACAGGATGTCCTAAACTACTACAGGATACCATGAACTGCTACTGGAAGTTGGCTGAGAGGTTTTGGAGGGTAAGAATGGTGAGATGAATTGTTGGAAGGGTATATGAGAGTTTTGAAAGGTGTAGGGAAGGTGACATCACCCAAGGCCAAGCCCAACACTCCAATAAGGCCAAATTTTTTTAAGACACCTTGCTCACGAAGGCTGGAAAATAGAGGTTCAAAATATGGGCTGGCATGCATTAACAGAAGTTAGAGAAGGCCTAGATGGAGTTGGTGGGAGGAATCCCTACCTAGATATCAACAACCCTGTAATCAAACCTAATTATCTTTTCATTTACAAATCATTACATGTCAATGTGGAAAAGATGATGAATTTGGAAAACCTGATCTAACTAGAACTAAGGACTAGATCTATGAAATGGACTACCTCCTAAGCTACAACAATATTAAGAAGCAAAATAGCAACTTTAGATATTTCCAAGAAATCATAAACAACTATCTAACTAAGACTGACACTTGATCTATGCAATAAACAAAAGACAAACTTTTTTTTTGGGATGCGAGTGTGGGGTCCTCTAATCATGATCCCATGAGGGAGATGAGATAGGGGTCACTGTCACAAGCTTTTTGATGTATTTTCCTTCACTAGACTGCAATGCTAATGTACTCTTTAAGTTAATGGAAGTATGGATAAGGAACAACTTAATCAACTTTCTAAGCTAAAAAGAAACATAAATAAACTTCACCAGTTAATCAATATTCTAAGCTAAGAATACAGATACAAGAGAGGAACTGCTGCTGCTAGGGTTGGTCCCTAACCCAAGAGCTTCAGCCCTTTGAGTCAACTCAGTGATGGATCAAAACAGAATTTCTCATTATCAATCAAAATGTTTCAAATACATCATAACAATAACAGTCAAATGTGCTTCATCTTAATTGCCCCTTGGCTACAATAAAATTGTGAATCCTAATGACTCCCTTAGCTTGCTTATTTATACAAAACTGGAGCTACCAACATCTCCCTAGAAAATAGGGGTACTTGGCTCCCTAACTCGAGAATAACTCTTCCTTGACTGGCACTATCTTGGCTGCCAATGAACTCTGCTTGCTTGGCTTCCAGTGACACCGAGATGATGAGATAGAGTGGGGGAATCTTCAACTAATTTGAGGCGATAAGGAGGGAGACCACCTCCAATTCGCACATTTAACACACATTAGGCCACATGACATAGTAAGTCATCTTTACTCTTCTCACCAAGCATAATATAACAAAATCTGTAAATAAATGTGAGAAACGACAGTTTAATAAGCTAGAGAGTGGCATTGTGATGCATATAGTTTATCTATTGATGAGCCTCATCAGGGTTCTTAAGAAAAATGCAACCGAGGCTATCACAAACCCTTCCCACATGGGGGAACACCATCCTTGGTGTTATTCACTGATATACATCACAAAAGACATGCTCAAAACATATGCATATTGTTTATGGAGATTTATACACATAGCTTTGTACAATATTTACAGTTTATACATATTTTCTTTAACAAGCAAACAAAAAGGGATGTGTTGCCTTCATGGAGTCAATCATTTCTCAAGTGGCTTCCTTAGGCCCAAAGTGCCTCCACTGCACTTTGACTTGCTCTATTTCTTGATTCTGGAGCATGACGCTTCTTCAATCTAGGATACATAGTGGTTATGGATAGAATTCTCCCTTTAATTCCACTTGTAGCACACACCAATGAATCACATGATCAGAGTCTTGTACATAACTTTTAAGAAAATAAGCATGAAAAACATTATGGACTTTAAATGATGGTGTTAAATCCAACCTATAGGCAACAATTCCAATCCTTACAAGGATCTCAAAAGGCCCACAACTCAATGGTGGAAAATTGACACATAACCTAATCTTCAAGGAACTCTTATTGGGTTTGATTCTCAAGTAAATAGGTTCCCCAAATTGGAACTATTTATGCACCTGATGTTGATCTGCATAGATTTTCTTCCTATCAAGTGCCACCTTCAAATTCTGCTTGATGATCTGAATTTGTTGCTCCATTTCCTTGAGCATGCCTGGTCTAATAATGACTATGTTAACTCGATTACTCTAGCTAATATGAGTATTGCAACTCATCCCATATAATTCTTCAAGTGGATGCATCTTTATGGATTCTTGGCACCCATTGTTGTATGTGAACTCCACAAGTTGAAGGTACTCCTCCCATTCCTTGGGCTAACGCATCACACACATCCACAACATGTCTTCCAGGATTGTATTGGTCCTCTCTATTTTCCCATCTGCCTATGGATGATATGTTGTACTGAACGCCAACTCTATCCCCAAACCTACAAACATTTACTTCCAAAATCTTGAAGTGAAGTTAGAATATCTATCTAAGATGATTTTATTTGGAATTCCATGCAACCTCATGATCTCTTTTATGAAAATTTGGGCCACCTCACTAGTGGAATTGGTGGATTTGACCACCACAAAATGAGCCACCTTCTTCAAATTGTCAATCACCACCATAATAGTGTCATGCTACCTAGAGATTCTCGATAAATCTATGTTGAAATACAAGGAGATCACCTCCAATTTCCATTTTGGAATTGGAATGGTATGCAATAAACCTACTGGATATTTGCATTACATTTTCACTTGCTGACATTCTATACATTTATCCACAAAATTAGCTTCTTCTTCAAATTTGGCTAATAATAGAACTTTTTAATGGCTATGAGTGTCTTTTGGTACCTTAGGTGGCCGAAATATGGCTTGACATGGAATTTTCTCATTATGAGCCTTTTCAATTCATCAATATTTTTCACATAAATTTTGTTCTTGAATCTAATTAGGCCATCATCAATGAGATTATATTCCTCATCCCTACCATCAAGTAGCAACTTTTCTTTCATTTGCAATTATTTTTAATCATTATGTCCTCCTGCATTCTTAACCCTTTCTATTAGGTCCACTTTGTAAGAGCTTATGATTACCAAGTGATTCACTTGAGTCCTCCTACTACTTGCATCAATGACCCTGTTCTCTTTTCCTTTGATGCACTTAATATGAAAGTCTAACTCGATAACTATGGACAACCACCTAGCTTGTCTAGCGTTTCTCTTGGTTTTCTTCAACAAATATTTGAGTCCACTATGATTTGTCTTAAGTGTAAATTTTCTTCCAATGAGGTAATGCCTCAACATATTTAATGCATGAATGATGGTAGCCAGCTCTAGATCATGAGTCATGTAATTTACCTCATGCTCATTCAATTTCCTTGACTCATAAAAAACTGCCTATCCTTCCCGCATCAAGGCTCCATCAAGCCCTTCCTTTCCAGCATATGTGTACACCACAAAATCCTTGTTTGGATCTGTAATCCTCAACACTGGTGAATTCATGAGAAACTATTTCAATTGCTCAAATATTGTTTCACATTAAGTTTTCTACTCGAATTTCTTTCCTTTGCAACGATGTGAGAGGATGCCTTATCTTGGAGAAGTTCCTACTAAATCTCCTATAATAACCTGCCAACCCCATGAATGATCTAACTTTACTCATGTTCTTCGGTGTTAGCCATCCATTATAGCCATGATCTTCTCTAGGTCAATGGATATCCCCTTCTAAGAGACAATATGCCCCAAATAGCTTTTTTGTAACTAGGAAAAGTCAAACTTGTAAAGATTTGCATAGAGCTTGTGTTCCCTCAGTAACTTAGTCATGCAAATAGATGTTGTTAAAGATCTTCTTTAGTCCTTGAATACACCAATATGTCATCTACAAATATAATGAAAAAATATCCAAATTAGGACACAATGCACTATTCATTAAGCACATGAAAGTGGAAGGGGCATTGCCAAGCCAAAAAGGTACCACTACAAACTCGTAGTCCATGTATCTTATTTAGAAAGTCTGTAATTTTGTGAACATCTTCTTCCTTGATGTGCACTTGATGATATAAAGACCTCAAGTCTATCTTAGAGAATATTAATTTGTGGCAATGAATATTGGTTCCTAATGGTTACCATGTTGAATTCTCTATAATCAATACAGATTCTAAGTGTCCCATCCTTTTTCTTTACAAACAATATTGTAGCTCTCCATTGTGACACACTTGGTTGAATGTAACCTTTATCAAGCATTCTTTTAGTTGTAGCTTTATTTCAACAAGTTCAGGTGTGCTCATCATGTTTGGTGCTTTAGATGCCGGTGCTACTCCAAGCTCTAGTTCAATTAAAAACTCCACCTCTCGGTGAGGAAGAAGTACAATAATATCCTTCGATAACACATCTTTAAACTATTGCAACACAGGGTATTTATGTAGCATTTCACTCCCTTCCTTTTCAACGTGACTATTTTTGTTGTCATGACAGGTAATCTGCACCACAAATAAATGGAAACCCATCTAATAGTTGTGCTTGGCCAGCATGGATGTAACATTCCTTACTAGGGTAGGATTTCACTTTCGCTGCAATATTATTTTCCTTCCCACTTTATCTAGGAATTCAATTTCCTTTTCATAGCAATCAACCTTGGTATGGTGTTTATATATCCAATCCATACCTAATAGTATGTTATACAACCCCAAAGGTAACCCATTTAAGTTTTCTATGGTTAGCATGACTTGGAGATCAATATCAGACGACTTTACCCAATATCTCACTCTTTTCTTTAATCTTGTTGTCAAATGAACTAGACATTGTTCTGCATGAAATTCCTTATCCATATTGCATAATTCCACAAGTTTTGGGCTAAGATAACTATAGTTGGAACCAGAATCAATTAAAATAAAAAAAACTTGATCATACAACTTACCTTCCATCTCAATGATGGATGTTTGTTAATCTTCCTAGTCGTTATCCATTGCTGCATAAATTCTAGGTAAATATTGAGCTACCTCACCTAGTGTGCAATCATTGCTATGTTGTTGGTGTCTACCTTGTAATTTCTTTAACAACTAATTTGGTTTTCTGTTGGAATCTATTCTTACAAACTAGGTCCTTACCTTCCTTTTTAATGTGGATTTCTTGAGCCATTTCCTTTTATGTTGAACATTCTCCTTGGCCTTCCAGTCACTTTTTTCTTATGGTATGTGTTTTACCTACTTATAGCATTTCTTTTGCTTTTTAATGCCATCATTCAATGCCTAAGGTTCTAGAGTCTCAATCCAATCCTTGAATGCTAAAGGTAGGCCACTGATAAACTGTTGGATTTTTTCTTTCTCATCCTTGAGATATGACACATATCTAAGAAAATCTAGGAATTTAGTGATGTGTTCCTCATCTATCATTTGTCCCATTCTATGCTTGTAAAATTCCTTTGCCTTACTATCATAATATTTCTCAGACAGGTATTGATTTTTGAAAACCTTCTCAAAATCATCCTAGGTCAAATCTCCTTCAATGGTGCCTCTGACCTTTTTCATATCTTCTCCCCATATGTCCACTTTTCTCTTTAAGCTATAGGTGGAAATATTGGCCTTCATAATCTATGAATAATCATGAATTCTAAAAAAAATATTCATGCCCAACAATCAATCTTGAACATACTCAAATCTCTTCATTTCCCCATAAAATGTGGGTAGCTTTGTTTTCTTAATAATCCTATGGCATATACTCCTTTTCCTTTCTTGCTTGATTGTGATGATGATGATGCTTCCTCCTAGCATTGGAGTTGGACGGTCTATAAGAATGATGCACATGAGTATTATTTCCTCCTTTTGGAGTTCTTAATGGTGCATTTCCCTTCACAGTATCTTCACTCTCTAACCTATGTTTGTTTCTTAACCTACTACCATTTTCTCCATTTGTTTCCTCTTCTAAATCTTGAATGTTCTTCCTATCTCTTTGACTACCCCATAGTATAGCTTTCCTTTACATCTACAAATCTGAGAGACTTTGCAAAATGACCGAATTTATCTCAGCTTGCATCTCTTGAGCTCTTACCAGCCTTTCATTTTGTACTTTGAAGCTTCTGACTTTAGCCCTTAGGATTATCAAGGTGTCTAGCTAATCAGGAGAGTCTTCCACCCCCCCTGGCCAACTAATATTTCTTCTTCAGTTGATTTGGCCTCTTCACATACATATTGTGACTGAACAGAGCTATACTACACCATTATGGTCCTCATTTATGTATCTTTCACTATATTTTGTTGCTTATGATGTGATTTCATTCACACACATTATTAAATAGTTCATGAGATAAATAAATAAACACAATCATGAGTATAAACCTTGCATTCATGGAGCTACAATGGTGATCTATGCTTTTACAAAAAAACCATGTTGTTATGCCCATGATATTTAATATTTCATACACATCAATCATATAAGAAGCAATAACAATTGTTAGTACCAAACTATATATCTAAATCACACTATTACTACATCATTCATGTGTATAATCAATCATTTATAGACTATCTCTTAACACCTAAACAATTGTTTAGTTAATTTTCTAAAATAAAATGTGAAATTATCTTGCAGGTATTTCTATCCTCACTTGCTCATGATAGAGCCCATCCAATCCAAGTTTTGAAACTGGATGCTCTGATACCACCTTTAAACACCCCCCACCTTAATTCCAAGGTGAGTGTTCACTTAATTAATCCAACCTCTCTTGTGCAGTTAGAGAGATGGGATAATAACTTTTTTATATCCAAAATTAGATATGAACATTATCATTGTGTTTGTCTCAATGAGACAACTCCAGATATAAAATTTCACCCCAATATGACCTCCAGACCAAAAGTTATGACTACTAGAAGGTCTGACAAGTTAAGTGGTGTCGCATCATCATTTACACTACGTGGAAAACACGTAGTTATGCCCCCCTAACAAATCTTCCAATGCCACTTGGCATGCATTTATCAGCGACTCACCCATTTGGGTCTATAATAAATACAATAGGTGGTTACTGTGGACTATTAAAAATTAAGCATACTCCTCTAAGTATGTATAGTCAACTACTGCCAAACTTTCCAGTTACTTTGGGCCATTATCTGCCACCAATTTCGTGACCCTTTACAACTTCTGCCTCCACTAAATACTCTAGGGTCCTCCCTCTAGGCTATGTGTCAGCTGGACCATGGCACACCACTTGAAGATGAGGCAGGATCATGTGTTTACCACTGTGTCCTGCCCCTACATTACCTCATGCACTCAAATACGTTGTCCCTTTTTATCCATCGAGGTCTTTCCTCTGGGTTTACGTGGATCAGTGGGCCATACCTCCCCACAACCCTTTCTCCTGTGTTGAATCATCCTAATGTTTCATCACTGCATTCCACATTTGATTTCCTGGAAGAGCTTGATGGGAAGATTTGTTTCAAGGCCCGCCCTCTGCCAATCCCTATACAAATAGGGTTATGTGGAGGCCACCCTCTCTCAACCCCACATCATTTTTTCCCTCAAGTGAGATTCCTTGCTAGAATTATGGAAAAAATTCCTTCAGGATGAGTTGTGATGTGGGATCCATTTGGATCAATGGGAATGCTCTCTACCTCTACACTATAAGCCTAGTTGGCTTGATGCCCAATCATCCATGTTGTTCCCTTGCACTTTTAATTAACAACTTTAAGAAATAAATTTGGTCTTGCATGTATAGGTAGGCCATTCCTCCATGAAGTTCTCATGCATGGTTGGTCCACAACCTTCCTTCCACCCTGGTTGTCATGTCAATTCTTCCCAACCTTCCCTTCTCATATTTTTCCTCTCACACTTCTTATTTCACTCTAGGAAGACTCTTACGAGCTGACTTGTCTTGGGGCCCATCCTACACCAATGTGGTTGTATTTGGGTTTGCGTGGAAGCTACACATCATCCTGTTCTTTTTAAACATACTCCCCTTTTTAACTTATGGGATGGCCTCCGATCAACGTCACCCCTCCATTTGCCCAATTGCGATAAGGTGTAATCTAGGAAACCAATCCATGGCTTCCACTGTGAGGTTTTCATCAAACCATTAGATATGGTTTATCTTATTGAAGCTATAAATTCAGGTCCAAGCCTGATTTCTCCATAATCCTATTAATGGAATAATTTCTCCATTGTTAAGTTGGGGAAATCCTTCAAGATCATGAGTTATATGCTCGTTCTTTAACTCGATGATTTTCACATGGGTTTTATCCCTATTGACACACATCGCTATCTATGCATGGACTTAATTATGGATTGGTCACATTGGTTGTTGAAAAGTTGGTACTTGCATGTGAGTCCCACCATGGCTGTCATATGTTACTAATGCACCCTCTGGTGCTATCCTCCTAAGCTTATACTAGATTTGATCATCCCAAGTCCACGGGTCTCGCAAGCTGTTGTAGAGGCCACAAGAATATGAGCACTCGTCGAAGGATCAGGGAATCATTTTTTTGGGTCTGAATCTAGGCATAAGCCTTATGGTCTATCACATAATTATTAAGTTCCCAACCTTTACATGTTCCCCTTCTATGGACAGGGAATTCCATGCATGACTTCACTAGTGACCTTTTAGTTTCCTACTGTTAAGGACATTGTGAATCTTGAAGGGCACCCAACTCTCCTACCACACGCCAAGGTTCCCCATGTGCTTTACAATAACCTTACCAGCAATAGTGCATCACTTTTTAAGGGTTTGAAGGGCATTTGGTTATTGTTAATAAAGTGTGACCCATCCGTTAGGCGTGAGATGCCTCACCTCGACATCATGACTACTACTGAAAATTCAATAAAGAAACTACCACATCATCTCTATGCTGAGATAATATACCAGACAAGGCTTCTAGACTAGGAAGGTTCAACATGGATGAAACAAAGCAAAACAAATCCTACAATGAATACATGAATGGAACTATAGCTAATCCCTCTTATGAGGTTGTTCTCTATTCAAGATTGCACATAGGTCCTTTGGACCAAATCCTAGTCAAGTGAACTATGTAACCCAAAATCGTGTTGAGAAGTGTAGGAAGAAAGTCTCAATTTGACTTTTCCTTGGTCAAATTGAGAAAATTCAAATTTTCACATCAATAGAAAACTTGGAGATATTTAACTAAGGTGACATCGCTTTTGTTACTCAGTTAGCTCAGTAAATTTGAGTTAGAGGGCTTGGAGTTAAGTTATGCATGTGTGATTGCTAATTTGTAGCAATCAAATTTAGTGATTTCCAATTGTATTAAGTTAAATTAGTTCCAACTATTGATAGAACTATGGAAGGTTATTTGTGTAGTGGGACAATAGCCTAACTCAGTGATCATCTAGTTAACTCATCAATCAACTCAAAATAGATAGTGCATGCATGAAATTCAGGTTCCTCAGTTATGGTGGAGATTCCAAGGTAGTGTAACAAGTAGTTGTAAACTAGTTTGAGTGTAGAGGTTTTGAATGGAATCAAATGATCAATCCTTGGGAATTGTGCAATCAATTGGAGGAAAATTCCTATAAATAGGGGTTAATTCCTCAGGATTAGCACAAGGAAATAGGGGCTCAAGCAAAAGAAAAAATTGATTAAGTCTATGTCAGAGCTTCTCATTGAGCAGAGGGAAAGGGTATTCACTTGCAGGCTGTGCTCATGGGGGCTTCACTGGAGGAGAAATATCATACCATGTGCATTCATATTTGGGGGATATATGTTGAGGAAAAAATGGATACCTACAATATCTAGTGAAAGTAGGGGTTTTTTTAATTGGGAAGGTGTATTGCATTGGTATTAGTAGGGGGTTAAATAATGTGATTTTAGAGGTGTTTTCCAATATGTAGTCAAATTGGGGGTATTGTTTAGTATGCCACAAATGCACGTGATATGTAAGAGGTTTATTGAGTGAAGCCCCCATGGTTATGCTCAGAGAGGGAAAGTAATTGTAATACATTCTCTATTCTTATGATTAATGCAAAGAGGCTTGAGGGGTGTTTCCTAGTTGGGTTCCCCTAGAAAAATATTGTGCATGTGTATTTTTTCTTATTGCATGTTTGTGAATGTTGTTCTAAATGGTGAATTGAATTCCATAGATCAGTAGAGTAGAATTGTTCTCTTGATTTTAGATTAAAATTATTGAGCAGTTGCAATTCTATCACCTTATTTCTACATGGTATTAGAGTTGGATTCAAATTAGAACAAGAATTTCAAAGTTTTTTCTCAGGAGGTTCAAATTGGCAACTTCAGTGTAGCAAGATCTCTTCAGAGTTGGGATAATGACCTTCAATGGGCTGAGATCATAATATGCCTTGGAAGGCAGCTCAAATTTCATTGTATGGAAGGATCACATGGAGATGGTGCTTTATGACAATGTATCGTTGGAATATGTCAAGAAAAACATTCCAAAACTAGGATCAACTGATGCACAAAGGCTAGCCCAATGGAAGAAAGATGTAGCCAAGGTGAGGAGAATAATCTTGGAGGGAGTGTGACACCACATTGTCTCAAATTATCGTGGGAAAGAAACTCCTTTTGCAATGTGGAAGGCACTGAATGAGCTATTTGAGAATAGAAGTGACCAAAGAAAACTATCCTTTGAAGACAAACTTTCAAACATTAAGATGTAGAAGAATGACACTATTTCATAGTGTCTCACCAAATTTACACAAGTTCGAGATAAGCTTGGAGGGGTTGGTGTGAATGTTGTAGAAGATGAGTTGGTGAGCCTAGCTCTTCTAGGCCTTCTCAAAAGTTGGCATAGCTACCAGGACTCGATGAACGAGAGGGAGAAATTACCAAACTGGGAACACTTATGGTCTAATTTGGTACAAGAAAAGATCAGGCGGAATACCAAAGATGGAACCTCATCTAAGGGAGAGGATGAAGAAAATCGTGCATTGGTTGGAAAGGGAAAGAAGGGAAAAGGGAATAAATATCAAACCAAACCAGAATACAGCCAAAGAGTCAAGAAGAAAGACTCATCCAAAATAAAATGCTTCAATTTCCATGAATTTGGGCACTACGCTACAAAGTGTCCACACAAAAACTCTAAAAGGAAGCACCGAGGAGGAGCAAGAGGTGAAGCATTAGCTTCATAGTTTGAGCTATACTTCACCCTTATCTCATGCATGGCTATCACTATGATGAGGAGTGTGTGGTACTTGGACTCAAGTTCCTTGTTCCACATGACACGATGTACAGAGTTTATTAGTGACCCAGAGGAGAAAGATCTCCAGATGCATATTGAGCTTGGGGACAATGAAAGGTACAGTGCTATCACGATTGGTACATTAACCTTTAAGAGGCATTTGACATCCCCTCTTTTCCTCAAAGATGTCATGTTTTTTCTAGGCGTAAAAAAGAACCTAATCTTTGTAGTAGTTTTGGAAGGCCATGGATATGATGTAATCTTCAGTAAAGGGACAAAATTTATGAGGCACATAGTTATTCGACAGATGAAGAAAATTTGGGTTCATGTGAAGATTCTGTACAAGTTGGATGTGGAAGATTGTGTTGCATTAAGTAGTAAGGCAGAGAAAGTGTAGAGTCACGATGTCGGTGAAATATGGCATAGGGGATTGGCCCATTTACATCATAATGCCTTAAAAACTATGCATAAAATAACCACTGGCCTCCCTAAAGGAGTACTGAGCACTTGATAAGAAGTATGTCTGCAAATGTTGTACCTTGGGGAAGTATGTCAAATCCACATTCCATGAACGAGACATCAAAGAACATGCAGTCTTGGAAAGAGTCCAGTCTGATGTTTGTGGACCTTTCTCGACAGCCTCCACTCCCAGACATAAGTTCTTTGTTATTTTTATTGATGATTTCTCAAGAACATGTTTGATATTCTTCATGTAGAAGAAGGATGAGACATTCTAAAAGTTTGTAGAATTAAATTCACTAGTTGAGAAAGAGACTGATAAGAAGGTGAAGGCTCTCAGGACGAACAATGGAGGTGAATATCTTTTGAATTAATTCAAGGAATTTTGTGCCAAACAAGGAATTCGAAGAGAGTTGATAGTGTTATCGTTCTGTGATTTTGAAGATTGGCAAGACAAAAGTCAGAAAAGATACATCAAACCACTTATGAGTGCAGGACCTAGCCTTCCTAGACCTAGAGAGGGCTCTCTCTATACAATTATGCTTTAACTTTGCTTTTAGTGCTGGAATTTTTAGGCCAGATATTAAGAATGAAAAAATTGTTTTTATGTTTGTTCATTTGGTTGGAGAAAGATCATTGTTAAACATTTTCCATTGGGCAATGGAGTCATAGGCTGGGTGGTAACATCAATTTTACAGAGTGTTTATAGGGCGAGCTAACTATCCTCACTAGATCTTTTAAAGCAGAATGATAAATGGAATGACAAACAATGATATCAGTTAGGATTACAAAGAATTTAAGTATTTTGTAACCGTACTTCAGAAGAAAACACAGAGATTGTAAATACAAAGAGCAGTAAGGTGCTCAAACAACATATCTTAAACTATAATTTATGTTTTACAATGAGAAGTTAAAATGCATGGATAAGTAAATAGAAATACATTAAACACAGAGAGTGTTGTGGGGAAAAATGCCTATGCAGGACGATCCTATCCACCTAAGGTGTGACAGTGCCTTAGCAACAAACAGAGACAGCTATTCTAGTATTCTTCCTTTATGAATTAAGAATGAAGAGAGATGGATGGACTAACCGGTGTCTTCCGTTTGTCCCTCGATCCGGTTTCTCTTCTCTTTGAGAGTTCCCAGCTACTTGCCTTCTCGCTCGCCCAGCTTCAAGAGGTTTCTGCAAGATCACAAGAAGAGAACACTACGCAAAGATATAGATTCATATTCATAACTAGTTCAAGATTAGAAATAAACTAAACATACTAATGCAATCATACATCAAAGACACATCAACATATAGGAGAAACCAAGATAGCTTTATTGATGAATAACAAGGTTTAGGAAGAGATACAACCCAGAGGGCTCCAATCCAGCATCTCCTTCCCAGCAAATGAAATTCCTATCTTCACCTTCCCTCAAAGCATTAAGCACCCAATAATTCCAGTCTCAAACCAACAACAATTCTTTGCAATAACAAAATTCCAGCCTCTAGATCTCATGGAGGAGAGATCCATATATAGATGTTTGGAGAGAGGATGAGTCAGCTTGAGATCTGACTAGTGTTCTCTCCCTCTGTCAGTTCTTGATTCCACTTGGAGGTTCTTGCTTCCACTTGGAGATTGGGAACCTCTTACTCATCACTAGTCGAATTCACTGAGGCAAGTGTCATTGAGGAAGATTCTGGAAGCTTCCTGGGTCTTGACACCTCTTGGAATGAACTTGCCATTTGTCAATTCCCGCTCAGCGCACCCTAGTAGTGCTTCTACCTGCGTTACAGTGCAGGTAGCCAGTGTTGACTTTGCATTTCAGCGCAGACAGCTAGTGGAGCCACTGAATTGATCCTAAATTGACTTGTTTTTGAGCAGTTTCTGGTGGAGAACTTCTGTGAATTGCTATGGTTTGTTAACCTTGTTCCTCTAGGGGTAGGAACAACATGTTTAGGGACTTTGGATCCCTTAGTTTATGGACATTTCATGCTCAATGCGGTAAGGCACAAAAATGTCTATAACAATTGCCCCCTAAAGTATGAGGCTGTTTATTGGGTGAAATGCTTTATCAGGGGGATCCGAAGTTCATCCAATGCTGGGAGGAGACGTATAATAAGATACAATACAATACATTATTTTTCATACTGTTTTCATGATCTAGCTGAGGCGGGCATCCCCATGCTCAGCTTTATAAATTCATTTTTCTGTACATAGAACAGACAATCGTCTGATGGTAGACTGATAATTTTGATGAAATTATCATCCTTTGGATAGGATGATTATCTGCTGCAATGATGTACATGTCAATGTCTTTATCTTTTCTTAATATATATCGCAGCCCGGATGGATGAAACTAGATCCGGGGTCTTCAAACTCGTTCGATCTTCACTCTAAGTACAAGTCGATCCATGTGAGAAATGTTCTGAAGTCGAACATGGAAAGACATCGCTTGATTACCGGTCAATGAGGTAAACCGTTAACAAGCACGAGAGGAATCACCGATAATGATAATGACCCTCAAGGTACTGCAGTACAATTCACGTGGTGTGAATAAAGGACTTGGCGTCGAACACCACGCAAAATCTTTCGGTCGAAGGTCATTGATGTATACCTGTCGCCGGAAGTGAGAAACTTGCCATTGAGGCATGCAAGCTTGAAAGTACTGAAGGGGTTGTTCCTAGATCAACTTCTTGGATAATGAGCTGATGTCGACAAGAAGCGATCCATCAAAGGAGGGCCTTAATGAATCCCACATCAATGACACGGAATGGAGCTAATGATTTTGATGGAGGTGAAAACGATCTGTGACATATGATTCAGGGTGGCGGTCATGAAAGGATGAAGGATAATGTATGGCAGTGGATGGGACACGGTTGACTTTTCTGAACGACTTCTCTTGAACATATGGCGACACTGATGCGATGGATCGGTAGCATTACCCCAAATATGGATGGTATGGCGAGACCATGGTGATGTGACCGGTGAATGAAACAACCCAACCTGATTGTGGTACGGAGGAAAAGTGTTATGTTCAAGAGCGACTTGCTACCATCAAAGTTTTCTTGAGTTTCTCCCAATTTTCCCCAGTCATTGCTGACCAGTACCTCTTTATTTTTGTCAAGCTTGAGGAGGATAACATATGCTTGTTCTATAACTTGCCCTTCGGGCAAGCCCATCGCTATGTTTTAACGAGCCTAGCGATAGTGAAACTCGTTCTCGTCTAAAGACAAGTTTGTCGCTATTTAATGCATTTAACGAGTCTAACGACAAGGATAACTCGGTCCTTTTCATTTTTAGAGAGTCTGAAAAGGTACGTAAAGTCAACTCCGGAAGTCCTTTTTCGTCATCTAATCCCTTAAGTCCGAAAAAGTATAAAACAATACAGAAGGGATGAGTTTTCGATAGTTTTAACGAGCTGAACAAAACAAGCGCTCGATCTTTTTGTGCAATAATCCCTCAGGTCCAAAAAGATTAAAATCTAGAGGAGGGATAGCTCTTTCGGTTGCTTTAACGAGCTGGAAGGCCAAAACTCGACAATCTTTTCATATTTTACGAGTCAGACGAAAAGAGCTTAAAGAAGACTCGTCTTTTGAGGAACGAGTGATAAAACGGGTTAGCAGCTGATTCCAGGTACGGCTTGGAATTTTCCAATCACGGCAGTGTCACAAGGATTTCTAAGTGAAATCACTCTTCGTAGCTGTTCCTCAAAATGGGTAAACAATCAAATGGAGGCGAATGATCGGCCAATGGAAAAGTGGAGGTGACGGTGCAAACACGACCAAGGCTTTAATGGCTGATGATATTACATTCACTGTGGTTATTTACCGGGATAGTTCATTTTTTAACGAGCTTAAACGTGGGTGGAAACATTTGCTCGATCTTATGTTTATTTTTTAACGAGCATGAACTATGTGCTAAAACTGCTCGGATCTTGCGTTTATTTTTTAACGAGCATGAACTGTGTGCTAAAACTGCTCGAATCTTGCATTTATTTTTTAACGAGCATGAACTATGTGCTAAAACTGCTCGATGCGGGTTTATATTTTTTTTTTTTTTTTAACGAGCTTGAACCCTGTGGTAACACTGCTCATGATAAGTTTGCATGCCCCCAGCATAATAACGAAAATCGAGGTGCATGCCCCCCAAGCTTCATTGCATTCAACGCGGTGGTTGGAATGAAGGTTTACCTTTGAGACTCGGAAAGGGGATTTGTTTCATTTTTTAATGAGGTTGACACAGTAAAAGAACTATCCTCATGACTCCTTGTTTCATTTTTTAACGAGGTTGACACGAGATAAGAACCGTCCTCGGAGCCCATTGTATTTACAATATTTCTATTAGGGCGACGATCCATGCTGACAAAATGTTTAGGAATCTTCCGAATCCATTAGATATAGAAGATTTCATATTGTAGGTTTCCACTGTGGCTACTTCCGCCAGATTACTCGCAGGCGGTAGGGCAAAAGTACCCATTAAGGCAGGGTCTTTTAGGAGACCTACTCCAATGTTTTGAAGCGAATGATTGCTTCCATGGATCATTGGAGTGCTTCCCGTAACTTGTGAACTGTCGGGGAGGAAAGTTTGTTGGTCAACGACTGTAATTCCTCCTTGAAAGGGAAATGCAATCTTCCTAAAGTAGGTCGACACAACTGCGGCCATGGCATATATCCAGGGTCTTCCCAATAGGATGTTGTAATCGAGGTTTCCATCGATTACTTCAACATCAACTTCTATTGTTTTGCCCCCAGTTCAACTTGCAAGTTACTTAAAATCTCGTATGGAGTGTATGATCGTCCATCAAATGCTTTTAACGTCGTTGATGATTTCGACAAGGGTGGTGAGCCTAAATTTCCAGCAACTCATCGACATAAGACATGTAGATGCCCCCTCATCAATAATTGTTCGATGAACAGTTTTGTTGAGGGCTTTCACTTGAATAAGGAAAGCTAGTTGAGCTGGTAACTAAGGGTCATATCCTTTATGATTAAAGGCCACAATATTGGAATCCATTGGGTCAATCCCACCTATTGCTGATAATAAAGCTTGCTCTTGGGAGGGGCAATTTTGCGGTACCTCAAGTGTCGACATAGCGGACGGCGATTGGGCCAGGTACTCTACTATATTATAATTCTGTGCTACTTTGGCACGAGGATTAAATGTCGATTTGTGTACTACTCCCTTTGGCGACTTTATCATTGGTTCAGGAATGATGGGTGGCACAACTTTGGTTAAAGTTGTCGTCGAACTACTAGGTTGTTCATTAGCCTTGTTATTCGACAGCCGTGGATTCCCGTAATCTTTATTCCTTGTCAAAGAATCATTTTGCTGCCTTGAGACAAACAACATAAGCACTTGGAATCGGGAAGCATTTTGATTAGCAACCAGTTTGGTTCCCGGGCTTGGAAACGGATCAGTCAATACCGCTGGGGTTTTTGAACTCTTAAAGAGTTTCTTAACTTCAGCTATATGTGGACAATCTCTCGTCTAATGATCCTCATCGCATATATGACACCCCGCAGGGGGTTTCCCTTTTCTCCCTTTATTTTTCTTCTTGCCCCTTCGTTGCTTCAGTTGTTTGCCCTTGTCGGTCGACATGACATTTACTTTCGAGGCAAGAAGTTCCTCATTTGCATTTTGACTAGAAATCTTACAGGCCTTTTTAGATGTAGCCTTTATCGATTTCGTATTTGTTTTGCCAATCACGCCATCGTCGGCGTGAGAGTCATTGTTTGATTTAGGAGGAGGAGGAATTGAGAATTCCGGTCTAGGGGCGTCAGGTATTTTGTCGTAGAGCATGCCAGACTGAGTATAGACCAAGTCCAGATATTGCGCACGAGCGATGACTTGCTCTTCTGTTACGACTCCCCCTTTTGCCACATCTTCCGTGATTGTAGGAAGTAAGGATTTGATAAACCATTCAGCTAATAGCTGATCGGGAACGTACATTTTCACCATCCTACGACGACGTCGCCACTCATGTATATGATCAGATATGTGAGTGGCCGTTGTCTGTTTGAAGTTGGTTAGGAGTTCCGTTCCCGTTTCATACCTTATCGGTAATTGAAAATGGGTTAAGAAAGTCGTGGCTAAGGTACTGAAGTTGTCGAACAAAGCTCTAGGCAACTCAATATACCATTTTGCCGCTGGACCCGTTAACGTCCTCTGAAAAAGGCGAAGCCTTATCGAATCATCGTTTAGGGTGTTTGATGAACACCATAGATGAAATGTCATCACGTGATTCGATGGATCTTCACCTGGATTTCCATTAAATCTAGGAATATCTGACGGAAGTTTATGCGGAATCGCTGGCCACCAAGGGGCATAAGCAATTGGATCATTCGTCAGCCGGTTTAGATCTGGTAATTCTAGAGTTGCTACAAAGGGCAACTGTTGATTCAGGTTAGGCGAAGCATACCCAGGATACGATGGAATTGCCTGAGCAGTGGGTCTTTGCATACCAGCATAATGCTGGCAACTTTGACAAGGTTGATGGGCATAACCACTATAATATGGTTGCCCATTACTTACAAAGACTTGTTGCTCAGGTCCTTGATATGATTGCTGGAAAGGCGGTTGTTCTGATTGAACCAGCCCTGGTTGTTGGACCATTTGCTGTTGTCCAATACTGGATGATTGACCAAGATGAGGAGTCATAGTACTTGTTTGAGCCTGAGTCGCTCCAGATAAGGAGGCACTAACCTGAGGTTGTGATTGAGTCGTTGAGACAAGAGGCTGTTGTATTGCAACCTGAGGCTGTTGGGGTTGACATACAACAGGTAGCGCTTGTACTTGAGATGCAGTCACCATAGCAGGTATAGTGGGAATATTCGACATAGGGTGGACCGGTTGCATTGAATATACAACCCTTGGTTGCTGAGGCAGTATTGGTACCCAACCGCTGGATGTAATTCCAGTTTGACCTGAACTTTGTTGTAAACTCCCATATGGTTGTTCTCCGGGAGGGAACAATGAAAAGGCATACTGCCCTCCATATGGCGGAAATCCAGTACTTAAAGGGTAGATTGGCCTTTGAAGACACATTGGATCAATTTGTTGAGTTTCAACGTAAGAAATACCAGATGATAATCCGGATGAAGAAATAGGAACTAACCATGTTGTCGAAGCAGTCCCTGATGGGACTCCGGCTTGTTGTTGATAACTTGCCGGGACAGATGGTATACCATTGAACATCGTTGGAGTAGCAGCAGGAGGTTCTGCTGCTGCTGTGTCGGATGACACAGTCCTAGATGTCGACGGTTGTTCAGACATATTTAGTCTATCCAAAAGATTTCTTAGCGATTCTACAAGAACTTGTGATGAAGGGAGACTAACTTCAAAGATCAACGAGGAAAAGGTGATGATTATTCCGTTTAAAATAAATTTTAACGACGCTTAGACACAACTTGCTTTTTCAATTTTAAAGAGTCGAGAAAAAGCTAAAGATGACTCTAGTCTCCTTCGATATTTTAACGACCCCGAAGTGACAAATTCTCGGATGGACTTTTTCCGTTATAGAGTCTGAAAAAGGCCAAAAGGAACTGCTCTGGAGTTCTAGGTAGAGGGTGTGCCAAACTTTTCGCAAAACCGCAGAATACTTTTTAAGGTACGGGCGGTCAATCTTCCTGAATGCTGTGTTCAGTGCATTGCGATCAGTAGGGCGGCCGACACGGCTTCCTAAGGATAAAGGTTTTATGCCTATAGGGGTCTCCCAATATATACTCGACGGTACGTGGGAGCACAATCCGTACTGGCGCTATCGTCTCTCAGGAGGAATCACCCACCATCAGCGAGATCGACAGTCACCAGGCTTTACGACGCCAGAACACGTCTCTAGCCTAGACCTCTATGTTGTGCGTTAAGTTACAAAGCGTTGTTAAGTTCATTCAATTTATTTTAGGTTGATCTTTTTAGAATTTTGCCTTTTGAGTTTCACCACGAGATGTATGATACAATTCCTAAATGCAGTCTAAAGATGATAAGCAAGCTTTTATATCTTTTCAACAATGAAAATCCTAGCTACAAAGGGAAAAGAAAGATACCATCTTTTCTCAAAGAGAAATCAGCACACTCTAATGCACTTTTCCTAAATCAAGCACGTAAACTATCAAGATGCAAATGCACAATGCAGGTGTTTGTTTTCCGCTTTCTTAATATTGATGCCTAAAAAGAAAGCTTTTTGTACAACTTTGAATTTTCTTTTAAATGACAAATACAAACAAGTTTACTTTTTCGAAATCAGAAAGGGTAGAAGAGATTACATCACTTTACAACTTTCGAAATGAACACTTGTTTTCGACACTTAAAAGAGACAAACTCAAACCAAAAGCAAAAGTAAATGTATAATCAACTGTAAACAGCCAATGAGCTCTCTCCTAAGATCACAATCAACAGATCAGAATCAAGGGCTACAGGATGATTATTTCACTCTTGCAAAGGAAAACTGTAAATGACACCACAAACACATAAAAACACTCATAGTCTTTTTGTACAAAAGGAGGCGGAATTTAAGCAGAGAAAAGGAGTTATCAGACAGGTACCTATGCTGGTTACAGGTTGCAAAAATCAGAGATCAAAATAGGGCAAAACAGAGCAGAGAACCCCAGCTGCACAAGGCCCAACTGGATCAACGCACCCTCAACACAGAGGTTTTGACATTCAGCGCAGGTATGGATTTAGACGGTTCATCTTCAATGATAGGTGCTTCGGCTGACCACCTGAGCGGGCCAGCCGGGTTCTCAACTGGTGAAGGACTTGGCAGGAGTTTTTGATATCCAGGAGGAAGTTGCACTGGTAAAACCGGGTGATCTTCCAAAACTCTTTTCGCCTCGTCTAAGAAGGGACAACGGTGGATGGCATGGTCGCCTTCACACAGTTTGCAGGGAAATCTAGCTTTCCCTCTCTGTCCTGTGACTTCACTTTCACTAGTTGACGGTGTGTTGTCAACATAGCTATCAAAGGTTGACGCCATCGAATTGTGCAAACGGGGAGACCAGTCCCTTAGTATCCGAGGGATGCAGGGACAATCTCTGTGGAAGTGGTCTCCCTTGCATATGACACATGGCGATTTAGGCCTAGTCAGTGCTGTGTGTAGATTTTTTTCAGACGACACTTGTTTGCCCCTAGTCGCTTTTGGCTCCTTCTTCTTCTTCTTTTCCTTCTTCTCCTTAGGAACTTGGTTTTTTGTTTTACCAGCTCCGTCAAGCGAAGAGGAAGGAGGAGAGGAAGAATTAGATGAAGTAGAAGGCTGGTGGGCAACTCTGGTCTGGTCTAACTGTTGATTCGACTGTTCAGGAATAGTGGTGTTCTGAACGACATTGGTTGAGAAGAGCCAGACCGGCAAGCCAATTGTCAGTCTTCGAAGCGACAATGTGGCCATGTGGGGCGCACCAACATATCCCCAAGAGGAGAAGGGACTAGGATTTCCACCAAGGGGAATTCCTTGGTTGGTGTGCTCCTTTTTCTCAACCTAAAGATCAACGCAGGAAGAAGGGGTCGCCAATTTGTTGTGGGGAAAAATGCCTATGCAGGACGATCCTATCCACCTAAGGTGTGATAGTGCCTTAGCAACAAACAAAGACAGCTATTCTAGTATTCTTCCTTTATGAATTAAGAATGAAGAGAGATGGATGGACTAACCAGTGTCTTCCGTTTGTCCCTCGATCCGGTTTCTCTTCTCTTTGAGAATTCCCAGCTACTTGCCTTCTCGCTCGCCCAGCTTCAAGAGGTTTCTGCAAGATCACAAGAAGAGAACACTACGCAAAGACATAGATTCATATTCATAACTAGTTCAGGATTAGAAATAAACTAAACATACTAATGCAATCATACATCAAAGACACATCAGCATATAGGAGAAACCAAGATAGCTTTATTGATGAATAACAAGGTTCAGGAAGAGATACAACCCAGAGGGCTCCAATCCAGCATATCCTTCCCAGCAAATGAAATTCCTATCTTCACCTTCCCTCAAAGCATTAAGCACCCAATAATTCCAGTCTCAAACCAACATCAATTCTTTGCAATAACATAATTCCATCCTCTAGATATCATGGAGGAGAGATCCATATATAGATGTTTGGAGAGAGGATGAGTCAGCTTGAGATCTGACTAGTGTCCTCTCCCTCTGTCAGTTCTTGATTCCACTTGGAGGTTCTTGCTTCCACTTGGAGATTGGGAACCTCTTACTCATCACTAGTCGAATTCACTGAGGCAAGTGTCATTGAGGAAGATTCTGGAAGCTTCCTGGGTCTTGACACCTCTTGGAATGAACTTGCCATTTGTCAATTCCCGCTCAGCGCACCCTGGTAGTGCTTCTACCTGCGTTGCAGTGCAGGCAGCCAGTGTTGACTTTGCATTTCAGCGCAGACAGCTAGTGGAGCCACTGAATTGATCCTGAATTGACTTGTTTTTGAGCAGTTTCTGGTGGAGAACTTCTGTGAATTGCTGTGGTTTGTTAGCCTTGTTCCTCTAGGGGTAGGAACAACATGTTTAGGGACTTTGGATCCCTTATTTTATGGACATTTCATGCTCAATGCTGTAAGGCACAAAAATGTCTATAACAGAGAGAAAAACAACACCGGGTCAAAATAGATTGAGTATCTTGTAAACTATCCTTTTCTTGATGCTTCAGCTCGAAATTACAATGCTCCAAATAGAAAAATAGTTCAGATGACTAGGGTCCAACCACTAATACTCCCAATGCATGGAGTATTTAAACAAAAACTACAACGATTTTCCTTGTACACTTGGCAATCTATTATTTATTACAATGAAGGAAAAATTGACTAATGTAGCTAAGGAGTAGCCACGCTGAGAAAACTGGGACAGGTGTCCCTCCTTTTCTGGAATGTTGTTGCCTGAAGTGTTAGTTAGACTGGAGTGGTTTTGCTGACATGGCTGGTGCTGACTCAAACCTGTATGACTACTCTAGTCATCCTTGTCTCGTTCTTCCTAGTAGTCACATAAGTCACTCCGCACTTCCCCTTCCTCCAGTAAAGCTTTTCCTGTTATGTTTCCTTTGATGTTTGAAAGATTCGCACCATATGTGGCTATGCCTTGAAGCTTATATACATAATCCCCTCTATCCATGAGTTTTTCATTCATAAAAAACAGAGAGGGAATACCCTTTTGGTGTAGAGGTTGCATTCTGTTAAAAAACCTATTTACTCGTAACTCTAAAACTTGGCACTTTTCCTTCAGCTGTACATTTAAATTCTTCTTTGTCAGCACCTTCTTGACTTGTAGTATGGTCTTTGTCCTGTCTTCCACTCCCAAGTCTTCCATCTCATATTTGTTTCTTGCATTCAAGAACTTGATAATTCTTTTTGTTGTCTCTGGCATATCTCCCAACTCTGTGTTGGTGGTGTTAGGTTCCTATACCAATAGGAGTCATAATTAAAAAATAAAAAAAATGTAAAGAGGGTATGTCCCAAAAGAATAATCAAAGGACAAAAAGAATAAAAAAATGTCAAAAAAGAGGAAAAACATGAACCCCAAGAAAAGGAAAAAGACCATGAAAGTGAGCAAGCCAAAATGCCACTACCATTTACTTTTTGTGCATATTAAAATATTATGGGAAGCTTGTGATCCTTTCCACAATCCATGATAATTGAAATGTTTAAACTTGGCTATTTCATGTTTTCAATTTCATGTCTATAGCTAGAGAATAAAAGTCTGGCCAAACAATGTAACCTTGGCAGATAATTAGATAGGTAGAGTAAATAAAAGGAGCTCAACTATTTAATCTAAGACCTTGGATGTAATAAGTTAGATTCAGCTAGTTTAATATTGTAAAGAAAAAGAAAAAATATTTGATAAGGGTTTGCTAGCTCAAATGCACCCTAATAAAATGAAGAAAAAATGGTAGGATGAGTAGATGGGTAAGTAGAAGAAAGGTTGTAGAAGTATGATGGTTGATTAAACAAAATAACATTTATCATCTTTCAACATGTATTTGAAATATGAATGGACAATCAAGCATGCAAATGCACTTCAAGGTCAATTAATTAACTTCTCCCATTCATTTCACCTTTTACTTAACTAATTTCCCATAATAAAGTTCAAAATGCTCAAAAACCTTTAATTCAAAGAGGCTCTGAGCATTTCTCTGACTTTTGGAGGGACCAGACCCTCGGCTTAATGACTTAAGGACAAAAAGTGCTAGATTCTCCCTCATCAAAAAATTCAACTCCCTTCATTTCCCCTCATTTCCCTAATAAAACCCCTTTTCCTAAGGTTAAGACATTATTTGCCTAGGGAAAGTAATCACCCCCATGGAAAACCCCTCTTTCCCAAAAACCCACAAACACACATTACCCTAAGTATTAATGTTAATATGTGAGAAG
The DNA here is from genome assembly GCA_031772625.1 of Pinus tabuliformis. Taxonomy (NCBI): domain Eukaryota; kingdom Viridiplantae; phylum Streptophyta; class Pinopsida; order Pinales; family Pinaceae; genus Pinus; species Pinus tabuliformis. The sequence goes on from CM062817.1 coordinate 93,387,241, forward strand.
CATTTAAATCACAAAAAAACATTTTCTTAGTGTGTTGTGTCCCTTTTCCGCCCATTCATATTAATTATTAACTTTATATATTAATTCCCGAAAACCCACTATCCCGTAGATATTTAACTCCTCTATATAAAATAACACCACTCGATAGTTTTGTTATAAACTATAGTATTACCCTTTATCCCTCAAAAATATTAAAATCCCACCCTTATTCATTAATCCCGCCTTAACCTATCATTAACCCCAATACCGCTGCACTTAAGCGCCCACTGGGCTCCTCACTACCCTCCATTCAGCTTCCTCGCTTGATCACCGTGCGATCGTCTCCCTCCACATCCGACGGCCCTTATCCATATCGGGCCAACCCGACGTCCGAACGATACAAACCCGAAAAACTGGTTTTCGCTGGTGACTTGGCCACAACTTCTAGAACTGTCATCCCCAAAGTATCTACAATAGTTCCTTCCACACTGGCAGCGTCACTGGCACACATAGCTCCATCTACCACAGCATTTCTAGTAACAACTAAACCTACAATAGCAACAGGTACACAGGGAGAGAAAGAAGTAGAATTAGTAAAATCCATGGAAGAGATGTCTATCCAACCTACAGAGATGAAGAGACTAAAGGAAAAGGTAGCAAGTCTGGAAACTGATTGTAAACTTGCTAAAATCTAGCAAAAGGAAGAAACACAAAAAGGACTGAGAATGCGTGAGAGAATCAAAATCCTGGAGAAGGATTTAACACTATAGAAAGCACTGGGACAAACCAAAGAAATGCTCTGGGCCAATATCATTGACTCTATCAATTATATTTTGCCATCAATTCAAGTTATATTTGAGCAGACAGAATTAGTGAAGGTAGCTATTGAAGCTATCCAAAAAGTAAGGGAAGAATTGGGGAATAAACCAGAGGATGCCAATCGACTCATCCACTTCTTAAATAACAAGAACAGATATGAGCTCCATGAGCTTAACATAGAATATAGGACTAAGGCCATTCTGGAGATTAGGAAGGTTCTTTCCAAAAGAAACCTTATGCTTAACCTAGAAGAGAAGTGCCATAACATGCAGGTAGCCATTGATAGATTCATGGCTAAGTTTCAGATTTTGAGGGAGAAGGGTTGTCCCAGTGCTATGGTCAGAAATGACAAGCTCATGCCTCAGCTAGACTATAGTGATAGACTCAGGAAGTTGGCCAAGGAACAAGCCAGCTCTTCAGCTATTAAAGCTTTGCCAATAGGCAAAGTGTTATATGATACATTTGAAAATTTGTTTTTTCTAGAGCATGAGGTGAAACACTTGTTCCTCACTAAGCCAAATTTTGCAAAGTACACAGAGGCTGATGAAATCTACAGAAGGATGATGAATGTAAAACTACCTGATGCGGAATGGTGGCAAAACATGACAGATTTACTGTAATAAATTTACATTAGAAAGTTACTGCACAGTAAATGAAGGCAGCCAGTTAAAACAGGTAAAAGTAGAGTAGCTGGGTCAAAGAGTAGCAGGGTCAACGAGTATCAGTTGAAATATAAAAGTAAAGAAGATTACAGCGTAGAAATGCTACAAATATCAGCCAGCTTAAAGGGCTCCAACTTAACTGAAACAGCTAGCAACACGACAATAAAAGGGATAGCATGAACCAATTTAACATCTGTCTCTATCTTCATGCGAGAAGATATTTTTATTCCCTAGATTAAGTCTCAAGTTGTTTTGAGATATTTTGTAAATATTTTTGTATAAATACTTCACATTTCGAAGTATGTAGGGTGGATTCCAAGACATTTCTATGGGATTTTCTCTCAAATCAAAGTTCTATTGTATCAATGATTGGATTGACCTGCTGGATCAAGGAATAAAGATCAGATATTCTACAAGATTCTTGTGTAAAGCGAAATACAAATAAGTATTCTCCTATGTTCAATGTTGTTTTTCCTTATGTTTTTTTCCATAATCTTTTGTGTAAATTTCCAAGATCTAAATGTATAACAAGGAATGATATTTTAGAAATTGCTTAAATGCACTCTGTCTTGACTGTTTTACATTCTGAATGTTTTCTCCTAAACTATCTTAGCTAGGGAATTCTTAACTGCTCCTTAGCTTCCGTAGTTTCTCCTCTGGTCTATAGCAAAGAATTCTTAATTTCCCTTTGTTCATGATCATCCTCTGCTCTTCATTCTGATCCCGGTCCAAGGATTCTTAAGTGCCCTTTCACCCTGGTTAGAATTACTTCACCCATTAGGCTTAAAGATTTGCATGTTGCTTTGCTAGCCTGCCATGTGAACATTCCCTTTAATGATATGGTCCAGTTATGCTATCCATTTGTTGACTCCATAGCCCAATTGCTTGAAGACCCAACTCTATCCATCTACTCCAAGAATTCCACACCCAACTTTAAAATCAAAACCAAAACCCCATGAACGCTAAGAACTAGCCTAAATCCCATGAAAACAAATTTAAATTATATAGAGAGAGTCATCTCTGGACTTAGGTTGGCTAGAGCCTAAGCCTAAAAGATTGGTTTGTGGTTACCTCGGATGCATCCTTCTTCTGATAACTTCTAAGGATAATTTTGAGTGATAATATAGTGGCGACCATACTGGGGACTTCAAATCCTCGGTCTTAATAAACCTTTGAGAGAATTTCAAATCTTTATTTTAAGCCTCTTGAAGGGTTTATTTGAAGTTATTTACAAAATTTCACAAAAAGAAAGTAATCAGAAAAGCTTGAAATTCTGGCTTCAAGGAGAACTCACTATACTAGGGCTTATCCAGATCCAATCCCTACCTCGATGGTGGATAATCCCAACTTGATTTCGGGAAGATCCAAAAGACAAGAAAGTTCAGTCAGTCCAACACCTTAGATCAAAGCATATTCATGCCCTGATGAGTGGTTTTTTTAGAAGACCTTCCTTTTGATGTGTCATTTGACCTCTCCCTATTTAGAACTAGGTTTGAAAGTGCACTTGATGACATAGTCCTAGATCCATAGTTTATTGCAGACCTCGAAGTCCAAAAGGCAAACCAGTCAATTGATGAGTATATTCTAAATTCCCCTCAGTCATCCCTTACTACTGCTAAGATCCCCGAGCTTTCTGAACGAGTGTCCACTACCCTTAGTTCACCATTATTCCCTTCAACCTCTAAATTTCATTCCCCACCTCCATTTATACCTTCACTTCCCTACCAACCTACACAACACAACATCATGTAAACAAAATCACAAACTACTTTGAATTGCATGAAATTGATGTTGGAGATGTTCAAATGAGACTTTTTGCTCAGACTCTAGCTCGTGATGTTAGGAAATGGTTCAGAGCATTACCTGCTAATAGCATAGATAGTTTAGAGGAAAAGACAAAGAACACTTTGTAGATCCTTTCAGTGTACCAAAACATTAAAAGAGGACCTAATGAAGCAGTCTAGGATTATTTCACCAGGTTTAACAATATATACAATGCAATACCAGTTAATCTTAGACCCCCACCTGACTTAGCATTAATAAAATTTCCTGATAGGTTTGATACTGATATGGCATTCCAACTCAGAGAGAGAAATCCCCCAACTTTAGAAGATATCCATAGTGTAGTAGTTAGTGTAGAAGCCAATTTGCTAGCAAAAAGAGCTAGGGTTAGGAATGAAAGGAGAGGATCTGCCAAAGATGAAGCCTCACCCGTTGACCTTAAAATAGATGTTCTGGCCAAGAGTATGGAAAATATTATGGATAGGATAGATAATATGGAGAGAAATCCTCAATGGGATAATCAACAAGCAACCCCAGTTAGAAACCCAAACTTTAGAAAGAATCAAAATCAAAATACTGGAAAGAATGGACCTGATTAGAATATTAGGCCTCCATTTCAAGAAAACTATGCTGAAACATCCAATTCAGATGACCCTGAACAAGAGACACACATTAATTTAATGGGATTGGATGATGAGGAAACTGTCTTCTTGACCCAAGATATGCAAGAACTGCATATGCTGCAACAATTGCAAACCCAATTCGGAGAATCATTTGATTATAAACAAGGATATGATTCTACATCTTTGAAGTACACAAATAATATAACTTGAGTAGTAAAAAGAATACTGACACTCCTGACCAAACCGAGAAAACAATCCCCAATCAACCCAGGAAAATCAAAGCATCTCTAGTGACTAAAACTCTCCAAATCCTCCATAGACCAAACCAGAACCCTCCTGGTCCCACCATTGTAGATATAACCCCTAACCAACCCCCTAATGATCAACCATCCACTTCAGTCCCCTCCAAGGAAACAGTGGAAAAATCTCCAAACACCATATTAGAAAATCCACATAAAAGGACCCCAAATACAGAAAAAGAAGAGCGACCTACCCAAATTCCTGCTATGAAAATTCCAAGCCCTCGAACAGAAAATACCCCTTTTCCTTTCAATTTGGGAGTAGAGGTAGCTAAACTAAAAAAAATTGTTCCTTTAACAAAGTTGATTAAATTGAAACCTATAAGTCTCAAATAAACCAAACCTTAAACATTGTTGGGAATGAATATTCTGTCAACTTGTTTGATGATCAGCCAGAGCTTATACTTGGTCTTGATGTTAACAGAAAACCACTAGAGGGAGGGATACCACCCTTTTATATTAGCCTTGGCATTCATGATAAAATCTTACACAATGCAATGTTAGATTCTGGGGCCTCACACAATTTAATGCCCAAATCAGTTATGGAAAAATTAAACTTAGACATTACAAGACCTTACAAGGACTTATTTTCATTTGACTCAAGTCAAGTAAAGTGTCTAGGGTTAATCAAAGACCTGTGTGTTACCTTAGTACAATATCCTGCAAAAAGCATTCTCATGGATATAGTAGTCGTTGACATCCCACCTAAATATGGCATGTTATTGTCTAGATCATGGGGAGCTAAACTCCAAGGATCTTTACAGCTTGACATGTCATATGCCACAATATTTGTTTTTGGACAACCCAAAAAGTTGTACAGAGAAACCCTAATGAAATATGTGGTGAGTACAGGATAGGCCTCAAAACTTTCCTATCTACTCCATGCGTTCGGACATTGATTCTTTTATTTTGTATAATGCTGAATAAACGCAACAGACTACTTCAAACAATATTATTTCAGAACCAAAAGAAATTGTAGTTACAACTAAAAATGAAATTGTCCAAACTCAAGAGACTTCCAATAAGCAAGATAATAAAAATGCAGTAGACAATGGAAATTTTGTTCCCCCTGATAGTGAAAATTATGAACATTAGATATTATGGCACCTTGAATTTGATGGGCCGGTGAATAAGTTAGGAGCAGGAGTAGGAGCGTGGATATATAATCTAGAGAATGATCACTTAGAGGACCATGCTTACAGACTAAATTTTAAGTGCACCAACAACATAGCTGAGTATGAAGCCCTAATTTTAGGTCTCAAACTAGTTAGGAATTTAGGAGCCAGAAGAGTTTCTATCTTGGGAGACTCTGAGTTAGTTATAAAACGAATTAATGTTGTATATATGACCAGAGATCCTAGATTAAATTTTTATAGAGGGACAATTGTAGAAATAATGAATACTTTCCTAGAAACTAAGCTTGCAGTCATCCCAAGGAAACATAATATGCAGGCTCATAGTTTAGCAATGTTTGTTAGCACTTGTAAGTTACCATTTCAACCTAACCATCAGTATACTGCTAAGGTTAGGCACATACCTACTATCCCAGATAACCTGAAAAACTGGCAAGTATTTGCTAATGACAAACAGATAAACAATTTTTTAACTTTAGAAGAAGAATTTGTAAATAGTAATATAGATATTGATATAACATTACATCCTGATTTTAAAGATGAAATAGAAGATGAAAAGATAGATAGATTTTATCCCACTAGATTTTCAAAATCAGATGTAGAAAACCTAAAGCAAGTTGAGATTGATGAAATAATTGACGAAGACTCTGAAGTCATTAATTCAAGGACAACATTTTTCCGAAAGGATTAACCCCTTTGGAAGACTTGTTTGATTCAAACGATGTCCCTAGAAAACCAAATATGGAACCCCTAAAATCTGATATAGAGTGTAATATAGGCACTAAGGAAAATCCAAAATTAATCAAACTTTCGAAGTCATTACCTCTTACCAAAAAAGTGAAATACCTTGAATTACTAAAAGAATTCCATGATGTCTTTGCTTGGAGTTATGAGGACCTCAAGTCCTATGACACCAGCATCATACAACACACCATCCCCATAAAAGAAAACTAGAATCCTTTCAAACAAAAGCTTAGGAGGATTAATCCCATCCTATTACCTTCTATTGAAAATGAAATCCGAAGGATGTATGAGGCCAAGATAATAGCACCAATGAGGTTCTCTGATTGGGTTTCAAATTTAGTGCCAACAAGGAAGAAAACTGGTGAGACCAGACTGTGTGTTGATCTCAAAAATATTAATAAAGTTTCACTCAAAGACAATTACCCTCCCCCTAAAATGGATCATATCGTACAAAGGGTAGTTGGATCAACCAGAATCTCATTATTGGATGGGTTTTCTGTTTACAATCAAATTTTACTTCACTAGATGATTAGGCCAAAATTGCCTTTACTACTCCTTGGGGCACATTCATGTATGTGAAAATGCCTTTTGGGTTAATGAATGTAGGGACCACTTTCCAAAGAGCCATGGACATAGCTTTTGCCAAGGAAATTTATGACTTCCTAGTAATATATTTAGATGACATCACTGTATTCTCAAAATCTGATAATCAACACTTAGATCATCTAAGGCAAGTTTTCATCAAATGCAGGAAGTATGGAATTTCATTAAATCCCAAGAAATTTTTGTTTGGGTTGGAAGAGGGAAATTTATTAGGCCATATAATCTCAAAAGATGGTATCCGAATAGATCTTGCAAGAATAGAAGCCATCTTACAGATACACCATCCTAGGAGGATTAGGGAATTACAAGCCTTTTTAGGGAAAATTAACTTTCCTAGGAGATTTATTTCTAACTTTGCAGAATTAATTAGATCATTGAACAATATGTTGAAAAAAGATTCAACCATAAAATGGACAGTTGAGGCTAATAAATCCTTTGAAGACACTAAGCCAACCTTAACTAAAACACCAATTTTGATTAGTCTAAATTTGACAGAGATTTCATTTTATTTTCCTTCGCTTCAGAACATACAATTGTTGCAGTTCTACTACAGAAAAATGATCAGGGTTATGAACAACCTATTGCCTTTTTTAGCAAAGCCCTGAGGGATGCTCCCTTAAAATACAACATAATGGAAAAGCAAGCATTTGCTTTGGTCAAAGCTATCAAAGATTTCAAAGTTTACATTTTATATTCTCATATAATAGCATATGTCCCTAATTCAGTAGTCAAGGATATCCTAACTCAGGATGGTTCAGATGGAAAGAGAGGGAAATGGATCACTACTATATTAGAATATGACCTAGAAATCAAACCAACAAAGTTAATCAAAGGCCAAGGTTTAGCCAAGCTCATGGCTGAATCAAACTATCAGGCCTTAGATATAAATTTTATTGCAGAAATGGATAATGGAGAGGAGATGGCGACTCCACCAATCAACCATGCCTTTATTGAATCACCATGGTATGCTGACATCATATATGTTTTTACTAAATCCACAAGCTCCTCCCAAATTATCCAGGACCAAAAGTAGGTTTTTAAAAATGAAATCCTTAAAAAATTTCATATTAGATAATGCTTTGTTTTGGAGGAATCATGAATGTATTGTTCTCAACTGTTTATTAAAAGAAGAATCTGACAAAGTGTTACACGAGTTTCATGCAGGTGACTGTGGAGGACATCTTTATTGGAAAACCACTAGTGGAAAAATTCTTAGAGCTGGTTCGTATTGGCCTAATTTGTTTTCTGATGTTAGGAAATATGTAACATCCTGTCATAAGTGTCAAATTTTTTAAGGAAAGAAAAATCTTCTACCCCTGCCCCTGAAACCAAACTCTGCTGAAGCACCTTTTCAACAATGGGGTCTAGACTTCATTGGTGAAATCCACCGACCTTCCTCAGCCCAACACAAATGGATCCTCACTACTACAGATTATTTTACCAAATGGATAGAAGCCATACCATCAAGGCAAGCCAGTGACACTGTTATAATAACCTTCCTTGAGGCCAACATCCTATCTTGATTTGGGTGCCCAACCAAGATCATCATTGAAAATGCAGTAGCTTTCAAATCCAGAAAAATGATAGATTTCTATAGTAAGTATCATATAACCTTGGGTCATTCCACAGCTTATTAACCTCAAGGCAATGGACTAGCAGAATCCTCAAACAAAAGTCTGGTACATATCATCAAAAAATTGTTAGAGGATAACAATAAAACATGGAACAAAAAGCTAGTAAATGCCTTATGGGCAGACAGGTTAGCCTCAAATAAATCAATTAGTAATTCTCCCTATCAATTAGTCTATGGAATGGAAGTTGTTTTCCCATATTCCTTGGGAACACGAGTAATGAAGCTTCTCCAAGAGTTGCAGGTTGAACCAAATGACATCCAAAGAAGAATCAACCAAACAATTCACTTGCAGCAAACCAGGGAAGAAGTGTACATCAGATCTCAGGTTGTGCAGGAAAGGATCAAGAAGAATTTTGATAGAAGGACCAAGGATGAATATTTTTACCTAGGAGACAAAGTTTTAAAGTGGGATTCAAGGAGAGAAGATAAAGGTAAACATGGGAAATTTGATTTCCTATGAAAAGGCCCATATATAATTCATGCTTTCAGAGGTAATAATGCTTTCTTCCTCAAAGAAATGGATGGTACAGAAGCAGAAGGAGGACCAGTGAATGGCCAAATGCTAAAACACTATATTGAACCTAGTTACTAATTTCAGTTATCATTTGTACATACTTTACTTTCAAAAGTCTAGAGTTGATTGGATGGTGATTTTTGAAGTTGAAGCCTGGAGGGAAGGCCCTAAGCTTTCAAAGTTTTACCGTCATAAATAGTAATAATGCAGAAGCGTAAGAGGGAAATGTTGTAGGGTAATATCACAGTAATTTAGAAGGCAAATGATCTACAAAGTTATTGATATTTCACCAAGAAATGCCATCCCCAAGTGGAGCCACTGTTAGGTTCCTATACCAATAGGAGTCATAATTTTGAATGGCTAAGGTTAAGCCTTATAATATGTACATACCTTTGCTTTCTGCAAATGTTTTCCATATTAAAAAATCAAAAAGATGTAAAGAGGGTATGTCCTAAAAGAATAATCAAAGGACAAAAAAAATAAAAATAAAAAGGTCAAAAAATATGAACCCCAAGAAAAGGAAAAATACCATGAAAGTGAGCAAGCCACAATGCCACTACTATTTACTTTTTGTGAATAATAAAATATTGTGGGCAGCTTGTGATCCTTACCACAACCCATGATAGTCGAAATGTTTAAACTTGGCTATCTCATGTTTTCAGTTTCATGTCTATAGCTAGAAAATAAAATTCTGGCCAAACAGTGTAACCTTGGTAGATAATTAGATAGGTAGAGTAAATAAAAGGGGATCAACTATTTAATCTGAGCCCTTGGATGTAATAAGGTTAGATTCAGTTAATTTACTATTATAAAGAAAAAGAATTAATAAGGGTTTGCTAGCTCAAATGAACCCTAATAAAATGAAGAAAAAATGGTAGGATGAGTAGATGGGTAAGTAGAAGAAAGGTTGCAGAAGTATGATTATTGATTAGACAAAACAACATTTATCATCTTTCAACATGTATTTGAAATATGAATGGACAATCAAGCATGAAAATGCACTTCAAGGTCAATTAATTAACTTCCTACATTCATTTCACCTTTTACTTAACTAAATTCCCATAATAAAGTTCAAAGTGCTCAAAAACCTTTAAGTCAAAGAGGCTCAGAGAATTTCTCTGACTTTTGGAGGGACCAGACCCTCAACTTAATGACTTAAGGACAACAAGTGCTAGATTCCCCCTCATCAAAAAATTCATCTCCTTTCATTCCCCCTCATTTCCCTAATAAAACCCCTTTTCCTAAGGTTAAGACAATATTTGCCTAGGGAAAGTAATCACCCCCATGGAAAACCCCCCTTTCCCAAAAAACCCACAAAAACACATTACCCTAAGTATTATTGTTAATATGTGAGAAGCATTTAAATCGCGAAAAAGAATTTGCTTAGTGTGTTGTGTCCCTTTTCCGCCCATTCATATTAATTATTAACTTTATATATTAATTCCCGAAAACCCACTATCCAGTAGATATTTAACTCCTCTATATAAAATAACCCCACTCGATAGTTTTGTTATAAACTATAGTATTACCCTTTATCCCTCAAAAATATTAAAATCCTGCCCTTAGTCATTAATCCTGCCTTAACCTATCATTAACACCAATACCTTCGCACTTAAGCGCCTACCAGGCCCCCCACTACCCTTCATGCAGCTTCCCCGCCCGATCACCATGAGATCATCTCCCTCCACATCCGACAATCCTTATCCATATTAGGCCAACCTGACATCCAAACGATACCCACCCGAAAAGGTGGTTTTTCGCCCGACCCCTGATGCTACTTGTCATTCAATAAGTGGTATCAAGCGGCCTCTCCCCAATACCACCGAGCACCCGTAAGCGGTGCAATAGAAACCATTTACCACTCGCCCACTACACGACAAAATGTCCACTGTTCACCCTGTACCCGCCAAAACTAAATTTTCGTGCATAAAAGAAGAAAAGCCCCAAATCATCTATTTTTTCTTAAATTTCAACGGTAAACCTCTACATGCATCCACGTCATTTGCAAACATTTGAAGTCGTCAACTCACTTCCAATTGCACTCCAGAGACACTTCAGAGCACTCAGTTAGCTTTCCATCCTATACAAAGCCCTTTCAACTATTTGCAGTCACCATCCGTCCTGTTTAGAACCATTCATCCCATTTCCAGGTCTTTAAGCCGCAATTCACCCACTACCCTGTCAAATTCAAAGAAACCAGTTACTGAGTTTTCTTAGTTAGGATAAAAATTAATCAAAGAAGCTCAAGGACTTCAAATCACTCTATGTTGAACACCATTGCCCTAAAAACACAGCAAATTACCTCTCCCATTCTCAAATCCACAAGAACTAAGAATGGCTACCCCAATTGCCATGGATGTGAAACCCATCTCTAAACCCCACTTAGACCTTGACCACCTCCCACAGGCTGATAGGGATTTCCAGATAAAGGACACCTCTGTCCATGAATCCACTCTCAAAGTATATTGCCAAAGTAGGGATAGATACTTGAACCACGTTGATGAAATTGGTCTGTGGGAGTCCAATTTTCCTAAGAACCAGTTCCCCAGAGTCCACATTTTCCCAGAAATTGTAAATTATTTCCATGCCAACTATGTCCCCAGTCAAAGAGCAATCATATCCCCCAACCAGGCCATACTTTTCACTATCACTGTTGAATCTATAAATGAAATGAAACAACTCGAGCCTGGCCAAAAGTTGACTCCCCTCTCCATTGGAGATCTGTTGGACTTATATCCCAAACTCAACCCTACAAGATTGGCCCAAGTAATCCAAAATTTCATCGTAGAAGAGAAGTATAACCCCAAAGACTCCCCTCCATATGTAGCAACTTTATTTTATCCTTGGGGCAGAAGCATTGCAGATATGATATCTAGTGTCATGGGTTATACCACCAGTGAATATATTGATGAGATTATTTTAGTCTGCACATCCATATACACTCCAGGACAGCCTCCCGTTGTCATATATGACTATGCTCAGTTCATAGCTGACAGGATGCATGAACAGTTCCTCAAAATGAGTAATGAGAGAGTCTTCAAATACTCCTTGATCTTGTATCACCTTTTCCTATATTACCAGTCAGATAAATTCCCACTTACCCTGCAAAAATTGGACACCAAGGGCCAACCAAGATCAGTTATCTTCTGGACCCCATTGATTCATAAACATCCCTCCCCCTATTCATATAATGAATTCATAGATTCCTTTGTCCACCCTGTGATGACCATGCTTAGTGGAACCCCTCCACCAAGAATCAGTCCTGAGATTAGGAGATTCCTTCATCTAAACATCAATCATCATGTGGGAGATTGGTACTTGTACCAAAACCACACTGATATCAGGATTTATGGTTGTGAGTTGGCCCCATACAAACTACCTAAATACCTCCCAATGAGGTTATTTTCCCTGGAGTACTACAGGCAGATAATAAATTCAAATGAGGTAAACTTTGTTAAAGCCAAAAAGAAAGCCCAGCTCAAGATCAAAGACCAATTGGGTCCTTTTATTTGTAATAGTAAAGAAGTTGGAAAGGAGGCAGATCTAATCCTTCAAAGATTAAAAATAAAATAGAGATTCATATGGAGATATGATCCCTTGGATTTCATCTACAAAAGAAGGCAGAAAAACAAGATGGCTCCCTATATCCATCATCGCATCCCTGAGATAGAAAAGTATGCCAACCAATTGCAATGGGTGGAAAACACTTTAGAGGACAGGGATAATACTGAAGTTTCTGTGGAAAACACATTAATAGATTTGGAAAAACAACTTAATGAGGATTCTTTCCTGCAGGTGCCAGAACAATTAGATAGGTCAGATCAGTCAACCAAGACAGAACCATCAGAAGAACTAGCAACTACTTCAAGTGCCCATCCAATCATGCAAACTCCTCAGAATGAGGAGAAGGTCCCAAAAAGGAACAGAGAAGGGGCTTCCACTTCAGGAATGCCTACTTCTGATGTACAACAAGAGTCAAACAAAATGCAAAAGCCTAATCTAGCCTCTAAGCAAGAGTTCACTGATGACTCAACTGAGGTCACCAACATAGCAGTTGAAAGAAGCAGGCCCACCACTCCATCTGGGAGTATGCAAGAGTCCTCCACATCATAAACGCATATGTTGATGAGGTAGAAAAGTGTTGAGGTATCCTCCTTTAGAATGCCTGTAGATAAAGATCAAGACATAAAGGAAAGATACAAAGAGATCGAAGCTAGGAATGAGAGGCTTAAAGCCAAAACATATGCACAGTATCTGAAAATGACCCCCACTAATCAAACAAGGCTAATGTTAGCCTTTGATATCAAAGAGGGGAAAATTCAGATCACATTTATCAAGCCAACCATTCAGCAAACAAGAGCAACATCATATTTCAAAAAGGTGGACTTTGAAGTACTCGCAAGGGATATTCATCCCATTGACTAGATTGAACTACACAAGCAAACAGGGGATATGATATAATCCACATTAACAGAGGAGGAAATTGCTACCCACCAATTACAGAGCTCCCTAAACAATATATCAACACAATTTCAGTTCGAGAAGCCCTCCTCATAGGCCAAGGATAATAGAATCAAGTCCATAGAGGACTTAGTGATTGTATTGGGACACGATCCCAAAGATGTAAAAGCTGTAAAGCAGCTGATTAAGAAGAAAAATGATGACATCACTGCACTCAAGAAGCAGCTAAAGATACCCTAGCTGCATCACCCACAGACACAGGAAGTCCTGGAAGCACAACAAGGACATGAAGACCTCATGGACTTGGTCCTGAAGCTAAACAATCAACTCAAGGAGATAGAGAAGGAGTTGGACACTTTAATTCAGTCGAAGAAAAGTGACTTGGCCACAACTTCTAGAAATGTCATCCCCACAGTATCTACAACAGTTCCTTCCACACTAGCAGCATCACTGGCACCCACAGCTCCATCTACCACAACATTTCCAGTAACAACTGAACCTACAGCAACAACAAGTACACAGGGAGAGAAAGCAACAGAATTAGTAAAAGCCATGGAAGAGATGTCTATCCAGGCTACAGAGATGAAGAGACTAAAGGAAAAGGTAGAAATTCTAGAAACTGATTGTAAACTTGCTCAACTCCAACAAAAGGAAGAAACAAAAAAAGCACTGAGAATGGGTGAGAGAATAAAAAACCGGGAGAAGGATTTAACACTACAGAAACCATTGGGACAAACCAAAGAAATGCTCTAGGCCAATATCATTGACTTTGTCTATGATATTTAGCCATCAATTCAAGTTATATTTGAGCAGATAGAATTAGTGAAGGTAGCTACTGAAGCTATCCAAAAAGTAAGCGAAGAAATGGGGAATAAACTAGAGGATGTCAATCGACTCATCCACTTCTTAAATGACAAGAACAGATATGAGCTCCATGAACTTAACATAGAATATAGGATTGAGGCCATTCTGGAGATTAGGAAGGTTCTTTCCAAAAGAAACCTTATGCTTAACCTAGAAGAGAAGTGTCATAACATGCAGGTTTTAGATTTTAAGGGAGAAGGGTCTTCCCAGTCCTATGGCCTTAAATGACAAGCTCATGCCTCAGCTATACTATAGTGATAGACTCAGGAAGTTGGCCAAGGAACAAGATAGCTCTTTAGCTATTAAAGCTTTGCCAACAGGCAAAGTGTTATATGATACATTTGAAACTTTGTCTTTTCTGGAGCATGAGGTGAAACACTTGTTCCTCACTCAGCCAAATTTTCCAAAGTACATAGAGGCCGATTAAATCTATAGAAGGATGATGAATGTAAAAATACCTGATGCAGAATGGTGGCAAACATAACAGATTTATTGTAATAAATTTACATTAGAAAGTTACTGCACAATAAATGAAGGAAGCCAGTTAAAAAAGGTAAAAGCAGAGCAGCAAGGTCAAAGAGTAGCAAGGTCAAAGAGTATCAGTTGAAAGATAAAAGTAAAGAAGATTCCAACATAGAAATGCTACAAATATCAGCCAGATTAAAGGGCTCCAACTTAACTGAAATAGCCAGCAACACCACAATAAAAGGGACAACATGAAGCAACTTAACATCTATCTCTATCTTCATGCAAGAAGATATTTTTATTCCCTAGATTAAGTCTCAAGTTGTTTTGAGATATTTTGTAAATATTTTTGTATAAATACTTCACATTTTGAAGTATGCAGGGTGGATTCCAAGACATTTCTATAGGCTTTTCTCTTAAATCAAAGTTCTATTGTATTAATGAATGGATTGGCTTGCTAGATCAAGGAATAAAGATCAAATATTTTACAGGATTCTTGTGTAAAGTGAAATACAAATAAGTATTCTCCCATGTTCAATGTTGTTTTTCCTTATGTTTTCTCCATAATATTTTGTGTAAATTTCCAAGATCTAAATGTATAACAAGGAATGATATTTTAGAAATTGCTTAAATGCACTCTGTCTTGATTGTTTTAAATTCTGAATGTTTTCTCCTAAACTATCTTTGCTAGGGAATTCTTAACTACTCCTTAGCCTCTGTAGTTTCTCCTCTGAGTCTATGGCAAAGGATTCTTAATTGTCCTTTTTTCATGATCATCCTCTATTCTTCATTCTGATCCCGATCCAAGGATTCTTAAGTGCCCTTTCACCCTGGTAATAATTACTTCACCCGTTAGGCCTAAAGATTTGCATGTTTCTTTGCTAGCCTGCCCTGTGAACATTCCCTTTAATGATATGGTCCAGTTATGTTATCCATTTTTTGACTCCATAGCCCAATGGCTTTAAGACTTAGCTCTATCCATATGCTCCAAGAATTCCACCACCCAACCTTAAAATCAAAACCAAAACCCCGTGAACACTAAGAACTAGCCTAAAATCCCATGAAAACAAAGCTAAATTATATAGAGAGAGCCCTCTCTGGACTTAGGTTGGCTAGATCCTAAGCCTAAAATATTTGTATGTGGTTACCTTGGATGCTTCCTTCTTCTGATAACTTCTAAGGATAATTATGAGTGATAACAGGTGGCTAAAATGGCTTCTTTGGCTTTTTCTAGCAACTCTTTCTGCTCAAAAATAATTTGGACGCTAGGCCAAATTTCATTCATTTGATCTATGATAGTGTGCCAAATAATTTCCTGAACCCTCCCTAGAGTATTCCAAATGGAGGACTCTTTCTCTGACTTCTGAAGCTTCTCAATCAATGCCTTTGTTCTCTTCATCTCTACCAAGTGGTTATTTTCAGCCCTTTTAATATGATCTTGTAGCACACTAACTTGGGATTCCAGCCTTCTAATTTCTTCATTTTGCAGATTCTTTCTGTCCATAGATCTTGCGAACTATTCTGTACTGCTTCCTGCTCCTGTTCTTGTACCTGTTGGAGTAGTTATGGGGAGTTCCATTAGAGGAAGGGTCTCCATTGTGGTGATAACCATCTATGCTACTTTTTCTTTTTCCTGCACTTTTCCATCTCTATCTCCATTTGTTTGATTTGGATGGACTGCTCTACTATAAGTTTCATCATGTCAACTTTTATGCTCTTTTTTCCTCTATTTCCTTGGTCAGTGGGTCATGTGTAGTAGGCAACTTGAGCTGCTTCTTCAGAGCTGCGATGTCTAGCTCTTTCTTCTTTATCACTTCTTCAGCTACCTTGGTATCTGAGGGGTCATACCCAATTTTTATTATTAATTCTTCCAAAGACTTAATCTTGGTGTCCTTTGATAATGATGAAATTTTCTCCATCTTCAACTGAGACTGAGCATTTGAAAGGGCTACCTGCATTTTAAACAAGTTCATGGAAGTGCTGGTCAAAGTAGATGAAATCATTTCACCTGTTTGCTTGTGCATCTCCAGCTGATCAATTGGATGCACATTTTTGACATCAAACTCAAATGAAGTCTGCTTGTAGTCTGCTGGAGTTTTAGGCTCTGATGTTTGTGCCTCCAAAAATGCCATATGCATCTTGCCCTTCTCTGAGTCAAAGGCAGAGAGAAGTCTACCTTGTGCAGTTGCACTCTGCTTCCAAAACTGAGCATAAGTGCTCTTCTTGAGCATTTCATTCCTAATTTTGATTTCCTTGAAGGTATCAAATACAATTTCTTCTTTCTCTTTAGTCACCTTTGTAGATGAGGACACTTGAAGAGTTTGTTGTCTTTCTAAAGTTGGAGTAGAAGGAAATGATTGTCCTCCAGTTGGTGAAGAATATGGAATATCAATTATTTTGATCACTGTCTATGGTGGTGATCCTTTATCTATATCCATGTGTTGTTTTCTAGCTTTCTTTCTGTACTTCAATCTGAACTCTTTTATGGAAATATCAGTTCTTGGTGATTGCTCTTCTCTGGATCTCTTCCCTGTTATTCCTTGCTCTGGTTCTTTTCCCTTTTCAGACCTTTCTTCAGTAGTTTTTTTCTCCTATGGCCTTGGGGTTTGTGCACCGGATGAGGAGATTACCTACTCCTCGGCCTCCTATAATGTATCTGGAATCCACTCTGTTTGATTCTTGTATTTTTCGATTTCAGGTCTTTGAGTGTGGATGTAGGCCGTGGATTTATTTTCCACCCTATTCTAAGAAATAATACCCCAAGGGTCATAAGACCAAGTGAAGCTATGGTGAAATTCATCTCTCTTACTCTTTTATCTGCCTCCTCTCCTGCAGCTCTGCTATTGCAAATGAAGGGACCAATTTGGGACTTGATCCTGAACTGGTATTTCTTCTTGGCTACTACAAAATGCATCTCATATGCACTGATCATCTGTCTAACATACTCTAATGCAAAGATCCTCATGGGGAGGAACTTTGGCAGCTTGTAGGGGGGGAATTCATAGCCATACACTCTTATTTCAATGTAATTTTGGTACAAGTACCAATCACCAGTTTTGGCTTGATCAGATAGTTGCATAATTCTTTTTATATCTTCACTTATCCTTAGTTTTGCAGTTCCACTGAGGAGGCTCATTGTTGGGTGTACAAACATTTCCACAAATGTCATGTAACTGAAATCTTTTTGATCTTTTATAACCAATGTTGTCCAAAATATCATTGATTGAGGCTCACATTCCTCATTCATTTTTCTCAATGAAAATTGAAACTTGTCTGCCTGAAAATACACAAACATGTAAACCAACACTGAGGAATAATGAAAAACTTCTTCTGTGAAAAAGTTGAAACGCTGTTCATGAATTACACTTGCTAGAAACTGGTTGAAGTTGAAAGTGATTGAGGGTTTGGATTCAGTGGAGAGGATAGATAAGAAATCTATAATATCTTCATCAAGCTATTGATCAAAATAATAGCCAAGTAGGCAGGAAAGAACTAAGGCAATATGTCTGGTTCTATCAGGGAAAACAGAGGAGGAATAAGGAGGCTTTTGCTTAGCAGAGGTGTGTTCTCGGCCATGAAAATCTCTAATGTTTTATCTCTTTTGGAGAAATCAAGTTTTTGGTACATTTCAATCAAAACTTCATGTGAAAAAGGAACAACTCCTTCGGTAACTGGGGCCTACATCATCTGCATGATTGATTGAGCATCAATTGTGAATAAAATATGTCTTATTGGGGCCATCAATTCTCTTTGTTGTGGGTTGTAACATGAATGGCAATTCCTGATCAGTTCTGGACAACTCTTTGTTTTAGGGAAGATATAGAAAGGCAGGTTGGTGTCCCACAAGTCTATATCATCCATTTCCTCCATGAATTTATCCTCCCACTAGCAATAGACATTAAACAGATCAAATTCTGAGAGGGTTTCATGGATATTGAAATCCCTATTAGCTAATGGTAAATGATCTAAATCCAGTGGTGGGTGCACCATTGGGTTGAATATTTATGTTTCTTTCTTCTTAGGTTCCATTGCTCTCTACTCTGTAACAAAAAAGGATGAAAGAAGTGGGATTTTTAGTGAGGGAGAAAGAAAGGGATTTGAATAGAAATGGGATTCAAGAATAGGAATTGATGATCACTGCTTGAAAATTAGTAATCCTGGACTATGTTGTTGTTCTCTTGCTCTGCTTTGCATTCTCTACAATAGATGAATGGAGTGGGAGGAAGTGCCTGCAAGTGAACAATAACATTTAAAGTTTGAACTTGGTGCAAATTTGGTGGTTTTATGATTTGAAATCAGGTCGTTGGATTGGCTTAATTTGGCGCAGGTCCGTTGGCTAACGGCCTAACCTCATTTATGGCTCAATGGCGGGAATGGGAATGATTGGATGGATGGGATAGTTTGGCACAGTGAGGTGGTGAGTGTTCAACGGTCGCTTGGGTGAGTGGTTTGGACGATACCAGATACAACTTTTCGGGGGGCCTGCAGAGCGGTAGGCGGTATGGGGGCGGGGGTGGTGTGAACTCACGAGATCACGGCACGTAGGGGAGCAGAAACTGCTAACTTAGGAACCCCCCTGGGATTAACTTTCAGATGGTAGGGGGTGGGCTGAAAAAAGACGTGGGCCATTCGATCGGGTGGAGTGAGCAGAGATGAGGGGAAATATGGTGGGTTGGTTAACGATGACATGATAGGTGAGTGCATGGTGGGGTCGGGTTATGAATGGGGGCGGACTATAGGAATATGAAAGGGTAAATAAATAAGGTTAAAAGGGGGGAATTATTATTAATGTTTCATAAGCCCCTTTTCCTTACAAATTTGGCTATCCTACCTTAGAAAGATCAAATTTTTTTCAAACCTTAAGAAATGTCTTCCAATGTTTTAAGAAGGTCCTTTGATACCCCTTCTTTATTCTCTGATTCTACCTACCCTTAATCTCTATCCTAGCATTTTTTGTTCTTTTCCATTTATAGGGTGCATTTAGACTTGCAAACCCTTTCATTTTTTTTTCTCTTTTTCATCTCTTTTCTTTTAATATCTAACCTACTCTATCACTTATTTCTCCTTTGGTCTAGATTAAACAATTGGACCAAATTCCATTTCTACCTAGCTAGTGATTTGCCAAGATTTAACTATTTGGAAACTCTTTATTTTCTAACCTATAAACATAAATTGAAAATCTTTCAATCATGCTTAAACTGTATGATTTGAACAATTTTTGGGGTTTTTTTTTTTTTTGAAATCTATAAACAATTTGAAACCTACAAATTGTGAAATGCTTAATCACCTTGAGATCCTATAAGTTATAGGACCCTAACAGATAGCACCCAATAACCTACAACAGAATGGGGTAAGTGAGAGAAAGAACCATAGCATTGTTGGAGCTAGTAGAATATGCTACATGACTAAGTCCTACCGCTACATTTGTGGGAATATGCATGTAACAAAATAGTCTATTTGAAGAACGAGAGTCATCATTAGATTTTTGGTATGATTACACCAGAGGAGGCTTTCTTAGTGTTATAGACATTTTTGTGCCTTACAGCTTTGAGCATGAAATCTCCATAATCCAAGGGATCCAAAGTCCCTAAAGATGTTGTTACAGCTCCTAAAGGAACAAGGTCAACCAATGACAGCTTCTCCCAGAAGTTCTCCACCAAAAACTACTCAAAACTAGTCAAATCAGGATCAATTTAGAAGCTCCACTAGCTGCCTGTGTTGCAAAGCACCCAAATACACTGGTTAGGTGCGTTGCAACACACTTGAATGCACTACCCAGGTGCGTTGAGTGGGAAAGGACAAGTGGCAGAGTCATTCAACGAGGTGGAGAGACAATGGAAGCTTCCAGAATCTTCTCCAATGACACTTGCCTCACTGAATTCGACCAGTGATGAGTAAGAGGCTCTCAGTCTCCAAGTGGAAGCAAGAACTGACAGAGAGAAGCCACAAGTCAAAACATAAGCTGACTCATCCTCTCTGCTTACATCTATATATGGATCCCTCATCCCAGAGATCCAGAGGCTGGAATTTTGTACTTTGCAGAGAATTGCTGTTGGTTTGAGACTGAGATTAGTACATTGGGTGATTTATGCTTTGTTGGAGGAGAGGAAGGGATTCCTTTGCTGGGAGGTATATGCTGGATCGGGACTCACTTGGTGGTATCTCCTCTTGGACTTTCTTATCATATCAATAAAATTATTTGAGTTTCTCCTACATGTTGTGTATCAATGATGCTTTGTTATATTTGCATGTTTAGCTTAATCTGATCCTGAGCTTTTTACGAATGTAAATCTATATCTTCGTGTAGTTTCTCTCTTCTGTGATCTTGCAGGAATTCAGTGAAGCTGGGCCGGTAAGGGAGCAGGGAGCTGGGAGCTATTGAAGAGAGGAGCGATTGGATCAACAAACTAGCGAAAGACACAGGTTAGTTACATCCTTCCTCTTCATTTACATTTCATAAAGAAGAATACTCAAGTAGTTTTCCTTGTTTGTTGCTAAGGCACTATCACACCTTAGAGTGGGATAGGGGCGTTCTGAATAGATACTTTTCCCAACAACACTTAGGGAGAAAGCCAGATGTGTCTCATTTCAGAATTTTTGGAACCTCTATTTACTGCCATATCTCTAAAGATTCAAGGAAGAAACTTGAGCCGACAACAGAGTTGGGATTTTTTGTGGGTTACGCTGAAACTCAACACAATTATTGTGTGTACTTACCTTCCCTCATAATTATAGTTGTGTGAAGGGATGTAAATTTTGATGATGAAAAAGTGATGTGATGCTCTCTTGAGATGAAGCTACAAATCCCACTAGAAGAGGAACTGTTAGCTCGAAATAAGGAGCCTCAGGAAGTTGTGGAGCAACCACAAATGGAGGAATAGTGAGGAAGCATAGTGGAGACATCCACTCAAGCATAAACATCCAAAGAAGGGAGAAAAAGAACTAAGGAAGTTGATAGATTCGTGTAGGATGCAAGGGAGAATGTGGGAGCTCCTTCAAATTTGTGTAGGCAAAGGAGGTGACCTGAGAGGTACACTAGCTACATGGCTCTAATGAGTGAGCTTATAGATATTGAGCCATCATTTTTTGAGGAATCAGTTGAGCAAACTATTTGGGTTGATGTAATGATGGAAAAATATGAATCCATTGTTATCTCCATCTTGCCCAAAAGTTATTTCTGAGGAAAGATATGAGAAGTAAACATGTAAGGTGGCGAAAGATACCTCTTCTAGGTATCTTAACCCCAAAATATTATGTATATCAGGTCAGCAAGGGAAGAATCTATGCAATGAAATTAAATGATGTTAAATTTTCAAGCTAACATTCTTAAGGTTTGATCGAGGCTTATAAATTTCACAACTCAGGGCCCGGGTCACCCACCATCCTAATCCGCTAACACATAACCTCAACTCCGGAAACATACATGCGAAGTGGTTAACGAAGGCACAAACCTGCAGTGTTGAATTGTCAATTCTTACCGGATGGTCACGTTTCGTTCTGGAACCCAACGAAGGATGCTTCTAATCCATAGTACACTCAGCCGTAATAAGGTAGGGACCACTCGACAGGTGGTGTTCTCCTATTGGCTCGACAATGCGAAAGGTATCAGGTATCAGGTATCAGGTTAAAAGGTAAATTGGTAAGTAACTGATAAATTCATGAATATCTCGCCTCTCCACATAAGCTCATCCCCTGTCATCTTGAGTCAATCCACAATTGTCACATGTTTCCCATGCCTGCATCCACCTCCTACCACCTGAGCATATATCCTTGTCCTTTGCATAAATCCCCTAAAACCTAAAGCTACCGCCTAACATCTATCTTTTAGCCCCAGTCAAATAAACTCTTGTCTGGACAGGAGTGCAGGATTCCTCTGTGCACACTCCCAAAGGTTAAGGATGCCCTCCGAAGTCATTCTCATTCCCCCCTGTGGGCGCCAGGTAACCTAACACCCTGACCTCATTTTTTGATTGCTTTTTTAATTCAGAAGGATGAAGCACAAAACACCTATAACCCCCAACACCCATGAGGTCAAAACCAACAGCATCAGGGCTTTAAAGGACACCAAAGCCCAAATAGTTGACCCTGTATGTCCCTTTCCACTCGCATACCTCTATTACGAAATATTATCTGACCATTTGAGGAATGAGGACCCTTTTAGGGTTGTGACTTCTAGGTTATACTATCATATTGCCCCTCTAGTCCATCACCTCCCTGAGTTTGTAACTTGGCTGGATGACTCTTATCAAAATGAGAGAAACCACTTTGTTTCTACTTCAGGGGTGGTATCTCTCAAGATAATCCCTCTCTTAATCTAAATATTTCTTAATTTCCATGCATCCTCCACTATGTAAACATTCACTGATGCAGCCCTAGCCATTTATTTCACCGCACTCCCAACTAGAGAGCAACAAGCATTCTTGAAGCAAATTAACATCTCATTTCAGAATTTTTGGAACCTCTATTTACTGCCATATCTCTAAAGATTCAAGGAAGAAACTTGAGCCGACAACAGAGTTGGGATTTTTTGTGGGTTACGCTGAAACTCAACACAATTATTGTGTGTACTTACCTTCCCTCATAATTATAGTTGTGTGAAGGGATGTAAATTTTGATGATGAAAAAGTGATGTGATGCTCTCTTGAGATGAAGCTACAAATCCCACTAGAAGAGGAACTGTTAGCTCGAAATAAGGAGCCTCAGGAAGTTGTGGAGCAACCACAAATGGAGGAATAGTGAGGAAGCATAGTGGAGACATCCACTCAAGCATAAACATCCAAAGAAGGGAGAAAAAGAACTAAGGAAGTTGATAGATTCGTGTAGGATGCAAGGGAGAATGTGGGAGCTCCTTCAAATTTGTGTAGGCAAAGGAGGTGACCTGAGAGGTACACTAGCTACATGGCTCTAATGAGTGAGCTTATAGATATTGAGCCATCATTTTTTGAGGAATCAGTTGAGCAAACTATTTGGGTTGATGTAATGATGGAAAAATATGAATCCATTGTTATCTCCATCTTGCCCAAAAGTTATTTCTGAGGAAAGATATGAGAAGTAAACATGTAAGGTGGCGAAAGATACCTCTTCTAGGTATCTTAACCCCAAAATATTATGTATATCAGGTCAGCAAGGGAAGAATCTATGCAATGAAATTAAATGATGTTAAATTTTCAAGCTAACATTCTTAAGGTTTGATCGAGGCTTATAAATTTCACAACTCAGGGCCCGGGTCACCCACCATCCTAATCCGCTAACACATAACCTCAACTCCGGAAACATACATGCGAAGTGGTTAACGAAGGCACAAACCTGCAGTGTTGAATTGTCAATTCTTACCGGATGGTCACGTTTCGTTCTGGAACCCAACGAAGGATGCTTCTAATCCATAGTACACTCAGCCGTAATAAGGTAGGGACCACTCGACAGGTGGTGTTCTCCTATTGGCTCGACAATGCGAAAGGTATCAGGTATCAGGTATCAGGTTAAAAGGTAAATTGGTAAGTAACTGATAAATTCATGAATATCTCGCCTCTCCACATAAGCTCATCCCCTGTCATCTTGAGTCAATCCACAATTGTCACATGTTTCCCATGCCTGCATCCACCTCCTACCACCTGAGCATATATCCTTGTCCTTTGCATAAATCCCCTAAAACCTAAAGCTACCGCCTAACATCTATCTTTTAGCCCCAGTCAAATAAACTCTTGTCTGGACAGGAGTGCAGGATTCCTCTGTGCACACTCCCAAAGGTTAAGGATGCCCTCCGAAGTCATTCTCATTCCCCCCTGTGGGCGCCAGGTAACCTAACACCCTGACCTCATTTTTTGATTGCTTTTTTAATTCAGAAGGATGAAGCACAAAACACCTATAACCCCCAACACCCATGAGGTCAAAACCAACAGCATCAGGGCTTTAAAGGACACCAAAGCCCAAATAGTTGACCCTGTATGTCCCTTTCCACTCGCATACCTCTATTACGAAATATTATCTGACCATTTGAGGAATGAGGACCCTTTTAGGGTTGTGACTTCTAGGTTATACTATCATATTGCCCCTCTAGTCCATCACCTCCCTGAGTTTGTAACTTGGCTGGATGACTCTTATCAAAATGAGAGAAACCACTTTGTTTCTACTTCAGGGGTGGTATCTCTCAAGATAATCCCTCTCTTAATCTAAATATTTCTTAATTTCCATGCATCCTCCACTATGTAAACATTCACTGATGCAGCCCTAGCCATTTATTTCACCGCACTCCCAACTAGAGAGCAACAAGCATTCTTGAAGCAAATTAACGTTCCATAAATCAAAACCCCTCCCTCAGACATTTGATTTCCATTAGCTCTCTTTAAGACACCTATTCAATTGGTCCTAACAACTATTTCTTTTCTATTGGATGCAGATACCACTCTGAAAATAAGCAGGGTTTCCCTAGGGTGTTTGCATAAGATGAAGCAACCTAGGTGTCAGCTAAACATCCTAGAATATATTTCATCTTCCATTTTCTTCCAATTCAACTACTTCAGAGTCTCCTCCTTCTTCTGATACTACTCATCGTTGTTTTACTTGTTCCTTTATGCTCATATCGAGGAATTCCAATGTCTTCACCTAGATGTGTTTTCTCCCAATAAAAAGAGAAATTTAGTCTTTGACTGGATTATCTTTGTAAGGAACAGGCCTAGTTTGGGTGGGTACTCTCTTTTCCTCTCATCTTTTATGGCCATTTCTTACCAAATCATCCATGCGGTCTCGCCTCCCAGAATCTTCCCAGAGAAAAAAGTGCTCCTCCAAATCAGCAAGGAAGCTGCCATTGGAGATTGGTACCTCTATGAGGATCACATAGAAATTTGAATTTACGAATGTGAGCTCCCTCGTTACCACCTGCCATTGTTTCTGCCAATGAGGCTATTTTCCCTCGAGTTCATCAAGAAAATCCTCAGTGTTGACCTACTCCACTTTATACCAGCAAAGAAAGGTTACATTTTTAAAATGGGATATCTGGTATGTCCTTTTGTGATAAGTACCAGACAACCCTTCAAAATAGTTGAGGCCCTTCTTTAAGCCATGGATTTTGAGAAAGGACAAATTTTTCATTACGATACCCAAGGCCTCCTTTCCTGGATAAGGGAAAATATTAAAGCCTCAACTTATTTCCATGATCCTAAGCCTCGGGTTGAATGGAAAGCTAACTTTGATTCCTGGCCTCTTAATACAGAAATGGAGACCAAGTCCCCAGTGAGCACAAACAAAGCACAAAAGAGGATTACTAACACGTCAGGGATAATTGACATGGAAGAAGGACTGGTTCATAAAAGGGAAAGAAGTCAAGGGCTAGAACAGGAACTGGAACAGGAATAGGAGGAGGAAGAACAATGCATCCAACTTGAAGCACAAGTGTCTGATAACCCAGGTTTTCAGATCAACTTGGAAATACCACCAGTTGCCTCATCAACATCCTCGACTGAGGTAGTTGTCCCAGAGTTTGAGGAAAGCCTTTATGCTGCAGGAATAGGTTGGTCATAGGGTAAGGTCATCCAAGAGAGAAACAAGAGAGAAAAGGGAAATTTGCACCAAGGAATGGCCTCCAAGATCACTCCTCGACACACTAGGGTACTAGCTGTGATGGACTTAGAGAGAGAGGAGATGAAAATCAGATTGAAGCATCCCTCCATCCAAACCTTGCCTTCTAGCTTCTAGTTCTAGTATTTGGATGTGTCTCTGGATTTGACTAGTGTCTCTTTAGCAGACAAAGTCAATTTACACAGGTAGGTGGGAGAGATGTTGTACAACGAAATCAACAAGCAGCAGATGACCATTGACCGGGCTCAAGTCTATATAGAGAAAATCTTTGAAAAGGTAAAGGCTGAGAAGATGACATCTTGTGCTATTTTACAATAGAAGGAAGTATATAAAGCACTGATCATGAAGATGGGGATGGATCCCGAGGATAAGGCATTAGTGAAAATTGTCTTACAGGCCACTCAGAAAGATAATTTAGAGTTGAGAAGACAATTAAAGATGCCTGCGGGTGAGTACATTCAAACTCCTGAGTTAATACCGAGTGAAAAGGAGAAAGAGTTTTTAACGTAGTCCAGCTAAATGAAATTAGGAACAATGTTACTACCTTAGAGCTAACAGTAACAAATTTATAGAATATAATCGCTTCTGATGTTTACATGGTAGTTGTCCCTGATGATCCTCAAAACCCCACTAATTTCCTTGCCTAGACATTAACCGAGCTGAAACTATCTGAAAATGAGTTAATGAAAGCTTAGAGTGACTTACATGCAACTAGAGTTCAAGTAGCCCAGAAAGAGAAGCTACTCCAAGCTTTGAATGCAAACACACAGAAGCTCATGAGGGATTTACTGAGTGCCACTCAAGAAAACAAACAACTAAAGACCCGGCTCAAAGGAAATCTGGCTCTCACTGAAACTAGGAAGCTGGTTTGGGATAAGATCATTTATGAGATCAACCAAAGCTTGGAACAAATAACCTTGATACCAGATCAAAAGATGATCAATGCCAAATGTTCCCCTTCTCTCCTAAATGGTAAGCATGCTAGAATCACCAACTCTTAATATACTAAGAAGTATATATAGTTCCTGACTAAGAGATCAATTGAGGAGTTAACGCCACTTGATATAGATGATAGAATGGATGCAATGGTGGAGATTTCAAAGGTTATTTCGAAAGAAGAAGCCAGAGATAAAGCAGAACAAAGTCTATCAAAGCTAGAAAATGAGGTGGCAACTTTCAATGGTAAGTTCAATCAGCTCCTTGAAGTCGGTTACCTAACTTGTGAGGAGCCAATGGAGAGTTGCTCACACAGGAGTTATACACCTATAAAATGACCGCGATTAAAAGCAGGACTAAAACAACTCTCGTGAAAACAATGGTCCTTAAAATAACAACCATAATGAACTTCCCTGAGAAAGAATTTCACCTTCTCGAGATGGTTATCGGTACCTTTCATTGCAAATTGTATTATGCAGGGCTGATCAATCTCAGGCTTTATTATAGATAGCTCAACTCTATTCCTCCACCTCCTCTAACCATGTGGTAGCGATGCGAACAATTTGCCAACACCCACTACTTCAAATGGTTCATCCTTGGGGTTCAACTACTTCTCACCAAGCATCAACAACATCTCATCGTCCCTGAAAGAGCATGCTTATTGTGCCACTTATGGCCTCTTATTTCACTTTCTAGTTATTTTTACTCTATGTTTTACTATGCTTTTGACAAGAAATTTTATTATTATTAGAAGGGTTGTGCCCTTGCGCATGCTATAATTTTGATACGTGATTTTTTGCAATGATGGAAAAGATCAAGAAAGACTATTTCTTTAACGACCTATGTTTTAAGGTCTTTGTATATATATGCTCTCGACATAGGAAAACATGTTTAGAATTTTGGGAAAGAAAAATCTATGTTATTTTTTAGAACGTCTATACTCCTTTGAAGTATCTATCACTCAGATTATTAATGAAAATCATGGTGAATCCTTCGTTTAGGATTACAGTATGTCTTCTCTTTGTTACAATTCCATAATGTTCATGTTCTTCTCAGATTCCACATTATGTAGCTACCAGATATGTTTCCTGATTTCTCACATATTCATTTGAATTAAGATATTAGCACAAATTCCTGTATGAGTCTCTGGAAACTAAATCTTTAATTGCAGTCTGTGAATCTTTGCATTCATTCCTTCTACATATCCATTCTATCTTTCCTAACTTAGATAAGTGTAGAATTTTCGATATTTTGAGCTATACATGATGGGTTATTTCCTTCCTTCTATATGCTTTCATACTACTACTAAAGTAATTAATTTGTAATTAACTAATCTATTTTCGATTTATCATTTATGTTTTTGAGTATCATATATATATGTGAATGTACAAAGAGATCATGGATTATGTCTTTCTTTGATGATTGAACCAATCAAATTCTTTGTGTAAGAAAAGTTATAAGTGATGTCTCTATTCTTTGAAGAACTGTCGGAGGCACATCAGATCTAGATTTTCTAGGCACTGGTATCATAAAAAACAGAGGTTGTCTCTAGAATTGACAACATACATCATGATGACTAGTGTTTGGGAAGTCATCCCAAGACTGA
This sequence comes from Pinus tabuliformis, assembly GCA_031772625.1. Lineage (NCBI taxonomy): Eukaryota > Viridiplantae > Streptophyta > Pinopsida > Pinales > Pinaceae > Pinus > Pinus tabuliformis. The sequence continues at coordinate 93,415,938 of CM062817.1, forward strand.
CAAATAAATCAGTTGTGGGTTCGAGATGGATCTTCAAGGTTAAGAATGCAGCAAATAGAATCATAGAGAATTATAAGGCTAGATTTGTGGCCAAAGGATGCTCTCAAGTTGAGGGAATTGACTATGAGGAAATATTTTCTCTTGTAGCAAGGTATTCATCCATTAGATCAATTCTTGCACTGGTTGTGCAGATGGGGTGGAAGATCCACTAAATGGATGTAAAAACAAAATTTCTCAATGGTGTTATTGAGGAGGAAGTGTAGATAGATCCACCAAAAGTTTTTGAGACATTTTATCGAGAGTCTCATGTGCGCAGACTCAAGCAAGCATTGTATGGTCTCAAATAGGCACCTTCAACTTGGTACACTCAGATCAACATTTATCTCACTGGATTGGGCTTTGCAAACCTCTATCATATTTTGGTAGAAGGTATTAATTGATTATCACTATTTTATATGTTGATAATTTAATATTAATAGGTGATGAGCAGTCGATCGACTCTTGCAAGGAGGACCTTGCAAGGGAATTTGAGATGAAATACATGGGTCTCATGCACTACTTCCTCGGGCTAGAAGTATGGCAAGGTGATGGGGAATTGTTTGTGTATCAAGGAAATTATGCCAATGAAATACTTCATGGATTTCACATAGAGAGTTGAGACACCTATAGTGACCAACAAGAGGAAGGAGAATGTCACTTCAGGTGAAGAGGTTGATGCTACCATTTACCAACAACTAGTGGTTTCACTGATGTATCTTGATAACAAACGATCATATATGTTTTATGCAATAAACTAGCTAAGCCAAGCTATGGTTAGGTCGACTAAATTGTATTGGAAGGAAGCTAAGCATGTTTTATAGCACCTCAAAGGCACTACCCATTTTGGACTATGGTACAAATGGACAGAGGGAGTGAAGTTTTGTGGCTTCATAGATACAAATTGGGTGCGGATTCCATCCAACAAAAATAGTACATCAAGTGGAATTTTCCGTGTTAGGTCTAAAATTGTTTCCTGGTACAACAAGAAGCAGACACTTGTGGCACTCAACTCGGTAGAATCAGAATACATGGTTGCAAGTCAAGCAACATGTGAGGCAATCTAGATGAGAAAGATACTTATGGGACTATTTGGTCAAGTGATGGATCCAACTGTTATTTGTTGTTTTAATCAGTGTTGCATTAATCTCTCTAAGAATCCGATATTTCACTATTGATCCAAGCATATAAATATTTGATATCATCATTTACATGACTATGTGTAGAGGCAGCTAATGTTGCTATAATACATTCTGACAGAGGAACAAGATGCTGACATCATGGCAAAGGATTCTTCAAGAGGGAAGTTTGAATTCAATAGGTGTAGGATATGGATGGTTCATAATCCCTTTCTTGCTAAGAGGGATTGTTGAGAAGTGTAGCAAGAAAGTATCAATTTGACTTTCCCTTGGTCAAATTGAGAAAATTCAATTTTCCACATCAACAGACAACTTAGAGGTAGGGAACTAAGGTTACATGGATCTTTTCACTGAGTTAGCTCAATAAATTCAAGTTAGAGGGCTTGGAGTTCAGTTATGCATGTGTGATTGCTAATTTATAGCAATCTAGTTCAGTTATTTCCAGATGTATTTAGTTAAACTAGTTCCAACTATTGATAGAACTAGTGGAAGGTCAGTTGTGCAAGGGGACAACAATCTAACTCAGTGATCATCCAGTTAACTGGTCAATGAACTAAAAATAGTTAGTGCATGCAAGAAATTTTATTTCCTCAGGTGTGGTGGAGATTCCAAGGCAGTGTAACAAGCAGTTGCAAGCTAGTTTGAGTGTACGTGTATAGCATGTAGTCATATGATCAATACTTAGGAATTGTGTAATAAATTGGAGAAAAATTCCTATAAAATATGGGCTAATTCCTCAGGATTTGCGCAATGAAATAAGGGCTCAAGAAGAGGAAGAAATTGACTAAGTCTAGGTCGAAACTTCTCATTGAGCAGAGAGAAAGGGTATTCACTTGCAAGTTGTGCGCAGAGCAGGCAAGAAATTGTAATACATTCTTTATTCATCTGATTAGTGCAAAGCAGATTGAGGGGTTTTTCCCATTTGGGTTCCCCTAGAAAAGTATTGTGCATGTGTGGTTTTTTTATTTCCTGTTTGTGAATGTTGTTCTAAATTGTGAAATAAATTATGCAGATCAATAGAGTAGAATTGTGTCTCTTGATTTCAGATTAAAATTCTTGAGCAGTTTCAATTCTAACACCATATTCTACACAGTGGATCATTTATCATAGATTATTAGGGTTAACTAAGAATGTAGTCCTCAACATTATCCCAATGCATTACAACAACAATGAAGGGCTTGTAACTAGAACTTTAGCACATTAAGCATAGACCCTATCAACATAGGTTGCCTTTCATGTAACCATTATACTTGTAATGAAAAGAGTTCCTATGTTGATTATTATTATGGTTTGGTCCAGGTTCTTATAGCATATTCCAATGCCTTTAACATTGCACAATATGATATTCATTGTGTAATATTAACAATATAACCAAGTATTTCCACAGTGTACCATTTCAACCTAGAAATGCAACATAATTTCATTATCTTTTAAACACCCATCACAATATGTCATTCATTGTTATAGTGTCAAAAATAAATCATGTATTTCACTTAGTAATACCATTTCAAACCATAAATGCCACATACAATCATTACCATGTAAACAATTACTCAAGAACACTTATTTTGCAAGTTTTCATGGAAACTAAGTCAGGGACTAGGACTCTCCACCTAATTGTAGATAGTTGTAGCCAGTGCTCACTTGCACCTATCACTCCCAAGTTGGATTATGGGGACTAAGATGATCTTCTAAAGGGGTTGTACCACACTGCTAGCTAAAACAAGGACTCTAGAGGTGCTCCTACCTCCACCCACCAACTGAGTAGTAGTCAATCATTCTTCAAGGACTTTAAAGGTTTATTGCCTCCACCCTCTAGTTGTCAACAACCAATAAAATCCAGTGGAATCAAGAGGACTCATCATGTAGTGATTTCACTCCTCTACAGTTCATCAACCAATAAGCTCCAGGGAATCAAGAGGTTGCACCTCCACCATGAAAATATCACCCAGTGATTCCACCCTCAAAGGGGACTCGAGAATCCATTATATCACAGATGAACAAATAAAGACTCCACCCTCTATGTGGACTCGAGAGTATGCTATAGATCAGAATGGAATAAACAATGATTCCACCCTCAAAGGGACTCAAGAGTCTATTGTGAGACTGAGATGGAACAAGCAGGTGATTCCACCCTCAAAGGCGACTTGAGAATCCACTTCTCAACCGAAGTGAAATAAGAAAGTGATTCCACTCCCCCAGGGACTTGAGAATACACCGCTCAACCACAATGAAACAATCACAGGAGACCCAGATCTTCTTACCAGGATTTTGAGTGTTAAACCTCTACCCCAAGTTGTCAAGGGACTCTAGAGAAAACCCATCTCCACCCTTCAGTTCCCCAGGATATCCTGAGATTCAACCTCCCCTATAAAATCTCCTCATGTGCTCATGTTTCTCAACTGAGCTAGATTCGACTCCTTTCGGAGTCCAACAACACACCAATGTGCTTCCTCTATTGCATGCTACATTTCCAAAATGGTTTTCCTCTCCAGAATAACCCCATTCCACTAGTTTTCCCTTGATTTCTTATGTTGTATTTTCCTTTGCTTTCTTCTACAATCTACATTCTTTCTCCACCCTCCTTCTCTCCCAATATGTCACTGCCTCTTATGTGCACCCAATCTCCCCTTTCTTCCACTCATTCAAGGTGGTTCTTCCATGTAGTTCGACAAACTGTCAGGACCTTCCTGACTCATGGGATCATGCCACGTCTCCCACTTTCCTTGTCTATTAACTACAACCTAATGACACTCTACGCTTGCGTGCTCCAAGCATCCCCCTTCTTCCACTACCCTGTCATGGAATTTATGTTATTTTTTTGTCCTTTTTTAGTTTTTTTTCCTTAACAGAAGAATGTTCTATGTCCTTGTCCAACCTCCTCTTTAATGGCATACTCTACTTAGCTTGAATACATACCCACCAGCCTATTTGGCTGTCACAATAATTAAAGTCCTAGAAATTGCCCAACCTCAATCCTTGGAATCTGTGTCCCTTACTCAACCCTTTTGTAATATGAAAATCATAATTACATAAAATGTTTTTCATGCGGTTCTTAAGAAAACTGCATTTGAGGCTGTTACAATTCTCCTCCAACAAATGACCTCTATTTAAAGAGTATGGAGGGACAATCTATTTTTATTTTTATTTTTGTTAATGTGGTAAATCAATAACTCATTGGACTAATCTAGACAAGGCCCAAGTTAAAAAAATTTGGTTTTCACTATAACTCTATGAGTATATCCAATATTCACAAGCTAGATATACTAATAAGTTATGACTTAGAAAGAGTCAAGACATCTTGACCCCACTAAAGTGGACTCTATTCCAGGGGGTGCATACTCTTTTGGCCTTTTCACAATAGGCCAACATGTCATTCTACGAGAATTGAAACTAGGTGGAGAGGATAAAAAATGGTTTTCCCACCCACTCGGGCTAAACCCATGGGACATGGAGGACATTATGAGGACATTATTAATGATCAATCCTCAGAAATTTTAACATATGCATTGTTTTAATTAATATATTTCCTCAAGTGGCCATGTTGGTTAGGTTCATTGAGTATAAAAACACTGGTGTTATGATCTTTTATCTAGTTGCATGAGCAGTTACTTAAAAATTTTCATCCTATGTGAAATACCATGTTTTTTTTAATATGGTATTAGAGCTCATGTAAAGAGTCACTCTCATTGTTGATAAAATTGAACCTATATCATCACATATTGCAAAATCATGGGTTCAATTCTCTTGATTCGCTTTAATTCTTTTAATTAATATATTTTCTCAAGTGGCCATGTTGATTAGGTTCATTGAGTATTGCCCTCTGCATTCTTTTAATTAATACATTTCCTCAAGTGCCCATGTTGGTTAGGTTCATTGAGCATTTCCCTCGTAGAGGGTTTTAACCATGTAAAAACACTGGTGTTATGATCTAGTTGCGTGAGCAATTACTTAAAAATGTTCATCCTATATGAAATACCGTGTTTTTTTGAATATGGTATTAGAGCTCATGTAAAGAGTCACTCTCATTGTTGATCAAAATATTGAACATTTATCATCGCATATTGCAAAATCATGGGTTCAATTCTCTTGATTCCCTTGAATTATTTTAATTAATATATTTCCTCAAGTGGCCATGTTGGTTAGGTTCATTGAGTATTTCCCTCGTAGAGGGTTTTACCCATGTAAAAACAATGGTGTTATGATCTTTCATCTGGTTGTGTGAGAAATTACTTAAAAATGTTCATCTATGTGAAATACCATGTTTTTTTTTAATATGGTATTAGAGCTCATGTAAAGAGTCACTCTCATTGTTAATCAAAATATTGAACCAACTATGTGAAATACCATGCCTTTTTTAATATGGTATTAGACCTCATGTAAAAATTCACTCTCATTGTTAATCAAAATATTGAACAAACTATTGAACTTGTATCATCACATATTGCAAAATCACAGGTTCAATTCTCTTCATTCCCTTGAAATCTCTATGGACTTTTACACACTCTCATTTTTTTATGCACTAATATTTCAATTATTAGTATATTATTTTAATTAACTCTCATTATTTATCATCGCATATTGCAAAATCATGAGTTCAATTCTCTTCATTCCCTTGAAATCTCTATGGATTTTTACACAATTTCATTTTTTTATGCACTAATATTTATTATTATTATTATTCTGCACTAATATTTCAATTATTATTATTATTATTATATTATTTTAATTAACTCTCATTATTTATCAAATTTGCTATATATATTATATATTAACTTACTTGATCAAAAGTTATTTTGTTTATCCAAATCTTGATTTTTAATTATCTTTTAAATTTATTTAAAAAAAATTATCCAACCTTGAATTTCCTCATTTTTTTTTAATGTGTTTTCCATTTAAATTATAAAATTGAATCCTAATATTATATATATTATGACCTTGAGTTTTATATTACTTTATTTTATGTTAAGTTACATTTTTCAAGTAATATTCATTTATGAAGTAAACAAAAGTAAAGTTGTATACAAAATTAAAGAAAAAAAGGTTACTCAACCACCTCATCTTATATCTATGACCATGCTACCTAATACATAGAAATTTTGTTACATTTTATGCTTTCTTAAAAAGAGCATTTTTAATGTCACTTTCTGATTTTTAAAAATATTTACTAGATTATGATAAAATTGGCTAGAAAAAAGTTGATCATTTGTTTATTAGTTAGACTAGGTGCATGTTTTAATATTGCCATTCCAAGTGATTTTTTTCTTAATGTCATATATTTCTTATGGAAATGTAAGGGAAGATGTGCTATGAAAAAAAGGTTCCATTGATGCTAAAAATAAAGCTAAATAAAATAATAAGAATGATGAAACGCACAAACTAATTAGAAAACCACCTTGGGTATCATTGTAATTAATCATTTAATTCCTAATCTATTGATTTAATAATGTTATTTCACACATTTTTAATCTTTTCATAAACTCATTTTCAAATTAATTATTACTCCATGTATATTCTATTTAATCCATTTGACCCGATCTTTGTTTATTAAATATATTATTTTGAACAATATAATTTTTTTACATTTGGGCTTTTTTAGTCATCATTTAACAAAAAAATTCTGCAAAATTATGGTTTTTTGTCCTTTAAAAATGTATTAAATGTATAATTGTATTCAACACTCTCAAAAAAACCAAAACCCATGTATCACTTGCATTAAGCAGATTTCATAACTCAAACTTGTGATTCCAATGAATCTTTGTCAAATTACTAGTAAAATTAACGAGAAACTAGACCAAAATATAAAAAAATTAAATGTCACGAAATTCTTTTCTCTTTATCTTTAAATCTTTGTTTACTTTTTAATAATTACCTTCCTTAATTTTCTTATTATTTATATATCTTAATTTTCATTTCAATCTTCAAAACTTAGTTTTATCAATAATAATAAATACAATGTTTACTTAAAATGTTAAATATCTCAAACTCTTTACAAAATTTTCCAAAAAAAAATTCTAAACATGTTAAATAATATTAAAAAAAAAAACAAACATTTAAATGTCTTTTTCCTTTTACCAATTATGAGTAAAAAATGACTAGAGTGAAAGAAACTATTACTTAAAAGCCCAGAGGTTATTAAAAAAGGGGCAATCCCAACCTCTTAAAAATATGAATTATTCACTTCGCTTTACAGTACTAGGCAGTGATAATGTTAGTTTTTCGAACATTAGTTAAGTTTCTATAGAATTGGAGAATTAAATGGAGTTGTTTTTAGTGTGATTTTTTGGAAGTTTTTAGAGTGGATTTTTCTAGTGTAATTTCTCTAAAATTCGACAGGAATTTATTGAAATCACAAGCTTAATGGATTCCAGAGATTCATATACACAATTAAAAAACTAGTTTAAATAACACAAATCAAGATTTCACCTCAAATTTTTCCACCAAATTCCGGCATCAGAAAATCCAAAAAATAAAACTAAGAACCACTCCAACCAACACAACGCCAACAAATAGTTTGATATAAATATAAATATATAAATCTATATAAATATAAATATATAAGATATAAATATATAAATCTAAATAAGTGTCATATATAATCTTCATTAACAATCTGCTTTAGTTTTATATTCTTATTCGAATAAGAAAATATTTATGTAGTAAAACCACTTACAAATATTAATGTTTCATAACGTTGCATATCCTTACCTGAATTATGTGTAAGAGACAAGTGGGTTTGGTGTAAAATTGAATACGTTTTCTGTGGTGCCGTGTCGGCTGCACCAACTTGCATGAAACCTGTTGATCCTTGCCAGGTGGAACTGGTTCACAACTTGGGACTAGGTTATGTGTAATATTGAATACGTTTTCTGTGCTGCCCTGTGGACTCCACCAACTTCCATGAAACCTGTTGATCCTTGCCACGTGGAACTGGTTAACAAGTTGGGACCCGTGCACTGTTGACCTGACTTCTTCCTCGTTCTTTGGCATCTATATTTTATATTTCACATAAAATCTCTTTGGGAATTGTGAGCGTCGACCAAAATAGACAAAACCGCCTTGGGCGTGCAAAACCACGGGCGTCCTTTGCCGTGTGCTTTTTGGTTCAGCTCACAAATTTTTCTATAAAAGCAAACGAGTGACGAACAATGTGAGGTCATTCCACTGATTGTATGGCTGAAGAAATTCGTAGGGCAATGCCAAACGATAATATCTTGGAGGAAAATTCTGCTATTGAAAGAGCCATATGATGGAATGGTTTAATTCGAGAACTCACACAGTCGGTTATTATGACTGCCTATAGATGGGATTTTGCTCAGAACCTTATTCAAACAATTCCGCGGATCTGTTTGTTTAGGATATTCCCACAACTGAGCAAACTCCCATCTGTAGGTAGTTCATAACCACTCTCATAAAGTTGATGGAGCCGTATAAAACAACTTTTGTGGCTGTGGAATTCACATTATCATGGATGAAAATATTCAATATCTTATTTCGTGGAATGGAGGAAAAAGATCCAGCTGCAAAGCAGATGCGATGGCTCTCATGGGTTTTCTTTCTTTCTGTATTTTTTTTAACATACAGCCGTTTTAATATTTGGGATTCCAAAGTCATGGTTGATTATGTTTTGGGAAAAATCCATATTAGCAATCCCCACTTTGCAGGTTGGATGAACAGGATTGTATTCTTATGGGAAGGATGGAAGGATGTTCCATTCAGCGCATTTACAGGTTACAGAACAAAAAAGCAGACATTTTATCAAAAAGAAGTCTTTTATCAATTCCAGATATCTGGACCATGAAGATAATTTCTGATGAGGAAATATTCTCTATCACAGACTTTTCTTTACCTCATACATAATATCAAATCTTGCGGCTCCCAGGTACGTTTTGTCAATTTTGTCCTTGATGTTTTCATTATGACTTTATGAATAGTCGATTACATTATGGAATTTATGTACAGCGCTGTTCTCACTGAGGATTTTAGTATTCCAAATTTTGTATCTACAAAATATCTTTTTTGAGAACTCTACTAAAATGGCTGTCTATCTGGATGATCATCAGATATTTTTTTGTTTTGGGGATTATGCTTCCATCCTTTTCTCAGGTATTTCTGCTGAGGATTGTCCATAAATCCTTTTTAGTTCATATGAAGTTACTAGGCACATGTATTATCTGATCATTATATAAATCTTATATAATATAATTAAGCTTTTTCGTTCCTGAAAAAAAAACTACCATCTGTATGGTAGTTCATAACCAGGCTCATAAAGTTCGTTAAATTGATGGAAGCGCGAGGAAAAAGTACAACCGTTTTATATATTTCAGAGCTTCAAGATATGCCTCTCAAATTCCGCAGCTGGACAAGGAGATCTGTGGTTTTCTTCACCTGTTGGATGTCCGAAGAATAAAGACAAAATCCGAGGAATAAATTTTTTATAAGTCTACGCCGCTCATCATGAGATTTTTGTGGTTCCTGTGTTATCCTCGCGACCTCGTTCGAAACTTACATGTGTCGCGTGCTTTACGTTGTCCGTTCTACTTCGGAGTTGTCTATAATGCGATTTTTTGAAGATTCGGTGACAGAATCCGGCGGAATAAATTGAGATTAAATCTTGATTTGTTGCAGTTAAAATGATTTTTTAACTGCATATTTGGATTCAGCACCCTCGAAAACCCCTGGGACGCTTTCATTGTGCAAAAACTAGCTATCAAACTTGCGATTCCAATAAATTCCTGCAGGATTTCAACCGGAAAAACCGGCCAAAAAAGCTTTCAAAAAGTCGCGTTATATACTATTTCGTTCTACTTCTACCTGACTAAGCCGAGGTACCATCAAACTGTGCCAAATTATGTCATGTTCCTGTACTCATTTTACGGCATTTTACTTTTGTCGGAGTCGACTCAGCTTTTGGTTGAGAAGTCAAACTCATATTATTATGTGCACCCATTTGTTGAAGGATAATTGGTGAGGTTGGACATGTCTTACGTGGCCCAACTCGTACAAATGGCAGAGGTTCTCATGAGATTCTGCGCATGGATTGAGAGGTATCTTGTGACGGTGGATTTCGCATCTTTGCGGTCGTCACAGATATTAGAATAGTTGATTTCTGACACAATGAAGATGGAGAATTTTGCAAGACCAAGAAGAATCAAAGAATCCTGTGAAATCAAATAATATGAGATGTAAAATTGGTATATCAAATAATATGAGATGTATAATTGGTATAGTTTGTGATAAATTAATTCATATTAATTTAATTATAATAATCAATGATGATTGTTGTCAAAACAATGAGAAACTAATTATAAAAAATAAAAATAAAAATCACTTATTTTAAAATAATTTTATATATTTAATCCAAAAATTAAAAACATATATATATTTATATTTATTTTATATAAATAAAAATTAATGTATATAAAAATTAAATAAATTTTTATCTAAAATAGAATCTATATGTGTTCTTCAATGTGTTAATTTCACTCTTTTACTTTTTGGTTTAAATTTATCTAGAAAAACTAGTCTTATTTTTTTATTGAGCCGAGATAATCACTTTCTGCTAGAAAAAAAATGTTATATATATATATATATATATATATATATATATATATATATATGCATATGACATAAAATAATTAGAAGTAAAAAAAATGTTAGTAAAATGATTAAACTTTATATTTAAAAAAAAAAATTCAACACAGAAAAAAAAATAAAAATGTTATATATATACATATGACATAAAATAATTAGAAGAAAAAAAAATGTTAATAAAATGATTAAACTTTATATTTTTCAAAAAAAATTCAACACAGAATTGTCTTTAGTGCGATTTTTTGGACTTTTTGGTGCCGGAATGACTATATATATGGATTCAACACTATGAAAAACCGCAAGATAGATTTTAATTGTTAATTAGCGCTTTAAGTTTTATATGATCATTATTATTATTTAAATGTTTTAAAGTTTTATAAAATCATTATTATATATATGAATATGTTTTAAATGAATTTTGATATTTTTAAATTTGTTAAGTATAATTTATAATTTATGTTAAAATCTTATTTTCTAGATGTTGGAGTATTTATGAATATATTTTAAATTAAGTTGATCATTTGAAATTTGCTAAGTATCATTTATAATTGGTGTTTAAATCTTATTTTCTAAATTTCTAGTAACTAGTTTATGTATTAAGTTAACTCCTTTATGAAAACAAACTTGTCTAATTGGACATGTTCTTTCTTATATTTTTTGTGTGGTGGTCGCTACATCCTACGTCCATGGAATCACTTCCCAACATCTCATTAGTAGGGCCTAACCCCAAGAGCATTGAGGAAAATTGACCCTGTGACCTCCCAATAGTAAGGTGATTTAATAATGGGAACTCGACCAATTGAGGTAACACGCTATTCTTATATATTGTATCTTATTGTAGTGTTTTCCTTTTCATTTTTTAGATAATCTCTTTTATATAAATTATTGAGAAATACTTTACTCTGTCAATTCTTGATGCAAGCAAGTCAAAACTTGCTCAACCTTTGATTTATAGAAGATTAGAAACTCTAAGTTTATTGGTCCACAATATAACAACCCTTTTTCCATAACATCCTATGTATGTAAACACAATTATGTGAAATATAGATGTATATAAATCTATGTGGAAATAAATTGATGACTCGCTAAAGGGAGGGATGTACAGATCCAAAGCTTTGAGAGGGAAAGCCTGTGGTGGGCTATTGCATGGCAATTGAGTGCTTGTAACGTGTTGGTTGGTTTTCCTATGGTGTGACGTGAGCATACTGATACGAACCACCCTTAAATTGTCATGACTACATGCTTAACAATGGATTGGCTTGTGGTGAGAAGCATTGAAGTTAGAGTGGGCAACATGGGTGAAGGATGACACCATATCATCCTGTTTCCTTGTGAAATGTGGAGAGAGAGAGAGAAAGAGGTTGCAGACCAAAAAGGCCATGAGTGGTGAAGGAAGGGAGACTCGAGTCTAGAGACTTCAGTCTTCTAGCAATTATTCAGAGAAGGAAAGGAGTTGGCGTAGAAGCTTATTGCGCAGAGAGTACACAGAGTTCCAAAAACCACATAATAAGGGAGTTCTAGGTGAACATAGTGAAGGGAACTTTGTTCAAAGCTACTAGTGTGGAGACCATAATGAGTGACTCATGGGCATGGATTGAGCCTTGTGTTCTAAGAATTAGGAAAGTGTTCCCCATGACTATGTTGAGGCCACTGGATTTTGTGTATAATCCTAATTGACCAATGAGGAGCATTGTGGAGAACTGGGTCACTGTGGTGCTTGCCTTGGGCCCGTGAAGCCACCTGCTGCATGTTACATGTTTTTAAACCACTAGGATAGGGTAATTTGGGTCATTGTGGTGCTTTCCTTAGGGCTATCAAACCACCTAGATAGTGCACTATGGACCCATGCAGTGCTTCCCAAGAGAGGCAATTGATAAACCATAAAATGCAGTTGATTCCATCTCCTAGAACTAAGGCAGAACTCATTTGATCTTGGGTGAAGTGTAACAACCCCGAAATATCAACACATAATTAATTAGATTAATCTAGCAATGTATAATCAACATGCAATTATCAACTCATTAACATCAAAATTCAAACTTATAAGTAGAGATACTTACCTATGTTTTCCGAGTTGAATGCTAGTTGAAGTCTTTTAACTGCAACAAGGTCTTGGGGATGACTCTCCACCCAACTGTAGGCTCAGTTTCACAAAAAACTTGCTACAATTGGCCACCCCGAGCCCTCAATCAACGTACTACTGCCAAGGAATCTTTTGTCTTAGAACACTATTCTCCCAAGATAATGGATGGTGGAATCATGGAATGATGGAATACCTCTCATCTTCCTCACCATCTATTAAATAGAGCAAAAATTAGAAGGGAAACCACATGCACACACTCCATGTGTCAACATGCAACTTACTACTTTCTTGTTTTATTCTTTTGTTTTTACTTTTTGATAGTTTTACTGATTTTTACTATTTTTCTTGTTTTATTTCTTTTGTTTTTTACTTTTTGATGGTTTTACTGATTTTTACTATTTTTCTTGTTTTATTTTATTTTTTTTATATTTATTTAAAGCATGTAATTAATTTATTATTATTAATTAATTTATTATTATTTATTAATTTATTTTTTGTTTATTATTTATTATTTATTATTTATTATTTAATATTTATTAATATTTATTATTTTTATTATTTATTATTAAGGGACATTACATTTATTTTGTTATTTATTACATTAGTCTTGTCACCCTCTGCTGAACTAGTATAACCAACAGGCATCGAAAGTTTCACAACACGCGAGAAATCCCAAGGAATCTCTGTCCTTTTTCCCACTTTCGGAATCAGGCATAAGCCTTCTCGGTCTGTATCCTAGTCCAAGGCTAGCCCCAAGGCTTGAGCCTGACTCAGACCTCATCTACCCCAAGGCAGGTGTAGAGCTATAAAAAGGGTCTCTTTCACCTCTAATTACCTCACATTAATATGTCAATCCGGGAACGTTTCGTTATTTCAAAGAGTGTCTTAGTCTGAGGCTATCATTTGCCAGAGTAATGCTAGTAGTACTGTGTTCAGAAATACAAGAGTAAATGGATGATTGTCTACAGCTTATCCACTTCAAAAGATTAAATCACACCTTCAAAAGACTAAGCAACTTATTAGTCAAGGGTTCGGTAGAAAGAACCCATCCCTTTGGAAACTAATGGAAAAGGAAATCAGAGAAAAAATCGTGGATCTGGGAGCCGGACAGTGGATGTCAATGCTCACTATAGTCTGAAATCGTTCTTCATACCAATACCAGGAATTGGAACGACAAATAAGAAATGGAACAACAGTTAAGAAATCGAACAGCAAGTCTGAAATGGAACAACAAATCCGAAATGGAACATGAGCTAAGAAATAGAACAACAACTAAGTCTCACAAGCAGTAACTTCTTAGTCTATCAGATCAAATGCATTAATTGTAATCTACAGGAATCAAACAACAATCTTTCACTCTTAAGGGCGGATTGAATAACACACACCAATGGAACAACACTGATTACTGATAAATTATGGAACAGCGCTTGAAAACCATATACGCACACAACATACTTAGATAGTAATTTGATCCAAGTATCAATCTCAGTTAGAAAGAATACGACTGCATTTCAAAATAGAACAACATTGTTCATAATTCCAACAGTCACAAAGAACATTATTTCCAAGATGAATTCCATGACGTTAATGAACATGTGCATAGCACAAAAGCTCTGTAATGGAACAGTAACAGTATTCTGTAAAGACTAGCAGTATTAGATCAACTCTTAAAAGAACAGTAATATGATGCAGAGTCAATACAATCGTTCTATCTGTAGAAGCCTTAATGAATTAAACATAACAGAGCATGTGATGTAAACTTATAAAACACACCAGATTACCAAATGACGTCGATAGGCAAACCACGCATAAACCAAACGTAATAATACAGGAGCAAGTGTCCTCCAAGGCCGGGCCCTTAGCCTCCAGGGGTACACTGCTTAAAGTTATTCCAGACTCAGAGATGAAATAATAACCAAGTTTGTATTAATGCATAGAGCAGAATTACAATAAACCAATTCTTAACGAGACTCGATGATCAAAGTTTTGATTTTAAAGGAAATTACATAAAAGCATAACCGTTTCTAACTCTCTCTTGAGCTAATAGTGCTACCCCTTTTATAAGGGTGACGGTGGAGATATCTAAGTGCAGAAATAGATAAAACAACGATCCCTTAGGATCAAGGATCCTCAGGGATTCGCCAAACCGTTAGTCCTCAGTCATTTCTTTTCTCTCCTGCGCCGAGCTAATATCTCCACCTCCTTTCCCGGGCTGATTCGCTTTGATTTGCTTTGCCTTGTTTGCATTCGGTCTCCCGTCAAAGGGACAGCGGTTAACCCGTCCTTGTCCTTTCCTTTGGAACGGCAACTTCTCGTTTTTCCTCCTTTCTGCGTAAGGAAATGACAATTGTCAGCGTTTTCGTCTTGCATATTAATCTCACATGGTCTATTATAATTCTTTATCATTTTCCTAGTTCATGATGCAAAAGGTTTTTAAATTTCAATGAAAAGATACTGAAATAATCATTAAAAACATACCTTCTTTAGTACTCCACACACCCCCCTGCTTATCCTGTTTCATGCCCTCATGAAAACATTGTAGTTGACATGTAAGGCAGTAAGAGAATAGGCTGGAGATGGAATCTCATGTGGTGGCCTACAACCATGATGAGTAACTGGGTAGTCAAAGAAATGGCCTGTCTGACCCTCAGGCATCTCATACAGGGCTTGGTATCCGGGTGTATGGTGCCAAATAATTGACTCCGAAACCTATATCCTAACCAGGATGGCCCTGCCCTCAAAAAGATTTCGCCATAAAGGTGCAAGCGGTTGGCAGCTAATTTAAAATTCTCATACTTAAACGGTTCCCTGAGCTGGATATTCGGATTAGAGATTTGATACCGAAATTTAGTTGCATCAATGGCAAGGTATTTGATAGAGAAAAAGTATTCTAATCCCTGCCGAATGAGTGCCTCATGCATGGGTCCTAATGCTTCAATTACACCCGGAGTCTTCATGAGGTTTCTATGTGCTCTCCACAACTGTACTGGGTCCCTAGGCTCAGCCCTTACCCACAAATCTAGTCCGTTTTCTTGCCTTTGGAAAGTATTATAGGCTTTAAGCCATTTAATTTGATTAACCCCAAATGAGATGAACGCCTGCAATTGGATATCCCCAACAAAAGGGCCAGGGTTCAGCTCGGTCTCCTGGTCTAATACAAGGTTATGTAAATAGAACTCACACAGTAGTCTCTAGACTTTTACCCCGTAGTGCTTACAACAGTCTATAAAATCATTGACAGTGTTAATTTGTATGGGAGCACCTGCTTTAACAACCTTTATTTTTAGTTGCAAATACCGTTCCAGTAGAAACAAGGCATAATTCTTGGCAGGGGCTCTACATGCTAAGATGTCATTGTATAAAGAACACAAGGTATCCATCTGCTTGATAACTATAGCTAACCTATGAGTTACCTTTGCGACTTTCTCTTGTTCCCTTCGCCACCCTTCAAAGGCATGGCTTTCGGATAGATTGACGTTCCTAAGCTGCTGTTGTAGATGTTCATACTTTTTGCGAGGGACCGTTTGCTCCCTAAGCTTTTCTGCTTCTTGCTGAGCTTGCTTCAAACCCTTTTGTAGGGTTACTGTTTTTGGATCTCTCCTCCATGCGGCAGTGGAGGCCGGGAGTTTTACCTGAACTTTCCTACTGCGTTGCCTTGAGTTCATAACCCTTATCACTCCCGAAAGTGGTGCCTCCGTCTGAATTTCCTTATCACGGGTCATCATCTCATGCATTTCTATCTTAACATGGATATCAGTCCATTGCTGTTCCTTTTCTATTGGGACAGTAGCCCGTTTCTCAGCATCAGTTGGAACAGCAGCCTGGTTTTCGACAGGGTTTTGAACAACAGGATGGATTCTGGTCCTCTGCCCTTTTGCCTTGAGGGGTTTTGCTGGAGTGGTCATATTTTTCCTTCCCGAAGTCCTTTTTACCCTTTGCCTTGCTTTTAGAATCCTAATCTGCTCGTGGAGCTAGACTATTATATTCAATAATCTCTGCTGTTCCTTTCACAGTTCTTTAATTTCCAAAATTTCCTTAGAAGGAACAACAGGTTATTCACTGCGGCCTGGACTGTGACTAATTCCCGGATTTTCCTTCTGGGGTGTTTCTTCACTATTCTGCTCTGGCTGTTCTGGGGCAAGAACCCTAACTGGTTCTGTTATTTCTTGGACGACCTCTCTTTTTGCCCCTATTTCCTCCGGAATTTCTTCAGGTGTCTTCTGGTTAGGAACGGATTGTTCCTATTTAGTATCCCCTATCATCTTTTCATCATGAACAGACAGATTCTCTTCTTCTACCTCCTTTTCATGTGGTTCTTCAGGTGCATTTCCCTCATGGGGTTTCTTTTCGGCATGGAGGTCTGATGGACTGGAAGGTTGGCCATATTTGCCCATATTGGCCAAGACTTTGGCCAATTCGTCTTCTCCCACTGGGTCCTGCAATGGGCTACCTTCCTGTTGTTCTGTTTCCTCCTCTTGCTCAGATTGCTCGGCTTCTTCTTCCTTATCTTCTTCGGTTTCAGTTTCTTTTTCTCCTTCTTCTTCAGATTGTTCGGCTTCTTCTTCGTTTTCTTCTTCTTCTTCAGATTGCTCAGCCTCTTATTCTTTTTCTTCTCCTTCAATTTCTACCAGCTGGCTGGTGTTTTCTTGGGGCTTCTCCAGCCTCCCTCGTAGTCGTGCTAGCCGAACCGATTTCATGCATTTTTCTGGCAGTTCGGGTGTACCGGTGGCATGTTTACGCTTTGCCAATTCCCTGCATTTTTTTGGATGCTCGGGTGTACTAGTAGCATGTTTACGTTTTTGGGATGGTGCAGTCAATCCCCCATTTATCATGGAAATTAGCTCTTCCCAGTTGCTCTGCTGCTGGGTGAGGCTATGGCTGACAATTAACCGAATCAATCCATGATGACTAACAACTGACTCTACATGCTGTGCCTTTTTTATGCTCTGTGCAACGTCATGAAGTAACGCATTCAAAAATGCAGGTAAATTTACAGAGCATTTTTTCTTTAGTACAACTAAGAGTTTAACGTGTCGTGGTCTTACCACGTCTTTTCTGCCTTCACAGATGATGTAGCTTTGAATGGTCTTTGCCAATTCTGCCCACGGCTCTCCTAGTGCTGCTAGCAGAACTCCCTTTCCTCTAATTGCCAGGCTCTGGCCTTCGTCCTGGAAGATTTCTATAACCTTCTGAAATCTTTCCTTTTTTAACGTCCATACAGGTCCAGTGGCTGGTAGTCCCGAGACTTCTGTGATTATGTCATCAATGACTGCTATGTGTCTCCCCTCACTTTGGAGTAATCCTCTTGCAAATTATGCAAGAACTCAATTGCCACAGTCTCGTTAGACTCCTGCAAGCGGTTGAGATAAGTCAGCCACCCTGCTCTTGTCAGGATTTCCCGGGCAGCAGCAGAGACTGTTAACACCTGCGGTTCTCTCCGAATCAATCTTCCTCCCATGGTTTCGCTATAAACTCTTAATGGAACGGTAGCTGTTCGTGCTGTTGAAACACAGAGAGGCTGACAAACGCAAGACTTGTTCAAAATCTAATGCTGCAGAGTATACAATAGAAATGGCTTATGAACAGCAAGTCATGCAGAAAAAATAAAAATAGTATGCCATTGAGCCGTGCCATACCCTAGTACACAACTTCCCGAATAGTGGGCTGACACGTAACCCAGGGAATGATGAGGTTAACCTCCCCCCCCGCAATGTGATAGGCTGTCCCAGCCGTCAAATAAAGGAGCAGCGCCCGCTCTGAAGCAGAGTCATAAAGGAACAGCGTATGGCAATATGCCATGTTTACAAAAGCAGCAAATTACCGAAATCGAGGCATGGAGTTGGATCGCTTAATACGTAAGAAGCTGTTGTGATATGATGCGAGGCTGGGAGGATAGGACATCTGCCGTACATTCCAAGTCTGATGCAGTCATTGTCAACTTCTTTGCCATGATTGGTGATAATATATTTTAATGCGTTATATGATTCGGGAAATAATAAATGATTAATTACTAAGGTATAAGAAATAGAAGGGTGCTAGTAACTTACCTATTGGTGTAAATAATGTGACTTCAATACCATTAACAATGCTCTGCTACCGACAGGTGTCCATAAACTTGGCAGAGTTGTTTATTTCACCCATGGAACCATGATCCTTTGTGTATGCTTAGGAAATGTTGTGTGATGTCAAATGTAGGCCATTATGCTAGCTTGGTGATCAGTTAACCACAATGCCATTCATGAGGAAGGAGCGAAAAGTGGGTAGGCTGACTCGTGATGAGACCTCCTGTTCCAAGGGTTGTTTATTTGATATACCTTTTGGACCATATCCCTGGTGTGGTGGCCATAGTGGGAATGCCACTTCGCTTTCATCCTCATGATCATGGTAGGCTGGCTCTTGATGAGACCCCCTATCCTGCATTTGACAACTTATAAGTCATGTTTGCTCTTTTTTTCTTTGTTTTTCATAAAGTACTTTCCCTTATTTATACATAAAGGGTGGTTCAACACTCCTTAAGAGTAGGAATGGTGGAAGAAGTCTTAACATCTCAATAGGAAGATACAAACCCTTTGCTCTTATTTCTAAGTAATGATCAAAGAGGATGAAAAGGGACCATCATGATAAAGATAACCAATCAGAGCAGAATAAGTAGAACGATGGCAACAAAAGATGATAACTAAGCGTGTCCTTCCTTCTGTCCTCTTACCAATTCAGAGAAATTTCTTATAAAGATAGAGATTTATGATTGACTGATTCCAGTATGTTGTGATTTTGTATCCATCGCATAAGTGCATAGCTGTATTCTAAAAGATTTGCAAGAACAGGAGCAATAAGCATCCTCAATTTAGAACAGCAAAAGGAACAAGTTGTTTCTCAAGGAGAGCAAAAACATGCAAGGGACAACAGAAGAGCACAAATGCTGTTCCTTTGGAAAAGGAACAGTAGAAAATGCAAATGCCGTTCCTTTGAAAAAGGAATAGAAAAAATGGAAAGCGTTATTCCTTTGGAAAAGGAACAACAAAACACACAGGTGTCGTTCCTTTGGAAAAGGAACAGCAGAAATCGAAAACGTTGTTCCTTTGGAAAAGGAACAACAGAACATGCCAATGCGGTTCCTTTGAAAATGGAACAACAGAAGTCGAAAAAAATGTTGTTCCTTTGGAAAAGGAACAAACAAAACACACAGAAATACTGTTCCTTTGAAAAAGGAATAGCAGAAATCGAAAATGTTGTTCCTTTTCCAGCAAAACAAGCAAAAATGCCATTTCTTTGGAAAAGGAACAACAGAAATCGAAAATGTTGTTCCCTTCGAAAAGGAACAGCAAAACAAGGAAAAAGGCCGTTCCTTTGGAAAAGGAACAACAGAAATCGAAAATGTTGTCCCTTTGGAAAAGGAACAACAAAACAAGCAAACATGCCATTCCTTTGGAAAAGGAACAACAGAAATCGAAAATGTTGTTCCTTTGGTAACGGAATAGCAAAACAAGGGAAAATGTCGTTCCTTTGGAAAAGGAACAACAGAAATCGAAAATGTTGTTCCTTTGGAAAAGGAACAACAGAAACACAAAGATAAAAAAAACCAAATTACAACAAAATGATGGCTGATCCAAAGGGGGTTGCTCTTTTGAAAAAGGAACAACCAGAAGAAAAAGCTGTTCCTTTGAGGAAAAAGGAACAACAAAAATAGCAGCAAAACTTTGATTCAAAAATATGTACAAAAATGATTCAAGAAAAGGAGTTATGTACAAACTGTAAAAAGAAATAAATTCCTTAATGAATTACAGGTAAGGAAGACTTCTCTTCCTCCCCCAAAATCTCCGTATCAGAGTCTTGGCGTAGCTGCTGGCAGAAGGACTCCCGGGTAAGTGGTTTGCGATAGAGATGAACTCGGTGGTCATTTACCTTGAAGGCATATCTAGAATCATTAATAGTGATTAGAGTAAGGGTCCCATTGTCATGTACCTTCTGGATTTCGTATGGTCCCAACCAACAAGTCTGGAGTTTCCCGGGGAAGTCTTGAAACCTGGAGTCATACAAAAGAGCCCAGTCTCCTTCGTGGAAGACTTTATTTTTAATGAGAGCATCATGCCATTTAGCTCGCTGCTGTTGGATCAGGGTAGTGTTTTGAAGTGCAGAGAGCCTAATTTCGTCCATCTCATTGATCTGCTACAATCGATTAATCTATGCCTCGGTTAAATCTAAGCCAACTTTCTGTGTTGTTCGTAATGTTTGGATTTCGAATTCTATGGGGAAAATGGGTTGTTTTCCAAACACTAATTGATAAGGTGAGTAACCAATGGTGCTTCTCCATGTTGTTCTATAGCCCACAGTGCTTTAGGTAGTCTGGTAGCCCAATCACGTCTATGTGACGCAATGGTTTTCGTTAGGATTGCTTCTATTATTTTATTGTTGCTTTCTACCTGCCCATTTGCCTGTGGGTGGTATGGAGTAGTGATTTTATGGTGGACATGATAGTTGTTGAGTGTTGCAGCTATTCTATTCCCAGCAAACTGTGGTCTACCGTCTGTAATTATTTCTCTTGGAAGGCCATAACGTACAAATAGATGGAACAGGAACTGTATGACAGAGTCCTTTGTAGCTCTTGGCAATGCCTCTGCTCAACCCACTTGGTGACATATTCTGTTGCCACCAAAATATATGTTTCTGGTTTGATGATGGGTTAATTGGTCCAACAAAATCAAGAGCCCATCGCTCGAATGGTTTGATGACTAGTTGTGGTTTTAGAGGCATCTCGTTAGACTAACCAGGGCATCCTGCTTTGTGGCAACAGTCACAGGCTTGGACAAATTTCTTTGCATCTTTGAAAATCGTGGGCCAATAATACCCTGTCTACAACACTTTATGTCCAGTTCTGCAATCAACAAATGTCCACCACATGGTCCATCATGGCAAGATTTTAAAATGTCAAAGATTTCATCTTCTCGAATGCATCTCCTGATATGCATGTCTGCCCCTGTATGGAACAAATAGCCCCCAATCCAAGAAAATCGAGCACTCCGCTAAACAATCTGTTTCCGCTCATTAGGGGTTAGATGCTTCGGTAATTTACCCACTGCTAGATAATTGGCAACATCAGCATACCAGGGTGTTTGAACAGCTGGTGAGCTCCAGTATTGTAGCAATAACGCTACAACTCCTGGGACTCCCTTCTTTAATCTTATCAACCCGGTAGTTCGTAACAAACTTGGAAGCGACGGTGCTGTATGCACAAGTACTAGCTCTTGCCGCAGCTGTCACTTGGTCAGCTGGCACAAGTCCACTAGGAGCTTAAGCCAACTTCTATGAGCTCTAGAAGAAGCTTTTTTTTAATTGATGGATGAAAGCTAACTCGAAGGAAGCTGATCTAATTGCAAAAAGGAAACTGAAAGTCAAAAGGAAACGCAAACCCTAGCAAACCCTAATTCTACCAGCTAGTCCTACTAACGCAAAGGAGAGCATGCAAACTAATGAAAGAGATGCCATTACTTCTATGAAGGTAAAATACATGTGTCTAGACTACCTCTATCTGAAGAAAATGTTTTTTTGTATTTTTGATTAAGTTGTTGGGATTATCATGCATGTGCTTTTAACTATTTTGACTATGCAGAGGTGGATCAAGGAGGAGAAAGGCTTGAAAAAGGTTGGGAAGGTTCAGAGGGGGTCTAAAGAGTCCCTAACACCCTTCCAGAGAGTTTCACAAAGTTTGGATATCAAGAAACCTCATTTGTGAGCTTCTACAGGAAGTTTGCAGGAGTTCTACAGGATGTTTCAGAATTTCTACAAGATGTTCAACAATTCCTACAGGATGTTCTACGATTGGATTTTGGATGATGGGTGAGTGGAAGAGGCTGCATGGATGGATAGGGAGGTAGGAGAGGGGTTTGTAATGACTTAGTGACAGAGAGATGAGGTGATGAGAGGGTGTGGAAAGCTAGCTTGTCTTAAAGAGGGCAGAGGAAATGGAAGGCCAAGAAGGTAGGGTGACGTGGGCAGAAGAGTAGTTGTGAGACGAGGGATCTAATTTGGAGATGAGCAGTTGGCCTAGACGAAGCTTAGATGGACGAGAGAGTGTTGGAGATGCACTGCACAGTGTAAACTGAACCAAATCATCCACGTCCTGCACATAATCAAAATATTAACTAATCTATCCTAACTGTTAATGAAACCAATGAACAACAACGTTATTTCTAAAGAGAACCATGTATGGTACTGAAGCAAAGAAACATTCCAAGAGGTCTGAGCGCATGGATAACTTTTACAAATGAAAACATTGCACCAAAGATTGCATGAGTATGCAAACTAGTGTTTTTGTTGGGTAGCACTGTCTGCAATTCCATCCCCTAGAAAGAGGTGAAAATGAGAGTGCAGGCAACCCTTTTCTGGAACTCTTATCAATTCTTATCTCATTACTCTATTCTAGACATCTGAAGCAACTCTATCTTTTAACAATGACCTACTTAACCACACCACGAAATCTAACTCAACAAACTGCGTTTCAAATGCATGTAAAGAAAATCATAATGCTGAAAGAAAAGATATCAATACAAAGAAGGAGGCCCTAGGCTCTCAGGTTGGGCCCAACCTCGAGAGCTATGGCTCCTCTAGAAACTCAGAGTTGAGATCAAATCTGACTGCTTCTCATTAAAAAATAATAATCATAAGTCAAGAGGTATGCCAATGATGGCTACAAAAGAGCAAAAACAGAGCTGGCATCTCGTAGTGCAGAATGTGCAACAGTTTTTCCAAAAGTCCTTTTCGAAGGCTGAAGCCTTATCATTTATACATCACGAGGCTCCAAGCTAGCCTCCTAAATCTATGGGACTTGGCTGACCAAACTGGGAGTGAACAGCTGCTTCCACAAAATCTGTTTGGCTGCCTTCTAGATCTGGTTGTGGTGGCTTTTGGAGCTCGGAGTTGGGGGTGAAGATCCCGAGGAAGGCTATTTAATGCCGTGGACAACCCTCCTACGAATCCTCAACCCCATCTTGGCTGTCTCCTAGCCCTTATCTACTCGGTTTTGCTCCAACATGTGTCAAAAAACCTGAAATGAGCACGTGTTAGCCACCTAGGAATAGTGACTGCCCTTATTCGTACAAATGACATAAACATACTAAAAAATGATGCATAAGTTATGAAAAATGAAGGATTGAGCAAGGGTGGTTAGGCCAAATGAGCCCAAAATGTTACCAAATTTGGGGCTCATCATCACCCCCCAGCTAAAATGATTGCTCATCCCTGAGCAACTAATCCAGCTCCTCGCCCTTCATTGCTTTCACCGCCACTCTCACATCCCAGGCTTCTGAAGTAGTATCCTCCTCACTGGCATGGAACCAGCCTTCCTTTCCACCTCTTCCCACTACTTATGCTCTTCTTTTTCTGTGCTACCTTCCATCAATCCTAAAAGCAAAGGTGGGCTTAGCTTGAGGCCAATCCAGCTGGCTTGGAGGTTCTGTATGGACTTCTTGTAGAGGGGCACCTGTACTAGAGCTTCCCTCATTCGAGTTGGAGTGTGATATTCCCTGATTTTGAGGTTGTGGGACAATGTGTTCCATCGGCGGGTGCAAGCATGAACACAATTGTCCCCTAATAGTCGCTCCATATCCTCGAAATGTGTTATAGCCTGAGCCTGCTGATCCATGTATTTCAATAAAGTTTGAGAGTCGATTGCTAAGTGTTGGTGGGCCGATATCAATGCAGTGGGGTCCCCTGGCTCTGCTCTAATCAGCAGTGGCTCATGTAACTCTCGGTTCATGACCTCTTTGACCTTTGCTGCTCTCTTTTCTTCATGGTTCAACCATGAGGCAAATGCCATCAACTGCATATCTCCTATGACTGTGTTGGGATCCCATGAAGTCACATTAGGAAGGGCCAAATTATGGAGATAGAGCCCCGATAGCTTGGCCTTGTCCTCTGATGAACTGCTGTTGCATAACTCTGTGAACTGCTGGGGGTCTTGGATTTGGGAGATACCCCTCTGTGCCAATGCATTAATTTGGAATTGCAGCCACTGGTCCCGTAGGTATAGGCCATAAGATTTGGCCAGTTGTCTACATTGTAGAGCATCCATGGCCCAACTGGCCATGCAGGCCAGTTGTGCCTCTTTTTGCTGCAACTGTTGTTTGAGAGCTTGTATCTCGATTTGTGCTTGCAGTTCCCTTTCCTGTAGATGCGAGGTTAGCTCCCCAAGACCAACTTGCAGTCTTTCTTTGCCTTGAGGTTCTACTGTAGTGTCCCCTAATGATGTGCCCCTTTCTTTCCTCTGTTCCTGTAGTTGCAGTTTGAGTTTCTCATTCTCTTCCTGTAGGAATACTCGCTGGCAGTTTCCAACGTATTTGGCCATAGCTAATTCTCTTCATGCCTCCTTGAGTTGTTCCTCCAAGGGGCCTATATCTGCCACTCCTTTAGATTTAGCTATCTTCATCCACGTGTGGGTTCTCACTCTTTCTTCCTCCAACGCAAAGAAAAGCGGCACTGTGAATTTCTGTGGAATAATTTTTCCAGCCTCCAAAATGTTAAAATACGAGCTCAAGCTTGGCTGGGGACTAGGTTCTGGAATATGCTCTACCTCTTCTTCCCTCGGTGGCTCTACTCTGTCTTCCCTAAGTGGTGATGTGGCTGCCTCTCCCTCCATTCTTTCGGTCTCCTTGAGCCTGGCCAATGTTTCCTGTAGAACGGCCTCAGCATCCTGTAGCGGGGTTTTTCAAGCCAACCTGTCCATTCTCTCCTTCCAGGCAGTTGTCTTCAGGCTCCCCCGCTCATAAGTGACTGATATTTTTGAGGGGGACCTCTCCCTTGGCGAGGTAGGGGTGTCTTCTATGGTAATTGGGCTGCTGGATGGAGGTTGGGGCCTGCCTGTTTTGATTCTCACACTTCTCCTGGCTTTGAAATACAGAGGGATCTCCCTCTTTAATTTTTCCTTCGGCTTGGGAGGGGTACTAAGGGTGGCCAGCACATCTGCTGCCTCCCTTGCAAGGATTTCGGCTGTCTTCCCCTTCTGTTTTCCTTTCTCAGGACTTCCTGTAGAAAGCCCTGTAGCGGCTGATTTTTGGCTTCCTGTAGAAGCCGTTTTTGATTTTCCTGTAGAAACAGGTGGCACCGTTTTAGCCTATTTGGCTGAGGGTGCTTTGTCTTTTGACTTTGCTGAGGCTGCCTTCGAGGTGCCTTTACTGACGTGGACTGGTTCAGTCCTTTCCACCCTGCTCTGTAACCTTTTCTCCCTGGGTGTCAATGTGGGTTTGTCATCCTCTGTTTCGGCAACCTAGTGTTTCTCTTGTTTCCCCTTCTGTTCTTTATTTGGTGCTTTGGTCATGCTTTCTTGGCCTTTTCCTTTCTTCTCTGTTTGTATTGGTTCCTTCTCCTCGCTGCTGGAGGAGGTGAGCTCCTCAGCCAACATTTTGATGTCGCCATCCTTAGTCAAATTTCGAAAGGCTTCCCACGAGAGAGGGACGGTGTATGTGTGGAGTGCATCCTCCACGAGGAGCTTAATGAGCCCATGATGGGCTACCTGGTCTGGCGTGCCCTCTCGTAATTTGGTGGCACATTCAGTCATGGACTACAGGAGGAAGTAAGGAATACTTAACTTGTTTTCTGAAGGTAGGTCCATTTGGTGCCTAAGTTCTGTGAGCAGCCGGAAATGGTACCCATATACGATGCTGAATCGTCCTTCGCACGTGATATATTTCATAATTTGGAGGCTGACCTCACTCCAGAGCGGCTGTAGGCTAGCTCTGCGAACTCCATTCTTATCCTCTGTGAATTGCTCCTCCGGCAGAAAGAACTCCTTCTTAGCCTTCTGGCCTAGTTTTCTCTCCTCCTTATCCCATGGTACCCCCATCGGGAGATCAGTGACTCTGCTGATGAACTGTGGGGTGAGTCTGAGATTCAAACCTCTGAAATTGACAACGGCCAGCGTTTTTGATTTTGGCTACAAAGCTCGCAGGAATTCCTCTGCCACCTCGTCATCGTAACCTTAAAGCTTGTCGCAGAACAACATCCATCGTGCACGAGAAAACAGGTCTACCACCTCAGGGTTTTCCCGTAGCTTCTTTGAGTCTGTCGGTTCTTTCCTAATGAACCCACCCGGCATGGTGAAATCTTGCTGTGTTAGCCGGAGGTGGCTGGCGCGTATCAAAAGATGGGCCTTTGGGATTTCCTTAGACAGAGTGCAGAATTACGCCTCTGTCAAGCACACAGTTCGTGAATTCACGGATATCTACAGGTGAGCATTCACAGGGGCTCAATTACGAACCAAATCCTACAGAAAACCCCGCATATACACTACGACGACAATTCTCATGCAGAAGGAAGACGACGCTTGCAAATTCATGTGCAGACTGTAGTTCTACTTTTTTAGGACGTCGACTTCACCACCCTTCAAACCAATTGCATGGGAGGACCAGGTTCAGGCTTACCTCATTCCAATTTGCCACCTTTGACGTGAATAGATTAATTTCCTCCGTAGCGGTGAGCTTCCTGTAGTGCAACTTCCTGTAGAAGTCGCGCACAGGTTCTGGAGAGCGCGTCAGTGGTTCTGGGCCTTCTGTGCAGCCACCAGACGTTTGAACAAGCCGAGGACTCGGAGTAACAGTCTTCAGGGAATTTCGGACGCTTACTCAACTGCAAAGCAGTTGATGATAAATGAGTGGAGTGCCATACACGATCTAGCCGGTGGATTTGAATCCCTGTGGAACTCGTGGCACGGGGGTGAGCTGTCCCTGCCGGACCGTTGGACGACGTCACCTATTATCATTACACTGTAAGTCTACCTGACCGCCGCATCATTCCCTGCATATATACCGCCGCCATTTCTGTTAGATCGCCGCTTCTCCTCGACTGGACGCTTCCCACGTGTCCATTTCCTGTCTTGCTTGACACAACCAACACTCTCCGCATCGGATGAGACCATCGGACTGGTCGTGGTGGCCAGTTGAATGGCTACCCGACTGGCTCAACCCATTCATTTTCATAACCGCACACATTTTAGAGCATTGTTAATGTAATTTGACGAAAAAGGGTGAGGCACTTACCTGTGCGGCCGCGACGTTATTTTCAGGCTTCAGGACGAGGGTGACGGATCCGCTTGCTGCTGCTTCATGCACAAGCACAGGGGTTCCTTCTTATCGACTGCTGCTGGTTACGAGACTTGTTACCTGGCTGCGGATGGTGCATGTGCCCGCTCTATGTGTTGCAGGTGCCTTCATGGTGTATGATCTAGCTGGATCAACTGCTACAGGATTCCTGTAGGATATCCTGTAGTCGTTTCTCCTCCTCGGGTGCATGCCGAAACGGTGGAATCACGGTCACGGTCGCAGGGTCCTCGGATGGCTTTGATAAGTAGCGCATGGGGCCTCTGCATACTTCATTCCATTTGAGAATTGTTTCTTCTGAGAATCCAACGTTCTGATTTGACTGTGCACATATTTCCATTGCATGGCAACAGGGGTGGTAGAAGGAGGCGACAGCAGTGGGTGATGGAGAAAAACATTGGCTTGCATGCCTCCGTATTGGACTTTGGGCTTCAAATTCTCCCACACAGTCGGTTCTGGGCCGTCCAAAGATTCTATAGGAAGTTTCCTGTAGAAATACAGAACTTCCTATAGAAAGTCTTGTAGCTTCCTGTAGAAGGCTAAACTGTGATCAAATCATGCCCAGACCTTGGAAGAGATGAGTGTTTCTGGAGGGAGTGCTGGTGAGGCCACCTGGTAGCATAGTAGGGACCCTTGTCCTTGATTTGAGGGACCTCTTTTTCTGCATGGAATACCTGCAACCTGCATGAATTGTCAAATCTTGAACCTGTTTTCGTGTTTCTTTGTTCGTTTTTTCCTTTTTTCCTTTTTTTTTTTTTTTTTTTTTTTGAAAGACAACAGGGGCGCCTCCGTGAGGTTTTCACCCTTACCATCTGCCTTGAGCGCCTCAGAGAGGTTTTCACCCAAGGGTCTTTTTTATTCAAAAATTTTCAGAAAGACAACAGGGATGCCTCAATGAGGTTTTCACCCCTACCATCTGCCTTGGGAGCCTCAGAAAGGTTTTCACCCAAGGATATTTATTATATACATTTTTTTTTTTTTTTTTAATGTTCAAGGTATGCCCAAAACAGAGGCAGAACCCTTCTCTATGACCAGCACTGATTTTTCCACAGTTTTGATGAATTCTTGCCTTGAAAGAGGTTTTCTGTAGATCTTTAGTTGATGCCCATTGACGAGCATGGGGATGGCTTCCTCATCAATGGTCCGAATAAGAACAGACCCATTGTCATTACATTTTTCCACTGCATATGGTCCCAGCCATCTGGTTCTCAGCTTCCCCTTGAAATCCTTATGCCTGGAATCGTACAACAGCGCCCAATCTCCCGGTTGGAATTGCTTGTCATTGAGGTGTTGGTCATGCCATACTTTCCTCTGAAGTTGAACCACTTCTGAGTGGAGAAGGGCCCGCATTCGGTGCTCGTCCAACCCATTCAGCTGCAATAACCTTTCTTGTTGGGCATGGCTGAGATCCAGGTCCAGCTGAGCTGCCATCCTCAAGGTGTTGTACTCGAACTCAATTGACAGCAAAGCTCTCTTCCCATAGACCAGCTCATAAGGTGTGAAGCCGGTTGTGGTCTTCCAAGTGGTGTTGTAAGCCCACTTGGCCTCAACCATGCGATCTGCCCAATCTTTTCTACTGCTGCTCACCACCTTAGTCAATATCCCTTCCAATGCTCTATTGGTGACTTCCACCTGCCCATTTGCTTGAGGATGATAGGGGGTGGAAGTCCTATGCTTGATTTTGTGATGAGCTAGTAGGTCTTCAATTAAGTTGGAGGTGAACTGGCTTCCTTGATCGGTGACTAGCTCTCTTGGGTAGCCAAATTTGTAGAAGATGTTTTCTCTTAAGAACTCGGCCACCTTTTCTTCTGTCGCTGCTTTGATTGCCTTGGTTTCTGCCCACTTGGTCAAGTAGTTTGTGCACACAATGATGTAAGACCTTTGCCTCGAAGGAGGATAGATTGGACCCACAAAATCCATACCCCACTTCTCAAATGGCTCAAGAGTCACTTGAGGTTGGAGAGGCATTTCATCCCTTGGAGTCGGTTTCCCCATCCTTTGGCATCGGTCACATTGGCTGATATACCTTCTGACATCTTGATGAAGCGTGGGCCAATAGTAGCCTGCCTGTAGGATTTTGAAGGCAGTTCTTTTGGCTGCAAAATGTCCTCCACAAGGCCCGTCATGACAGGTTAGGAGGATATCAAAGACTTCCTCCTCCCTTACACAACGCCTTAAGATCTGATCGGGGCCAAGCTTGAACAGGTTGCCCCCGATCCAAGTGAATGAGGCACTCTTCCTTACGATTCTGCTCTTCTCTCTTGAGGATAGGTGCGGAGGGAACTATGCGGAGACAAGGTAGTTTGCTATATCAGCAAACCATGGAGAGAGTACAGAGATAGCAAACAGATGTTCATCTGGTATCTGGTCATCCACTGTCCCATCCTCACCTACAGGTAAATCCAATCTAGACAAGAAGTCAGCAACAACATTTTCTTTACCTGGTTTGTCAACGATAGTCAAATCAAACTGCTGCAACAAAAGTAACCATCTAATAATACGAGCATTCACATCAGGTTTATTCATTAAATATCTAATTGCAGCATGATCAGTATGTACAAATGTTTGATAGCCAGTGATATAATGTCGGAACTTGTTCAGTGCATGGACCACGGCCAAAAATTCTTTCTCAGTTACAGTATAATTCAGTTCTGCATTGGATAAGTTTTTGCTGACAAAGTATATGGCGTATGGAAGTTTTTGTTCAACTTGTCCTAAGGCTGCCCCTATGGCTTTGTTCGAGGCATCATTGTGGATGTGGAAAGGTAGGGCCCAATTTAGACCTCTCAAGATTGGGGTGGACACCAACTTATCCTTTAATTCATTCAGAGCCTTCTGACAATCGTCAGTCCAATTAAACTCAACATCTTTTGCCAAGAGGCCAAACAATGGCGAGGCTAGCTTACTGAAATCTCTAATGAATCTCCTATAATACCCTGCTAAACCTAAGAAACTTTGAACATCTCTTACCTTCTGAGGAGGTGGAACCTTCTTGATGAGAGCAATTTTGTTAGGATCCACCTGTAACCCTTGGCGAGAAATGGTATGTCCTAGCACGGTCCCTTCAGTCATCAAGAATTCACACTTTTCAAGACTAAGGGACAGGTTCATCTCAATGCACTTGGTTAGGACTTTTCCCAGATTGGACAATGCTTCCTGGAAGTGGGACCCATAAGGAGTGAAGTCATCCATATAGATTTCCACCGAATCATGGACCAACTCAGAAAAGATGCTCAAGACGGCTCTCTGGAAGGTGGCAGGAGCATTGCATAGTCCAAAGGGAAGAACTCGGTAAGCAAAGGTACCCCAAGGACAAGTGAAGGTGGTCTTATCTTGGTCTTCCGGGCTAATTTGGATCTGGTTATACCCGCTAAACCCATATAGGAAAGAGAAAAACTTCTTTCCCGCCAGTCCATCCAACACTTGATCTATGAAGGGTAGAGGAAAGTGGTCTTTCTTGGTGGCTTTGTTCAGTTCTCGGTAGTCCACACAGATTCTCCACTTCCCATTTTTCTTGGGAACCAACACCAGAGGGGACACCCATTTGCTATCTGAGATGGGGTAAATGAATCCGACATCCAACAGTTTTTGCAATTCTTCCTTGACGATGTCCTTAAGGGTTGGATTCATTCTCCTTTGGGGTTGCCTAACCGGTTTACAATCTTCTTTGATGTAGATGTGATGGGTACAGACCGAAGGATGGACTCCTTTCATCTCCTTATAGCTCCAAGCAAAAGCATCTAGATGACTGGCCAACAGACTACACAGCTCCTTTTCCTGGGAAGGAGATAGGGAGGAGCTGATCTTTAACGTTCTCTCGGGGCCGAACTCCACATTTTTGACTCTGTGAGCGACTAGGTTGGTCACACAAAGGTCCACTAAGGTGCTGTCTTGGGCATCCTCCACCAATTCCTCTAAGGACAATGCACTGGGAGGTGGATTCTAAATCAAGGTCTCAATCAAATCATCCTCGGTTGGGGGGCCTCCCGTAGTGGTGTCTAGGGTGCACAAGGGTGCAGAGTACACCTCATCCTCTTCTCCTTCCTCCAACCAAAGTGGTAAGTCATGCTCTAATAAGGGTTGGGCAGGAGGGTATAGGACTAGCTGCTTGGACATAGGACCATTTTTGATGGTCATGTTTCCTGCACGGCAGCTTATGTAAGCATCCGCAGTGGCTAGCCAAGGCCTTCCCAAAATAAGGGGGTATCCAGTAAGCTTTGCCTTTGGTTGAAGAACCAAGAAGTCTGCAGGGTATTCCCAAGAGTCAACAGAGACCAAGACATCCTCTACAATCCCTTCGGGAGTCACGGTGGAGCGATCTACTAGTTGCAGGACTGTCGAGGTCTTTCTCAAGGAACCCTGAAGGCTGAGTTTGTGCATGGTATCTCTGGTCATCACATTAATGGCAGCCCCCAGATCAATCAATGTGTGTGGTATGATGGTGCCATTGATGTGGACATCAACTACCGGACTCCCAGGATCCAAATACTTTGGGCAGATTACTTGCCCCAACATAAGATCAGACAGTTGTCCTATGACATTGATGGTTGAGGCGTCTCTTTTTCGCCTGCCTGGGTGTCTGAAACACTTTTCCTTAACCAGTTTGTTGTATATCGGTACATCTTTGATGGCTTGGAGAAGTGGTATTCTCACACACAACTGTTTGAGTTCTCCCAGAAGCTCATCTTCCTCTGGGTTGGGTTGTGTGGTTGCTGTTAGTCTCTTAGGAAAGGGTGGAATGGCTTTTGGTTCACTTTCCTGTTTATCTTCCTCGTCCTCTAGGGGAGGAGGTTGACGATCCGGAAGAGTCTTTCCAGATCGCAGGTTGATCTCCTGGATCTCCACAGCATAGGTAGGGCATGTTGTTTTCGCAGTATATACCTGCTGGGCCTGTCGGTTGTTGGGGTTCGGGTTCGGTTGAGCAGGCATTTGGGGTTGTCTTGGAGGAGCAGGAGGTAATGGTTGTGGTTGAGCTGGTGGTGGAGGAAAAATGGCGGGAGGAGTATTGTACTGGGGCCTCCACCCCGGTCGAGGTGCATTCCACTGAGGCTGCGGCTGGGCATGTGAGTGAAACGAATGAGTAGTGGGCTGAGTATGGTACTGAGGTGGGTAAGACCATGGGGGAGGCACAGACCAGGAAGGATGAGCAAGGGGACCCCAGGAAGGCATAGGAGCAGATTGGTTGGGGCTATAATAGGCCTGGGATGTCCCTTTCATCCCCTGTTGGTAAGGTCTAGGTCCATGTGGCCTCCTTTGGTTGAGGAAGTAGAGTGGTTCAGTGGGTGCCTCCGTTCCTTGGTACATGGCTTTAAGCCTAGGTAAGGTTGGGCATTGGTTTGTGGGGTGGTCCTCCTCACAAACAAAACATACCTCAACCAAATGTAATGGGCACTCGTTCTTAGGGTGCTTCCTTGTACACCTAGGGCAGAAGATAGCCAAAGCCCTCTCAGCTTCCTCTTTCTTCTGCTGGATTCAGAATGTATCAAGTTGCATGGCAATGGTCTGTCTCACCTCACTCTTGAGGTCCTCTAATTGATTTGCAAACTCATGTTTGGAGAAAGGAATACTAGCTGAGAGGAGGTTTCCTCTACCTCTTTTCCAGGCTACCATAGAGTGGTTTCTAAACACGATCTTTATATCCTCATAAGGTAGTTGGTAAATATCTCCTCCAGCTAGCATGTGAAGGGTATCTAAGAGGTCTTCAGGGACTCCTCGGAGTAGGACCAACTTGAGAGATTTAGGGTCAAGTGTGCACCTGGCCCGTTTATAGCTAAGTTGGAACCTTTCCTCGTAATCTTCTAAAGACTCATCATTCCCCATGGTCATCCGAAAGATTTCTCCCTTGGCTTCCTTGGACCTACAGTAGTCCCAGTATTTGGTATTGAAAGCTTGCTGCATCTGAGCCCAGGTGGTGATACTGTTCCCAGGTAAGCCCATGAACCAGTGTAATGCTGCATCCTTAAGGGTAGAGGGGAAGAGTTTCAGTTTTTGCTCATCTTCGGTGTAGTCATAGGTTCGACAAAGGACGGCAAACTCAAATAGGAAGGTATCAGGGTCTTCAGTAGTCAGTCCATGGAAGTGAGGTAAAGCGGAGGGGCTTATGTTTTTCATTTTCATGTCTCCATTGGTCTCTCGGATGGGGAAGGCACCTTCTATTCTCTCATCTTCTCCCCTTTTGTTAGCCATGGCTTCAGATGGAGTGTTCTCTAACTCTTCTTCTGTTATAGGATCTTCGTATATCTCAGGAGGCTCGCCTATAGGTTCTTCTGGATCACTGTCACCAAAGAAGAGATAAGGGTGACACAGTGACGTGGTGGGGGTGTTGGGTAAGAATTTGCCTGTTTTATCTCGATTTCTACGAGGCATTAAATGGAAAGACTTTTGATTGCTTTTGTTCTTTTTTCTGGTACCTGCAAAACTAAAATAGATTGAACTACAACTAACTATCTTGCTAAAATGGAAATGCGGAATTGAAATGAAAGCATGAAAGAACTAATCTATTTTGCTCAAATGAAATTGCAGGAATGAAATGCTAGGCTACGCTTGTGGAATTGAAATGCTAATCTACGCTTGCAGAAATGAAATTGCGGAATTGAAATGCTAATCTATGAAAGCAGGAAATGTCTATGCTACTTTTGCGGAAAGGAAATTGCAGAATGGAAATGAAATAAACTACTTAGCAGAAGGTGAGAGTAGGAAAATAGAAGAAAAGCAACAATCACCAATACTCTGACGCGTCCCCAGAAACGGCGCCAAAAAGATGGTGGGCTCCAGTATTGTAGCAATAATGCTACAGCTCCTGGGACTCCCTTCTTTAATCTTATCAACCCGGTAGTTCGTAACAAACTTGGAAGCGACGGTGCTGTATGTACAAGTACTAGCTCTTGCCTCAGCTGTCACTTGGTCAGCTGGCACAAGTCCACTAGGAGCTTAAGCCAACTTCTATGAGCTCTAGAAGAAGATTTTTTTAATTGATGGATGAAAGCTAACTCGAAGGAAGCTGATCTAATTGCAAAAAGGAAACTGAAAGTCAAAAGGAAACGCAAACCCTAGCAAACCCTAATTCTACCAGCTAGTCCTACTGACGCAAAGGAGAGCATGCAAACTACTGAAAGAGATGCCATTACTTCTATGAAGGTAAAATACATGTGTCTAGACTACCTCTATCTGAAGAAAATGTCTTTTTGTATTTTTGATTAAGTTGTTGGGATTATCATGCATGTGCTTTTAACTATTTTGACTATGCAGAGGTGGATCAAGGAGGAGAAAGGCTTGAAAAAGGTTGGGAAGGTTCAGAGGGGGTCTAAAGAGTCCTT
Source organism: Pinus tabuliformis (assembly GCA_031772625.1). Lineage (NCBI taxonomy): Eukaryota > Viridiplantae > Streptophyta > Pinopsida > Pinales > Pinaceae > Pinus > Pinus tabuliformis. The sequence goes on from CM062817.1 coordinate 93,451,192, forward strand.
AACACCCTTCCAGAGAGTTTCACAAAGTTTGGATATCAAGAAACGTCATTTGTGAGCTTCTACAGGAAGTCTGCAGGGGTTCTACAGGATGTTTCAGAATTTCTACAGGATGTTCAGCAATTCCTACAGGATGTTCTACGATTGGATTTTGGATGATGGGTGAGTGGAAGAGGCTGCATGGATGGATAGGGAGGTAGGAGAGGGGTTTGTAATGACTTAGTGACAGAGAGATGAGGTGATGAGAGGGTGTGGAAAGCTAGCTTGTCTTAAAGAGGGCAGAGGAAATAGAAGGCCAAGAAGGTAGGGTGACGTGGGCAGAAGAGTAGTTGTGAGACAAGGGATCTAATTTGGAGATGAGCAGTTGGCCTGGACGAAGCTTAGATGGACGAGAGAGTGTTGGAGATGCACTGCATAGTGTAAACTGAACCAAATCATCCACGTCCTGCACATAATCAAAATATTAACTAATCTATCCTAACTATTAATGAAACCAATGAACATCAACATTATTTCTAAAGAGAACCATGTATGGTATTGAAGCAAAGAAACATTCCAAGAGGTCTGAGCGCATGGATAACTTTTACAAATGAAAACATTGCACCAAAGATTGCATGAGTACGCAAACTAGTGTTTTTGTTGGGTAGCACTGTCTGCAATTCCAGCCCCTAGAAAGAGGTGAAAATGAGAGTGCAGGCAACCCTTTTCTGGAACTCTTATCAATTCTTATCTCATTACTCTATTCTAGACATCTGAAGCAACTCTATCTTTTAACAATGACCTACTTAACCACACCACGAAATCTAACTCAACAAACTGCGTTTCAAATGCATGTAAAGAAAATCATAATGCTAAAAGAAAAGATATCAATACAAAGAAGGAGGCCCTAGGCTCTCAGGTTGGGCCCAACCCCGAGAGCTATGACTCCTCTAGAAATTCAGAGCTGAGGTCAAATCTGACTGCTTCTCATTAAAAAATAATAATCATAAGTCAAGAGGTATGCCAATGATGGCTACAAAAGAGCAAAAACAGAGCTGGCAGCTCGTAGTGCAGAATGTGCAACAGTTTTTCCAAAAGTCCTTTTCGAAGGCTGAAGCCTTATCATTTATACATCACGAGGCCCCAAGCTAGCCTCCTAAATCTATGGGACTTGGCTGACCAAACTGGGAGTGAACAACTGCTTCCACAAAATCTGTTTGGCTGCCTTCTAGATCCGGTTGTGGTGGCTTTTGGAGCTCGATGTTGGGGGTGAAGATCCCGAGGAAGGCTATTTAATGCCATGGACAACCCTCCTACGAATCCTCAACCCCATCTTGGCTGTCTCCTAGCCCTTATCTGCTCGGTTTTGCTCCAACATGTGTCAGAAAACCTGAAATGAGCACGTGTTAGCCACCTAGGAATAGTGACTACCCTTATTCGTACAAATGACATAAACATACTAAAAAATGATGCATAAGTTATGAAAAATGAAGGATTGAGCGAGGGTGGTTAGGCCAAATGAGCCCAAAATGTTACCAAATTTGGGGCTCATCAACAGCCACAACAAACATATGCTCATCCGGAAATTGGTCTTCAACTACTGCTGCATCGATTGGATTTGGAATTCTTGAGAGAAAATCGGCTACAGGATTTTCTTTGCCAGGTTGATCTTTGATTGTAATGTCAAATTCCTGCAATAAAATCAGCCATCTAGTTATTCTACCATTTGTGATAGGCTCATTTGCTAGATATTTTATGGAAGAATGATCTATATACAAGATAACAGGATATCCAGTAATGTAATGTCTAAACTTATTGATAGCATGTATTACAGCTAGAAATTTTTTTCAGTAACAGTATAGTTTTATTCAGCAGGGAATAAATTTTTGCTGATGTAGTAAATTGCATATGGTTTTTTATTCTCTTCCTGCCCAAGGACTGCTCCAATGGTTGTATCTGAGGCATCAGATGATATCTGAAATGGCAAATCCCAATTTGGTCCTCGAAGGACTAGGGTTGTGGACACAAGCTTCTTTAGATCCTTGAAAGCACGTTCACATTTTTCTGTCCAAAGAAAATCAACGTTACCAGTTAGTGCATACAGAGGTGCAACAATGTGCGAATAATGTTCTATAAATCTCCTATAATAACCAGAAAATCCAAGAAAACTACGTACCTCCGTCTGAGTGGTAGGAGTGGGAATAAGCAAAATTATTTGGATTTTGGCTGGGTCTACCTGAATGCCAACTGCTAAAATATAATGTCCTAGGATAAGTCCTTCAATCATCATCATATATCATTTTTCGTGGCTTAAACAAAGCCTGGTAGCAATGCAGCGTTGTAGGACTTTTTCTAGGGTATCTAATGCTGGATCGAAATCATCTCCATATGGTGTAAAGTCATCCATGTATACTTCAAGTCCTCCATTTATTAAATCTGCAAAAATGCTAAGGATAGCCCTTTGGAATGTGGCAGGAGCATTGCATAAGCCAAAAGGTAGAACTCGGTAGGCAAATGTTCCCCAAGGACAAGTAAAAGTAGTTTTGTCTTGATCTTCAGGGGCAATCTAAATCTGATTGTATCCACTGAAGCCATCCAGGAAAGAAAAGAATTTCTTTCCTGCCAAAGTGTCTAATACTTGGTCAATGAATGGGAGAGGGAAGTGGTCTTTTTGTGTTGCTTTATTTAGCTCTCTGTAGTCCACATAGATTCTCCATTTCCCATTCTTTTTTGGTACCACCACAAGCGGAGAGACCCATTTACTATCAGAGATAGGGTAGATAAAATTGACATCTAAAAGTTTTTGAAGTTCGGCTTTTACCACATCTTTTAGATGAGGATTTAGTCTCCTCTGAGGTTGACGAACAGGTCTTGCATCTTTTTCTATATAAATGTGGTGTGTACATAATTGGGGGTCAATTCCTTTCATATCAGGATAGTCCCATGCAAATGCTTCTTTATATTTCCTTAACAAATGAATGAGCTTCATTTCTTGCTCGGGTGTGAGGTTGGCATTAATATTTGAGGTTTTACCCTCGTTCAATTTCCACAATTTTACTATTTGCAACAGAAGTAACAGGTATTGTTTGATCATGTGTATCTTTCAGAGGATCTTCTTCTAATTCATTATCAAACGTTGCTTCTAACATATGACACTGTGTGCAAGGTCTGGATTCAGTTTGACTAATGAAATTATTAATGGCATCGTCTTCTATTTGGTCTTTGAAATCAAGTGCCTCTTGTATGGTTAATGGAGATCTAATGTTATTAGTAAGGTATGATACATGGTGCTTATTAGTTTTGATTATTGTAACACTTGGTTGCGCTGGAGGATATAGAACTAAGTTATTGATATTTGGTCCTCTGGTTATGGTCATATTTCCTTGCTCGCAACCAATATAAGCATTGGTAGTGGCAAGCCAAGGTATACTTAAAATCAATGGATGTCCATCAAGTCAGGTTTTGGGATTTATTATCAAGAAATCGGTTGGATATTCCCAGGAATCAACAGAGACCATGACATCATGCAGTGTACCCTCCAGCCTAACCACGGATCGGTCAGCCAATTCTAGCAAGGTAGAGGTGGGTTCTACAGATGTAATGCCTAGATTTTGGCAAGTAGTTGTTGTTAAGATATTAATTGCAGCTCCTAGATCAACTAAGGCATTGCACAGGGTATGACCATAAATTTGGACAGTTACAATTGGATTTCCTGGGTCTTCATATTTAATGGGTGTTTTTTTCCTGATAGTAAGTCAGATAGAGTGTTGACGACTTGGACTCTTGGATTATTTGTTATATTCCTCCTTGGTTTCTTTATGCACAATTCTTTGATAGTTTTTGTGTATATCGGGATGTCTTGAATGGCTTGGAGGAATGGAATTTTTATGTACAGATTTTGTAATTCTCCCAGAATGTCAAAATTAGGATATTGTATAGGTCAAGGTATGACTAATCGTTCTGGGAATGGGGGAGAGGATGTGGTTTCTTGATTATGAGCTTGTTGTTTATTCACATCATCTTATTGTGACAGATGTTCTCTGGGTAACTGATTGTCAACCTGAACTGTCTTATCTCCCTCAGTTTCAATAATACGCCCAGATCTTAACTGAAGATCATTACACTCCCTCAGATCGGCTCCTATTTCTGGTGTTTCTATGATTTGGACAGATTGGACCGATCTGTTATTTGGATTGAGGTTGGGTTGGGCTGGGAGTTGCGGTCTCAGATTAGACTGGGGATTTTGTTGTAAGGCTGGCAGTGTAGGTTGAGGGAGCGGAATGGTTCCTATTGGCCGATGCATTGGTCTCTGCCAGTTTGTCTACCAGGCTAAACTTTGTGAAGTAGGGGGAGTCCATTGTGGTGGATATGAGTTACTTTGCCAATATGGTGGGGTATAAGGAAGATTCGACCAACCAGATTGGCTTGCTTGATTCAGCCACGGGTTTGAGGAAAGAAATGACTGCGGTGACCAGTTTGGAAACAGGGATTGGGATTGACTCTGCCACATATTATATTGTTGAGCATTATACCGCGGAGGCTGAAAAGAAGAAGTTGGGTCTGGAAACATACCAGATTGTCTCGGCTGCCACTGACGGTGCTGGTTGAGCAAATACACCGATTTTGGCACTTCTTATTCTTCCTTATATACTGCTTTCAATCTAGGGAGTGAGGGGCAGCTTTCCGTCACGTGATCTTTTGTACAGATGGCGCATGTTTGGACTGCATCCAGTGGACACTCCTTATGACTATGCTTTTTCCTGCATCGGGGACAGAAGATTGCCAAACTATGTTCTGCCTCCACTTGCTTCTGTTTGGCCTGCATAATATCAAGTTGTGTAGTTAGTGTCCCTAGTATATCAGTTTTAAAATTTTCCAATAAATTTCCAATTTCTACACGCGTTACTCCTTCTGTCGGAATTTTATTATCTCTTACAAACCGATCATGTTCTATCGGTTTTACTCTTGTGCTATCTCTCGAGCTCCTGATACATAAATCAATAATGTCAGCAAAATTTTCTTGATAAATATCTCATTTTCCCATAATGTTTAATGTTTCAATCCATTGTTCCTTCATGTCCCTTATTAATGCTGTTTTTAACACATTATCAAGTAAAGGTAGTGATGCATAGGGAGATCTTTAAAGATTATACTGAAAGCATACTCCTCTAATGTTTCATTTGGTCTAGATGTCATCTGGAATATTTCATCCTTCGGTTCTCTAGACCTGCAATAGTCCTGATATTTTTCAGAAAAGATTCTTTCATTTGATCCCAGTTATTTATAACCCTACCACCTAATCCCATAAACCATCTTAAAGCAGCCCCTTTTAATGTAGAGGGAAATAGTTTCAGTTTCTGGGGGTCGGTGGTGTAATCATATCCCTTGCACAGTACATCAAATTCAAATAAAAATGCATCTGGATCTTCTGATGTAAGACCGTGGAATGTAGGGATATGTTGAAGAGGGATTGCTTTCATAGGTGCATTTGCTGTAGAATCCACTATGGGGTATTGTAATGTAGAAGTTTGAGTGTTTGGCTGGTTTTGAGCCATTGGGTTGAATATATGCCAGTATCCTTCTGGGATATCTAGGAGGGTATTCCTAGGTTGAGAGGGAATGGCTTTAACAGGGACAATTTTAATAACACTTCCTCTATCTGGGATAATGAGAGTGCCTGATGTCTGAGGAGATTGAGTTTCTTCAATAATGATTTTTGCAGCATTTCCCTTGTCTGGGTTGTTTAATGGCTGAGTTGTTCCAATAGGAGACCTTGGTTCCTTAGTTTTCCCTATTTCTCCTTCTCCTTCACAAAGATTGCTGAGACTCCCTTCCTGCAATAGTTCTAGAGTAGAATTTTCAATTTCTTGAAAGTACTGCTCTTCAGTTTGACTATGCACCTCAGCAAAGGCTACAGATGGTGATCTTGTGGCCTGAAGGGAACTAGTAGGCTGTTTAGAAATGACTTTCCTGGGTCCTACTGAGGGCTAAGATTCTGCTTTCTTGTAGATTTCGTCTATGAAGGTTGTTTGGCCAAGGGTCACCAACCCCTTAGCTTTTTCCTGCTTGGCTAGAGGTTTGGAATTTTTTTCTGGCTTTTTCTGCTTAGTCATGCACTCAAATTAACTACTAAATTCTACTCAAACAAAACAGCAGCAATCTGTAGGAAAGCGGGCAAAGAAGCAGGGCTTTTACATTCTCCACACGTAGGTTCTTACCTTCCGTTTTTAAAACCCAATTCTTCCCTAATAGGTTCGGACACTACTCTGAAAAAAAAAAAATGGCTACACTCTTTCCTCGGCAAAGGCACCAAAATGTAGAGCTATAAAAAGGGTATCTTTCACCTCTAATTACCTCACATTAATATGTCAATCCGGGAACGTTTCGTTATTTCAAAGAGTGTCTCAGTCTGAGGCTATCATTTTCCAGACTAATGCTAGTAGTACAGTGTTCAGAAATACAAGAGTAAATGGATGATTGTCTATAGCTTAACCACTTCAAAAGATTAAATCACACCTTCAAAAGACTAAGCAACTTATCAGTCAAGGGTTCGGTAGGAATAACCCATCCCTTTGGAAACTGATGGAAAAGGAAATCAGAGAACAGATCGTGGATCTGGGAGCCGGACAGTAGATGTCAATGCTCACTACAGTCTGAAATCATTCTTCACGCCAATACAAAGAATTGGAACGGAAAATAAGAAATGGAACAACAATTAAGAAATTGAACAACAAGTCTGAAATGGAACAACAAATCAAAAATGGAACAACAACTAAGAAATAGAACAACAACTAAGTCTCACAAGCAGTAACTTCTTAGTCTATCAAATCAAATGCATTAATCGTAATCTACAGGAATCAAACAAAAATCTTTCACTCTTAAGGGCGGATTGAATAACACACACCAATGGAACAACACTGATTACTAATAAATTATGGAACAGCGCTTGAAAACCATATACGCACACAACACACTTAAATAGTAATCTGATCCAAGTATCAATCTCAGTTAGAAAGAATACGACTGCATTTCAAAATAGAACAGCATTGTTCATAAATCCAACAGTCACAAAGAACATAACTTCCAAGATGAATTCCGTAACGTTAATGAACAAGTGCACAACACAAAAGCTCTGTAATGGAACAGTAACAATATTCTGTAAAGACTAGCAGTATTAGATCAACTCTTAAAAGAACAGTAATATGATGCAAAATCAATACAATCATTTTGTCTGTAGAAGTCTTAATGAATTAAACATAACAGAGCATGTGATGTAAACTTATAAAACACACCAGATTACCAAATGACGTCGATAGGCAAACCACGCATAAACCAAATGTAATAATACAAGAGCAAGTGTCCTCCAGGGCCGGGCCCTTAGCCTCCAGGGGTACACCGCTTAAAGTTATTCCAGACTCAGAGATGAAATAATAACCAAGTTTGTATTAATGCATAGAGCAGAATTACAATAAACCAGTTCTTAACGAGACTTGATGATCAAAGTTTTGATTTTAAAGGAAATTACATAAAAGCATAACTGTTTCTAACTCTCTCTCGAGCTAACAGTGCTGCCCCTTTTATAAGGGTGACGACGGAGATATCTAAGTGCAGAAATAGATAAAACAGCGATCCTCCAAACCTTTAGTCCTCAGTCATTTCTTTTCTCTCCTGCGCCGAGCTGATATCTCCACCTCCTTTCCCGGGCTGATTCGATTTGATTTGCTTTTCCTTGTTTGCATTCGGTCTCCCGTCAAAGGGGCAACGGTTAACCCATCCTTGTCCTTTCCTTTGGAACGACAACTTCTCGTTTTTCCTCCTTTCTGCATAAGGAAATGACAATTGTCATCGTTTTCGTCTTGCATATTAATATCACATGGTCTATTATAATTATTTATCATTTTCCTAGTTCATGATGCAAAAGGTTTGTAAATTTCAATGAAAAGATACTGAAATAATCATCAAAAACATACCTTCTTTAGTACTCCACAGCAGGCATCTGATACAGTGCTCAATGTCACCAGCATCTCGCAAGGTTGGCCCACTCCCTCCACAACTCACTAAGGTGCACAACCCCAGGCATCGAAGTCCTTACACCCCCACTAGACTTCGGCATCCCAATACAATACTAGGCACCTAGCCTAGAACTTCAGGCACTTGGCCTCCTCAAGATGGTCCCATAGCCCTTCAAGAGCTATCCATCAAGAGCTACACAAGACAAAAGAACCACTGACATATGTAGTGTTGATTGAGTTTATCCCCAACGCATATGGTGTTACTTATTCTCCCTCGTGCATATGGGCTCGCACGAGATCATCAAATAAACCGGCCCTCTCGGCCCATTTGTGGAGTCTTGTGAATCATCACACCTCAACATGCAGCTAATGCATTATCTATACCATCATAGTATTGTAGAAAATAATCCACATGCCAAGTCTTGCATGTCATCATGTAACATTCATCATTGTTAGTCGCAACATTATGAATAATAACGAACTACATGCTCATGCATGTCATAAATTTGTACGCAACTACTAGATGCTTAACCTCATGAAATACCATCATAAGTTATAACATCAACATATTTGCATCAAAGACATATCATGACTTCACATAATAAATGAACGACTTGTCAATAAACCTCATATTTTAGCATCATAATTCCTATGCATATCATATCCATCATGAGTATTCAACATTAAATACCTATCATCACGTAGTAAATGAATATGTCAATATACCTTGACATAACATCATAATGCCTATGCATATCATCATCATCATAAGGATACATCATCAGTATTGTAACAACTATATAAATATGAACCACATGTGCATGATCCTCCTCATACCATCATATCATGAAACATCATCAATATGAAAAACATCTCAATTCTTATCAAATATAGAATAATACTCTATAAGCATTCTTTTCATTATTCATCATAAAAATCAATTTCATTTACTTTACAAACATTCAGCTATGAACTAAGATTATTCAACCTCCATCTAGGATCTATGTTATCTCATCAGTGTTATTAGTGTTATGTTTTCATCAAGATACCAATTACTTTTTCAATAATCATTTCCACTTCCTTCAACTAGGAAGTTGACCATTTACACCATAGGTATAATCATCTAAGTACATCATTACATGAGCCTCATCATCTTGAGTCTTAATCTCTCGTCATATATTCTTCCTTCCCCAAGGAAATTCTGGTGAAATTCATTGTTAAGATATTGCTAGTTATAAAATCATTTTTTTTTAACATCTATCTCTATTAAAATCCCTTGGTTTTGCATCCATTTACCCTTTCGCTTACCGATTTTAATACCGCTATAGGCAATTGCATATAAACACTAGGTCATCATGATTTAATTTTATATCATGCTTAATTTACTTACATGAGGGTTTGTTGATCCATGTTGACTTATACATACATCACTTAAAAATTATTATTTTCATCCACAAAATATTTTCTTATCACGTCAAGTTCCTATCTCAATACCACTTGATTGCTTTATTGTAAATTCACCCTTCTTCAAGTTGGACAAGGGATTCTTGCTCATTAAATAGTATCTTTATTTTAGATTTTGAAACAGTGGGAAACACTACTATCATCATTGTCCATGAAAAATTTAAATGTGTGGTGTTCTGAGGAAAAAACCTCTTTAAACGCCATGGGAAAAAAACTTGATAAGTTTTTCTATGTGAAGTCCTACTCATGAAACAAATGAGTGCAAATATGTACACAATGAGTGAAAATAAGTTTGACTCTCACTTCTTTTGTCAATATGTACACAATCCTTCTCAAGGTATCCTTATAAAATTTCTAGCAACATTCCTTCTATACTTCAACTATTAAACTATGTAGATTATCACTATGACCATTACCAATCATCTTTCTCGGTCCACTCATCAATACCCTTAAAAGAACTTTTTTTTTGATAGAACATCCCTTTATTTCCTCCTACTTGATATTCATAGATATATTTTTATTTTTATCCTAGTCTTAATTTCCTGATATTCCATGTCTACTAGCTTCAAAAATGGAAACTTCTTCACTTCATTCAATTTTATTAAATTGGCTTTAATTTCTCACCCCCATTCACTGTGGTTTCTTTTCCTCCTCTCTTAAAATCATAGCATTGATACACTTTGGAAATGTTGTTACTATTCCCCAACTTAGGTAATACCGTATAAATAAATTCATTAAGATGGCTACCAAATGTAATCCGCTTATCATTTCCTGTTCTAAGAAATCAACATAATAAAATTGCCTGATCATACATCTTGTTATCCATAATTCATGCATATAGTTAGTCACCTATGGAAAACTTTACAATGTGGCTCTCCCATTAGAGGGAGAAACTATTATAGATCTTGTCATGCACACAAGTTATCTCCTCCAATTGATCAATTTTACTATGGATTTACTTCTTTAATCTATGTCATCATACCTTTGAGGTTCCTTCAAAATGACCTTCATTATTACCATTATTATTTAACTTCATTAGTTGATTGCCAATGTTTTCTTCTTTTATGTGCATCATCCTTAGATAGGCCTTATAGTGATACCTTTAGAGTACCAAGTTATGATTATACCAAACTCTTCCATTATGTTCTAAAATAATTTGCCTCTTCTTATTGATTTCTTATTGAGTTGTCATAGTTATCATCATTAAAAAATTTGTAAGTTTCTCCTTTCCATTTCTCCTTAGAAAACTTTATCCAATATATGCAATTAACCTTGAATCACGAAACCTCATGTAACATTATACTCAACATCGTAACAGTTAATTAAACTAAACTAAAATCATAGTGTATGATTTAGATGTATCATAAAGTTTAAACAATAAAAAATGCTTTACTTAGTTAACTAAATAACTAAATTACTACCTACAATATAGCGCATATCACCAAAGTAACATGGAATTTTTGCAAGACTTCATGGTAAAACAAATATTGGTAAGAGTTTTCTATTACCTCGTTGCATGATTCAAGAATTCTAACATTAAACCTTTCTTCACCAAAAAAAAAATCAATTGTGTCACTAACATACTATTAATATTCTTTATATTAATATTTAAACATTATTTTTACAAAAATATTTTCATATAATTTTTTATACATAACTTTCATTTTTTTACCAGTATATTTAACCTATCTATATTCTAACTCACCCTTTCATAACTTTGCACTTTAATTTCATTACTTCACATTGTAGTATTACAAAATTAAGATATATAATTTCGACTCTATTTATCTCCTTACATTATTATCACTAAATATGCATATCATTCTCTTTTATAATCCTTGTATGCACATTATTCACAATGGTTTCACGAATCTTAGAAATAGAGAGGGCCCTAAGAAATAGAGAGGCCTTAATTTTACATCCGTTAATTCGGATTGTGTGGAGTGCTCCTAATTTTGCTACAAAGTGACATTAAGTATAAGTTTTACAAACCCTTGCTTATTACAATATCTGCCATCATATTCTAGGATATGTTATTACTTTTTTCTTTCTTTTTACACTCTTTTGTGAAGCTTGCACTCTCTCCCCTTAATACTTATATTGTACTCTTCCCTGTTCTTCTCATCATTCCAAGTTAGTCATAATTATTAGGGCCACCCTTTATTATCACTATTAGATAGTCAATAAGTTGATTTTTCTTCTTGTCTATCAGTTTATTTTAGTGTCTACAAGTTTACTCATGTCTTCATTTGTTTCATGCTTATCTTCTAAGGGCACCGGTTTCTTCAATCATGCATTCCATGTCTTATGTTAAGTTTTTGAATTTCTTGGTCCACCCTATAAGTAATAGAGATTCATAAATACAATAATTATTCTTAAAATATCAGTGCATAATCAAAATAATCATTAACTCTATGAACATTTATGAATTGGTATTCCCCTTCACTCATTTATTATTATTTATTTATTTATTTTCTTTTCCCCTCTTCAAGAGATGATTTACTTGGAACAAGGCCAACAATATTTCTTCAAAATTTTATTTATGACCCTATTTCCATCCACTAGTTTTCCTTGAATTTACCTAATATTGTAAGTTAAATCCACTTTTGCGAGACGTCTTAAACTACAATTACCTCATTAACTCATGTAAATATATTGTTTAAAATTAAAATTATTTAAGAAATCTTTCTAATCCTCCAAATAAATCACTACTTACTCTTTTTTATTGCAACTAATTAAAAAGATAATAATTCCAATAAAAGATGTATCTTAATTACTAATAATATTACTATTAAAATATTAATCTACCTCAAATACTACCATTATGGTCGTTTATCTCCAGAGTAGCTAAATTTGCAAATACTTGCTATTTTATTTGATACAGTTTTCATGCACTGGTTATTATAGGATCTATTCATGGGATGAGATTGAGTTATAAATTGTGAATTTTGTGGCAACCACTGGTTCTGTTACAATTCTAAGGCATCCTGAGCGAGGAGCCAATGAAGTAGCACCTAATTGCAAACTTTTGAAGACAAGAATTTAGGTCTCTCTGCAGTTTGTCTTGGACATTGGCAAACCACTATGTATTAAACAGTCCAGAAATAGCGTAACCAGCAAGGACCCGAGTTTTGATTGTCACTCATTAATCTGAGCCATAATACTGTGAAAAATTTGTAATGAGATATTGTATTAAAAAGGAGTTTTTGCATAACATCAAACGCTGAGGAGACTTGTTTTGAAATCGTTGATATATATATATATATATATATATATATATATATATATATATATATATATATATATATATATATATATATATATATATATATATCTATATCTATATCTATATCTATATCTATATCTATATCTATATCTATATCTATCTATATCTATATCTATATCTATATCTATATATATATATATATATATATATATATATATATATATATATATATATATATATAGATATATATATATATATATATATATATATATATATATATATATATATATATATATATATATATATATATATATAATCAAGCTAGCTTTACTGAAGCAATTGTTGAGACATTGCAGTTCTGAGCACCATGAACAAAGATAACAAACAAACATAATCGCAAAGAGCACAAACAAGGGGTTTCAAGTTCCCTCTAATACTAAGTTCGATACAAACCCTCAGACTGTTGCATATGAGCAAGAAAATCCATGTTTTATGTGACCTTGTTCTATTGAAGTCAAAGTATGGTTATGAAATGGACCATGTAAAGAAGCTTGGTCCTTAATGAAAGGTACCTTTAATCTGGGTTTGCCGTTTATTCTTGCGAACTTGGTTTCCTTGCAGCCATGATTATTTTTGAAAGCATAATCTCAGAGCACCTAGAGTTTGATCACTCTATCCTAGTGTAATTACCAACAAATGCCTCAAGTACTTATGAAACATTAAGCATTTGAATCTGGGCACTCAACAAAAAGAAGCTCAAATTAATTATGAGAAACATTGCGTTGGCAGCAATAGGAATTGATGTGTCCACAACTACAACCATGACTCTCACAAAGCCTGTGGTTGGTTTTTTTTTTCCAGAATAAATCTAGATTCCTTCGAGTGTCTGTTAAGGAAAATTTACATGGTACCCTTTTGAGGATTAAGGTTGCAGCTAATCAAGTATTGGGTAAATGTGGTGACCAAAAATTGAAATGGAACAATGTGAACGGTTTTGGAGAATTTCGTTTCAGAGATATGTTTTGAGAATTAGGGGATTATGGGTTGATGTAAAGGCCAAACGTAATTTAAGAACTAATGCACATAGACAGTCCAAATCGCACATTGCTTCAGACAGTCAGTTTTTGAGGAGAATTGCTTTCATTTCAAAGAATATAGATGATTCCGAGAAAATGAATGACTATTCATGGTGGGAGTTCTGTGAGGCACAACTTACATCCCTGATGGGCAACTTCTTCCTACTTTCTTATTTTGTGAGTAAGAAGGAGAGGGGAGCCAGTACAATCCAGGCTGCAGGTGTGTTAACCACACTTATTGGTCTGTTACAACAAACTATAGTGGAAGCTGTACATTTCTGCAGTACCATTTCTGTGGTGACCACTGGTTCTGTTACAATTCTAAGGCATCCTGAGCGAGGAGCCAATCAAGTAGCACCTAATTGAAACTTTTGAAGACAATCATTTAGGTCTCTCTGTAGTTTGTCTTGGATATTGGAAAACCACTATGTATTAAACAATCCAGAAATAGCGTAACCAGCAAGGACCCGAGTTTTGATTGTCACTCATTAATCTGAGCCATAATACTGTGAAAAATTTGTAATGAGATATTGTATTAAAAAAGAGTTTTTGCATAACATCAAATGTTGAGGAGACTTGTTTTGAAATCATTATATATATATATATATATATATATATATATATATATATATATATATATATATATATATATATATATATCAAGCTAGCTTTACTGAAGCAATTGTTGAGACATTGCAGTTCTGAGCACCATGAACAAAGATAACAAACAAACATAATCACAAAGAGCACAAACAAGGGGTTTCAAGTTCCCTCTAATACTATGTTTGACACAAACCCTGAGACTGTTGCATCTGAGCAAGAAAATCCATGTTTTATGTGACCTTGTTCTATTGAAGTCGAAGTATGGTTATGAAATGGACCATGTAAAGAAGCTTGGTCCTTAATGAAAGGTACCTTTAATCTGGGTTTGCCGTTTATTCTTGTGAACTTGGTTTCCTTGCAGCCATGATTATTTTTGAAAGCATAATCTCAGAGCACCTAGAGTTTGGTCACTCTATCCTAGTGTAATTACCAACAAATGCCTTAAGTACTTATGAAACATTAAGGATTTGAATCTGGGCACTCAACAAAAAGAAGCTCAAATAAATTATGAGAAACATTGCGTTGGTAGCAATAGGAATTGATGTGTCCACAACTATAGCCATGGCTCTCACAAAGCCTGTGGTTGGTTTTTTTTTTTCCAGAATAAATCTAGATTCCTTCGAGTGTCTGTCAGGGAAAATTTACATGGTACCCTTTTGAGGATTAAGGTTGCAGCTAATCAAGTATTGGGTAAATGTGGTGGCCAAAAATTGAAATGGAACAATGTGAACGGTTTTGGAGAATTTCGTTTCAGAGATATGTTTTGAGAATTAGGGGATTATGGGTTGATGTAAAGGCCAAACGTAATTTAAGAACTAATGCACGTAGACAGTCCAAATCGCACATTGCTTCACACAGTCAATTTTTGAGGAGAATTGCTTTCATTTCAAAGAAGATAGATGATTCCGAGAAAATGAATGACTATTCATGGCGGGAGTTCTGTGAGGCACAACTTACATCCCTGATGGGCAACTTCTTCCTACTTTCTTATTTTGTGAGCAAGAAGGAGAGGGGAGCCAGTACAGTCCAGGCTGTAGGTGTGTTAACCACACTTATTGGTCTGTTACAACAAACTATAGTGGAAGCTATACATTTCTGCAGTACCATTTATTACAACTAGAACTAACGGGTCGACTAGAACTTCTTCCGGGGAAAATAACATCGGCGATACTGACATTGATGGGTGTAGGTATGCAATCTATTTACAGATCCTTCCTAGGGTTGAGTCTATCATTGGGAACCCTGTAAAGGCGCAGAAGCAAGCCCCTAGAGCCTCTTTATCATCTACAAACAATGTTAATCTGGTTACAAAGACACATGTGATTGTTGTATTTGGGCCTTTCCAGGTCAGGACAAGGTCCATGATTGCGCTCAAGCCCTCTGAGTCATCTGTCAAGAAGCCTGGGATGGCATTGAAGGGTAAGCAAGCATTAGCTCCAGCTCTTGCTGACCATTAGGAGCGGTACTTTTGCGGTGGACAGAAAGAAGAGACTGTTGGGTCCCTATAATACTAGTAATTACCCCATTACTATTGTAGTTGCATCCCTTATTAATATTGTTGTGCCCCTATTATCCCCATATTGTTATTACTGTGCCCCATAGAATCCCTCTATTGTTATCTTTGTGGCTTTATATTATTATTGTTAGGTCAGCTGGGTTATATTGTGACTCCTTAGACTCCTATATATAAAAAGGAGGTTTTGTCAATTGAATCATCCAAGAATTGTTCATTTATGTAATGTAAAGGAGGTTTCCCACATTAGGTGGGTTTTCGATCCCACATTAGAGTCTGCAAAAAGACCAACTTCCTCAGATCATATTTGCGGAGATATGATCTGAGGAAGTTGGTTTTTTTGCAGACTCTAATTTGGGATCGAAAAGCCACCATATTCCAAAATCGATATGAGGAAGTTTGATGGCAAGGATCCCGCAACATGGATACTACAAATGGAGCAATTTTTCGATCTCAATAATGTGCAAAACACACAAAAGGTACGTATTGCAACTTTATATTTGGAACCAAATCAGTTTGTATGGTATCAATGGCTTTGCTCTCGTAAACAATTTATCACTTGGGAAATTTTTACGGAATAATTGATAGCACATTATGAGGATACAAAAAGCAACACTTTTTTTAGCCAATTGATAAGTCTCAAACAAAAGGGTTCAATAATGGAGCACATTGAGGAGTTCCAAAAATTGAACATAAAGGTAAAAGATATTCCAGAGGAGCATAGGATTGATGTGTTCATAGTGACTTTAAAGGATAATATCCAACATGATGTTCGCCTTTGGGAACCTGATTCATTAGAGAAGGCATTCAGGATAGCAAGAAAAATGGAAAGCAAAATTATGGCAACCAGGAAGCATACCACTCACAACTATAAAGATGGAAGTGTGGTTTCTCCTAGTCTTCCACAACCTATAAGGTTGACACCACAACAATTGGAAGGAAAAAGAGCAAAAGGGCTTTGTTACAGTTGTGATAGCAAATACACTAAAGGTCATAAGTGTGCTGAGAAGAAATTATTCTACATAGATTGTGAAGAGGAAGAAGAAAAGGAGCAAGAAAGGTCAAAAGAAGAGGATATACTCCAGGAAAAAAGCCTAGATAAAGAAGAAATGAATCTGACCATATCTTGTAATGCATTGGCGGGAATTACCACTCCTCAAACCATCAATATAGAAGGACAAATCAAGAAGAAAAAGGTACCAGTGTTGATTGATTCAGGAAGTACCCACAATTTTATTCATTGTAAGGTAGCAAAAGAATTGAATTGCTTCTTATACCTAGCACCAGAGTGTCAAGTGATGGTTGCAAATGGAGGAACAATAAATTGCTCCGGAAAGTGCCATAATATCAAGCTATCGATGGGAGAATATGTATTGACTAGCCCAATGCTTTCCATTCCAATGGGAGGTGCTGATGTTGTACTAGGAGTACAATGGCTACAATCCTTGGGTACAATAAATTTCAATTTTCAAGAAATTTTCATGAAATTTTCCGTGGAGGGAAAGGAAGTTGAATTAAGGGGTATTGCAGGGAAACCAGGAAAGATAATTAGCTCTAATGGTATGACAAAGCTTCTAAAAAAGGAACAAAGGGGTGTAATTGCACAATTATGTTTGCTAGATGTTTCCACATTGCAATCATCTATTTCTCCAGATCTCCAAAAAGTCTTGGACAATCATTCCAAGGTATTTGAGACTCCCAAAGGTCTCCCACCTATTCGTGATCATGATCATGCTATTCATTTGATTCCAGGAAGTGTTCCTCCAAACATCAGGCCGTACAGATATCCCTATGCCCAAAAGTGTGAAATTGAACATATGGTTGCAGAAATGCTAGAGGTTGGTATAATTCAACTGAGTCAAAGTTCTTTCTCTGCGCCAGTAGTGTTAGTGCACAAGAAGGATGGATCATGGCGCATGTGTCTGGATTATAGGGAGCTGAACAAGCTCACTATCAAAGATAAGTTTCCCATTCCCGTCATTGATGAATTATTGGATGAATTGCATGGATCAATTTACTTCACCAAGTTGGATCTTCGTTAAGGATATCATCAAATCAGAATGAAGACTGAAGACATTCCGAAAACAGCATTTAGAACTCATGAGGGTCATTATGAATTTTTGGTCATGCTTTTTGGCCTTACCAATGCACCTTCAACATTTCAAGGTTTGATGAATTCCATTTTCAAACCATTCCTTAGAAAATTTGTGTCAGTATTTTTTGATGATATACTAATCTACAACAAGTCTTGGAAGGATCATGTTGAACATGTTGACAGGGTGTTACAAATATTGGAGGAGAAACAATTATATGCAAAAAGATCCAAATGTTTCTTTGGAGTACAAGAGGTGGAATATCTGGGTCATATTGTATCTCATGAAGGAGTTAAGGTAGACCCTAGCAAAATTAAAGCCATTAAGGAATGGAAAATCCCCACATCCATAAAGCATCTGCGAGGATTTCACGGGTTGACAGGGTATTATCGCAAGTTTGTTAAGAATTATGGGATAATAGCAGCACCTCTAACAACATTATTGAAGAAAGATGCATTTTCATGGACTCCACAAGCAACAAAGGCCTTCGAACATCTTAAAGAGGCAATGTTCCAAGCACCGGTCTTAGCTACACCGGACTTCACAAAAACCTTTATTGTGGAATGCGATGCTTTAGGAAATGGAATTGGTGCTGTTTTAATGCAAGATGAAAGACCCATTGCTTTTGAAAGTCGTCCAATCAAGGGAAAGTTTTTACACAAAGCTATTTATGAGAAGGAAATGTTGGCAATACTCCATACACTTAAGAAATGGCGACCCTACCTAATGGGAAGACACTTCAAGGTAAAAACGGATCATGACAGCCTTAAATACTTTTTAGAACAAAGATTATCCTCTGAAGAGCAACAAAAGTGGGTCACAAAGATGTTGGGTTATGACTTTGAAATCATCTACAAAAAAGGGAAGCAAAATGTGGTGGTAGATGCACTCTCAAGAAAGGATGAGGATGTGGAAGCATTGTTGTGTGCCATTTCTATTATCCAACCAGATTGGATAAACAAAGCAAGGGAGGAATGGAAGAATGACGAAGAAGTATGGGCACTTATTCGAAAGTTACAACAAGATTCCAGTACATCTGATACATTTAGCTCGTAAAATGATTCTTTATGGTACAAAGATCGCTTATACCTCGGTAAGAATTCCCAACTAAAACAAAAGATTCTTATGGAATTGCACACTTCCCCCTTACGAGGGCACTCAGGATTTTTAAAAACTTACCACAGGGTTAAGAAGGAATTTTTTTGGGATGGCCTGAAATCGGATATTCAAAAATTTGTGGCGGAATGTTTGGTTTGCCAAAAAATAAAGTTGAAACAATTAAGACACCGGGTCTATTACAACATTTATCCATTCCAAGCCAACATTGGGAGGAGGTTTCAATGGATTTTATCACAGGTTTAGCCAAGTCTGAGGGAAAGAGTGTCATCATGGTGGTAGTTGACAGACTTACCAAGTATGCACACTTTTGTGCATTATCACATCCATTTAAAGCCAGTACAGTTTCTACTGCATTTATGGAAACAATTCAAAAGCTACATGGAAACCCAAAGATTATTGTAAGTGACAGAGATCCCATTTTCACTGGAAATTTTTGGACAAAATTATTTTCTTGTCTTGGTACTCAGTTAGCTCATATCTCATCTTATCATCCTCAATCTGATGGGCTAACTGAGATAGTAAACAAATGTTTGGAAGGATATCTTCATTGCTTTGTATCTGATAAACAGACACAATGGGTCAAATGGTTGCCTCTGGCTAAATGGTGGTATAACACTTCCTTCCATACAGCAACAAAACTGACCCCATTTATGGCACTTTATGGATATTAGCCACCATCCATCACATCATATTTAAGAGAAAACTCTAAGTTTCAAGTAGTGGAACATCACATCGAACATCAACAACAAGTCCTCCAACTCTTAAAGGATAACCTCATGTTGGCATAGAATAGAATGAAACAACAGGCAGATCAACATCGCAGCGAAAGAAGTTTCGATGTAGGTGATTGGGTATTCCTACGGCTACAACCATATAAGCAAATGTCCCTCAAGCAAGCTAAGAAGGATAATAAATTATCACCAAAGTATTATGGTCCGTACAAGGTGTTGCAAAAGATTGGTACTATGGCATACAAATTGGAGCTTCCTGCAGCTTCTCGATTGCACCTAGTTTTCCATGTTTCATGTTTAAAGAAGGTTATAGGTGACAAGCTCCCAGTTCAAACAATATTGCCAGAACTTGACGAGGAAGGAAAAATTATATTGGAACCGGAAGCAGTCACAGAAACAAGAACTCGACAGCTACGAAATCGATCAATTTCAGAGTATCTTATCAAGTGGAAGAACTTATCCCCTGAAGATTCCACATGGGAGGATGAGAATTTTATACAGAAGCATCCAGAACTACTCAAGTGTTGAGGACAACACTTTTTTTGAAGGAGGGGCATCTTGGGTCCCTATAATACTAGTAATTACCCCATTACTATTGTAGTTGTATCCCTGATTAATATTGTTGTGCCCCTATTATCCCCATATTTTTATTACTATGCCCCATAGAATCCCTCTATTGTTAGCTTTGTGGCTTTATATTATTATTGTTAGGTCGGCTGGGTTATATTGTGACTCCTTAGACTCTTATATATAGAAAGGAGGTTTTGTCATTTGAATCATCCAAGAATTGTTCATTTATGTAATGTAAAGGATGTTTTCCCCTCGAAGAGGCTAAATTCTAAGGTGTTGATCTATCTTTTCTATCTTTTCTTGAGCTGGTTTCATAACAGAGACCATTGCCTAGATTTGAAAATAAATGTTAGATTTTAGATTTTCAAAGCAAGCTGTGATAGCCAGCGATGGCTGGTCAGATAGTTAGATGGTTAGACAGTTTGGCTGAGTGCTCTAAGGCATCAAATTTAGGCTCTGGTCTAAAGGGTGTGGGTTCAAATCCCACAGCTGTCAAGAGTGCAGTTTGAGATTTTGTTTTCTAGCAAACAAGCTTAGAAAAACCATTTAGAGAGCAAAGTCACGAGAGAGAATTTGTTGGAGATCAAATCAGGCATAACCCATTTACGATATTACAGACCACAACAATTACGATACTGTCAGGGAAAATTTTAAGAACCCCCCCAAATTTACATGTATAATAAATGAGCGAATCTCCATGGTATATAGGAAAAATGGAGGCGATTTTATCAATAATATGATATGTATATATAACTTTTTGGCGAATCTCTCACCAGGCATGGCGAATATTTTACTCAATTATAAAATCTTATGTTTATTGAATACACAAATGAAATCATTGCATTTATTTAAAATATCTTTTGAAATCAAAATTACCGAAATTACATATCGATAACCTAGTGGGTGTAGGATAAAATTCACCCGTGCCATTCACAGAAAGCATGAGAAAAAACCTAATACTATATATAAAACCAAGAAAAATTCAAATTCATCACTTCTAGGGACCTCGTAACCACCCTACCAATACACAAGTATGTTCCTGTTTGCAATTAGAAAAATTACCCAAATTACAATCTGTTTACTCCAGCATATGTTGGAAAGTTATAGAAGGATGACTATTGCAATCAATCCATTCCTTTTAGCCCTGGATTTGTTTCAGTTTAAAACAGAAGTATACAAATATACTTGTCCAATGCTTATGCTTTAACCATTCACCTTAAGATGTTTTTACAATATAATTTCCTAAGTCTATTTAATATCTTCATTATCATAAAAACCAACCTATATCCATCTTAACTCCACATCTACCACTCTTATGAGGATAAAATCTATTTATCCCTCTGAGCACTTGGTAGACCTAGAATTAAGATGGATCTAAGATGATAGAATTTCCCTTTTAAATAGTCTATGCTCACATGAATACCATGGTATTACCATGGGTCAATACCATGGGTTATCATAAACCTGGAGCTTAAAAATTACTATTAATAATTTATAAAAATTAATAAAATTAATAGTTGATTTTTATTTTATTTTTTATTTTAACCAAGCTCAAATGTTTAACATACATTAAATTACAACATCCATTTTTACTCTTGATCGGATCAAATATTTTTTCACTCTATGCTAATTTGCATATCACGATATTTGATACCTCTCGGGGGTTAGTAGATCCAGAGTAAAGATGGATCTATGTTGGTTTAATTCCCCCATTTAAATAGGCTACATTCCAGGTGAATACCATGGGTCAATACCATGTGCCATTTTGGTGAATACCATGGGTCAATACCATGTGCCATTTTTATTTTTATTAATACTAATATTAGGGTTAATAATGTTTTTTTTCATGGTATTAATAACAATCTAGTCCATGGTATTTTTCCCATAGGTTTCACCTAAATATAACACATTTTTTGAGTGTTAGTAAATATAAGGTGACTTATGGAGTAAATATAAAAAAATGTTTTATTTGTTTACCATACCTCTCGTTTATTTATATTTTTATTAATTTACCATAACTATTTTACAAATATGGTATTTGGCCCATAGGATTCACTTAAATAAAACCTCTTTCTTGAGCCTTCATAAATAGAACAAGGGTTATGGACTAAATATAAAAAGAGGTTTTATTTATTTACCATGCATCTAGTTTATTTATATTTTTATTTATTTACCATACCTTTTGAGTAAGTATAAAAAGACGTTTTATTTATTTACCATACCTCCACTTTACTTATATTTTTATTTGTTTACACCCTTGCATGTATATAAGGTGACTTATGGAGTAAATATAAAAAATGTTTTATTTATTTACCATACCTCTCATTTATTTATATTTTTATTAATTTACCATACCTCTTTTATAAATATGGTATTTGGGCCTTTGGCCAATAGGATTCACTTAAATAAAACCTGTTCTTGAAAATGGGTGAATGAATTCACTTAAATAAAACCTATTCTTAAAAATGGGCGAATGGAAGGTTGTAACTCCTAATTTCAAGGGCTAAATTTACCTTTTTTACCCTCTCCCTTAAAATAAGGTGGGCTATTTGAGGTGATTTGTAAAAATGTACTATGATACAAAATATTCGCCCACTAAAAATTTAAAACCCCTTAATTTCGCCAAAGGGCGAACATTCGCCCCTAAAATTTTCTATGGATACTGTGGTGTTTTCTTTTTCAATTTGTATGGCAGAATACCTGCCAAGCATATAATGGCAGAAACTGGAGGGTAAGGGATTACGAATTTTCTAGAAAATAAACTTTATGTACTTGATATCAGGTTATGGCCAATCCTATAAATTTTGTATTATCCCACTCGTGGAAATAAATTCAGCACTCTCAAGAATTGTCTAACATCTAAAATCTTGAAATTTAGCAGCTATAACTTAAATTTCTATAAAAATCTACATAAAATATTATTTTATCTACATAATATTTATATTATATCCATTACTTCGTGAATCAAATGAAAGACAAATTGCTAATGTCCATTCAAGGACCCAACCTTGCACACAGCACCAAGCCAAGGAAGGGAGTGTATATTATTGGAAGGGGTGTATATTCGTGCTCTATAGGCCCTAAGAGTTGAACCTGCTCTGATACCATATGTAACAACCCCGAAATATCAACACATAATTAATTAGATTAATCTAGCAATTTATAATCAACATGCAATTATCAACTAATTAACATCAAAATTCAAAACTATAAGTAGAGATACTTACCTGTGTTTTCTGGGTTGAATGCTAGTTGAAGTCTTCTAACTGCAACAAGGTTTTGGGGACGACTCTCCACCCAACCGTAGGCTTAGTTGCACAAAAACTTGCTACAACTGGCCACCCCCGAGCCCTCAATCAACGTACTACTGCCAGGGAATCCTTTGTCTTAGAACACTATTCTCCCAAGAGAATGGATGGTGGAATCATGGAATGATGGAATACCTCTCATCTTCCTCACCATCTATTAAATAGAGCAAACATTAGAAGGGGAACCACATGCACACACTCCATGTGTCAACATGCAACTTACTACTTTCTTGTTTTATTCTTTTGTTTTTACTTTTTGATAGTTTTATTGATTTTTACTATTTTTCTTGTTTTATTTTTTTTATTTATATTTATTTAAAGCATGTAATTAGTTTATTAATTTATTTATTGTTTATTATTTAATATTTAATATTTATTATTATTTATTATTAAGGGACATTACATGAAGCCTTTTGTTTTAACCAAAGAGTAAGTGAGACACTATGGTGCTCGCCTTATGGTTGTGAAACCACCTAGAAAGTGGACTCCTCCTCCTGGTTATGTGATTAAGCCTTGGGTGTGAATGTCTCTTGATACACATCCCCTTAGACTTTGGATCTAGCTCGGGGGTAGTTAGTTGTAAGAAATAATTGCAGTGTGGTTGGTCTATGGTTGGGTGGAGAGTTGAAGTCACTCCTTAAGTTTCTAATCATCTTTAAACACACAGATAAGTGTACATTTCTCATGTGAAATGTCTTATGGATTGATGAATTCTATTAAATTGTTAATAATGTAGTATCTTTAAGGAATTTAGACTTCTGTGATCCATAACATTGTTAAGATAGTCTTCGGCAAAATCACATAATCAATCTTTTGTCGACGTGTTTCGAACCAACCAGTGTGGTTCATCATCAGGACAAGTTGAAGGACTGATCTGGCTAGGCCTGATTAAATAGAGTGTGCAGAGATCCCAACGGTTATATTGCAACGGCTAATTTTGACTTAGTCAAACTAATAATTTTATTATTAACCGAAACCTACTATTATTAGTTAATTGAATATAATAAATATAATGTTTAAATATGATGGTCATTATATTTATTAAAAATCTATATTTATTATTATTCTTAAATTAATTAATTCCAAATAAATAGTATTAAAATACTAATACTATTACCATTGTAACTAAATTCTAAATATTAATAGTATTTTAATACTATTTATTTGGAATTAATTAATTTAAGAATAATAATAAATATAGATTTTTAATAAATATAATGACCATCATATTTAAACATTATATTTATTATATTCAATTAACTAATAATAGTAGGTTTCGGTTAATAATAAAATTATTAGTTTGACTAAGTCAAAATTAGCCGTTGCAATATAACCGTTGGGATCTCTGCACACTCTATTTAATCAGGCTTAGCCAGATCAGTCCTTCAACTTGTCCTGACGATGAACCACACTGGTTGGTTCGAAACGCGTCGACAAAAGATTGATTATGTGATTTTGCCGAAGACTATCTTAACAATGTAGTATCTTGTGTGTTATAAATATAAATGATCACCTGAGTTGTGGAACTCGTTGATATGACCATGATGGAATGATATCCTATAAATTCATGGTTTGTTGTATGCCTAAAATACGTTGTTTATTATCATGATCACAAAGAATGTGTAGCTATTTGTTTATGGTTGTGTTGATGTACTCTGATAGTATGTAGATGAATGTATAGATCTAGATACTTTCGTTTTGGTTATTTTTCTTAAACTAAGAGGTTGAGACCCCAAGCTTTGGGCCACAGCTCCAGGTGTAAACCCGCATCAAGACTATGAGTCATTACGCACATGGGCGAGGCAGTCATCCTCCCCATTACAGACATTCCTCTAAGAATGATTATTTCTTGAGACATATGGTATGCAAGCAGTGGAGTTTAAACTCATACAAATGTTAGTGTGTCGACATCGAGTGAGCATTGGTTGGATTTTGTCCTAATGGAACTGTGTCACATTAAGGGAATTTTAAGGTCTAAAATTGGACTCTTAAAGAAAATAATAAAATAATAGTTAAAATAATAAAATAATGGTTCTGAAATTTTAAAGAAAAAATGAAATTGTCTTTCTTTTTTTTATATTTTCTTCTTATCTCCTTATTGATTTACTCAAATTTAAAGTGTAGACACTTGTTGGATGCAGATTTAATTTCCAGATCCAACGTGTACCTACTATGCACACTTCTAAGTAGACCCAAACTAAAAACAAAATGAAAATACATGAAAAAATCATGTTCGTGTATTTTCAATTTTTTTTCGATTTGGGTCTACTCAAAAGTATGCAAAGTGTATACTCATTGGATGTGGAATTTAATCTGACATCCAATGGGTGTGTACTCTTGATATTTGAGTAAACCTATAAGCGAAAAATACAATTAAGAAAATAGTTTTTTTTTTCCCTAAAAAATATTTAACGTTGAGGATGACATCATCATCTTGAATGCTATTGGTTCTTTTAACGTTAATTTTGAAACAATTGAGAAACTAATTATAAAAAATAAAAGCACTTATTTTAAAACAATTTTATATATTTAATCAAAAAATCATATATATATATATATATATATATATATATATATATATATATATATATATGAATTAAATAAATTTTCATCTAAAATTGAATCTATATGTGTTCTTCAATGTGTTAATTCCACTCTTTTACTTTTTGTCAATGTGTTAATTCCTTTCTTTTACTTTTTGGTTTAAACTTATCGAGAAAAACTAGTCTTATTTTTTTTTATTGAGCCGAGAATTTTTTAAAATATAAACAAATATTTTTTAAATAGAAAATCACTTTCAGCTAGAAAAAAATATGTTATAATATGCATATGACATAAAATAATTTGATGTAAAATAATTAGAAGTTAAAAAAATGTTAGTAAAATGATTAAACTTTATATTTAAAAAAAAAATCAACACAAAATTGTCTTTAGTGTGACTTTTTGGACTTTCTAGTGCCAGAATGACTGTATAAATGGATTTAGCACCATGAAAAACCCCAAGATAGATTTTAATTGCTAATTATCCTTTTAAGTTTTAAATGATCATTATTATTATTTAATATGTTTTAAAGTTGTATATAATCATCATTATATATATGAATATGTTTTAAATGAATTTTGATTTTTAAAATTTGTTAAGTATCATTTATAATTCATGTTAAAAACTTATTTTCTAGATGTTGGAGTACTTATGAATATGTTTTAAATTAATTTGATCATTTGAAATTTGCTAAGTATCATTTATAATTGGTGTTTAAATCTTATTTTCTAAATTTCCAGTAACTAGTTTATTTATTAAGTTAACTCCTTTATGAAAACAAACTTGTCTAATTGGACATGTTCTTTCATGCTTTGCATGTAGTTAAGCATAACATAGTTGCATGACTAATTCTTATATATTGCTCTTGTTTCTCTCGTGTTCTTTCTTATATTTTTTTGTGGTTTACGGACACCATGGAATCACTTCTCGACATCTCATTAGTAGGGCCTAACCCCAAGAGCGTTGAGGAGAATTGACCCCATGACCTCCCATTAGCAAGGTGATTTAACAATGGGAACTCGACCAATTGAGGTAACACTTAGGGCTATTCTTATATATTGCATTTTATTGTAGTGTTTTCCTTTTTATTCTTTAGATAATCTCTTTTATATAAATTATTGTGAAATACTTTACTCTGTCAATTCTTGATGCAAGCAAGTCAAAACTTGCTCAACCTTTGATTTATAGAAGATTAAAAATTCTAAGTTTATTGGTCCACAATATAACAACCATTTTTCCATAACATCTGATGTATGTAAACACAATTATGTGAAATATAGATGTATATAAATCTATGTGGAAATAAATTGATGACTCGCTAAAGGGAGGGACATACAAATCCAAAGCTTTGAGAGGGAAAGCCTGTGGTGGGCTATTGCATGGCCATTGAGTGCTTGTTACGTGTTGCTTAGTGTTCCTATGGTGCGACGTGAGCATGCCCATACGAAACACCCTTAAATTGTCATGACTACATGCTTAACAATGGATTGGCTTGTTGTGAGAAGCATTGAAGTCAGAGTGGGCAACATGGGTGAAGGATGACGCCATATCATCTCGTGGCTTGGAAATGTGGAGAGAGAGAGAGAAAGAGGTTGCAGACCAAAAAGGCCATAAGTGGTGAAGGAAGGGAGACACGAGTCGAGAGACTTCAGTCTTCTAGCAATTATCCAGAGAAGGAAAGGAGTTGGCACAGAAGCTTACCACGTAGAGTACACAGAGTGCTAAAAACCACATAATAAGGGAGTTCCAGGTGAACATAGTCAAGGAACTTTGTTCAAAGCTACTGGTGTGGAGACCATAATGAGTGACCCATGGGCACAGATTGAGCCTTGTGTTCTAAGAATTAGGAAAGTGTTCCCCATGACTATGTTGAGGCTACTAGATTTTGTGTCCAATCCTAATTGACCAATGAGGAGCATTGTGGAGAACTAGGTCACTATGGTGCTTGCCTAGGGGCCGTGAAACCACCTGGTGCATGTTACATGTTGTTTAACCATCAGGACAGGGTAATTTGGGTCATTGTGGTGCTTTCCTTAGGGCTATCAGACCACCTAGATAGTGCACTATGGACCCCTGTGGTGCTTCCCAAGAGAGGCAGTTGATAAATCACAAAAAACAGTTGATTCCATCTCCTAGAACTAAGGTAGAACTCATTTGATCTTGGGTGAAGCCTTTTGTTTTAACCAAAGAGAAAGTGAGACACTATGGTGCTCGCCTTAGGGTTGTGAGGCAGTGGACTCCTTCTCTTGGTTATGTGATTAAGCCTTGGGTGTGAATGTCTTTAGATACACATCTCCTTAGACTTTAGATCTAGCTCGGGGGTGGTTAGTTGTAAGAAATAATTGCAGTGTGGTTGGTCTATGGTTGGTTGGAGAGTTGAAGTCACTCCTTAAGTATCTAATCATCTTTAAACACAAAGATAAGTGTACATTTCTCATGTGAAATATCTTATGGATTGTGATGAGTTCTATTAAATTGTTAATAATGCAGTATCTTGTGTGTTATAAATATAAATGATCACCTGAGTTGTGGAACTCACTGATATGACCATGATGGATTGATATCCTATAAATTCAAGGTTTGTTGTATGCCTCAACTATGTTGTTTATTATCATGATCATGAAGAATGTGTAGCTATGTGTTTATGGTTGTGCTGATGTACTCTGATAGTATGTAGATGAATGTATAGATCTAGATACTTTTGTTTTGGTTATTTTTCTTAAACTAAGAGGTTGAGACCCAAAGCTTTGGGCCACAAATCCAGGTGTAGACCCACGTCAAGACTATGAGTTTTTGGGCACATGGGTGAGGTAGTCATCCTCCCCATTATAGACATTCCTCTAAGAATGATTATTTCTTGAGACATATGGTATGCAAGCAGTGGAGTTTAAACTCATGCAAATGCTAGTGTGTTGACTTCGAGTGAGCATTGGTCGGATCGTGTCCCAATGGAAGTATGTTACATTACGGGAATTTTAAGGTCTAAAATTGGACTCCTAAAGAAAATAATAAAATAATAGTTAAAATAATAAAATAATGGTTATGAAATTTTAAAGAAAAAATGAAATTGTCTTTTTTTTTTTATATTTTCTTCTTATCTCCTTATTGATTTACTCAAATTTAAAGTGTAGACACTTGTTGGATGCAGATTTAATTTCCAGATCCTACGTGTACCTACTATGCACACTTCTAAGTAGACCCACATTAAAAGCAAAATGAAAATACATGAAAAAATCATGTTCGTGTATTTTCAATTTTTTTCGATTTGGGTCTACTCAAAAGTATGCAAAGTGTGTACTCATTGGATGTGGAATTTAATCTGACATCCATTGGGTGTGTACTCTTGACATTTGAGTAAACCTATAAGCGAAAAATACAATTAAAAAAGTAGTGTTCTTTTTTTCCCTAAAAAATATTTATCGCTGAGGATGATATCATCATCTTGAATGCTATTGGTTCTTTTAACGTTAATTTTGAAAGTACATTTTTTGTTTTGAGGCCCTTTTTTACCTCAAAATCCCCCTAATGGTGTGGTAGCAGACACCACCCATATGGTATCAGTGGTATAGGTCAAGCTTAAGGAGCAAGCAGGGATCAATACATTCAGTTAAACACAATTTGACAATGTTTGGGAGGCCTAGGGGTGGTGCTAAGGCGTAACCTGCTTTACCACCCACCGCTCATTGCTAGCCACCAAATTTTGTGAAAATTAAAACATGAGTGAGCATGTTGACAGGGGGTTGGACAACCCCGTCAGAGTTCAAAGGTGGAACCTTGAGGCTGCGTTACTTGTCACTGCTCATTGCTACCATTTCCTTATTGATGCCAAATATTGTGGGCAGTGATAGCCATAACAGTTTGACATGGACTGTTGAATATAGCAACAAAAAATGCTAAATATAGAAGTGCTAAATTTAGTACTACTATAAATAACATTTCGGGATACCTTCCTATTTTAGTTAGTACCTGAACTAAAATAGAGAAGTAAAATTCGAATTTGATCTTAGTAGCTGTTTGTAAAATAATTAATTAATTCACCATGAGTTAATTAGTTGAAGAAAATCAAACATGAAGTCTATGTGGGGACATGCAACAGTTTCTCCATTAATTGAGGAATTTATCCATCAGTTAAAGAGATAAGGATGAGTTGTAATTAGTTGGCTCAGTTAATTGAGTCAAATCTAGTTAGATTAATTCAAACAGTTTGTTGAATTAAATTGTGAGTTCAGTTAGTTAATGCATGCATGCATGTAACTGTTGCACTTCAGATAACTGAATATTCTATCATAAATAACTCATGCATGTCAGTTCAGACAGAGACCTAGTTGAGATCAGATGGAGGGGCAGTGTACTATCAGTTGCTAGAATATTCCATTGTGAATATCTCTTGCATTCAGAAGGAATTCTTTCCTTGAGGATTGCGTAGTTACTTCTTCAGTTTTTGGGAGTGTGATGAGGCCAATTCACACATGTGGCATCACTGGACCCAAAGAAAAACTGCGCAAGGAAATAAGAGGCTTGGAGGGCTTGAGGAGGACATATCTAGTGTTTATTCAGTTTGTGAGCTGTATTGTTTTGATTGCAGAGAGAGCAGGATAACTTGAGAGCTGATTCTTTTTGTAACTTGAACAGATTTCCACTTATATGATAATACAGGGATTGGGGTTTTAGGCTGAGGCTTTCCCTAGGTTATTTCTTCTGTGTTATGTGTGATTGATTTCTCATTCTCAGTTATATGTGTTCTCATTGATCTTGCTCAATTCGATTAAGCTTCCACAAAGTTTGTTGAAGAAGTAGATCTTGTATTTTGCTTTAGTATATTGCATAATCTGTTGATCTACAGTGGGAATTTCTACATGGACATGATGGAAGGACCCACTAAGTTGACTTGTGAGGATTGCATGGGCACCACGTGGTCAGTATGTTGACATGGCATCTTCGGATAGGTTGAACTCTAAACAAGTGTAACTTTTGATCCAAGAATCAGATCAGGGTAAAATTGGTGTCATTTGAAATATATTGACAAGCTAAATACAATGGTGACATCATAAGTTAATTCTACATAATTGTAGAAACAAGTGTTTTTGCTAAACCCATCTTCACAATAGACCTTTGGGATTGGGGTAAATGATAAGTAACACTTCCAGCAACCTAAGATAGTACCAGGTGGTGGGAAGGAGTGTTACAAGGTGCTATGAGAGCTCATGTTTAACACTTGGATTGAATAGACATAAACAAGAAAGTTAGAATCTCTAATACAGAGTGGAGCATTTGTTCAAACTTTGAACTTGGAGGGTTGGAGATACATCATATGAAGTGAAGGTTCAACACTAGACCTTTGGGGATATATGTAGAGGCTTTTTTATAGAGTGACATGTATCATAGTTGTATCACATTGCCTAATTCAACACTTGAAGTGGAACGACCTTGAAAGATGAAATTAGAGTTATGTTAAGCGCGACAAAGTGGATCATAATGGAGCAAGGGATTCAACACTAAACTTGAAGAGAATCACACACACACTAGCTAACGTGTTTGACCTAATGGTTAAATTTCCACATATATACATGTGTGCTAACAATGAACATAGAGTTGATGTGACTTACTTTTTTTAACAAATTGATGACATGTTGTTTTGATTTATAACATATATATTAACATGAGATTTGAATTTTCAACTAGTTTCGGGTCAACATGCTTAATGCAGAGACACCAAAGTGATGAGTAGCTAAAATCAATTATGTTTGAATTAGCTAATAGTTATGTGTGTGCAATAACACAGAGAGATAAAAAGATAAGAGTTATAAATTCCAACAAAGAAGAAGGGACAAGTAGAAAAATGGTATAGTGCGACATCCCTAGATCCTATCATGTTCAGAAAGAGGATCTGGTAGGGAAAAGGTTAGAAAAAATTCTCGTGACTTAATGGAAACCTTTGAGAGTTTAAGAGTTGAATTAAGAAGTTGAAAGACAAACAATAAGAAGATTTTCAAAACTCAAGGAAGATAAATTGAGTGAATGCAATAATTTTGCAAAGTCTGCCAGATCTGCAAAGACAATGTAAGTAGCATGAGGTTGGTGCCAGTTACCTAGGCAAGCACAAACCCAAGCAAAGTCCTTTTGAAATATTGAAGAAATGGATAGAAGCCAATGAAGCATAACGCAACTAGTCAAGGAAAAGGCATCGACAAGCTAGTGAAGACACAGTGAAAGGAAAATTCCCGCTCAATACTTTAGAGAAAAAATCAAATAACCATACTTAGTTGTCTAATGTTGCAACTAAAAGACACCATTGATAAAGGAGGTGCGAGATGAACTCAATGTCGAAGGAGTTCAAGAAAGGCAAGCCTCCTACTTTGGTGGTGAAAACAAAAAGGCTAAAGAAGTAGAAACCTAGTGGTTAGGAATGAGGAAGTATTTCAGAATCCATGATTACATTGATAATATGAAGGAACAACTCTCTACGAACTGAAACCCTCTTCAAGTCACAAATATCTTTCTCTAGTCCCACTACAAAATTAGACTTTACTAACCCATCATAAGTACAAGGAGCCCCATGAAAAGCTCCATCAAACCTATCAGTTGTATCCATAAAGATCATGTCATTGTCAATAGGGATCTCATTAATGCATACATGTTTGAAGATTGTTTTATTCATTTGTCACTCATCCACTTACCCCAACTCATACATATGGTGAAAACTCTTCAGCTCTATTATGAGATTCTTCAACTATGGAAGGAAACCACATGTCTCCTTTAATGGGCGGATTTGAAAAATATCTTTAATTTGTGAAAGATATTAAAATAACTAGTTTTCCCCAATCTTCATCAATTCAATAAACTTATAAAGTGGCCAAAAATTCTTCATAGATTGGAGTTTGCGTTTGTATATTAAACACACAAATATGTGTAATAAGGTTATCAGAAAAATCCCATCTAATATAAGCAATGAGCAGCATCTATGTGAGCTGTTGAATCAAATCTATCCATCTTATGGTTTCTTCTAAAATTATTCCTAGGTAACCACTGAAATTTCTTTGACAAGAGTGGTGCTTGATGACGAAACTCAACACATATTTTTTTAATATATTCCCTAGGGAGAGTCAGAATACATTACTCATTTGTCTTTATAGAAATTTGTTTGTTGTATACAAATTTGTACGAGTGTGAACCACTTTATCCTGCAAACAAGTTAGGTCCACACGAGAGACAACACAGTTTATTCAATGACCGGCAGCAAAATCTATTTAATTGGAGGCTCTTTAAAATAATCTAAACATTCGCATCTCTTGGAATTGTTTTCATACGTTAACATTCGCATCTTTTCAGAAGCTAAACATGTGCTTCTCTTCTCATTGTTTTTGGTTACATAAATATTTCTTAATTTGGAATGAGAATAATGAACATTCTTTAATCAATATTATAATATTTGGAGGCTTTCTAAAATGTTCACTAAAACTAAGTTAAACATTCGCATCTCTGGGAATTTTTTTCCAGAAGTTAAACGTGTAATTCTCTTGTAATTGTTTTTAATTACGCAAATATTTCTTAATTTGAATGAGAATAACGAACATGTTTAAATCCATTCTTTCTACTTTTAACTTCGTTTTCTAACATACTTATTAAAATAGAATCATAATATTTATTTAACCTATTAAATATTTTTAATATTAAATTTAATGAGAATAATGAATATTCTTATATCAATTCTTCTTCTTTTTTAGGTTATTTATATATTGTTTGTTATGATAAATAGAAAATAACTGTTAGGATAAATATATTTCTATTTAGCAAAGAATTTAAAAGCTCATTTTCATTATTAGTCCTTTCCTTGCTAGGGACTATGATACTCACTTCATGGTTAATATTATGCACTTGATCTAGGAGAATAACAAAATGGCATCAATACAAAACAATATTGCTAGAACATAGAAATATCACATGAATTGAGACAAGTTGCAAAGATATTTTATTTTTCAGAAGCATAATACAATATTCAATTGCTTCTTCGAGGGGGAAACCTCCAACATAGTAGAGCTCAATTACAATAAAACTTGATGTTTCTTCCCTTGCTATATAAGACTATTTATAGATTTATGACATTCAAAACCGTAACTACTAGTGGTCCCTTGCATAACACAGGTTAACCACTTTATTTAATAACTATGGCTTGTTTATAACTAATTGTTGTCCCTTTTCTATAATGCGAATAAACCACTTACAATTATTATTAATGCAGATAACCGCTTATGGGCTTTATTGACTCAACTAACTAACTATGACTTTGACAAGGCCCCTTGGGCTTATTACAAGGGGTTAGGGTCGGACCCTAACATGCCCTCCCCCATAAAAAACAACCTTGTCCTCAAGGTTGAAGCTGCAGAAACTGTTGAAGAATAATGGTTTGTTCCCATGTCACATCTTCTAGAGAAGTGTCTTTCCACTTGATGAGTATTTCCTTGATTGTGCGGCCATGAAGATGTCTTTTGCAAGTATCGAGGACATGTTCGGTTTAGAGCCAGAGTGAACCTTCCTCATCCAATTCTAACAGATTTGTTTGAACCCTACAATTATTCCCCACAACTTTGTTGCGGAAGGATACATGGAAGATTGGGTGGATTTTTGAAGTAGTCGATAGGGCTAGTTTGTAAACGATTGCTCATATACACTGAAGTACATGATAACACCCATAGAATTTTGGGGCTAGTTTTTGGCAACCATTTTCTTTGAGAGAGGTTTACTTATAAGGTTGGAGTCGTAAGAACACCTGGTCGCTTACTTTAAATGACCTCTTTGAACGATCTTGCTCGGCTTGCTGCTTCATTCGATTCTGAACTTGATGTAGATTATATTTGAGATGTGTGATCATGGCATCACTATTTTACATGAGCTGATCAATTTCATGTACTTTGAAAGATCTAGGGATATAAGAAGTTGGTGAGGGTGGGAGTTGGCCATACACTACCTCATATGGCGTCATCTTGGTGGCTTCATAATAGTTAGTATTATATCACCATTTGACTAAAGGCAACCACTATACCCATTGATGTTGCTTGTCTGAAGTGAAGCACAACAGATATGTCTCCAAACATTTGTTGGTTGCTTCTATTTGACCATCGGTTTGGCGATGATAAGCTACAGTCAGTTGGAGTTACATTCCCTATAGCTTGAAACGTTCCTGCCACAAATTATTGGTGAAAGTGGAATCTTGATCAGACACAATGGAAGTTGGCATGCCATGCAGTTTGAATATTTGTTCCATGAAAAGTTGAGCCACCAATGTTGGGGTAAATCGGTGCGGTAGAGCGCAAAAATGAGCATATTTGGAAAGTCTGCCAACAACCACCATGATGAATGATTTGTTGCCTGAGTTTGGGAGACCTGTAATGAAATCCATAGAAACATATGTCCATACAAAAGTAGGGAGTGACAAGGGTTGTAGGGTTCCTGGTAGCTTGATTGTTTCCTCTGTTGCATTGACATACTTCCCATTTAGCTACAAAAGTAAGAATGACATGCTTCATGTGTCCAAAAGAAAGAGCGACGTGCTCATGCATAAGTCTTCTAAATGCCTGAATGTCCATCAACTGGAGAGGAGTGCAATTCTTCCAAGATGCAATGTTTGAGGGTGGAGGTCGAGGATAACACTACCTGATCCTTATAGTGCATAATCTCATCCTTCCAAGAGTAATCCTCTAAGGAATTAGGATATGCTTGTAATCTGTTAATGAGTTGGGACAAAGAGGGGTGTGAGAACCATTCATGATGTGCTACTTCAATCCAATCTAGTATGGGTAGAGAGAGGGATAACATGGTACCATCTTCCATAAATTGGCGAGATAAGGCATCATCCACTTCATTGTCATTCCCCTTCTTATAAAGTATTTCATAATCATATCCCAAAATTTTTATGAGCCATTTATTTTGTTGTGGCGATGATAGACATTGCTCTAGGAAATATTGTATGTTATGATGGTCAGTGCAGATTTGGAAACGACGCCCCAATAAGTATGGCCGTCAAGTTTCTACTAAATGTAAGATGGCCACCATTTCTTTCTCATATGTATATTGGTCCAGATGTTTGCTACTGATTTGTTGGCTGGTGAAAGCAAATGGCCTACCTTCATGCATTAATACTATGCCAATGTCGTACCTAAAGCATCACATTCAATCACAAAAAGTTTTATGAATTTTGGTAAGGCCAATACTAGAGTGCAACACATGGCCTATTTGAGAGACAAGAAGGCCCGCTAAGTTGCATCAGTCCAGAAGAATGAATTTTTATTGGGAATATTAGTGAGGGATCGGGAAATTCATCCATAATTGCTGAAAAATTTGTGATATTAGCTCATGAGACCCAAGAATCCCCTCAAACTCTTCAATCTTTTTGGCTAGGGCCAATCTTGAATTGCTTGAACCTTTTTCAGATCAAACCTCTCTCCACAGCCCACAATGTGTCCTAAATACTCTACTTTTTCCATGCCAAAGGAACACTTGGATAATTTGAAAAATAATTGGTGATCTTGGAGCAGTTGAATTGCTTGGTCAACATGCTAAAGGTGTGTGTCCCATGTTATGTTTTAGATGACAGTGTCATCAAAAAATACTAGGATGAATTTTCTGAGATATGGCTTCAGAAGGTGGTTCACAAGGCTCTAAAAGTTGATGGGGAATTACCAAGACCAAATGGCATGACCAGGAATTCATAACAACCTTCATGAGTTTAGAAGGTTGTCTTGGGAATGTAAAATTCCTTCATCCATAGCCCGAGTGGAGGTCCAGATTGGTAAAAATTTTGGCACCATGTAGTTCATCAAGCAAATCATCAACTACTAGAATAGGAAATTTGTCCTTAATAGTGAGCTTGTTAAGGGCCCTAAAGTCAGGACACATGCACCATTCACCATAATTCTTTAAAACCATAACCACTAGAGATGAATAAGGTCTAGTGTTGGGACGAATAATACCAACGTCGAGTAGTTCCTTGATGATTTTTTCAATTTTGTTCTTCGTGCAAAAGGATATTGATAGGGGTAGACATATGGCGGTTGGGTACATAGGAGCAAAGGGATGCTATGATCATGTTCACCCCTAGATGGTGGGAGCTCCTTAGGTTTATCAAAGACCTGCTCGTGGTGATCCAATACCTCTTGCATATTGGGGTGAATGTTAGGAGGAGTGCATTCAATGGCATGGATGGCATTAAATTGTGCTACTATCACATGATGACCCTTTTTAAAAATATTCTCCATTCAATGCGAGCTAATGATAGTAGGAGCACATTCCTGGAGTCCCCGAAATGTATAAATGTGGTCATTCTACTTAAATCTCATATATAACTCCTGGAATTACATTGTGATAGGGCCCAATGTGCAAATTCATTAAGCACCTAGGACAATGTCAAAACCACCAATTTCA
The DNA here is from genome assembly GCA_031772625.1 of Pinus tabuliformis. NCBI lineage: Eukaryota > Viridiplantae > Streptophyta > Pinopsida > Pinales > Pinaceae > Pinus > Pinus tabuliformis. The sequence continues at coordinate 93,488,843 of CM062817.1, forward strand.
ATGGAAAACATGTGGGTTTTGAGGTGTTTATCCCCCATATGAAGCTTAATATTTTCACAGTGTGCTTCGCATTTCATGGTCCCCCTCATTAGTGATAAGGACTTGGAAATTAGATACCGCCTTGATAAAACAATGAATGTATTTTGTTACTCTCTTATGGAAAAAGTTATCCATGCTACTGGTGGGCTCCAGTATTGTAGCAATAATGCTACAACTCCTGGAGCTTCCTATCTCTAATTTTATCAACCCGGTAGTTCGTAACAAACTTGGAAGCGACGGTGCTGTATGCACAAGTACTAGCTCTTGTCGCAGCTGTCACTTGGTCAGCTGGCACAAGTCCGCTAGGGCTCAAGCCAACTTCTATATATTCTCAAAAGAAGCTTTCTAAATGATGGACGAAGGCTATCTCAAAGGAAATTAATCTACTTTGCAAGAATAAACTGAAAGCCAACCAAAACATGGAAACCCTAGTAAACCCTAATCTGACTAGCTTAATCTCTATGATGCAATGGTGGGAGTGCAAATGTCTAAAAATGATGCCATTACTTCTAGTGAGATGAGATGCATGAATTTAAACTACTTTCATTGAAAAGAACTCATTTTTGTATTTTTGCCCAAGTGGGTGGAGTTATTGTGATTGTGCTTCTTACTAGGTCTTGACTGTGCAGGGGTAGTTCAAAGGGAGGAAGGCTTGGAAAAGGTCAGGAGGGCTAGGAGAGGTTCCAGGGGATCCCTAACATCATTCCACAGAAGTCCACAACGTTCAGGTGCTTGGCAACCGAGCTTGCAGGCTTCTACAGGATGTCTGCAGGGGATCCTACAGGAAACTCGGGATTTCTACAGGAAGTCTGCTAACTTCTACAGGATGTCCTACAGTCGGAGTTTTAGGTAATGGAGGAGTGAAGGAACTGTATGGATGGATGGGTAAGGTGAAGGAGGAGCTTGAGATGGCTCAGGGACAGAGAGATAAGATGGGGAAAGAGTGGGTACAGTTGGTTGGTGGATAGAAGGGTGGAAGCAATGGAAAGTTGAAAAGGTGGAGCTACGTGAGAAGTAGAAGGGTTGGAAGGCTAACGAGCTGGACAGAGGATGAGTAGGTGGCTTTAGGCGCGGTTGAGAAGAAGAAGAACACAACCAAGTGATGCTTTGCAGTGTAAAAGAAACAAATCCTCTATGTCTTGCACAAAACCAAGAATTCCATCAACCTATTCTAACTGTGTTATTAAACCAACGAACAACAATGTAAATTGTGGAGAGAAATCGTGCATGGTGTTGGAACGAAGAAGTATTGCTCAAGATCAGAATGCATGGACGGTTTTATAACTGAAATGATTGTGTTGCAGCTTGCATGAACGTATAAGACTGCGTTTTTTGGTGGTTGGTACAGCCCACACCCCCAATCTCTAAACAGAGATGGCAGCGAGTGCACTATCAACCTTTTTTGGAGTTCTGATGAATTACAATCCTCCTACTCTAATCTAAGCTGCTGAAAGCACTTTAACCATAAACTAATCCTACTCAATCACATTAAAGAAATTAAATCAGCAGACTGTGTTTTCGAAATGCATGTCAAAACAAAGAAATGAAGTGCTGAAAGGAAAGACAAGTAACAATACAAGGAAAAGGAGGTCTATTGCTCTCAGGTTGGGCCCTAACCTAAGAGCTATAGCTCCCTTAAGAACTCAGAATTGAATCCAAAGCTGCCTGCCTTTATTAAAAGATAATAATCATGAGTCTAACATCATGCCAAAACTGGCTTACAAAAAGCAAAAACCGAGCTGTAGCTCGTGCTTAGAAATTGCAACAGTAGTTCAAAAGTTCAAAAAGCTCCTATCAAAGGCTACGGCCTCAATATTTATACATGATGAGGGCCAAGCCGGCTTCCTCAATTAGTGGAGCTTGGCTGTCCAACTAAAAGTAAACTGTTGTTCCTGTAGAATCCGTTGGCTGCCTTTTAGCTCGGTGGGGAGAGCTGTTGGAGCTCGGAGTTAAGGTGGAAATCACGAGGAAGGTCATCAAGACTGTGGACAACCTCCCTATAAACCCGCAATGCCACCTTGGCTGTCTCCTTGTCTCCATTTGCGTGTTCTTTGCTCCCTTTAATGCCAAAAAACCTGAAATCATCATGTATTAGCCACATAGATATAATGCCTGCCCTTCTTCCTAGAAATAACACGAATATACTAAGAAATGAATGCATAAGTGATAAAAGATGAAGGGTTGAGCAAGGTAAGTAGGCCAAATGAGCCCAAATTGTTACCAAAAATTGGGGCTCATCATCACCCCCCAGCTAAAATATTTGCTCATCCTTGAGCAATTTTGCCCTGGCTCCTTGTCCTTGGCCGAGAACTAGGCTCCGGAATACGTTCTTTCTTTCCTACCCTTGGTGGCTCTGCCTATTCTGCCCTTGATGGTGATGAGGGTGCTGTTCCTTTCCCCTTCTCTATTTCCTTGACCTTGAGCCGGGCTTTTGAAACCGATTGGTCCAACCTTCCTTTCCAAGTAGTTGTTTTTGGGCTCCCCCTCTCGTAGGTGACCGATATCTTCGAGGGGGACCTCTCACTGGGTGAAGTAGGGGCATCCCCTGTAGTGATTTGGCTGCTGGATGGAGGCTGTGGCTTACCCGTCTTTATTCTGACACTTCTTCGAGCTTTAAAGTATAGAGGGGTCTCCCTCTTTCTCTTCTCCTTTGGCTTAGGAGGTGTGCTGAGACCGGCCAGCACTGCTGCTGCCTCCCTCTCACGAATATCAGCTTTCTTCTCCTTGGGTTTCACTTTGTCAGGGCTTCCTGTAGAAGACCCTGTTTTAGCAATTTTCGGGCTTCCTGTAGAAGACCCTTTTTCAACAGTTTTCGGGCTTCCTGTAGAAGACCCTTTTCCAATAATTTTCGGGCTTCCTGTAGAAGCCGGTTTCGGCTTTCCTGTAGAAACAGGTGTTGCCGCCTTGGTTTGCTTTGCTGCATGAGTTTTGCTTTTTGGTTTGGTTGCGGGTGCTGGTGAGGTACTTTTGCTGATGTGGACCTCCTCAGCTTTGTCCGTTCTGCCTTGCAACCTTTTCTCTCTTGCTGTCAAGATGGGTGTGTCACCTTTTTCTTTGTCATCCTTTTTCTCGTGCTTCCTCCTTTATTCTTTCTTCTGCACTATGGTCGGGGTCTTCTGGCCTGTTTCTTTCTTTCCCACGGCCATTGATTCCTTCTCCTCACTGCTGGAGGAACCGCTTTCTTCAGTCAACATCCTTATGTCTCCATCTCTTGTCAAATTTCTGAATGCTTCCCATGAGAGAGGAACCTTGTATGAATGAAGCGCATCCTCCACGAGAAGTTTGATCAATCCATGGTGGGCTACCTGGTCTGGTATGCCTTCTTTTAACTTTGTGGCACACTCAATTAGAGACTGTAGCAGGAAATAAGGGATGCTCAGTTTGTTTTCTACAGGGAGATCAATCTGGTGCCTCAATTCAGTGAGCAACCTAAAGTGATACACGTACACAATGCTAAAACGGCCTTCACAGGTTATATACTTCATGATCTGCAGGCTAACTTCATTCCATGGTGGCAGCAAACTAGTTCTACGCACACCATTTTTGTCCTCCGAGAATTCCTCCTCTGGGGGAAAGAATTCTTTCTTGGCCTGTTGGCTTAACTTCCTTTCTTCCTTATCCCATGGCAAACCCATTGGAAGTTCAGTAATTCGACTGATATATTGTGGGGTGAGCTTGAGGCTTAGGCCCCTGAAATTCACGGTGGCCAATGTTTTGGATTTCGGCCTCAAAGCTTGTAAAAATTCTTCTGCCACTTCGTCGTCATAACCCTGCAACTTGTCACAAAAGGATATCCATTGCACCCGTGTGAAGAGCTCCACCACCTCCTGGTTTTCCCTTAACTTTGATGAATCAGTGGGTTCCCGTCGAATAAACCCACCCGGCATGATAAAAATTGTTGCTTTAACTAGAGGTGGCAAATGCGGAAGAAATTTAGCTTACTGAGACAGAGCGTAGAATTACGCTTCTGTCATGCACATAATCCACGAAACTTATCCCTGAGGACCTTAACACAGTTTAATTACACTGACATCCTGTAGAACAACAGTCTATGCACAACAGACAACACTTGCAACAACTTTCTACGACCAGACTGTAGACGACGATTCTGCCACCTTTAAAAACCAATTGCATGGAGAGTTCAGGGTTACCTTTTTATCTGCCACCTTTTTACGTGAGGAACCCGCCTTCCTGTAGAAACAACTTTCCTGTAGGAGCAGCGCGTGATTTCTGGGAAAGACTGCAGTTGGTCTGCGCTCTCGGTGTTGCTTCACAGGCGTTCTGATAGCCAAAGGCTCGGAGTTTCGAACTGCAGAGGGATCCGAATGTTCACTCGAGTTTCAAACGGTGAAGGATAAATGCATGCGGGCAATCTAGCCGATTAGATTTGAATCGGCGGAATCCGTGGCACGGGGGTGAGCTGTCCCCGCCGGACCGTTGGACGACGTCATCCCATCATTTGCCTGCGATTTCCCTTACTACGCATCATCTCCCGCAGATCCGCCGCCGCCATTCTCGTTAGACTCGTTTTTCCCGACGGGATTTCTCTCACGTGTGTGCTGCCCATTCCTTTTGTCATGGCTGCCACCCAAACATCCGACTAGACCATTAACTGGTCGACGTGGCCATTCAAATGACCATACCACCGCTCAACCCATTCACCTCACACTTTGCAAACAATTCAAAGTCAAATTCATGCAATCTGATGGAAGGAAGGGTCGAGACACTTACCTGCGCGGCTGCAACACGATTTTTCGGCTTTTGGACGATGATGAGTGGATCTATCTACCGCTGATGAATTTGCACAGGCCCAGAGGTTCATGTTTACAGGCTGCCGACGATGGATTGGATGCTTTGGCTGCATGCGCCCGCGTTTCATTGCATATGGCCAGCGCTGTGAATGGTATCCACTCTAGCGGGCTTAACTGTTACAGGACTCCCGCGGGATGTCTTGTAACAGTTCTTCCTCCTTGGGTGCATGCTACACGATGAAGGATCTGGCCTCACGATCACGCTCCCGGAGCTTCTGGATGACTGGGATGGATATGGTATGAGATCTCAGCATTTGTTTATCTTAAAAATTGCTTTCTCCTTGATAACTCATCGATCTGCTTTGCTGGTGCAGGTAACTTCGTTGCATGTCGACAAGGATGGTGGAACAAGGTGACAACAGTGTGCAAGGGTGACAACAATAGCTTGCATGCGTCCAAACCGATCCTTAGCCATTAGATCTCCTCATAAAATGGGTTCTGGCCCATCCTGAACTTCTACAGGAAGTTTCCTGTAGAAATACAGAGCTTCCTGTAGAAAATTTGCGTTTCCTGTAGAAAGTCTGCACCTTCCTGTAGAAAGTCTGCATCTTCCTGTAGAAGGTCTACATCTTCCTGTAGGAGACTCAAGCCATGATGAAATTGTGCACATACCTTGGAGGAACTGAATATTCTTGAAGGAGGTGCTGGTGAGGTCTCCTGGCAGTATGATAAGGATCCTTGGCTCTGAGTTGAGAAGCTTCCTCTCCTCCATAGAACACCTGCAATATGCATGCAATTTTACATTATAAACTTGCTGTCTTTGTCTTTTTTGCTTATTGTTTTTTCTTTTTTTTTTCTTTTTTCCTTTTTTGAAAGATAACAGGGGCGCCTCAATGAGGTTTTCACCCTTGCCATCTGCCCTGAGCGCCTCAGAGAGGTTTTCACTCAAGGATCTTTTTCAAATCATTTTTTTTTTTTTTTTTGAAAGACAATAGGGGTGCCTCAATGAGGTTTTCACCCCTACCACCTGCCTTGGGCGCCTCAGAAAGGTTTTCACCCAAGGATCTTTATTATTTATTATTATTATTATTATTTTTTTTTTTTTAGATTTTTCAGGGTACGCCCAAAGCAGAGGCAGAACCCTTCTTTATGACCAACACTGACTTCTCCATAGTTTTGATGAACTCTTGTCTTGAGAGAGGCTTCCTGTAGATCTTCAATCGGTGACCATTGGCAAGCATGGGGATGGCTTCCTCATCAATGGTCCGAATAAGAACAGATCCATTGTCATGACATTTTTCCACTGCATATGGCCCCAGCCATCTGGTTCTCAGCTTCCCCTTGAAATCTTTGTATCTGGAGTCATACAACAATGCCCAATCTCCTGGCTGGAATTGCTTGTCATTGAGGTGTTGGTCATGCCACACCTTTCTCTGAAGTTGAACCACTTCCGAGTGAAGGAGGGCCTGCATTCGGTGCTCATCCAGTCCATTCAACTGCAATAACCTTTCTTGTTGTGCATGGCTGAGATCTAGGTCCAGCTGAGCTGCCATCCTCAAAGTGTTGTATTCAAATTCAATGGACAACAAAGCTTTCTTCCCATAGACCAGCTCATAAGGTGTGAAGCCGGTGGTGGTCTTCCAGGTGGTGTTGTAAGCCCATGTGGCCTCAACCAGGCGATTGGCCCAGTCCTTTCTGCTGCTGCTCACCACCTTAGTCAAGATCCCTTCCAATGCTCTATTGGTGACTTCCACCTGCCCATTTGCTTGAGGGTGATAGGGGGTGGAAGTCCTATGCTTGATCTTGTGATGAGCTAGTAAGTCTTCAACCAGGTTGGATGTGAACTGGCTCCCTTGATCGGTGACCAGCTCTCTTGGGTAGCCAAACTTGTAGAAGATGTTTTCTCTTAAGAACTCGGCCACCTTTTCTTCTGTTGCTGCTTTGATTGCTTTGGTCTCTGCCCACTTTGTCAGGTAGTCAGTACACACAATGATGTAAGACCTTTGCCTCGAAGGAGGGTTGATTGGACCCACAAAGTCCATACCCCACTTCTCAAATGGCTCAAGAGTCACTTGAGGTTGGAGAGGCATCTCATCCCTTTGAGTCAGTTTCCCCATTCTTTGGCATTGGTCACATTGGCTGATATATCTTCTGACATCTTGATGAAGTGTGGCCAATAGTAGCCTGCCTGCAGGATCTTGAAGGCAGTCCTCTTTGCTGCAAAATGTCCTCCACAAGGCCCATCATGATAGGTGAGGAGGATATCAAAGACTTCCTCCTCCCTTACACAACGCCTTAAGATCTGATCAGGGCCAAGCTTGAACAGGTTGCCCCCGATCCAAGTAAATGAGGCACTTTTTCTGATGATTCTGCTCTTCTCTCTTGAAGATAGGTGCGGAGGGAACTGTGCTGAAATAAGGTAGTTTGCTATATCAGCAAACCATGGAGAGAGTATTGAAATAGCAAACAGATGTTCATCGGGCATCTGGTCATCTACTGTTCCATCCTCATCTGCAGACAAATCCAATCTAGATAAAAAGTCAGCAACAACATTTTCTTTACCTGGTTTGTCAACAATGGTCAAATCAAACTGCTGCAATAAAAGTAACCATCTAATAATACGAGCATTCACATCTGGTTTATTCATTAAATATCTAATTGCAGCATGGTCTGTATGTACAAATGTTTGATAGCCAGTGATATAATGTCAGAACTTGTTCAGTGCATGGACCACAGCCAAGAATTCTTTCTCGGTTACAGTGTAATTCAGCTCGGCTTTGGACAAGTTTTTGCTAACAAAGTAAATGGCATATGGAAGTTTCTGCTCAACTTGTCCTAAAGCTGCACCTATGGCTTTGTTCGAGGCATTAGTGTGGATGTGGAAAGGTAGGGCCCAGTTTGGACCTCTCAGGATTGGGGCTGACACCAACTTGTCCTTCAATTCATTCAAAGCCCTCTGACAATCGTCAGTCCATTTAAACTCCACATATTTTGCCAATAGGCCAAACAATGGCGAGGCTAGCTTGCTGAAGTCTTTAATGAATCTCTGGTAATACCCTGCTAATCCTAAGAAACTCCGAACATCCCTTACCTTTTGAGGAGGTGGAACCTTCTTGATGAGAGCAATTTTGTTAGGATCCACCTGTAACCCTTGGCAAGAAATGGTATGGCCTAGCACGGTCCCTTCAGTCATTAGGAATTCACATTTTTCAGGACTAAGGGACAGGTTCATCTCAATGCATTTGGTTAGGACCTTTCCCAGATTGGACAATGCTTCTTGGAAGTTGGCCCCATAAGGAGTGAAGTCATCCATATAGATTTCCACTGCATCATGGACCAGCTCCGAGAAGATGCTCAAGACAGCTCTCTGGAAGGTAGCAGGAGCATTGCATAGCCCAAAGGGAAGAACACGGTAGGCAAAGGTACCCCAAGGACAAGTGAAGGTGGTCTTATCTTGGTCTTCCGGGCTGATTTGGATCTGGTTGTACCCGCTAAACCCATCCAGGAAAGAGAAGAACTTCTTTCCTGCCAATCCATCCAACACTTGATCTATGAAAGGTAGAGGGAAATGGTCTTTCTTGGTAGCTTTGTTCAGTTCTCGGTAGTCCACACAGATTCTCCACTTCCCATTTTTCTTGGGAACCAACACCAGAGGGGACACCCATTCACTATCTGAGATGGGGTAAATGAATCCGGCATCCAACAGTTTTTGCAATTCTTCCTTGACAATGTCCTTAAGGGCTGGATTCATTCTCCTCTGAGGTTGCCTAACCGGCTTACAATCCTCTTTGATATATATGTGATGGGTACAGACTGAAGGATGGACTCCTTTCATCTCCTTATAGCTCCAAGCAAAAGCATCTAGGTGACTGGCCAACAGGCTACACAGCTTCTTTTCCTGCGAAGGAGATAGGGAGGAGCTGATCTTTAACGTTCTCTCAGGGCCGAACTCCACATTCTTGACTCTGGGAGTGACAGGGTTGGTTGTACAAAGATCCACTAAGGTGCTGGCTTGGGCATCCTCCACCAATTTCTCTAAGGATAGTGCACTGGAAGGTGGATTCTGGATCAAGGTCTCAATCAAGTCATCCTCGATTGGGGGGTCTCTTCTAGTGGTATCTAGGGTGCACAAAGGTGCTGAGTACACCTCATCCTCTTCCCCTTCCTCCAACCACAATGGTAAGTCATGCTCTAAGAGGGGTTGGGCAGGAGGGTATAGGACTAGCTGCTTGGACATAGGACCATTTTTGATGGTCATGTTTCCTGCACGACAACTTATGTAAGCATCTGCAGTGGCTAACCAAGGCCTTCCCAAAATGAGAGGATATCCAGTAAGCTTTTCCTTGGGTTGCAGAACCAAGAAATCTGCAGGGTATTCCCAAGAGTCGATAGAGACCAAGACATCCTCCACAATCCCTTCGGGAGTCACAGTGGAGCGATCTGCTAGTTGCAGTACTGTCGAGGTCTTCCTCAAGGAACCCTGAAGATTGAGTTTGAGCATGGTATCCCTGGTCATCACATTAATGGCAGCCCCCAGATCAATCAAGGTGTGTGGTATGATGGTGCCATTGATGTGGACATCTACTACAGGACTCCCAGGATCTAGATACTTTGGGCAGATGACTTGTCCTAACATAAGGTCAGACAGTTGTCCCAAGACATTGATGGTTGAAGCATCTCTCTTTCGCCTGCCTGGGTGTTTGAAACACTTTTCCTTAACCAGTTTGTTGTATATTGGCACATCCTTGATGGCTTGGAGAAGTGGTATTTTCACACACAACTGCTTGAGCTCTCCCAGAAGCTCATCCTCCTCTGGGTTGGTTTGTGTGGTGGCTGTTAGTCTCTCAAGAAAGGGCAGAATAGCCTTTGGTTCACTTTCCTGTTTATCTTCCTCATCCTCTGGGGGAGGAGGTTGGCGATCTGGAAGAGTCTTTCCAGATCGAAGATTGATCTCCTGGATCTCCACAACATAGGTAGGGCATGAGGTTTCCCCAGTGTATACCTGCTGGGCCTGTCTATTGTTGGGGTTCGGGTTCGCTTGAGCAGGCATTTGAGGTTGCCTTGGAGGAGCAGGAGGTAATGGCTGAGGTTGAACTGGTGGTGGAGGCAAAATGGCGGGAGGAGTGTTGTACTGGGGCCTCCACCTCGACTGAGGTGCATTCCACTGAGGCTGTGGCTGGGCATGTGAGTGATATGAATGAGTAGTGGGTTGAGTAGGGTACTGAGGTGGATAAGACCATGGAGGAGGCATGGACCAGGAAGGATGAGCAGGGGGACCCCAGGAAGGCATAGGAGTCGATTGGTTGGGGCTGTAATAAGCTTGAGGTGCCCCTTGCATCCCCTGCTGGTAAGGTCTAGGTCCTTGTGGCCTCCTTTGGTTGAGGTAGTAGAGAGGTTCAGTGGAAGCTTCTGTCCCTTGGTACATGGCTTTGAATCCAGGTAAGGTTGGACATTGGTTTGTGGGATGGTCCTCCTCACAAACGAAACACACTTCAATCGAATGCAATGGACATTCGTTCTTAGGGTGTCTCCTTGTACATCTAGGGCAGAAGATAGCCAAGGCTCTCTCAGCTTCTTCCTTCTTCTGCTGGATCCTGAATGTGTCCAGTTGCATGGCGATGGTCTGTCTCACTTCACTCTTAAGATCTTCTAATTGATTTGCAAACTCATGCTTGGAGAAAGGAACACCAGCTGAGAGGAGGTTTCCCCTACCTCATTTCCGAGCTGCCCTGGAGTGGTTTCTAAACACAGTCTTGATGTCCTCATGAGGCAGTTGGTAAATGTCCCCCTAGCTAACATGTGAAGGGTATCTAAGAGGTCTTCAAGGACTCCTCGGAGCAGAACCAACTTGAGGGATTCAGGGTCAAGTGTGCACCTGGCCCGCTTATAGCTAAGTTGGAACCTCTCCTCATAATCCTCTAAGGACTCATCATTTCCCATAGTCATCCGAAAGATTTCTCCCTTGGTTTCCTTGGACCTACAGTAATCCCAGTACTTGCTATTGAAAGCTTGCTGCATCTGAGCCCAAGTGGTGATACTATTCCCAGGTAAGCCCATGAACCAGCGTAATGCTGCATCCTTAAGAGTGGAAGGGAAGAGTTTCAGCTTCTGCTCATCATCAGTATAGTCATAGGTTCTACAAAGGACAACAAACTCAAACAGGAAGGTATCAGGATCTTCAGTAGTTAGTCCATGGAAGTGAGGTAAAGCGGAGGGGCTAATGTTCTTCATTTTCATCTCTCCATTGGTCTCTCGGATGGGGAAGGCACCTTCTATTCTCTCATCTTCACTTCTATTGTCAGCCATAGCTTCAGATGGGATGGTCTCTAATTCTTCTTCTGCTATAGGATCTTCGTATATCTCAGGAGGTTCACCTATAGGTTCTTCTGGATCACTGTCACCGAAGAAGAGAGAAGGGTGACTCAGTGATGTGGTGGGGGTGTTGGGTAGGAATTTGCCTGTTTTATCTCGGTTCCTACGAGGCATGAAATGGAAAGACTTTTTGATTGCTTTTGTTGTTTTTTCTCTGGTACCTGCAAAACTGAAACAGATTGATCTACAACTAACTATCTTGTTGAAATAAAAATGCAGAATTGAAATGAAAGCAGGAAAGGACTAATCTATTTTGCTCAAATGAAATTGCAGGAATGGAAATGCTAATCTACGCTTGCAGAATTGAAAGGCTAACCTATGCTTGCAAAATTGAAATTGCGGAATTGAAATGCTAATCTATGAAAGCAGGAAATGTCTATGCTACTTTTGCAGAATGGAAATGGAATAAACTACTTGGCAGAAGGCAAGAGTAAGAAAATAGAAGAAAAGCAACAATTACTAATACTCTGATGCTTCCCCGGCAACGGCGCCAAAAAGATGGTGGGCTCCAGTATTGTAGCAATAATGCTACAACTCCTGGAGCTTCCTATCTCTAATTTTATCAACCCGGTAGTTCGTAACAAACTTGGAAGCGACGGTGCTGTATGCACAAGTACTAGCTCTTGTCGCAGCTGTCACTTGGTCAGCTGGCACAAGTCCGCTAGGGCTCAAGCCAAATTCTATATATTCTCAGAAGAAGCTTTCTAAATGATGGACGAAGGCTATCTCAAAGGAAATTAATCTACTTTGCAAGAATAAACTGAAAGCCAACCAAAACATGGAAACCCTAGTAAACCCTAATATGACTAGCTTAATCTCTATGATGCAATGGTGGGAGTGCAAATGTCCAAAAATGATGCCATTACTTCTAGTGAGATGAGATGCATGAATTTAAACTACTTTCATTGAAAAGAACTCATTTTTGTATTTTTTCCCAAGTGGGTGGAGTTATTGTGATTGTGCTTCTTACTAGGTCTTGACTGTGCAGGGGTATTTCAAAGGGAGGAAGGCTTGGAAAAGGTCAGGAGGGCTAGGAGAGGTTCCAGGGGATCCCTAATATCATTCCACAGAAGTCCACAATGTTCAGGTCCTTGGCAACCGAGCTTGCAGGCTTCTACAGGATGTCTGTAGGGGATCCTACAGGAAACTCGGGATTTCTACAGGAAGTCTGCTAACTTCTACAGGATGTCCTACAGTCGGAGTTTTAGGTAATGGAGGAGTGAAGGAACTGTATGGATGGATGGGTAAGGTGAAGGAGGAGCTTGAGATGGCTCAGGGACAGAGAGATAAGATGGGGAAAGAGTGGGTACAGTTGGTTGGTGGATAGAAGGGTGGAAGCAATGGAAAGTTGAAAAGGTGGAGCTACGTGAGAAGTAGAAGGGTTGGAAGGCTAACGAGCTGGACAGAGGATGAGTAGGTGGCTTTAGGCGTGGTTGAGAAGAAGAAGAACACAACCAAGTGATGCTTTGCAGTGTAAAAGAAACAAATCCTCTATGTCTTGCACAAAACCAAGAATTCCATCAACCTATTCTAACTGTGTTATTAAACCAATGAACAGCAATGTAAATTGTGGAGAGAAATCGTGCATGGTGTTGGAACGAAGAAGTATTGCTCAAGATCAGAATGCATGGACGGTTTTATAACTGAAATGATTGTGTTGCAGCTTGCATGAACGTATAAGATTGCGTTTTTTGGTGGTTGGTACAGCCCACACCCCCAATCTCTAAACAGAGATGGCAGCGAGTGCACTATCAACCTTTTTTCGAGTTCTGATGAATTACAATCCTCCTACTCTAATCTAAGCTGCTGAAAGCACTTTAACCATAAACTAATCCTACTCAATCACATTAAATAAATTAAATCAGCAGACCGTGTTTTCGAAATGCATGTCAAAATAAAGAAATGAAGTGTTGAAAGGAAAGACAAGTAACAATACAAGGAAAAGGAGGTCTATTGCTCTCAGGTTGGGCCCTAACCTGAAAGCTATAGCTCCCTTAAGAACTCAGAATTGAATCCAAAGCTGCCTGCCTTTATTAAAAGATAATAATCATGAGTCTAACATCATGCCAAAACTGGCTTACAAAAAGCAAAAACCGAGCTGTAGCTCGTGCTTAGAAATTGCAACAGTAGTTCAAAAGTTCAAAAAGCTCCTATCAAAGGCTACGACCTCAATATTTATACATGATGAGGGCCAAGCTAGCTTCCTCAATTAGTGGAGCTTGGCTGTCCAACTAAAAGTAAACTGTTGTTCCTGTAGAATCCGTTGGCTGCCTTTTAGCTCGGTGGGGATAGCTGTTGGAGCTCAGAGTTAAGGTGGAAATCACGAGGAAGGTCATCAAGACTGTGGACAACCTCCCTATAAACCCGCAATGCCACCTTGGATGTCTCCTTGTCTCCATTTGCGTGTTCTTTGCTCCCTTTAATGCCAAAAAACCTGAAATCATCATGTATTAGCCACATAGATATAATGCCTGCCCTTCTTCCTACAAATAACACGAATATACTAAGAAATGAATGCATAAGTGATAAAAGATGAAGGGTTGAGCAAGGTAAGTAGGCCAAATGAGCCCAAATTGTTACCAAAAATTGGGGCTCATTAGCTACTGCTATCAATCAACACCACTACTAGTTGATGTTTATTAAAACCTTGGACTTTGAGAGTTTGGGGAGAAGAAATTTCAGCCAAGGAATGGAGTGAGATAACATACTCATCTGCAATATCTATAGTATCAGTGTCTGGGGATGTTAGGGGTTCACCCTCTCCCTCCTCAAACACTTTAGTGGGTGGAACTTCATCAATGGTTTTTTTTTCAATAACATTGATTTGAAAGATTTTTGGTTCCATGCATTTATGTCCTGGGGAGTATTTGTCATCACAGTAGTAGTAGAGTCCTTGTTTCCTTCTTTTCACCATTTTTCCCAGTGACACCTTTTGAACCTTAAGTGCTAGGGTAGGGCTCATAGCGAGGGTGGGATGCGCCTATGCGACAAAATTTGGATGATTGGATTGAGAATTTAAAGCGAGTTCTACCTCTAAGGCCTTGTTGCATGCTTCCATCCAAGTAGCTAGGTGATGCATTCAGAAAATGGGCTTGGATGGCTTCCTTTAGGTCACTTATGAAACATTCCAAGTAAAAGGCATCTCCTAGTCCTTCAGTGCGGATGGCCAATTGTTCAAAGGTTACAATGTAGTTGCATATTGTACCAATTTTCCTAAGCTTACTGAGAGGACCTAGAAAGTGAGATTCTCGATCAAAGTAAGCACAAATGGATTTTGAGAATATGTTTCAATTTGGTCTCCCTGGATAGAATTTCTGATGCCATTGCCACCACTGTTATCGCTCTTGGTCCAGGTAAATAGCCTCCACATGTATTTTAGTGTCATCATCCCAAATATTAGTAAGGTGGAAATATTCTTCCAACTTCCATTTGTGCCACCCATACTACCAGGTTAGAGCCATAAAATTTGTACATGTCCAGCTTGGGTGTCCAGTGGCTTGAATATTAGTGACCTCCATAGAAATGAATGTGATGACTAGATTCTCCTTCTACATGTGCATCAACAATGTTTTCTTCCCTCATGGGTTTGTGAGACGTCCCCAGGGATTCCAATACTTGTGTGATTTTGTCATTAAAGGATGCTTGGAAGTCATTGGATTTTTTCTCGAGGTCTTCAACTTTCTCCACAACCTTCTCTACAGCCATAACTTGAGACCTGGTACCGTGCATACACTAGCCCTAGTCAAATTTTGAGCTTACTTAAGAGTAGTATCGTTGGAAAGAGGAAAAGCTTAGGAGTCTAGTGATGTGGGTCACTTAAAGTCCCATCAGGAAAAATTTGGGACCACATGAAAATTGGGGGCTTACAAGTCCATGGTACTACTACAATTAGCTATTCGTCCTAAATCTTATGGGTTAGGTCCCTTGCAAGTGTCCCATGATGGCCCCATTTTTTTTAACTTAGAAAGGGTTTTTATTCCTAGCGGATCAATAATGCGATGGCCAAAATACAAAATGATTGATACTGCCAATTATATTGCAAAAATAAAGGTTGCACTGTAGTAGTAGAAACCCCAAAGTCTCAGCACTGCCAAATGTTCCACAACAATCTGATCTTGACCATAGCGGCTAAAACCATTAATGCACAAACAATCTAATCTATGCTGTGAAAACCCCAATTGTTGAATTCGATTTGTATGACAGTGACAAAACCCCATCTGTTGGATCTGATATGTATAGTGTTGAGCCAATTAATTATTCCTAAAGTACCAACTAACTACTACACATTAAATTGTCAACCTGAGGTCTCGTCTTTCTATTTCAAGGTTATCTACATAATTTGTGTAAGAGAAACATTGGTATGACTAATTATTGTTATCCTAATTAAAAGAAAAGCTGGAATGTTAAAGGAATCAACTCGTAATTCAATATCTAACTAGAACATTCCATTAAAACATCAACTCCTAAATACTTTCTATAGGAAATAGCAAAAATAAACCTATCAAGCACCAAATTGTTACATAGGAAACAACAACTACAAAATGAAAAGTATCACTACAAAATGATATCATCGAAAGCAATTGAATACGCAGACAATGAGCCTATGATAATCTATAGGAAACAACAGTAAATGGTAGTACACCTAACGAATTAACTAAAGAAAATCCACTCTGTAGCAATCTTTGTAAAATCTATTTAAAACAGAGTATGCAATTTAATAAATAGGTAGCGATAAGCTAAAAATGATTGTACAGATGAAATGACTGAAAAAAAAAAGAATCAAACACAAGTTTAATAGTACAAGTAAGGACATTGTTCCTTCCAGGATTGGGCCCAAATCACCAGAATTGAACTGCCTAATAGAACGAATTAGCACAACAAATTAACTTTGAATAATTAATGTTCCCATTCAATTACAGAGAGTCAATTACAATTGATGTCTTATCAAGTCTAAAGTTATGTTAAAATAATATCACAACTGAACAACCCCATTCGAGGCTCAATGTTAAGTTTTTACACTATATCGACAAAATATAAGAACGATGAATCTATTTCTAATAAAGAGTGATCTTGAGAATATGAATATTCTCTGGATGCTCATTTTGAGTTACAATAGGTTTTAATATATCTAGATGACCAAGTCGTAGGCCCGTCCTTAACTAATTCATTCTGAACAAGGTTCAACAACCTAAAGTTATTTGATCTCCTATGATCATTCCAGAAGTAACGTCGAGTATCAATTCATCAATAGATTCTTGTCCAAAATAAGGATCCAATCGTAAGTAAATAAGGCTTTAGTGGTCAGGCCCATTCATAAAAAATATAAGATAATAAGAATATATAAAACACTTCTAGAATCCATACTTCATAAGTTGTCATATCCTAATTGCAATAAATACTTAGAAAATGATATAAAAACTAGGGAATAAGGTAAGGAAATTATAACAATTATGAGGCCCAACATATAGTAGTGCTCAAACCCTAACTATTGGATATGATTTGGACGAAAAGGTAGGGGGGCGATCTTCAGATAGCTAAGCGAACTATGGTCACAAAGAAGTGCCAAGAGCTACAAATCGTTATATACAAAGGGGTCCAATAATAGTACTCGACCCAATATTTCAAAGCACCAACTATTTCTACGGGGGCAGGCAGTTAGCCTGGTCCCCAGCCACATGTGTCATATGGCCACCCTTAGGGGCTAAATATTTGACGTTAAGGCTATATTGGCGTGATTAAACAGGTGAGATTTTGCACCAATTTTAGCAGGAATTCTCCCGATCCCAGGAGAATTTGTTGCTTGGCGCTTGGTGGAAAGGCACAATACATAGAATGGTTAGCTAATTTTGCAGAATTGTAGGACAAATAAAAAAACTTTATTCCAGGAAGCATATATTACTCATTTTTTAACCTTTTTGAGCTCAAGAAGAGCTTAGATAGGGGTTTTTGAGCATTCTAGACACAATGGCAGTGTCATTTTTGCAAATTGAGCTATGTAAAGTGACGTAATTTTATATTTGAGCATATAATTTAAAGGCCCAACATTGGAAGCTGGACCTGGAGACGTAGCCCAGGAGGAGTGAACTTTGTCATCAAATTTTTGTTTGTGTGATGTTGTTCATGATTTGTTTTTCTCTATTTTATTTTTGCAAACTTAACTAAAAAAACTAATCTTATTTGCTTTGGCAAATTGATCCATTTCCCACAAGACATAAACTTGCTTGTAATTTTTTTATGAAACCTTCAAGTTTTTAATTTCATATCAGTTTGGTATTAGAGCATGGTTATTTTTAAGGTTTGATTGTGTTTGGAAGTGCTTTCTTGATGCTTACAACGTTACATTTTAAAAGAGGAGAAGGAGTGGTTGAAGAGACAAATCTTCAAATTGGTTCAAGGAGGTCACAAATTCCTCAAAATCCACCAATCATGGCACATGAAGAAGGACATGAGGTGATGTTTGAGGATGAAAGAGATTTCAAAAAGGATTTCTATGACATGTCTGAGATGGTGGATGTCTTATATAAAGAGAGGACAACAATGTTGCATAGAGAGAGTTCAAATCAACCAAAAGGTAAAGGTGGTGATGGGAGGAAGCCTCCACTCCACCTCCTCTTTCACCTCCACCATCTCCTCCATCTTCATCTCCTTCTTCATCTCCTTTAGATACTCCTCCAAAATCTCTAAAAGGACATGCTAAGTCTCTTTTGTTAAATATTGATGTGAAGTTTGAATTTCCTATGTATAATGGGGAAGTAAATGTTGAAAATTTGGATAATTGGGTTCGTCAATTTGAAGTCTATTGAATGATTCAAATGATTAAAGATGATGTTACCAAGATACATCTTACTTCTCTTCATTTGGAAAGTGTAACCTTCATCTAGTGGAGGCGTTCAACAAAGTTCTTGAAAACGCGTTGACCAAGGTTTGCAATGCTCAATGAAGTGATTGGGACCTACGCATACCTGCAATATTGTGGGCTTATCGAACGACATGCAAGAAATTGATGGGACAAACCCCTTTTAGGCTTGTCTATGGTGTGGAAGCCGTACTATCTATGGAATACATCGTGCCTAGTCTATGCATAGCAATGCTCATAGGTATGACGGATCGTGGAGCCCTGGAAGAGAGGCTTGCGCAACTGGATGAGCTTGAAGAAGAAATTTTTTTGGCATGATCTTAGTTAGCTTCGTGTAAACAGATGTTCTTACTTGCGTTCACTTAACTAATATATTTATACACATTCACGCATCATATAAGCGTTAGAAGTGAAATTGATACCCAATATAGCAGATGCATAAACAGGAAATAAATACGTAGAATGATAGAAAGACTCTCTTTATTAATGATTCCTAATGGTTACAGACTCGACTCACCTTGCGCACTCAGCTGCAGGGGTCCGCGCACTCAGTTGCAGACTACTAGGCCTCTGCGCACTCAGCTGCAGAGCCTCTACCTAAGCTATGGCCCAAAACTTAGACTTACACTTCAGAGCTATCTCACATACATATTCATTGCTTAGACATTGTTATTTTTTCTTCTAACTACTTAGAGCATAGCTCTATTTATACAATCCCATGGTCCGCAGACCATGCGGAGATCATCTATAGCCGACATTACATTATCAAAATGAGGGCGAAAAACCATATGAATATTTAACAACTACATGCTCCATGTCCACAAAGTGCGGAGTCTTTACATTGGAATTACAAAATTGGACCAAAAGCTGGGCTCTAAGCCCTAAAACTACCCTTGGGGGATCCCGTGCCTAGCAAGCCCAATAATGGAGAAAGTTTATTGCTAACTTCTCATCTATTTCAGCTCCACTACATGCTTTGACAGGTGTGAAACAAGTCTTTCAATGGGGGGGAATGAAGCATAAAGCCTTCAATACATTGAAAAATAAAATCAATACAACACCAGTTCTTGCACTTCTAGATATTAAGAAACCATTTGAGATTCAAACCGATGCATGTGATTATGTCATGGGAGAAGTTTTGATGCATCATGGTAAGCCAATTTGTTATCATTATGAAACCTTTACCAGTGGAGTAATTAACTATCCAACTTATGATAAAGAGTTGTATGCTTTGGTACAAAGTGTGAAGAAATGGAAGCATTATTTGATGGGTAAGGAAACAATTATTCATACTAACCATCAACCTTTGCAATATTTCTAATTACAAACCAAGCTACAAAAAGCTATACATTTTAGGTGGATGGGATTTCTATAACAATTCAATTTGGTAATCAGGTACAAGAAATATATATACAACAAATTTGTTGATATTTTGTCAAGGCCTATTTTAAATACATCTGTCATTCTTAGGCATAACCCAATCATGCATGAGAGCTATATTGGACAATATGCCCAAGATGGTGATTTTAAAGATCTTTATGCAACTTTGATTCAAGGAAATAATGTTGAAGAGTTGGATTATCATGTTCATAAAAATTTGTTATATCATCTTGGCAAGTTATGTGTTCCACAGGGTGAAAGACTCAATGTCATAAGGGAATCCTACACTTCTCTTATTGCTGGTCACTTCGGTGTAAGAAAAATAGTTGAACAAATTTAGAGGTATTTTTATTGGCCTCGCATGAATGAAAGGGTTTCAAGATATGTAAAATGATGTTCCATGTGTGCTACTAGCAACCCTAGCAATATGAAATTGGGTTTGTACAATCCACTTCCTATTCCTTATCGTCCTTGGGAAAGTGTTTCTATGGATTTTGTAGGAGGACTACCAATGCCAAAGAAAGGTCATGATTATCTTTATGTTGTTGTGGACCGTTTCAGCAAAATGTGTGTGTTGATGCCATGTAAGAAACATGTTATAGTTGAATAGACCACAAAAGTGTTATTCCAAAATGTATGGGTACATTTTGGGTTTCCCACTTATATTATTTTTTATTGAGATTCTTGATTTGTTAGGAAATTTTGGTCAAGTTTATGGGAACTCATGTACATCAAGTTGAAGAAGGGTACACCATTTCATCCACAAACTAATGGCTAGATAGAAGTAGTGAATTGAGCAGTATTACATCTCCTTCATGGATACTGCAGCAAGCATCCTAAGCTTTGGGATGAACACTTACATTACATCCAACATGCCTACAATAGAGTCAATCATTCTTCAACTTAGACATGTCCATGCAAAGCGTGTTCAGGATATTTACCAAAATATCCCTTAGATTTTTTCTTTGGGAAATATATTGCAATGGATGGACATAATGATATTGACAAAGCCAAGCACTTCATTGAATATATTCAATTGGTGCATCATATGGTACAAGAATAGTTGGAGAAGGGTCAAGCCAAGTACAGGGTGAGATATGACAAGCATCATCTTGACCACAAATTCCAGGTGGGAGATCAAGTTTGGCTATATTTCAACAAGGAAAGACTTCAAGGTGAAGGTAAAATCTCAAGCCAATCAGATATGGTACTTTCAAAATCTTGGAGAAGATTGGTAATAATGCTTTCTGGTTAGATTTGCCACCATACATGCAAATTTATGTTGTCGTGATTGTGGAAAATTTGAGATTATATGAGCCTTGTATGATTGAAGATCAAGGAGACAATGTTTAGATTCCATCCATAGGAGATTTTTCTCCTGAATACTTAGAAGAATTGCACCAAGATATTATTCTTGACAGGAGAATAAGGACTTCATGCATAGGCAATGTGGAGTATCTTCGTGTGGGGCTCAAAGGAACTAATCCAGGTAAATCTAGGTGGATTGAGATTGGAAAAGTGAGGGATTTGTACCCTCACTTGTTGACTAAAAATGTACTTTTGGTGGTCTAAAAGCTTCCAGTGGGGAGGAATGATCCAAGGGATAAAAAATATGCTCAAAATTCAAAGTGCTCAAATTTTCTTAAAACCAGTGCCAATTCATATTGTTCTTTGTCTTGATTCCAATGCCACTTGAATCGCCTCAATCTGATGTCATATGAGAAAGTTATGATTTTTTGAAGTTTTTATCCAAAAACTAGAAGTTAACTTACAAGGTTGACTGCATTGCTGACTGGGCTGCCTGTATGATGACATCATCAGTTGAATATGCATGGTACGATGTGAGATGGACCAATCCTGTGTTGACATGTGGCAGGATCATACCTTTCGAAATGGTAGTTTTTGATTGGTTGATTGTTTTTTGAAGTGGTCCAATCATGAGGCACCATATGGTCCAATGAGAGGGCACCACATGACCCTTTGTTATTGGCCAATTTTATTATATAAGGACCAAAGGGCCTTGGTGAGGTTCAACCCCTAGATCCCCTGCAAGCCAACACAACGTATTACCATCACACTGCTGCAATGGTTCTTAATAGTCATAGGACACTAGTTATAATTGAAGTTTAGATATTGGTGCATTGGAGGAAGGGGTTGGGTGGTTATTGTCGACACCCAGATACATTACACAACAAACAACCATGGCGGTGTTGGAGAATAGTGGGGCAGGTAGTTAGCTCTGTCCCCAGTCCATATGGGACACCTATGACCGAGAACGAAGGCGGAGGGGACAAGAAGTTAGCTTGGCCCGCGGTCATATAAACAACCACATGACCAATGCCTTATGGAATGGGGGCTAAAATGGTAGGGGTGGGCAATTAACCTGGCCCCTGGCCACATGTGCCATATAACTATCCTTAGGGGCTAAATATTCAGTGCTAAGGCCATATTGGCGTGATTAAACAGGTGGCAGTTTGCACCAATTTCGACAAGAATTCCCCTGGTCCCAAGTGAATTTGTCACTCGACAGTTGGCGGAAAGGAATACTATGTAAAATGGTTAACCAATTTTGCAGAATTGCAGGACAAATAATAGAGTTTTGTTCCAAGAACCATATCTTGGTCATTTCTTAACCTTTTTGAGCTCAAGAAGAGCCTATATAGGGGTTTTTGAGCATTCTAGACATAAGGGTAATGGCATTTTTGCAATTTTAGCTATGTAAACTGATTTAATTTCATATTTGAGCATATAATTTAAAGGCCGAACATTGGAAGCTGGACCCAGAGATATAGCACAGAAGGGGTGAACTCTGTCATCAAATTTTTGTTTGTGTGATGTTATTCATGGTCTATTTTTATCTATTTTATTTAAGAAAACATAAATAAAAACACTAAGTTTATATGCTTTTGTAAATTTATTCATTTCCCACAAGACATAAACTTGCTTGCAATTTTTTTATGAAACCTTCAATTTTTTAATTCCAGATCATACCCACAGGGGTTATAAGGGAGTCCAACAAGAATGACCACCTCTTGTAGTTCCTACATGCATGTCTCACCAAATCCATAGGTTTATGCGCTCAATAATAGATCTCGTGGTATAAATACATCAAAACACGCCACTAATCTAATTTTTTTTTTTGTCGAAATTAGAGGTACAACTGGCCTTGGAAAGTGCTCATATACCACTTGTTATGCACTTGATCTGCGAGAATAATAAAATGTCATAAATACGAAATAATATTGCCAAAAAAACAAAAATATCACATGAATTGAGACAAGTTGCAAAGTTATTTTATTATTCAGAAGCGGAATACAATGTTCACTTGCCTCTTCGAGGGGGCAACCTCAACAAGAGCAGAGCTCAATTACAATAAAACTCGATGCTCCTTCCCTTGTTATCTAAAAATATTTATAGCTTTATGACATCCAAAACCCTAATACCAATGGTCCCTTGTATAACATGGGTTAACCACTTTATTTATCAACTATGACACATTTATAACAAATTATGGTCCCTTTTCTATAATGTGGATCAACCAATTACAATTATTATTAATGCGGATAACCTCTTACAGGCTTTATTGACTCAACTAACTAAATATGACTTTTATGAGGCCCCTTGGTCTTATTACATAAATAAAAGGGTTAGGGTTGGACCCTAATAGCTAAAGTGCGTTCATTATTTTGTTGATTTTTTGGAATTGGAAAATGTTGAATTATTCTATTTGCTTGAATATTCAAAAATAATTTTGTAATTTATGGAAATCTTATTTGTAATTTTTGATTGGATAAGAGAGCCTTGATAGGACATAATTTCCTTGGTGGAGGGCGATTTATTTTTGATATTTGTTAGTTCCTGAAAAATTTAAAATAAAAAAAGGGTTAATTTTGTGTGCGGTCATTCCATGAGTGAGTGCTTTGACACATTTATTGCTTTTCTCAATGATGTCAAAATTCACATGCTTCCAAGTTTCTTATGTAAGCAAGAGGGGGAGACAGGGTGTGGCAAGGGTGGGCTAAACAGAGATGTGGAGGAAGGAGATAGGGTGTGCGATTGATTTTTTCAAAGAGTAGGGACTATATCGAGTCAAGCTTTCTTCCTCCAGACAATGATAATTTAATATGTAGAGTCAAGGCATGGACAAAGAAGGATAATTTCATTGGTGAGTTCTCTGACAAGGTTGTAGGTCCCTTATGTGAGTGCGGGGTGGGGGGTGGAGGGGGAATAAAGAAATATATTAATTTAATATGAAACTGCTACTGTTTTGTTATGTTGAGAAAGGGTGTGTAGGAATTGTGGGAGAAAGGGCGTGCAAAGGAACTTGTTAAAGAGAAGGGACTATATTGAGTCACATTATTTTCCTCTGCAATTAGTACAATCTATCTCAGTGTTTAATAAGATTTTTCATAACAACTAATAGTTAGTTTCATTTACAAATGCTTCCAATGTTCCTGAGTGTTCAAGGTTTCCCTTTTCCTCAATAATGAAAATGAACATTTCCCTTCATGCATACTTTTATCGTACACCTACCTTTTTTATTATGCAGAGTGTGACAGCAATAGTGACACTGTTATGCCTGACATTGCTACTACTCTACCTAATGATGCCAAAATTGACGGGGTTATAGGTCCTTTACATATATGGGGGGGGGGGGAGAGGATAAAAAAATGTACATAAGTATGCAGAGTGTCGAGGAAGAAAGAAGGGGATGGGAGGGTTGATAAAATCTCTGTAATTTTGATACATTTTGTAAAGTGTGGAGGGGTAGAGGAAGAAAATATTTTTTTATAGCAACCAACAAATCATGTTGTTTTCGTTCAAAGTAATTGTTATGCATATGTTAAATTAAATTATATATTAAAGTACTTTGATTTTCAAAGTGCAGAGGTGCAGAAGAATTAGATGTCTAGAATCCAATCCTTGTAAATCAACGGTAAAACCTTGAATAGGATCACAAACCTTTCCTATTTGTTGTGATTTAAAATAATTTGAGATCAAATCCACCAAAGATAGTTTTGAGAACCCTGCAAAGCAATTTGGAAAGAGCTCTTATGTGGAGGAAGTAGAAAGGGTGTGCGAGAAGTGTAGGTGAAAGGGTGTGCAGAGAAATTGTGTAGAGGGTTGAAGAAATATGCGGACGAAGACTTTAAATTTAATATGAAAATTCTATGATTTTGATCTATTATGGGGTATGAAAATAAGTGAGAAATTACATTATGGCATAATAAGGTGGGGTCATTTGATAGGGAAAAGTGCAAATGAGAAGATTTGAATAGGTGCTTGCTCTGACAATCAATGAAGAAGTGAACTTTTTGAGAAGATTTGTTCTCATCATGTTGAAGGACTTGATGCTCACTATGGATCATAATCAGGTGTGCGGAATTGTGGGGAAAGGGTGTGCAGAGAAATTATGTGGGCGGGTGTTTGTTAAAGCACAGACACTATGTTGAATCAAGATTTTTTCCTTTGCATCTAGCACAATGTATATTTTAAAATTGTAATAAATCATTATCAAATTCAATCGAAAACATTGTTTTTAAAAATAAGTAATGTTTTCATTGTGCTCATTTTGTATTTGTGCATAATTGCACCTCCACATTGAGAGCCAAAGAACATAGTTTTGAGAACCAGACATCGGACAACCCATAAAGTGATTCTGTCAAAGCTCATTTGCATCTCGATATCAAATAAAATACATCCACGTTGACATAATAGTGCACACAGTTGATCACCCATCCTTATTTTGAACACTAGCATGATGGACATATTACTATGAACTAAACTAATCCTTGGATGCTTTTTTTTTTGTTTTTCGTTGCACGTGCCTTTTTGACATTATTGTTTATGACAACCCAATTTTAATCCCCATTGGGGCGAATACATTTAATTTTATGATTAAAGTAACATGATTTTGATCAATGATTTATGCAACAAATATTATTCTTTGGACCATGACTATGTGTTCAATGCTCGCTTGAATTCTAAGTATGTTTATCGACTCTGAAAATAATTCTAAGACGTTGGGAATTTTATTATTTGAAAGTATGTTTTTGAAATTTACTTTGATATTTTATATATTACTTAATGTTATGTAGATTCAAATTATACTAAGTGCACAGGACCATTTATAGAAGCGTTTAGAGGGGAGAAATTTTATGTTACCTGCTTTGCACACTCGTTCTCCCACGCATCACTCCTTCCTCATATGCATTAGAAAGAAATTTCATTTAATATTGGATGATAACTATTTGATTGATAAATGTCAAATCATAATTGCATTTAGTATTGGAGAAGCTCAAATTGGACGAACTCACATAGAGATAGAAGTGGGGATAGTTAATTTCTTACCCAAACTTTTCATGCCTCAAACTTTTATAGCTCCTTTTACTTTAAAGTTGGAAAGATGTTATATGTTTTAATAATTTAAATTTTTGCAGAGTGTGGAGGTTTGGAAGAAGATTTGATTGTGGTTCCCGGTATCAAATTAAATGTGCCATGAAATTTTGAAAGGTAATGTGATGATTCTAATCGGTAATTCTAGTTATGTTGTCCATAAATCATTGACCAAGTGTTTATCATGCAACTTTTAGCACACACGTTGCCAACGTATGTTTGATTACTTTTCGGGTGAGATGGTTAGAAAATTATTTGTTCTCTGGGTTGTACAGTGACCATTTTGATAGTTGCATGATGTGAGGGATAGTCTCTACAAGCTCATTTTAAATGAAAATAAGTTGTTGAATTTGTTTGTTTTGATCAATTCCCAAAGTATGTTCCATCTATCCTCTACTCTAGATTGTTAGACCATCTACAAAATTGGAAATCTATCAGTTCACAATAATCCTTTCAATACCGAATATTTTTATACTTTTCAATCACAATGCTTGCGGATCTAGTTCCTCAAATTTATAACACTCTACTTCTCTATGTGTTTCTAATACACTTCAACCTTACTAGCATAAATTTCAGCCTCGACTTCAAATAGATAAACTTGCTTCTTTATAGTTTTTCATTTTGGAAATTCAATGATCAATATATATTCTCACATCAAACTCATTAATACCTTTATTTAGATCTTGTCTACTTAAGAAGTTTAATGACCTTGTCAATAACCACACATAAGCAAATAAAATACAACAAAAATGATGAACCTATATAATAGACTTGTCGGTTAAACTCTTAAACTACACATAAGGTCTTGCACTCATATCTATTATAATGATGGATCACAATTTGATTAATAGAATAATGGAAACCCCCCTCCACTCTCTCTATTTTATAATAACATCAGACTCAGAGATTTGGGGTTGGTCTAGAAAATCCATAACCCTTAATTTCAATACAATATTCAATTTTATGCAAACATTAACAAAAATTTATACATAAATTTTATTATTTTTTCCAGAACAAACATTTAACAAGAAATTTAACCATGGATAATGAGAATAACGCTAAATGGATAATAAGGAATGAGGATGTCGCTTTAGGTTGGGAAGTGGATGCTACCATTTAACGATAGTGTTATAGGCCATTTTGTCACATCCAACCAATAGGCCTCCTAATGGTATCAATCAACATCATATTATCCCTTTACATCATCATTGCACAAATCCCTATGCATGACTCTCTCATTCACCAACGTTTCTATCCTAAAATGCATCATCTAAACCAGTTTTAGGACCAACACTCCCTGGCCTCTTGTTGGATAACGTTCACCTACAGGTTTTTCCACTATGGCCTGCGTTGATCACATACAGGTTGCTCCCCTTTGCACCTGCATTGGTTCTAGAAATTCAAGAAAATGAGAGAAAATACCGAATCCTCCATTTCCAAAAGCTTCTAGGATCTGATGTAACCATTTACCTAAGATAAAACATTCAGATCCTCTCCTATCCTACCTTGGCATTTCCATCCCTTATCCTTAGATCTCATCCTCCCATAAAGAGAGGATATCAATCCCAAGATTGGTAAAAGGATAAGAACTCCCAACTTACCCCACTCCTCTATATATTTACAACCTTCCATATGTAGGAGGTTAGCTTTTGGAGAGTGGTTCTACCCTTATGTTGTTGTTGTGAGCATGATATTTTTATGCATTTGGGGTGATTGGAGGTACACTTTGTGACAAAGGAAAGACAAGTCAACAAATTGGAGGATCTCTTCTACAAGATCGACACCTATTTATCGTTGTAACTCACTGCATTTATATCAATACAAAGAGTTCTTTGTTTTCCTATATGTGATCCCATTATTTCATGTATTTAAATGCCATGTTGATCTGTTGAATAAAGTAGATAGATGATGCTACATAGATCTCGTAGTTCTTGTCTTGTGTTGTCTGGTTGTGCTGGTTTTAATTTTCATAGCTAGAGCTAGGATTGGAGCATTCAAGCCAAAGAAGGAGCGAAACATATGACAAATTCCAAGTAGGTTTCATCCCTTCATTTACATAATTTAAGGAATACATTGGATCCTTTGTCTTTTTGTTGTTCTAGGTTATCCATCAAACCTAGGGGATATACTTTTGTCTACAATCGTAAATAAGGCATAACAAATTGGCGACTGTGCTGGGGAATGGTGTATTCCCTTGGTGGTTTATTTGTCCATTATGTTTTCCTTACCTCTTTCATAAACATTTTTTTCTTTAATCAGCCAAGAACAAACCTAATAAGTCACTTCATTGAGTCTTATTTGCAATTTTTGTGTCAAAATCCTCTTCCCATGGACCAATGCACCGTCTGATCTGCTGATAGAGGGTTCACCCCACCTGGTCCCTCTCTATGTCTGTGTTGCAAAGAACTGGTGCATCTTATGCACCTGCGTCAATCCCTAATTTTGCACAAAATTTTCCTTGTTTGCTCAGTGTTTCTTTGATTAGCCTACTTCCAGCTGACCTTCCTTGAGTCTTAAGTGTCTTATGGTCTCTCTGAAGCCTCCATTTTCTTTGCATTTGTGTGTGACTACCTTTGGTAAGAATTGATTTCTTTTTCTCTTTGTTCTTATCATCAGGTCCTTGAAAACTTATTTCATTTGATCATTGATCGTTTGGATGATTTGTTTTTCTAGTCTTCATTCCAAAAAGTGCATTTGAATCAACGATTAAAATTTACATCTCAGTTTTCCTCATTTTCAAAAATTAAGTGTGTTGAAAAGAAAAAAAATTGCATTTCCATTTATGGTTTTGCAGCTATATTGATTTAGGAATAGTTGCATGAAAATGGAATTGCATTGTGCACCTTGTTTTCTACATTTTCTATGCTACATACTGTTTGTCTCTTCCCTTCTGTTGTGGCCACCAACAACCCCCCTCCTTATTTAGTATTAGCAATAACACTAAGTAGGTGGGGAAACTTAGTACAAAATTCAAAAAATTCAATTAAGGCTTATGTATTCTACTCCTTAAGAAAACATCGCATCGTGCAAAGACTGATAGGGCACTTCCTTATGAGTAAAAACGATAAACTGCGAAAGTGCGACATGAATTTCATCGCATCGCATGTATTAAGAAACACTCATATTGGAATAACCTTAAAAAATCGCCGATGGCCGATATGCGATATCGCAGATCGAAATATCGCATAAAAAAACACATAACCATTTAACGATTATAACAATCTTGAGATCTGCGATCTTGCGATCGCATGATACAGCGATATGCGATTCTGCGATAAGCGCGATCGGGCAACCCTGCGATAACGCATCTTAATGAAAAATGCGATAATGCAATACTGCGATGATGCGATGCGAATCGCAGAAATTGTCTATCGCAGATTTTCCTCGGCTCAACATTCAAGAAAAGTTGTCCATAAACCAAAAATTGGATACGCGCTTTAATGAAAATTAATGAATGATACGCCAAGTGTTAATGAAAGACAGTTTTGTGTTTTTCGAAGAGTTAGTGCACGTCAAGTGGCATGTTTTGGTACATCCGTAGAGCTTAGAGCTTTCTTGTCGATTTTTATTATCATTACTCTCTCCTCATGTGTGAACTGCAGGAATGAAAAACAGAAACAACATGAAGCAATGTGCAGGAAGCGATAAAGGAAAAGGGTAAAGCTCCAATGCTCGAAAATAGAGAAGAGATGCCCTCATGAATGGATATCACATGCAACAGAGCCGCAAATTCACAGAGTGCTGCTGAGCTATCCATTACAGATCTTTCAGTCACAGCCATGCTTGAATGAGTAGTTGAACAATGCTGATATCAACAGGCGATTTAAGGCTCAAGGTAAGAAGCTCACAAAAGCAGTATGTTTACAAAATTTTGAAGCTTATACCCAGTGAAGGAAAAGGCTCTAAAGGTGAAAAATGCACCAGAAAGGCCTGGATCAAAGAACGGAGGCAGTTTCCGATGCCTAGCGCTAATCGCGCATCGCTGAGAAAATTGCTCAAAAAGCAAAGTCCCTAACTGCTCAGTCACTCGTAAGCCTAGAAAATGCAAGAAAGCAAAGGCAGAAGCAATTCGAGGATTAACCAAGTGGAACTTGGATTATTACTAGGCATACAAAGCAAATCCACATAGCCAGAGGATGATTCTCAAGTATATCTTCTATTTTGCTGAAAAGATGGTGCCAGCTCTTACCATTTCTGTTTGCTTAGCTCAACCAAAAGCGGAAGACAGTCAGCTGACTCTACCCAGGAAAATATTGAATGCTCGCAACATTAAGGAGAAAATGCAGAAATAGTTAGATATTAGATTTAATTTTTAGAAATAGTTTTGCTTAGAAAAAGGGCGGTCATTTAAACTGTATCCTGAATCTGTGTAATTAATTAATTTAGTTAGTAGTATTTAAACCCTTCTCATGCATTTAGAGAAGGGTCCAGAAATTTATCAAAAACTTGTCCTTAGAACATGCACTTTTGCACCCTCAGAGGAGGTTTTGGTGAATGAATGGATCAAGATTTGTTGATGTTTGCATTTGATATCTGCTACTGATGTTGCACTTTTGTACTCTTAGTAGATGTTAGAGCAAGGAGAGATAAATCATTGTTGCTTGAAGCTTATGAGTAGGACTAGTCATAGATGGTACTTTTATCTCTTGACCATTTATGCTTATATGCTAAAGTGATATACAATTTTTAGTTGTTTATATATTATTGCATGAATGCTTTAGTTATCATTTGGCACTTTTGTACGGTGGTAGCTATTTATTTATGTTTAATTTATGAATAGCTCATTATGCGATATGCTGTTCACAACTGTTTCGCCTAACTTTTTATGTGAAGTGGTTCATCTTAATTGATTTCCTTTCTTATAATCACTGAATGATCTTTATTACCAATTGTTATTTGAAATCTCTTTAGATCGCATAATAGAAGAATTACATCCCGGGTTAGCATAGATTTAGATGTGATGTTTATTAGATTAAAATAGCATAGAATTAGATTAAAGTTTGAATTAGAATAGCTTAGATAAGAACTGTTAGATCAACAACATCCAATTCTACACACACACACACCCATAGATTGGGAAACTGGTCCCATTATCCCCAGTCGGACCCGCTATACCAAACGGATAAGGAGCTGCCAACCAAGGTCTGGACTGGGTGGGTATCCCCCTTGTTGTCGACCTGATTTTCGGGACTTCAACATATTTGGCGCTAGAAGGAGGGCCTGAACTATGAATGGCAAGTAAATCTAAATCTGAATACCATTCTGAGAGTAAATCGCCCTCATCATCTCCCCCGACTTCCCCATTACATTTAAATCCAGAGTCAGAAGTCGCTCGAGTATCAACCGCTGCTACACACCCTGATATTTCAGAACAATCTACCGTTGAACTTCCTGAAGTCGAATCCCTGATTCACAAACTTCAACGTTTTTCCATTTCTCCTTAGAGGTATGATAAATCTCAAGGCAGCGTGACTTCGCAGTACAACCCTGCTCATCCCCTGACCAGGCTAAAGAGTGAAAAGTTTGGCATCCAGCCAACCGAATTACCTCTTCCCACCAGGAAAAGAGCGAGGAAATCACCGCAAGAGTCTGACGGTGAGACTCTTTTGTTAGCATCGTCCATCTCAACTACTTCACCACGAAGTCAACCATAGACACCTCCACTCTAGATCATCGTCCATCCATCCACTGGAACCCCCACAACCCCTCTTCAATCATTTACAATCGTAGTATCCTCATCCTCCCAGCCACAGGGATCATCTTCTGCACTTTCCTCTGTTAGCAGTTCAACAATGGCCCAGTCTCCATGGAATAACCTTGGGGAAGTATTAATGCCTCACCCTTGAGTCAAATACAGGCCCATCCTGAGAAATGGCTGCCTAAATTCAATCCCGAGGCAGGCATGCTAGTAGAAGAGCACATAAACAACTTCATGCTTTCCATTAATCTCAATGGAGTTACTAATGAAGATGCTGTTATTCGGCTTTTTCCCTATACACTGCAAGGAACAGCCAGGTCATGGTACTTTTCATTACCCTCTGGAGCCATCACAAGTTGGGACATCTTCCAGGACCAATTCCTAACCAAGTTTGATGATGACAGGTCGACGACAACGTTAATCAATGACCTATCCAATCTTAAAGCTGAAGCTAGAGAGCCTATCAAGGATTTCAATTTACGGTTCAACAAAATTTTCAACAAAATTCTTACTGCTTCCCAGCCCAGCGAAGAAGTACGATGTGAATGGTATATTACCGCTCTGCCATCGAACATAGCAATCTTCGTGGATAGGGCAAATAAAATAACCTTAGCTGATAACATGAAAGAGGCGATAGCAGTAGAGAAACAAGTAATAGCCTTGGAAAAGAGATCCGCGATAGAGGAACGTAAGTCCAAAAAAGTCACCTTCAAGGAAGACTCCAAGAAGAAACAAGCAAAAGATCCTTTTGATTTGGAAGGATTGTAGAAAGTTCTAAAGACCATGTCCAATGAGATGGTCGACATAAAAAATCAAGTAGTAGAAACTTCTTCAAAAAAGCCCTACAGAGCTTTTAAAAGAGGTCCTTCAATGGATGCAAAGCCACCCAATGCCATTTCTAATGCTGAATCCAAGGAATAGGAAGAGGAAATTGCCACTGAATGGCAGACCAATGACGAAGAAGTTGTGGAATTACAAGGAATGTGGGATTTCATCCTCCCACAAGAAGAAGATCAAGAAGTATTTCCAATTAGCACACGAAGCAAAAATCAGCTTGATCCTCCCCAAACTACCCCTAAGCCGAAGAGCGCAAGCTCTGCAACAAAAGATAAAGTCGCAACAAAGAAAACGACATCTAAAGCGACTCAAACTAGCCCAGTCCAAGCAGATGAAACAACTCCATCTAAAACACTAATAGTGTCGGATGAAATGGAGTACAATATTATTGATGACATGAAGAAGACTAGGGCTAATATCACTCTTTACGAACTGAGCAAGTTGAAACATCAACAGAAGATAATGATGAAAGAATTACATGTCGTGCCAGTTGCACCTTTGCCTGCCGCTGTACTTTCTCAAGCTTCCCATAACATGGGAAGACCTCCAACTAACGCGATCAATAAGATTGATCCAAATGACATCTCCTTAATTGGAGGAAGATCAAGATCTCACACTCCCCATTTCTCCTTACTTATGGAATCTTCAATAAAAATGTGCACAATTGTTTGGTAGATTCCGGTGCTTCATCGAATATTTTACCCAAATCTATATGTGCCAAGTTAAATGTTCAACCATGGATATCCGCAGTGCGCATAGTTCAGCTAGATCGATCTCAAGTCGAAGTGATTGGCGAACTAAATCAAGTAACCATTAGATTGTCATCCAACCCGAAGGTATGTCAGGTTATTGACATTCTAGTTGCTGATATCCCAGAATTCTATGGCTTATTCTTAGCAGGGATTGGTCAGAAAAACTCCATGGATACTTCGCAACCGACTCGCACATGTGGCTGCCCTACAACGGTAAACCGAATCAAATAAAAGCTGAACGAGAGCTACACCAGAAGTACATAGTATCGGAGTTAGAGGGAGAAAATGAACCAGTAGCGTATAACAACAGCATCATTGGCAATTACTTGGTAGATTCTTTCCTCGGCAATTTCAATGCTCATGCGTCACCCTATTTAGAACACTCTGTTTTGTCCCAAGTCGAAAATTTTTCTCGAACTGATAGTTCGAAATGTATCAATTTTTTAGATAAACCTGTAAATAAATCTTTTTTTTGGAAATTATTTTTTGATGGTTCTAGATCTAATGAAGGAGCAGGAGCAGGATGCATTCTGATTAGTCCAGAAGGAGATAATATCATGCTCACGTGCAGACTCAAATTCGATTGCACAAACAATACAACAGAATACGAGGCTTTGGTTCAAGGCCTGTACAAAGCAATCGGGTTAGACGTCAAGTATCTTCAAGGTTTTGGAGACTCTGAGATTGTGGTTAAATAGGTACATAACACTATACATTGCTTATCAAGTCATTTAAAACACTATCAATCCTTAGTACAAGATCTGACTGAGCATTCCATAGCGTTTAATATTTCTTCAATCCCCAGACTCCAAAATGCAAGTGCAAACCTTTTGGCTAACGTAGCTTCTAAGCTTATTCCATCCGAATATTTTAGTCCAGATAGATTCTCAATAGAATTAATCTTTAGACCATCCATTCCTGACAACATCACAAATTGGAGAGTATTCGATGACGATCCTGATATCGTAAATTTCCTCACGTCTAAAGGATCCTACTCCAATCAAATAATTGACGAAGACCAGCACGATCGACAATTGCAACAAAATAGCACTAATAATGCTATACCTAAGTCGGTGGTCAAGTTATAAGACTTGTACGATTTGAAAGATCGGTTTAAGAGGTCTACCAATTCAAAACTCCAAAGTTCAACCTTGAACTACGAATTAGTAAACCTAGGGACCGATGCTAAGCCACAAAACATTAATCTAGGCCTCGGCCTAGCCCCTGAAGAGAAACTAGCGTATATTCGTCTTTTGAGACAATATAAAAATGTTTTTGCCTGGAATTATGATGAGCTGAAAACATACGACACTTCTATCATCCAGCATACTATTCCCATGATCGATAACGAAAAACCTGTCCAACAAAAGCTGAGAAAAATCCACCCCAATTTAGAAAATCAGATAAAAAAAGAGCTCAATAAGTTATTGAAAGCCAGAATAATCTTTCCCGTCAGACATTCCAAATGGGTCTCCAATATGGTACCTGTTAGAAAGAAAAACGAAGATATTAGGATTTTCATTGACTTTCGGAACCTTAACAAAGCCTATCAAAAAGACAATTTTCCTTTACCTCCTATGGAACAGATACTGCAGGCAGTGGCAGGCTCAGAATTATTGTCTTTCTTGGATGGATTTTCAGGATACAATCAAGTGTTGGTACATCCTGATGATCAGTTGAAAACCACATTCAGAACCAAATGGGACACATACGCATATCGAAAGATGCCATTTGGTTTGATTAATGCTGGTGCCACATTTCAGAGAGCCATGGACATTGCATTCAAAGGTTTAGTTAATAAATCTGTAGTAATTTATTTGGATGATATAACAGTGTACTCGAAGAAGCGAGACGACCATCTCAAAGACCTGAAACAAATCTTTCAACAATGTTTAAGGTATGGAATTTCACTTAACCCAAAGAAATCTTTTTTCGCACTAAGTGAAGGGAAACTTCTAGGATTCATAGTGTCAAAATCCAGTATTCACATTGATCCCGACAGAATCAAAGAAATTTTTGAAATATCCCTACCTCATAACAAAAAAGCCATGCAATCTTTCCTTGGTCAAATCAATTTTGTAAAGAGATTCGTTCCAGATTTTTCACGAATCGTGTCTCCTTTGCAAACCATGATTAAAAAGAATTCAAATTTTAAATGGGGTCAAGATGAACATGAAGCATTCAACCTGATCAAGCAAGCTATTATTAATGCTCCATCTTTAGCAACCTCGAATTTTTTAGAGCCTTTTATTTTATACACATTTGCCTCAGATAAGTCATATGCTGCGATTATAACTCAAGGAAATCAAGAAAAAGTGGAAGCTCCAATTGCGTTTTTTAGCTCAAATTTACAGGGTGCTGAACTCAATTATTCAGACGTGGAGAAACAGGCTTATGCTGTTTTCAAAGTGGTCAAATACTTCAGACCTTTCTTACTTAAAACCCATACTAAGATCATAGTACCATTTCCAGTGGTAAGGAATCTTCTAGTACAGAAGGATGTGGGTGAGAAAAGGGTCAATTGGGTTACTGCCTTACAAGAATATGACCTTGAGATCAAACCAACAAATAGTGTAAGAGGTAAAGGCTTCTACAAAATGATAGCTGGAGCATCGCAAATTTATGAAATTCCATCTGAAGAGGTACAAATGTGTGAGGTAAGCCTAAACGATGCAGAATCACTATATGCTGATATCATTTATTATCTTAAGAACGGGTATGCTCCTTCACACCTTGACCATACTAAGAAAAGAGCCCGAAGGTTGAAAGCTAAGCAATATCAGCTCATAAATGATATTCTTTTTAGAAAAAATTATGATTCTGTTCTTCTTAGGTGTCGTGAGAAAGCTGAAGCTGAAAAAGTTTTGCAGGAAATCCACGATGGGCCAACAGGTGGACTCTACGCTGGAGATGCTACTGCACATAAAATCTTACACACAGGATATTACTGGCCAATGTTGTTCAAAGACTCGCATAGTTACGTGAGAAGATGTCAAGTCTGCCACACTACTGCTGGAAGACAAAAGAAGTCGTCCCTGCCACTACAACCGGTAAACATCGAGCAACCTTTCAGTTAGTGGGGCTTGGGCATAATAGGTGAGATCGTTCCTCACTCTTCTAAGCAGAATAGATACATCCTCACGGCAACAGATTATTTTACTAAATGGGTAGAAGCAGTTCTGCTCAAGACAACTAATTCTGAAAATATCATTGAGTTCATAGATCAATTTATAATCACCAGGTTTGGATTTCCATCCGCTTTAATGTTTGATAATGCATCATACTTTTCTGGAAATGCAATGACTGAATTTGCGCTTAAAAGAGGATTCAATTTTAAATATTTGGCCAATTACTACCCACAAGGTAATGGGTTAGCTGAGTCAACAAATAAAAACCTAATTAGGATTATTAAAAGAACAGTTGACCAAAATCAAAAGAATTGGCACAAGGCTTTGATATATGCTTTATGGGCAGATAGGATAACGCAAAAAGCTTCTATCGACACTTCTCCCTTTAATTTAGTTTATGGGAAAGAAGTGGTTCTTCCGACTCACTTAGCCATTCCTTCTTTGTCTTTAGTACAATACATTGATGAAGTACCCGCTTCGTCCTTACAGCTAAGACAAATGGAAATAATT
The DNA here is from genome assembly GCA_031772625.1 of Pinus tabuliformis. NCBI lineage: Eukaryota > Viridiplantae > Streptophyta > Pinopsida > Pinales > Pinaceae > Pinus > Pinus tabuliformis. The sequence goes on from CM062817.1 coordinate 93,525,562, forward strand.
AAATTAGAAGAACAACGAGAACAAGCTAAGAAAACACATGCTCATCATCAAGCACTAGTAAAATCCTCTTTTGATTCAAACATAATTACCAGAAAAGATTTTCAGATGGGAGATTTAGTTTTAAAGTGGGACAAGGCTCATGAAGAAAAGGGAAAACATACAAAATTTCAAAGGATGTGGCTTGGTCCTTTTCAGATTGTTGAAGTCGTAGGTCCGTCAACATTTGTGTTACAGGATTTAGTAGGCAAGAGGGATCCTTTGCATGTTAATGGACAAATTCTCAAGAAATATTTTCCATAGAAGATTATTCTTCTATTTTTGTAGAATAGTTTTTCTTTTTCATAATAAAACCCGTTGTGAATGGTTATATTAGGCATTTACGGAAAAAGACACCAATTCTCTTTCAGATTTTGAACTTTTCGCTTGTATAAATAGCAAATCTTTTTGAAAACTGATCTTTATTATTGACAGATACAGTTAAAAACTTTAACCTAGATATGATACTAGTTTCAACTTCAAAGAATTTGATGAAAGCAACCTTTAGTGAAGAAATTGTTTTATCGCAGTACAATGAAAGGTATCAATAACAAAATAAAGATTCTCTGTAGAACAGCTGTTTCCAAAAACTCTATTATTGTCGTCTAGAGCTATCTTAAGGAAACAATCACTTCCTCCTTGCTAAGGAAAATCGCAGCTTTCAGAGGAATAATCCAAGGATACACTATATCTTGAAGAATGAGAGGTCTCATCACGAGCCGACTTATCATTATCACAGATATTATAACTTGCTGACTTTGCCAATACTGTACACCACAACAGGGCAATGACTCAAGATTGTTGCAATCAAAAGACAAGGGGTCTCATCATGAGCCAGCTTGTTCAGCAAAGTTATAAATCAAGTGAGTGACTATGTCATAATTTGGCTACCAAACCAAGACATTGTTCTTTAAGAATAAAAAAGAAATCAAAGCAATAAGTGTGTTTACGGATTTTTATTTGAAAGTTGTAGGTCACCTTAAGTAGGATACAGGATCATTGCTGGGTAACAGGTAACCCTGTCGAGGCTATAAACGCCTACTAGCAGTAGAGGCTCTACCTATGACAAATGAGAATATTTAAAACTGGTTTACAAAGGAGACTTTATTTTATTTTTACAAGACCAAGTAATGCCTGATGTAAATACAAGGACTAGCCTGAGGAAGCAAATAATTAGAGTAGAAAGAGGTTGAAGCAAAATATCATTGACAGTGTAGAGCATAATGTACTCTATCTTTCCATAACAAAGTTTAATTTTCTGAAAAATTTTCTGTTTTGGAAGTTTGAAAAATTCAATAGAAAAACAGAGATAACTGGTTCTTCCAAGTGAATCGCCAATTGTTGTGGCCACCAACAACCCCCCTCCTTATTTAGTATTAGCAATAACACTAAGTAAGTGGGGATCCTTACTAAAAAATTCAAAAAATTCAATTAAGGCTTATGTATTCTACTCCTTAAGAAAACATCGCATCGCGCAAAGACTGATAGGGTAGTTCCTTATGAGTAAAAATGATAAACTGTGAAAGTGCGACGCGAATTTCATCACATCGCATGTATTAAGAAACACTCATATTGGAATAACCTTAAAAAATCGCCGATGGCCGATATGCGATATCACATATTGCAATATCGCATAAAAAACACATAACCATTTAACAATTATAACAATCTTGCGATCGCGCAATACAATGATCTGTGATTCTGCGATAAGCACGATCGGGCAACCCTGCGATAACACATATTAATGAAAAATGCGATAATGTAATACTGTGATGATGCGATGCGAATCGCAGAAACTGTCCATCGCAAATTTTCCCTGGCTCAACATTCAAGAAAAGCTATCCATAAACCAAAAATTGGATACGCGCTTTAATGAAAATTAATGAATGATACGCCAGGTGTTAATGAAAGACAGTTTTGTGTTTTTAGAAGAGTTAGTTCACGTCACGTGGCATGTTTTTGTACATCCGTAGAGCTTAGAGCTTTCTTGTCAATTTTTATTATCATTACTCTCTCCTCATGTGTGAACTGCAGGAATGAAAAATAGAAAAAACATGAAGCAATGTGCAGGAAGAGATAAAGGAAAAGGGTAAAGCTCCAATGCTTGGAAACAGAGAAGAGATGTCCTCATGGATGGATATCGCATGCAACAGAGCCGCAAATTCACAGAGTGTTGCTGAGCTATCCATTACAGATCTTTCAGTCACAACCATGGTTGAATGAGTAGTTGAAAAATGCTGATATCAACAGGCGATTTAATGCTCAAGGTCAGAAGCTCACGAAAGCAGTATGTTTACAAAATTTTGAAGCTTATACCCGGTGAAGGAAAAGGCTCTAAAGGCAAAAAACGCACTAGAAAGGCCTGGATCAAAGAACGGAGGCAGTTTCCGATGCCTAGTGCTAATTGCGCATCGCTGAGAAAATTGCTCAAAATGCAAAGTCCCTAACTGCTCAGTCACTCGTAAGCCCGGAAAACGCAAGAAAGCAAAGGCAGAAGCAATTCGAGGATTAACCAAGTGGAACTTGGATTATTACTAGGCATACACAGTAAATCCACATAGCCAGAGGATGATTCTCAAGTATATCTTCTATTTTGCTAAAAATATGGTGCCAGCTCTTACCATTTCTGTTTGCTTAGCTCAACCAAAAGAGGAAGACAGTTAGCCGACTCTACCCAGGCAAATATTGAATGCTCGCAACATTAAGGAGCAAATGCAGAAATAGTTAGATATTAGATTTAATTTTTAGAAATAGTTTTGCTTAGAAAAAGGGCGGTCATTTAAACTGTATCCTGAATCTATGTAATTAATTAATTTAGTTAGTAGTATTTAAACCCTTCTCATGCATTTCGAGAAGGGTTCAGAAATTTATCAAAAACTTGTCTTCAGAACATGCACTTTTGCACCCTCAGAGGAGGTTTTGGTGAATGAATTGATCGATATTTGTTGATGTTTGCATTTGATATCTGCTACTGATGTTGCACTTTTTTACTCTTAGTAGATGTTAGAGCAAGGAGAGATAAATCATTGTTGCTTGAAGCTTATGAGTAGGACTAGTCATAATGGTACTTTTATCTCTTGACCTTTTCTGCTTATATGTTAAAGTGATATACAATTTTTAGTTGTTTATATATTATTGCATGAATGCTTGAGTTATCATTTGGCACTTTTGTACGGTGGTAGCTATTTATTTATGTTTAATGTATGAATAGCTCATTATGCGATATGCTGTTCACAACTGTTTCGCCTAACTTTTTATGCGAAGTGGTTCATCTTAATTGATTTCCTTTCTTATAATCACTGAATGATATTTATTACCAGTTGTTATTTGAAATCTCTTTAGATCGCATAATAGAAGAATTACATCCCGGGTTAGCATAGATTTAGATGTGTTGTTTATTAGATTACAATAGCATAGAATTAGATTAAAGTTTGAATTAGAGTAGCTTAGATAGGAACTGTTAGATCAGCAACATCCAATTCGACACACACACACACCCATAGATTGGGAAACTGGTCCCATTATCCCCAGTCGAACCCGCTATACCAAATGGATAAGGAGCTTCCAACCAAGGTTTGGACCGGGCGGGTATCCCCCTTGTTGTCGACCCGATTTTTGGGGCTTCAACACCTTAGCTAGATTTTCATTAAAGAGAGATTCCATTTCCTCATGCTAGATTTGGATTTTAGGGAATTTAGGTTAATTCATGGTGAGCCATAAAACTGAAAATTAATTCAAGATCAACTTAAAATTTCCTGAATCAACCTAAGGAGCATTTGCAAAATTAACACAAACACATAGAGGTCTAGGCTAGAGACATGTTTCGACGTTGTTAAACGTAGGAGATTTCATTATTTTCCAGCGTTGTATCTCGGGGGGTGAAATCTCATTCCACATATGTGAGTGTATAAGATTGTTGTCCACGTGTCTTTGGGTATATTTGTGGCACTCCATGCACATAAAGTATATGGGAATGCTCTCATCGAATGGTTACACATTAGACAACACTACCACAGACTCCACTCCCATGTATTGTCACATATATTTTGGGAGTCACCATTAAGTTGTTATCCATTCATAGGTAACCAAGTCTACCACCTTGTATACCATGATACACCAAACACAACATTCTGGGAGATTGGTTGTCATATGCTAAGTCATTGGTTCACCAAAGTGTATATTATAGTTCACAGTTGCTTGGTAATCCTTTATGCCTATATTACCCTCTTTTTTATTTATTTATTTTTATGTTAATAAAATTTACTATCCAGCATGGAACAATAATATTTCCCACTCCCTCATTCGCATAGAATGCAAAATACGCAACTTCTTCCACTAGAGGCTACTCCCGGCCATTGTCACAAGCATAAGAAAACATATACTATCGGATGGGAACTTAAAGAACCAATTCTGTTCCTCCTCCTAAATATGATCGACTAGAATCATCTATCCCCTTGAGTACCAAACCTGTGGTTACATCTAATTTTTTTTGGTGAAACTGACAAAATCAATATTGAATTAACTGAAACTTTGTTGCCTAAGGTTATAGAACTTGACCTTCATGTGTTGAAAACTTTATTTCCCGAGGTCATCGAACCAGAGGAGCCTCAATCATATTTGCCTATTACTTCAGGTATTTTATCTTCGCTTCCTTTGTTTGAGACAAATCTGCCTACTATATATCTTAGCTCCGATGGAGAATTGCATCCACCTGGACTTGTGAGTATTGAGGAGACCCCACAAGAAGAGCTTTGTCCTTCTACTCCTACTCATTTTGAGAGACTTTTCCTTTATACAACCCATCCTCTTTATCCACCTCCACCTCCTACACAAACTCCTTTGCCTTGTTCTTTTGACTCAACCGTGAATTTCACACAAGAATCTACATCGAGATTATTAACCATGACTGGAACCGATATGGCTTCCCAACCTATGTCTACCACTACGGTTGAAACATCAAATTTCGCTTCCACATCTATGTTTTTGACATCACTAGAGGCATATATTTATGGTGGCCTGTCCATCCCACCAAGTTATTAGTCCTTATCTGGTACCTTCTCTGGTGCATCTTCCAGTTTATGGACATCCCCCATGTCTTCCATTTCGGGAATTCCATCTGTCACATCTCTTATGATTGCTACTCAGACCGCTCCTTCCCCTCCTCCTACATCAATAATTGATCAACAAGTTGGCCCCTATGTTAGTGGGAAAGGTCATCATCAATGGCCTAACTATCCTTATGTTGGGTACTCTCCACATGGGGGTCAATTTCCTCCATCATCCCTCCCCCCCCCACCTTTGGTAGGGGTCAAAACCTATTGTTGGTACCCCTCAAATTGGAAACTAACCTTATTATAGTCTTGCCTATCCTGGGATGGCTACTAGTGTTTGGCAGCCTACTCTGCCCATTAAACTTGGTTAGATGTTGGGTTCATTACTTTTTTCCCAACCTGTGCCATCTTCATCTCAAGTTCATATCCCTCAATATGTACCTCAAAAAGATAAAATTTATGTGACTCAACCTGTACAGGCTGTGACCACATATCAACTCTTTCCTTGAGTATCTGGTACCTCTCAGGTCCCACTTAGTCAACCTTTTACAAGTTCCTTTACAATCTCAATCACTTGCACAAGATATTACTCAAAATTCAGTAGGATAGACTATATACGACATGGCACAACCTCAATAGAATCCTCTTTATCATGGAACAATGTAAGCTCCCATCGGGAAACAATATATACCTTATTAGATTATACCTCAGGTGCTTTTTCAAAGGCTGGAAATTTCATGGTTATCCTGGGGCTGGTCAACAAGGTCATTTGTATTATGGTTATCAAAATCCTCCTTATCCTGGTACCTAGGTTCCTTATTACCAGAACGCTCCTTATCCATGAATTCAATTGCTTGTTTCCCAGGTTATTCCTTCATATCCAGGTCATCTTCATCTCAAGTTCCTATCCATTATCTGATAAAGTAAAGTCTCAACATCAATATGGAAGCAAGAAGAAAGGAAAAGGTAAGAAAAAGAAAGACCCCTCTCCATAGGATAAACAAATAAATCAGTCTTATGATGAGAAGTAGAAGCCTTAATAGCATTTCTTGATTTGCAATGAGGAACACTTTACACGTGAATGTCCTCACCACATCAAAGTGAATCAATTTATTAAAGCCTCCATTTCTCCCGCCGTGTTGACTGACCTATTTCCTAATCAAGAGACTCATATGGTTGCACATAACCCATCTTCCTCTAACATGGTTTTGATGCTTTCCTCCTCAAAGCCAATAGATGATGTTTTGGTAGCTACTCGAAACAAGGACTATGGTAATGTGAATCCATCGAATGGTTAGGATACTGATCAACCTGCTAGTTCAACACCATCCTCATCATATCCCACTCCTCCATCAATTCCTACCGTATTTACTATTATCGAAAGGGTGTTATTCATAAGTCTACTTTCAACCCTTGGGAAAGATCCACTCAGAATTATAACATAGTTGAAGACTTGGCTCAGTCTCCATCAACTATGTTGACTCTTTAGGTGTTGCAAAACTACTCCACTCAAAAGAAGGCTTTACTTTTAGCTATCAAATATGTGGATCCATCTGATTCCAACCTCTATGTTTTCTCTCATGAAAACTATACTCCTCGAATTTCAGCTCAATTAGATTTGATAATCCAAGTCATCATTTGTGGTAAAAATATTCTTCGTTCTATCGTGGATGAAGGATCCTCGACTTGCATTATGTCCACGTCTTGCTGGAAGGTGATTGGTTCTCCTCAACTAAGTCAGTCAACTACCACACTGAAATCCTTTGGTGAGATAACTTACAAACCTTGTGGGATTTTGAACTTCCTGCAAGTTAAATTAGGGGGGAAAATAATGTCCATAGAAGTTGAAGTTATTGACAGACCTCTTGATTACAATCTTCTATTGGGATGCACATGGGTTTATGCTATGGCTGCTGTCATTTCAACTTACGTTCGTATGATCACTTTTCCTCATAAAGGCAGGATTGTAGCCATAGACCAAATCACCTTTTTCACCTATGATTCACATGTTACTGGAAGTATCCCTCTTGTAGGGAAAAATCTACAGTCATATCAACATGTCAGAGTTGGATTTTTTAAGGATTCTTCACTAATGGAACCTTTTCACTCCCTTTTCCTCTCGTTCCCAACAACTCATCTTTGGTAGCATATACCAACATGATATCATCTTATACTATGCTGGTTGATTTATGGATTGTACTATACGGAACTAACATCTAAGGTTTTGGTGACAGAATGTCGCGAAACCCTATTGAGCTAGATTACAAAGCCATTTGCTGGCCTTGTGCAATTTCTTCCTTTGATTTAATTAATTAGGTAGAAATATCATTAGATTATGGTACATCCTCCAATCCTTTCTTGTGTGTATTCACTACGAATGAAAGAATCATGGATATCATGATGTCGAATGATGCACCGTGGGATGAACATCACAATTGTTTCTCCTAACCTGATTCCATTAAGGATAGTCTCAATGATATATACTCGCCCAGTTCTTTTGAACTCTGTATGAAATTTGTCTCTATTCATGAGGTTGATTTGGAAAATAACCTATCAAATATCAAAGCAATAATACCTCTTGATATTTCCATTAAGCCAGGTGTTGTAAAAAATATACACATTGGAACATCTTGTTCTCCATACGAGATCGAGATTTATTGAGCTCTTTTTCATGAGTTCCAAGATGTCTTTCTCTATACCTACAAGGAGATGTCAGGTATTGACCCAAATATAGTTGTACGTGACATTAAGACGTATCTTGATGCCAAACCAGTCTGGCCGCACCTCCATCTGGTCCATCCCAAGAAGGCTGATGGCATTAAGGCTGAAGTTGGAAAGCTTCTTCGAGTTGGTTTCATATACCCTATTCCTTTAAATAATTGGGTATCGAATGTAGTTCCTGTAATGAAGAAAAAGGGTACCATTCAAGTGCATGTCTACTATCGGGATGTAAATCATGCATGTCCTAAGGGCAATTATCCCACCCCATTTTGTAACACCCTCCTCCCACATCCACCGAAGTAACCATGCTAACTGGAGTAAACATGAGATGAGAGGCTACTATGATCAGATTCAACCTCCTATGTGACCTTAAGGAAGTGGAATCGACGGAACATCACACACAATCATCCAACATCATCAACAGAACCCTTAGGAGACAAGTTAGCCAGTCAAATAGTCCGTGCTTGGGTCCCACTGTTGTTATGGATCTCTTAGGCCATAGTCGCTCTCATGTTATGGGAAAGGGAGCAACTAGCACCCTAAAGTTGCTCTCACAAGAATTCCTACCAGCGACCCTGGGATTTAAGCCACTTTTTCAGGCCTAGAGCCCAGGCCATTGCCCGGAATGGATTGATAGCTTAGAATCAATAAAAATATAAGGAAACAATGATGCATAAGTAATAAACTGGAAAAGACCATAACCAGACCCCTACTGGCCATGACCAACATTTGGTCAAACATATCATCAACATCTAATTGTTGGGAATGGGTTCCCCCAGGAGCAGTTTTGGGGCTAAAAGCCCATGTTTTGGGACAATTTTGTAATAAAGTTGTAAAGTCTCCGTATTTTGTGGTCACAGAGCGTGAAGGTGTCAAGAGTCATAAAGGGTTTTCCACCCTTATATTGTAAAGTGTCAAGTCGGCTGTAAAGATCTACGGAGCTAAGTAAGTAAGCTCTAAGTGAGAGTAGTTACTAAGTAGCGAAGAGTAAGAGTGGAAAATGTCTAAGTGTTTACAGTTCTTAGCGTAGGTAGAGGCTCTATAGATGAGTGCGTAGAGGCCTAGAGTAAAAGTCCACAGCTGAGTGTGCAGACACCTGCAGCTATGTGCACAAGGTGGATAGAGTCTGTATTAAAGTAGAGATATCAATAAAGAGAATTATTCTACAATTACTGTGTATTCAGTCTTTGTTAATGCATCTTATTATACTGCATTACGATATAGGTTTATATTACAATGTTTATTTGATGCGCGAATGTATGTGATTATATTTGTTAATTGAACGCAAGTAAGAATATCAGTTTACATGACGATAACTATAATTGATGGGTAGAATGAGTAAAGCACTTGGCATAACTTGGGAACCTATACAATACATTGTCATAGGAGCATGAAAGTACCTGAACTAGTGGTTAGGGCTGCACGAAGGTCAATAGTACACCTTCAAAAAGGTACTAAAGGGTGGAATAGAAGATAGATCCATAAGACCTAAGGCTTATCGACTTACGTGAAGTGAAGGTAGGAGAAAGGGGTATAAACCGACATCACGACCATCTTAGGGTGCGGAAACTTGGTTCCAGTATCACCCGATACTGCTTTGGGTGAGACTTAGGTCCATGCTCCATGCGTTGATGCCGAAAGGGCCAATAGCGTAGGGATTTGTCTGGTTGACTAACGCTGAACCCGAGTCAGGGCCCACAAAGCCAACAAATGGTTCTGTTGCCGGGACCAAAATCTGCATGAGATATGTGTGATGTTGTATCACTTGAATCCAACTAAGAAAGAGAACGAAGGCTAGTTGGATAGGAAGATCCATGAATTCATGCCACAGGAGAACAGAAATTCATGGCTGATGAAGGAACAGTGGCTAGAAAAGTACCTGTATACATAAATACATGAGATCTTTTTCTTTTCCTTTCCAATTGAGTTATACAAGTGGATCGCAAAGCTAGCGGATAGCCAAGGAAGGAGGAGGCTTGACGGTCCTATAGTCTAGACCCCGGAGTTAGTGTAGAGACTGGAAGCCTCTAAGGATAAGATCACCCTCTTTTTAGATCATTGGTTGAATCGTATCATAGGAGAGTTTGTGACTGAATTCGTGGTCGATACCTCAGTCAGTTACAACGAGGTGGAGCAGTGCTTTTTCAAAGGTCTGCGAGGTACGTACTTAAAGTCTTTAAATACTTGGATTAAGATGTTATTGTGTGAAAAGCAGGTTATGCAACTACCTTGATGTATGAAGCTACCGGAAGTGGAAAGACTTACAGGAATGAAGGAAGAGAGGGTCCTGAATATATCCCACTAATTTCACCTCCTTTGAGTGATGATGAGGGAGTAGTGCAGGCTTCTCCGTGAAGTGCAGTTCAGTTGATAAAACAAATTATAGATATAACCATACATATAGAGATGCAGTAGAAATAATACTTCATTTCATTACTGTAAAATACTGAAATATGCTTACAAACAGAAATGGAAATAAACCAACTACGGCGATGGTGGCTTATCTCTGAGAAGAGATGTGGCGGCTACATGCCTCTGAACTGTGTTGCAATGAGGCTCAAAGGCCTATTTATTGTTCAGAAACCATGGAAAACCCAAAACATCTAAAAACCTAACCATAGAAGATGAAATGCCAAACTGTGGGCCCCGTTTGGGTAAATTGGTACATCAACTCCCCGGGGTCATAACTTTGGCATACGCTCTCCGTTTGACAAAGAAAATATCTTGTTAGAAAGATCTATATGAGAACTACAACTTTGGGAAGAGATACATTGGTCCATGGACCCATGTTGCTCCTAGTTTTCCCAAAAAAAATCATTTAGGGCCTTAAAATGGCTCCAAAAGTTCAGGACCTGAAAAACTACTAAAAATAGTGAACAGTGCTACAATTAAGGAAACTGAAAAGCTAAAAGAAACAATGGTGGGGGTCCAAGTGGAATTGGCGGGTGGCCACCAATACCCACCTGGATCATTCCTCCCCCCTTAGGAAGCAATGATTCCCTTTACATAGAGTTCCTCCATGAGATGAGGAAACTTCCGCTGAACTTGGTCCCGGGTGAGCCACTTTCCCTGGTGAAGGAGTTGGCCTTCTTTGACAACTCGATACAGGTGGATATTCTACTGGCCAGTGTGCTTGATCTGTGTCCATGATTCGATCAGTTGCCACTTGTTCCATGCAATCTGGATTTAACTCCGTGGGTGTGAGTTGTTCTGCAATGTTGGATGTGTCTAGTAATGGTGGAAAGTATGGCAGAAGGCGGTCCACATTGAACACTGGGTGCAGGCCAAGGAATGGTGGAATGTTGAGCTCAAATGCATTGTCTCCCACAACCTTGGTAATGGTGTAAGGACCATATCGGAGTGGTTTGAGTTTTCGATAGGCTTCGGTAAGGCGTTCCTTTTGCAAATGCAACTAGACTTTGTCGCCCACCTGAAACTTATGTGGCACCTGATGTTGATCATGTCACTGCTTTTACTTGGCATTTGATTTCTCCAGAATGTCATGGACCTGCTAGCGAATATGTTGGATGTGCTCAATGAAGTTGTTTGCCTAATCTATTTTGGATTGGACATGAGCTAAATCTGCGTGAGTAGCTACAAATGGCATGGCCACATCAATGGGACATAGTGGTTGGAATCCCAAGCCCACCTGAAAAGGGCTATTTCCAGTCGAGTTGTGGAGAGCCCAGTTGTAGTTGTGCTAAACATAGGGGAGGCTCTCATCCCATGTGCATGGATGCTTTGATTTGTACATGTGCAGAATGTGTATGATCATCTTCTTGACAATCTCTATCTGGCCATTAGTTTGAGGATGGAAGGTTGTGGACTTAGTGAGTTTGGTGTCTAGCATCGACCAGAGACTGGACCAAAATGTATTGAGGAACTTGTTGTCCCGATCTGAGATGATAGACTGTGGGATCCCAAAGTGTACCCACACTCATTCAAAGAAGATTTTAGCAGTGGCTTCTGTTGTGATATTCTTCTTACAGGCCGCCATAATGGCCATCTTTGAGAACCTGATGATGACCACAAAAACACAGTCATTTCCATGCTTAGTAGAAGGAAGGCCCGACATGTAATCCATGGAGATGGATTCCCAAGGTCAACTAGGGTTAAGCAGTGAGGTATATAGGCCTTGCTTCTTGATGGTCAGTTTGGCAATGGCACAGGCAGTGCATGATCTGATGTACTTCCCGATATCCTGTCGAAGATTCAGCCAATAGAAATACTTCTGCAATACTACCACCGTTTTCTTGACCTTGAAATGCCCAGCAACCCAACTATAGTGTGCTTCTCAAATCATCTTGGAAAGCTCACTTGAAGGAACACAAAGGTGACCCAGGTGACGTAACAAGGCATCCTGGAGGTGAAAATCTAGAACATGCTGACCCTCCAAGAGTGTCTGGTGTGTGTGGCCAAATTCTAGGTTGCTCTTGTAGAGAAGTTGCCAATCAAAAGTCTCGTGCCCACAAGAGTTGAGCACAATGGTTAACGCCATGATCAGTGGTCGAATAAGGAAATTTGCAACATTATTGGTGCTGCCCTTCTTATACTTGATATTCAAATGGAACTGTTGCAAGTTTGTGGACTACTTCTAATGGTGATCATTTTGCAATTTCCCTTGGGCCTATATGAACTGCAGGGGTTAGTGATTTGTGTGGATGACCATTTCCTTCCCAAAAATGCAGTGCTTCCATTTTCGGCAAGCCTGCACAATAGAATACATCTCTTTGTCATGAGTGGGATACTTCCCGAATGTGTCTAAATGTGTCTCACTATGATATGCTACTAGATGCCTGTGTTGAGTAAGGACTGCCCCAATAGCATAGTCAGAGGCATTTGTCTCGACCTTAGATGGTTGTTGCAAGTTTGGTAATGCAAGCACTGGTGTTGAGCAGAGGCAATATTTCAAATCTGTGAATGCCTTCTATTGAGATTCAGACCAAAAGAATTTTGGTTTCACTCCTCCCTTGGTGACTTGACTCAAGGGCCAAGTGATATGAGAAAATCCCAACACAAACCTGCAGTAGAAGTTGGCAAGACCTAGAAAGTTGCGGAGCTCTTTCAGAGTGGTTGGAGATGGCCAATCCCAAATGACTTGGATCTTGGCTGGATCCAATGCACCCCCTGTTCATCAATAATGTATCACAGGTACTAAACCTGGGTCATGCCAAAAGTTCATTTCTCCAAATTGGAACATAACTTGTGTTGCCGTAGTGTTTGGAGAACCTGTCAGTTGTGGTGGAGGTGCTCTTCCCAACTTTGGTTGAAGATCAGGATGTCATCCAAGTATATCACTACAAATGAGTTGGTGAATGGCCAAGAGAAGTCATCCATTAGCCTCATGAAGGTTGCAGGGTCATTCGTCAATCCGAAAGGTATAACTAACCATTTGAAAAGGCCCTCCTTGGCTCTGAAGGTAGTCTTCCACACATCGGAGGGTTCAATTGGTACCTGGTGATATCCTAACTTCAAATCAATCTTGCTGAAATATTTTTCCTCCTTTAGTTGGTCCAGGAGGTCATCAATTCGTGAGATCGGGTACCTATTATGAACAATGATCTTGTTCAGTGCCCGATAGTCAATACAGAGTCTCCAAGTCCCATCCTTCTTCTGTACCAAATGATCGAGCTCCCACAAGGAAATGAACTCGGACGGATGTGACCTTTCTGCAACAGCTCCTGAATCTGCCTCTTGATTTCATCGTTCTTCAGAATGGAGCGCTGATAGATCGGTCCATTGGGCAGTGGTACACCTGGGGTTAGATCGATGGAGTGCTTGACCTAACAGTGCAGAGGAACCCCTACAGGGGAGGTGAAGATGTCTTCACACTCCTCCACGACCTTGTCCATCTATAGTTGTTGGCCCTATCTGGAGGTTGTGGCCATCGTCTTCTTCTTTCCTTGAGGGCGTATCATTAGGAAAACAAATTTCCCAATTTTAGAAATGAGCCTACTGAATTGTTTTGCAATAACCAAAGAGATGGCAGTAGGCAGTGGTACCTCCGGTATCCTATACAACTTATTTCCCAAAGTAACAATAAAAACACAGGGCCTTGATTCATACACAACATGTTGCTTCCACAAGTATGGTTGTCCTAATAATAAATTACAAACATCAAGGGGAGCAACGTCACACAATACCTCATCCATGAAGGGCTTGATGTTGTATGGAAGGCAACACTGCTGGCTCATGCGAAGATCCCGTCCTTGGTGAAGCCATTTGATGGTGTACGGTTGTGGATTTGTTGTGGTCGGTAAGCCCAGATGCTTCACGACCTTTGCCGAAATGAGGTTCTTTTGTCTCTCGCTGTCGAAAATGAACTATAGTAGGGAGCCCTTTACCCACATCTGGGAGTGGAAGAGATGCTCCTCCTCCTCTGGATCTTCGAGTTCCTCCTTCTGGATCTTTTTGGTGGCAACGGTGGCGTTGGGCTTCGCATTGATAATTTGCTTCCCTTTGTCATTCCCCTTGTCGGGTTTTGACTCAGAGTCAGAACATGCATTTGATTTTGAAACCTTTAGCTCACCCACCAGTGACTGCTTGGCTCGACACTCACTTGTGTTGTGAGTGGATCTCTTATGGAACTCACACCACTTTCCTGTGTCCTTTTTCAACTTCACGATGCTATTCTTTGCTTACATCTTTGGCATGTTGTCTTGGGTTTCCCCACCTTGGCTTTGTCCTTTGTTTTGTGGTTTGGGGGCACCTTTCCCTTACTTCGGATTTTCAGATCCAAAGTCTCACTTCTTATGTTTAAACTTTTGCTTGATCTTGATGACATATCGGTATGCTGCACCGAGCGAGGAGATGTTCAGGAATTCTATTTCTTCCTAGATGTACTTGTACAGGCAGCTGCAGTATTTTAGTACCAAATGCTGCTCCAAATCCTTGATACCCAACTTTGTGCGAAGGGTATGGAAAATATTGGTAAACTCTGACATGTCTTGGTCCCTTCCCTGCCATAGCGTGGTCCACTTTATGTATTGATCCTCATATCTTCCTACAGGGTAGTACTAATCCTTGATGGCACTCCGGAATGAATTCCAAGTGGGTGTGGCTGAAAATAGTGAGACCATAATTTCATCCATTTGCTCGCAGTAGGTTTCCTCCTTGACATAGGGGGCGGCTTTGAGAAGAGCGAAAGTAATCTTTTCCCGGCTGGAAAAACCATGAATAGAAAATTACCCTTCTAGCAGATTTAACCATTTGTCTATGACGTCTGCATCTATCTAACCCTCGAATATGGGAATGTCAAAGTTAGCTTGTACCTTAAAGGGTGTGGAGCTTCCAGAGTAGCTGTTGGAAGTAGATGTGTCACCCTTGGGTAGCCGTTGAAGGATCTGGGAAAAGTTGTCCATCATTGCGTTCCTTTGTCTCTTGAGGGCCTCTTCGAGCAAGATTTTGATAGGATCTCCTTCCCCCTCATCTTTCTTTTCATCTGCCATGGGAGGCTGTCAGGATTTGCAAGGCTGGTATTGCAAAGGTTCGACCAGTTCAAGCACTAACTCCTTATATCCCGACCTCGTTGGGGACATGCAAAGAAAGATACAGAAATAGCAGACCGCTCTGATACCACTAATCCCGATTTAAATAGGAATGCAAAAAATTACAGATATAACCAGACATATAGAGATGCAACAAAAATAATACTTCATTTCATTACTGTAAAATACTGAAATATGCTTACAAACAGAAATGGAAATAAACTAGTTAGGGCGATGGTAGCTTATCTCTGAGAAGATATGTGGCAGCTACATGACTCTATACTGTGTTACAATGAGGCTCGAAGGACTAATTATTGTTGAGAAACCATGGAAAACCCTAAACATCCAAAAACCTAACCCTAGAAGATGAAACGCCAAACTATGGGCCCCGTTTCGGTAAATTGGTACATCAACTTGCCAGGGTCATAACTTTGGCATACAATCTCCATTTGATGTGCACAATATCTCGTTAGAAAGATATATACAAGAGCTAAAAATTTAGGAAGAGCATCATCAGTCCATGGACCCATGTTGCTCCCAGTTTTCCCAAAAAATGTCGTTTAGGGCCTCAAAACGACTCCGAAAGTTCAGGACCTGAAAAACTGCTAAAATAGTAAACTGTGCTACAATTAAGGACACTGAAAAGCTGAAAGAAACAATGGTGGGGGTCGAAGTGGACTTGGTGGGTGACCACCAATATCCACCTGGATCATTGTGTCTACCACCTCCACCTACACCACCTCCACCACAGTTCAACATGGCGAATTCAGTGAAGTTGTCATTGTTTAAGGCCTTGGGAAATGAGGATCTGGATCAGTTTTGGTTCATCGTAAAAGCTGTCTGGCAAGTTCAGGGTGTCACAGACGATCACATGAAGAAGGCAACGTTGGTTAGTGCTTTGCAGGATCGCGTGCTAACTTGGTACATCGAGTACTCTAATGATAACCCAAATTCTGCGTTGGCAGAGATCCAGATCGCGCTGAATAAAGAGTTCAGTAGGCCTAAATCAAAGGTGTAGTTGATTGTGGGGTTCAAGGAAATCATGATGAAACCAGGTGAGACACCTTGGGAGTTGGATCAAAGGTTAAAGTGTACAATCCGTGAAGCTAACATGAAGTTAATGGATGGGCAGCACTACGAATGGTTCGTGGCTTCGCTCCTGCCTCACCTAAGGTTTGTGCTATCACAACAGAAGATTATGACCCAGGCAAAGGCCTTGGAGATCACAATAAGGTTGCATGAAACACTGATACAAGATCCGACTCTGGGGGTTCAAAAGATCCATGCACAGTTGCAAAACCTTTGTCTCGAAATGCAAAGTTTGAAGCAGGAAAAAATAATTCGGCCATAGGTGCGCGAAGAGATATGGTGCATGAAATGTAAATGTCAGGGGCATGACAAAGACCACCGTTGGTCTTTGTGATCTATATTGTAGGAGGAGGATTGATTCCTTTGAGGCCGGAAGTCCAAGCAAGACTGAGCGTAGGGCTTGCGTTGTGGTGCGCTATATGTCAGGTAGCAGGGAAACATGTGACTGATAATTGTCATTTTCTACAGAAGTTTGTACAAACACCGCAACAAATATTTTGCAACTTTTGCAAGTCGGTGGGGCATGATGAGCGCACTTGCCGAGGTTATGAATTGATGATGGATAGTGTTGATCTAAAGATGATCTGAGGTTGTCATTGATGTCAACCCAAACAGCACCAGGGGATACCCTGATCTTGCAAGGGAATTTTGGATTGACAACTTACTCTATTTTGAGTCAAGGATCTTCTATATAGATTCGACTCGTCGAGATGTTTCTGTTGCTATATGGCACGCCAAGATATTCTTCACAGTTTGAGAGTATTCATGTTTGAAGTTAGTAACCCCAGTTAGTGGGCTAAAACCCTATGGGGTTGTGGCATGGCACTCATAGTTGGTTTTTGTCATTGAATAGTCAATAATTAATGATTTTTTAAGCTACTAAAATCCCTCCAACATTCTCTATAGAATCCCCCCTCAACTCTATAAAAAGAAATCTCATATATCCTCCAAATGGAGCGATTGTGGCAGTTTCACAATAACTTCATTTCTGTGAATTCTTACATTCTGAAATTAAAACCCATTATATTTGCAATCCTAATGAATGTTGTGACTGAATTTAAGATATTGGTTCGCTATATTTTTGGAGATATGATCTGTGGAAGTTAGGGTTTTTGCAGGCTACTGAATTTCATCTCAAAGAAGTGACCTTGGGAAAATTGTCATAACTCTCTATCAAAGAAGAGGATTGGAATTTTGTAACAAGTGGGGGACATTGCATGAATTTAGTTTTTTGTATATCAATTTTAGAGCCGAAGGAGGAAACAGTAACATGTGGTACGTCGTACAAATTCGCTCTACTGAACTAGTCCATAATTAGGTCATTGTGAGGGATTGGGAATAACTTTGTCTTGAAGAGTCTAAATCGGGTTAGACCTGTGGCATTGGAAAGAAGACTTAGAGGGCTTCTACAAGACTGAAGATCACATGTTGGGGATCTAAAATTGCATAGATACATCAGATTAAATATCATGCTCCTAGAAGGCAAGAAAAACTAGATCAAGTGTTGTCAAGGGGTACAAAGGACCAAACTTTCTAGGGCAGCAAAGATAAAGGTGCAGCAAAATGATGTAGCAGAGGTAAGCTACAGTTAAGTATCTTCTGTATATGCATGTTCATCTCTTAGTTGCATTAGTTTCTTTGTATTCTAATTTGTTGTTTTTGTTTAGCACTTACATATGTTCTGCAGGATGAGGTAAGTTTTGCTATTATCATGTCATGGGTATTTCTTTGAAGACTTTTTGCAGGTATTATATATTCATCAAGAGAAGACTCAATGCATAATCTAATGTTCTAAAGAGTGAGAAAGGTTAGCATGAAAAGAGCAGCAATCAAGGTGCAGAACAACAGTGAGAAGTTCACCACATGAAGTCTTCAAGTAGGAAGCATTTCATACAATCATTGTAAAAGTCCCATTGTATAGAGTCATTGTAAAAGCATCATTATAAAAGTTGTACAAGTGTATATCTCCCAAGAGTTGAAGAGATAGTGTTGGGAGGTCTAGGATCATCATTAGGTGGTTGTCTCATATTTGGGATTATGGTCTAGTGTGTCTTCTTCTTCGACATCATTCTATATCATTGTAAAGTGGACCATTTTCCCTAGTACAGGAGTCCATTCTTTTTTTATTCTTCTATAGGGTGATAGGGAGGTGCTAGGCTAGTGCATGGAGTCACCAACAGGTTCAATCCTGTGAAAACTTCAAGGTGGTAGGGTGGTGCTAGGGTGAGTTGTAGCTCATTGGGTGTTCAAGCATCCGTTTAGTTGACTACTGAAGAATCTCGGGCATTGGAGCGTCCATCCAGTGGGAGCTGGAGAAGAATGCTTTTCTATATTCTAGGAAGTTGGAGCTTTCGTTTCAATTGGAGTTGAAAATTTAAAAATTATTAGAAAAGCGTTCGGTGGTTTTTGACCCGGAGAGGGTTTTCCACCTAAACTTTTTGTGCCTCTTGTGTTCTTTTATTCACTATTGTTACTGCATAAACATTAATGATAATTGAAGATTAACTAATTCTTTGAAAATATTTAATAGTTCTAGTTGCTAAGAAATACTAATTCACCCCCCACTCTTAGTATTTTCCAACAGATAGAACACCCGCTTATAGAGTTCAGGTAGAAACGTGTTGGGTTGTGTTATATTTTTTCCATGATTAGCCCATGTAGTGAACTAGGGGTTTAGAGGGGGGGTGGAGCCCCCCATTTGTTGCGCCAATTGCATAGCGGGGGGGTCACAGGGGGGTTTGAGGGGGGTGGGTAGGCCCCCTCTATGGGGTCCGAGGTAGTGCCTTGGGAATTTTTTTTGGACCCTATATTAGGTTGGGCAGACCTACTTATGGTTTTTGGTCCATGGTTTTGGACGCGATGGTTTTCAGTCCATGGTATTGGATGCTTCGACATGTATAAATATGTATTGTAACATTGAAAGGAACATAATGAAAAATCAAGTTGGTAGTCTCGGTTTTGGGATCCAGGGGAAAATCTCTGTGTATATGTGTTTTATGTGTTATGCTTTCGCATTGTTTATTTTCTATGTTTTAGAATTCATATACAGGTAATTTCTGTACAGGGTTAAAACCTACATTTGGTATCAGAGTTGTTTTGGCTTCAAAGGGACTCCTTTTTTGCTGAGGGGTTTCGCTTGGACCTGTGATAGACCCTGTTCAGTGGGAGATCTGCGGGATCAATTCTGGTGGTGAAAGAAGATGGCGAGCAGTGGAAAGATAGAGATTGAGAAATTTATTGGTCAGAGTTTTGAGTTGTGGAAACTCAAGATGGAGGATCTGTTGGTGGATAAAGATCAGTGTATCACGGTAGATCTAGGTACTAAACCAATGGAAGTTCTGATGAAGAATGGAAGAAGTTGGTTTGGAAGGCAAAGAGCACAATATGATTGTTTGTCCTAGATTCAGTATTACTTAATGTATCAGGGGAAGCTACGGATAAGGCTTTGTGGGACACGTTAGGGACTTTGTACCAATCTAAGTCTTTGGTGAATAAATTTTTCCTACGGAAAAAGCTATACAACCTGAGGATAAAAGATGGAGGCTCGGTGATAGAGCATCTAAATGCATTTAATACTATGGTAAGTCAGTTATCATAAGTTGATCTTAAAATTTCAGATGAAGATAAGTGCATCAGTTTGTTGTGTTCTCTACCAGATTTGTGGGATAGTCTAGTTATTGCAATAGGTAGCAATGCAACTGCCTTGTAGTTTGATGAAATAGTCTCATCCTTGCTAACGGAGGAAATGAGACGGAAAAATATGGAGAGCCAGAATGGTGATGCCTTGTTTGTACAAGGACGGTCCCAAAACAGAAACAAAAATAAGTCATCGAGTGGAAGATCTAAATCTAGAGGGAGATCTAAATCTCCAAGAAAACCTGTAAAGGTGGTGTGCTGGAAATGCGGAAAGGAAGGGAACTACAAAAGGGACTGTAAATCTAAAGCTCCTGATAAAGGAAAGGGATCTGATGATGCTCCTTATATAGAGGCAAAAACCACCTCAGATGAAGGTGGGGATGTGTACTTGGCTTCTTCAAGTACACATGTTGATCCAAAATGGATTTTGGATAGACTTGTAAATCTAAGTGTTCCTCACAGAGGAAAATTAAAGTCCAAGGAAGTTCCTAGAAATAGTCCCATTGCAAATATCTTTTCATTTTGAATCTACTGCAACTTGAATGGACAAAAATGGACTTAGGATGCAGAAGTTATTGCAGAAATACGGTGCCCTTTATTCTTTGGAAAAAGAGGCAGAATCCCCTAAAAATGGCAAAAAAACCCTTATAAATGGAAATCGCATCGGAGGAGGTCCAAAAGACGGACTTAAGCATAAAGGTCAAAAACCCCCAATTGCTGATCCCTGACATATCGGGTTGGAGGTAGGCTTGTGCACATAACCTAAGGCAAGGACCCCGGGCCGACGCCATATTGTGATTGCCGATATTGGCAGATCGACATCGGCATATGCAATGAATATAAGGAAAAACCCCCGGGCCATTATACATGTGATTTACGATAGTGATCTTGACCGAGCCATCTCATTCGTCGGATTGGGAAATGAGATCAACAGCCAGGATTAAATCGGAAGTCGGGAGATCGCTGATCCTCGACACACAGGGCCAATGCGATAGCGATATGCGATGCAATCTGGACCGTCCATTCGGGGATCAGATAAATGGTCTAGATTAAATCGGTGATCGGTGATCGGCGATTCCCGATGCTGATAAAAAGGCGGACCTAATATGATTATAGGGCAGATGTGATAATATTTGAAGTCCGATAAAAAGGATTTTGTCGGGATTTTCACATATTTCCCATGTAATTGGGATTTTGCCTAATCCGCAATACGATGCAATATACCACCAAATTGTGGAACCGATAGGGATTTTAAGGGCGATTGAAGGGAATTTCACATCCAAGAATCATGCGCGATAGTGTATTTTGCGATCATTCCCTGTGTAAGGGATTTTTCTCAAGTTTTGGGTTTTTTCTTGGAAAATGGCCCCAATCCCTTCGTAACAGCTCCTGATCATTGATGCACGCTACAACATGAATTTTTACAGGAAATGATGCATTTTGAAGCCATGGAGCCGTAGAGCCAAATGGCCAGTCTAATTGAGAGGGAGTAGAGAAGTCCTAGAGCCATAGAGGGATAATGAATCATAGAGAAATGGATGGGGTAGCCAAAAAGCCAGAAAAGTACCTCAAAGGAGGCAAAGAGCTCAATTGAGAGAAGACAAGGGCAAAAGAGGTAGAGAGATTGAAAAGCTAATGCGCAGAGTAGCTGAGGGAGTCTTTGGGGTCACTTAGAGGTCATGTGAAAAGTCCGAGAGCTAAAAGTTGTAGAAAGCCAAAGAAACTAGAGCCAGAGCCAAGAGCTAGAGCCAGAGCCAGAGCCAAGAGCAAGAGCTAAGAGCCAGAGTGAGAGCCGAGAGTGAGAGCGAGAGCTGAGAGCCAGAAAGTCAAGAGCTTCAAGAGCCAGGGATAAGATGGTGTCTAAACCCATTGTGTCCTGTGTAAACCAATGGAGTTGAGCCACAGAGCTTGTAAAAGAAATTATAAAATAATCCCAAAGAGCCTAGTTGAGTTGACTAGAGCTCACGGAGACGTAGCTCGAGAGTTTTGGGTGAAATCCAAATTAATATTGTGTTATGTGTGTTGTTTTATTGCTGCTATGCGTGTGTTGCTTATATGCTGCCTTATTTGTTGTTATATGTATTTATATATTAGTTTAAGCACATCAACTTACAACACATAAATAGTTTTAAGAACAAACACCAACATACACATTATTTTCATGCACATATTTATTTCCGCATTGGTTAATCATAAAGACTTGGGAATATTTAAGCTTTGGAAGTGGGAGAGGTTCTTGTAAGTTAGACAAGAAGCCTAAGTGCCCCATTTTCAGATCAAGTGGTATCAAAGCTTGAGTTTGATTAACCCCACCTTCAAATAAGGTTCTATCAGAATGCTTGATTGATAGAGCAAATATTGCTTGTCTAAAAGGTGTTTGGGCAGTCAAGGATTGATTGTCTGATTTATTGTATGCTTGTTGCAGACTGACTATTTCTTGAGTTTGCAAAGGTGAAGGGAAAGCTATTGATAGCTCAGTCCAGGAAGGACAAGAAGGAAGAAGGGTTGAAGGCATTCTTCTATCCCAAAGGCCCTCAAGGCAATCCTTGAAGAACAAGAGGTTTATTGAAAAATGTTGCTTAAATAAGCTTTTTATTAATGTTGTTTGAAGTTATTTTGTCCATTGGCATAATGACAACTTCTACAAGTGAGTCCTAAAATTCTCCTTTCTTCACAAGATTCTTTGATGAAGACATGAAGCAAGACTTGTTCATCATGATGGATATGGTGAGAGAAATTTATGAGGATGGAAGGAAGAGCAGCATACTTAGAGAGCAGTTGAATTTCGTGGAGGAAGAGAAGCAGTTGCTTTCTGACAAATTGTAGGAAATGGAGAGGCAACTTCATATTGCAAATATGAACTTGAAAAGGATGCATGAGTTGGAGTCAGAGCTCTTTGTTGCCTAAGAAGCCTTAGTCAAGTATAAGCTTGAAGAATAGGTAAGCCATTCCAGTTTGTCTTCAAATTCTTCGAAGAATGCTTGTATTGGTTCTTTTGAAAATCATACTAGAGCCATAGGTTCCAAGCTAATGTCCAAGATGGGCTATGAAGGAAAAGGCTTGGGTAAACATGCACAAGGTATTGTTGAGCAAATAATGGTGGAGAAAAGGCCTGAGTATTTGGGTCTTGGCTATGGACAGTCCTATGGAGAGAGTTCCAAAGCTACCATGAAGGCCATTAAGACAGTCCCAAGAAGGAGTTTCATTTCATTTCCTCTACCTCAGAAGTGTGAAGATTGTATTTAGGAGGCATGCAATAGCTTGAAACATCATTTGCAGGATGCAGGTGTTCAGAAGCACACACTTGAACTAGAGAGTTGTGGAAACTCTGAAATCCTTGAAGAGGTTGATGGTGTTCCAAATGGAGCTACTTCTTCATTCAATTCACCTCCTCATGAAGGCAACAAAGGTGAAAGTGAAAGGTATAAACCTAGTTCTAATCATCTTCCTTTTGATTTTGCAAAGCATGATAAATTTCCACATAGATATGGGAATAGAATTACATGTTCCTTTTGTGGTTTGGATAACCATAATGTTTCTAGATGTTAGAAGAGAATGGACACATACAGGAAACTTTTGAAGGAAAAGAAGCAAGAAGCCAAAGGTCCATTGGACAAGGCAAATCATGTTGTCAAAAGGATGCACATGTGTTGCACTTACTGCCATAAGCAAGGGCATCTTGCTGAAAAGTGTTGGAATCTGAATCCAACAATGCTTCCACAAAAGCTGAAGAAGGTGGAAAGCGAAGATGGCAGAAATGGAAAGAAAGTTTCCATGATTGATGTGTTTCAAGATGATTCACATATAGATGCTGATGTGCAGACAAAGGCAAGACCTTTGAAATGGATTGGTAAGAAATGTTTAGAGTTTTTATCCAATTAAGATTGCATGTGTATTGATGCATCTATTTGCATTTCTTTGTTAACGGAATGCAAGTTGCAGGTTTCTACCAAGATGGCAAATGGAAAAGTTGAGTAGGAGGCTCACTTTGTTGTTGCAAAACTATGTTCATTTTAGCTTCGAAAGTATAGTGTGCTTAAGCGAAAGTTGAAGGATGAAATGCATGCATGAGCATGATGCGCATGAACATATGGATGTTGATGATTTCCTTGTATTTGAACATGTATGTGTAATTAACTTGCAGGGTTGATTTCTTTGACATGCATGTGATGCAATGTTGACCTAGGAGAAGTTAACTTGGTCTCCAAGATGGAGATAATGATGAAGTGTTTCATCTTTGAAAAAGAATCCTAATGGTCTTTTTCTACATGCTTGACTTGAAGGGTCATTTGTTTTAAAAGCATGTTTTGTGGACTTGTTATCTAGTCCATCATTTGTATGCAGATGTAAGACATGGAGGTGTTCACAAGATGTGAAATCTGTTTCTTTTGTTGAAGTAGGAGTTTAGGCCATCCAGTTGTTGTTGACAGCTTGTCAAACAGGTACAAATGAAAGTTTTGTGCAGCAGATGTACTTCACATTTGTTTGAGCCACCTTGGATCAATGGTCAAGGTAGAGAAGTTCAAACTACTTTCTATGACCATTTCAGCAGGAGTTCTGTAGGAAGGCAAGGAGGAAGACAACTCATCCCAGGAAGACCAACCCATCCAGGAAGGGAAGTGGTCAGAGACTCTGGATCAGAGGCACTATGCAAAGGCAAGTGTAGGGAGGTTGAAAGAAGAGGGTGTTATTACTCTCATTTACTATTCAGATCAGTATATCAGTCTTTTGGAGACAAAAAGTTCTTTCAGTGGGAAGGCGTGATCCAAAATGGATTTTGGATAGACTCCTAAGTCTAAGTGTTCCTCACAGAGGAAAATGAAATTCTAATGGAGTTCCTGGAAATAGCCCCATGGTAGAGATCTTTTCATTCTAAATCTACTGCAACTTGAATGGGCAAAAATGGACTTAGGATGCAGAAGTTATCGCAGAAAGAAGATGCCCTTTGTTCTTTGGAAAAAAAGGCAAAATCCCCTAAAAATGGCAAAAAAACCCTTATAAAGGGAAATTGCATTGGAGGAGCTCCAAAAGGCAGACTTAAGCGGCAAGGGGAGAAACCCCAGATTGCCAATCCCTGACATATCAGGTCAGAGGCAGGCTTGTGTACATAACCTAAGGCAAGGACCCTAGGCCGATGCAATATTGTGATGGCCGATATCGACAGATTGACATAGGCATATGCAATGAATATAAGGAAAGACCCCTGGGCCATTATACATGTGATTTGCAATAGCGATCTCAACTAGGCAATCTCAGCCGTTAGATCGAGCAATGAGATCAATTGCCAAGATTAAATCGGTGGTCGAGAGATCGCTGATCCCTGACACACAGGGCTAATGCGATAGCGATATGTGATGCGATCTGGACCATCCGATCGGGGATCAAATCAGCGGTCTAGATTAAATCAGCGATCGGCGATTGGTGATCCCCAATGCCAGTAAAAAGGTAGACCCGATATGATTATAGGGTGGATGCGATAATATTTGAAGTCCGATAAAAAGGATTTTGTCAGGTTTTTCACGTATTTCCCGTGTAATTGGGATTTTGCCTAATCCGCAATGCGATGCGATATACCGCCAAATGGCGGACCCGATAGGGATTTTAGGGGCGATTGAAGGGAATTTCACGTCCAAGAATCACGCCCGATAGTGTATTTTGTGGACATTCCCTGTGTAAGGGAATTTTCTCAATTTTCGGGTTTTTGCCTAGAAAACGGCCCCGATCCCTTCGTAACAGCTCCTGATCATTGATGCATGCTATAGCAGGCATTTTTACTAGAAATGATGCATTTTAAAGCCATGGAGTTGTAGAGCCAGATGGCCAGTATAACTGATAGGGAGCAAAGAAGCCACAAAGCTGCAGAGGGATAATGAACCGTAGAGAAACGACTGGGGTAGCCAAAAAGCTGAAAAAGTACCTCAAAGGAGGTAGAGAGCTCAATTGAGAGCAGGCAAGGGTGAAAGAGGCAAAGAGAGCAAAAAGCTAATGCACAAAGCAGCCAAGGGAGTCTTTGGGGTCACTTGGACATCAAGTGAAAAGCCAAAAAGCTGAAAGTTGTAGAAAGCCAAAGAAGCCAGAGTCGAGAGCCAGAGCCAGAGCTAGAGCCGAAGAGCCATAGCCAGAGCCAAGAGCTAGAGCTGAGAGCCAGAGCCAAGAGCCAGAATGAGAGTCAAGAGCCAGAGCCGAGAGCCAGAATGAGAGTCAAGAGCCAGAAAGCCGAGAGCTTGAAGAGATAGGAATAATATGGTGTCTAAACACATTGTGTCTTGTGTAAACCAATGGAGTTGAGCCACAAAGCTTGTAAAAGGACTTATACCATAATCCCAGAGAGCCTAGTTGAGTTGACTAGAGCTCATAGAGACGTAGCCCAAGAGTTTTGGGTGAACTCCAAATTAATATTGCTGTTATGTGTATTGTTTTATTGCTGCATCTTGTTGCTATGCGTGTGTTGCTTATATGCTGCCTTATTTACTGTTATATGTATTCTTATATTAGTTTAAGCACATCAACTTACAACACATAAACAATTTTAAGAACAGACACTAGCATACACCTTATTTTCAAGCACATATTTAATTCCACATTGGTTAATCATAAAGACTTGGGAATATTTAAGCTTTGGAAGTGGTAGAGGTTCTTGTAAGTTAGACAAGAAGCCTACGTGCCTCATTTTAAGATCACATGTAGATCACTAGGCATGGTTGATTGACTTAGGTGCATCCTTTCACTTCACTCCCCATAGAGAGTGGTTCTGCAAGTATGAAAAATATGATGGTGGTGATGTCTTCTTGGGGGATGATAGGGAGGCTAGAATCGTTGGTCGTGGAAAAGTAAAGTTGAAGTTGCAAGGTGCAAGGGTTAGAACACTTCCAATTGTTGTGTATATTCCTGCATTAACCAGAAATATGATTTTTGTAAGCAAGCTGGATGATGCAGCTGTAAAAACAGTGTTTGAGAAGGATACGTGCAATATGGTTCAGGGAGCACTGGTATTGATGCAGGGAGTTCGGACTGGAACTCTGTACAAGCTGCAAGGTAGCATTGTTGTTGATGGGTGAAACAGTTCTATGGTTCCTGAAAGTGGAGCAGAAAATCTAGTGGTCTATGGAGAGAAGACCATGCTGTGGCATAAAAGGCTTGGACATATTGGAGAGAAGGGCCTTCGAATACTTCATGGTAAAGGTATGAGTAATAGCTCCCTGGATTTGATTTCTGTGAAAATTGTGTATATGGGAAGCAGAATTGGGTGAGTTTCCTCTCTGGTGGTAAGAGGGTGAAACAAATATTAGAGCTTGTGCACAGTGATGTGTTTGGACATATGAAGGTTCCATCATTGGGTAAGTCTATGTATGATGTATCATTTATAGATGAATTCTCAAGGAATACATGGATATATTTACTTAAGAAGAAATCTGAAGTCTTTGACAGGTTTAAATATTTAAGGCTTTGGTGGAAAACCAGACAGAGAAGAAGATAAAGGTGATGAGGACAAATAACGGTGGAGAATTTTGCAGTAATGAATTTGAAGAATTCTATAAGAAGTGTGGTATAGCACGACAAAAGAATATTCCATATACACCTCAGCAAAATGGAGTTGTAGAAAGAATGAACAAGACGTTGATGGAAAGGGCAAGAAGCATGCTCAGTGGTGCTAGGTTAGGATAGGAATTCTGGGCAGAGGTGGTGGAGACAACATGTTGCCTGGTCAACAGATCACCTTCATCAGTGTTGGAGGATAAGACTCCACAAGAGGTATGCACTAGTAAGAAACCCTCTCTTTCAAATCTGAGGGTATTTGGATGTGATTCATATGTACATGTTCCAAAGGAGAAATGAATCAAGTTGGATAGTAAATATGAAAAGTGCATCTTTATCGGGTATAAGGATGGTTTAAAGGGTTATAAGCTTTGGAACCCAGTAACAAGGAAGGTTATGTACAGCCGAGATGTGGTGTTTAGAGAGGTGAGAGATGTTATTAAACATGAAGTCCAACCAAAGGAAGCTGAGAAGATAGAGTTTGAGCTAAAGGAGGAAGAATTAGACTCTACAATAGAGGAGGAATTAGAAGATGAAGAGCCACAAACTCCGGGTGTGAGAAGATCAGCTCGAGAAAGAAGGCAACCAGAAAGGTATAGTCCATCTGCTTTTTGTTCAAATTTTTCTTTATCTATTACTGATGATGATCTCAGAACTATGAAGGAAGCAGTAGATTCATAGGATGGAAAACTCTGGAAAGAGGCCATGGTTAATGAAATGGCATCTTTGCACAAAAATGAGGCTTGGGATCTGGTGGAGTTGCTGGCTGGAAGGAAACCCAATGGTAGCAAATGGGTGTTCAAGAAGAAGACAAATGCAGAAGGAAAAGTGGAGAAATAGAAAGCTCGGTTGGTAGAAAAACGTTATTCCCAAGTGTCCGGAATTGATTTTGGTGATATTTTTTCTCCTGTTGCCAAGGTAACTTCTATTAGATTATTTTTATCTGTTGCTGCTGCTTTTGATTTTGAGGTAGAACAGATGGATGTGAAGACAAAATTTCTTCACGGGGATCTGGAAGAAGAGATCTACATGAAGCAACCTGAAGGCTTTGCGGTGAAGGGTAAGAAAGAACTGGTATGCAAGTTAAAGAAGTCTCCGTATGGGTTAAAACAGTCACCAAGGATGTGGTATCAGAAATTTGATACATTTATATGGGGACTTGGCTTAACCAGAAGCAAAGCAGATCACTGTGTGTATTTTAAATTAATTGGTGTCTGTGTTATTTATTTGGTCTTGCATATGGATGATATGTTTCTGGTTGAAATGACAAAGAAATTATCCAGGATTTGAAGACCCATTTGTCCTCCAAATTCGACATGAAAGATCTTGGTGTTGCAATCTATATTTTGGGCATGGAAATTAAAAGAGATTGGACAAAGAGGAAGCTCTGGTTAAACCAATGTCCCAAGACACAAGAAGAGGAAGAGGACATGTCTCGTGTTCCATATGCAAGTGCAGTTGGTAGCCTGATGTATGCGATGTTCTGTACTAGACCAGACATTGTACATGCAGTGGGAGTATTGAGCAGGTTTATGTCAAAACCAGGGAAGGATCACTGGACAACAGTGAAGTGGGTTTTTAGGTATTTGCGTGGCACTAGAGATTATGGTTTGTGCTACCAAGGAAGACCAGGATTGGACAAAGTGTTGGATATTCGTGGCTTTGTTGATGCAGACTAGGATGGAGATCTGAATCAGAGAAGATCTACAAGTGGGTATGTTTTTAGCCTATTTGGAGGTGCAGTCAGTTGGATGAGTAAGAAACAATTTGTAGTGGCACTATCAAATACAGAGGTAGAATACATGGAAGCCACTCATGCAAACAAGGAAGTAGTTTGGTTGCAGAGATTGTGCTCAAGTATGGGGTTAGTATAGGGAGCTATAAGGATAGTCTGTGACAGCCAAAGTGCAATTTTCTTGGCAAAGAACCCTTCTTATCATTCAAAGACAAAGCACATTGATGTTCAGTATCACTTTGTGAGGGATGTGATAGAAGAAAAAAACGTGGACACTTTGAAGAATACTGCAGATGCATTGACAAAATCTGTGAGCTTTAAGAAGTTCTCTTGGTGTAGAGAAACTATGGGAATTTCAAGGCTGGATAAATGACTAAGATCTCTTGTGGAAAGAAAACAAAAAGTGGGAGAATGTTGGGTTGTGTTATATTCGTTCCACAACTAGCCCACGTAGTGAATTGGGGGGTTAGAGGGGGCGCGGAGCCCCCCCTTTGTTGTGACGATTGTGCAGCGAGTGGGTCACAGGGGGGTCGGTAGCGCCCCTGTCTAGGGGGTTTGAGGGGGGCAGGTAGCCCCCCTCCACGGGGTCTGGGGCAGTGCCCTGTGTTACACAGTAATTTGTCACCATTGGTCACCGTCCCTATCGCCCCGTTTCCATACATTGGAGGACGCATTCCGGGACCTGTGAGCAGTGACATAACCCAAAAACACTTGTATTATGTTCCCCTGAGTATGTACTTCATGTTCCCTGAAGACACCTTCTGCAAATTATCCCTGAAAAGTGCTCTTTTTCCATTGGCGCAGGTCCACAGTATCTTACCCGCGCCAATAACTGAGATCCTCAAAAGAGGGCGCGACCACTGGCGCTCTGTCACAGACCAACACCCGCGCCAGCCCAGTTTAGTAATGATTTTTGCCAAAAGCACGCCCATATGATTTTTTCCCTTCAGATCACGAAGCCTTTTGAGGGAAAAATCCAGTGGATAGAGTTCGAGAGTCATCATCTATCCTTGACAACTATCCACAGTAGCTTTTCCGGGATAATGCCAATCCACAATGGGTGTCCTGGTTCATCGAATCTTTCTACCTTCTCCATCTATAAATATTTGTCCTCATGCATTAGACAAGCTAGTGCTAGTTGTTGAGTTCTTGAGTTCTTGGAGGAATGCTAGTTGTGGTTATCATGAGTGATAATGAAGCATAGAGAGGTTATGCTGCCAGAGAGGAGATACATTGCAAGACACATATAGCTACTGGCCCAGCCGGAGGAGAGGTTCAACGTCAGAACCTTGGTTGTAACTTTTCCTTTTTATTATTAATTAATGAGCAACTGCTATTATAGTTCCAATCTCATTGTCTATTATGGTGATGTGTGATTTATTTCCTTTCTGACTGAAATATAGTTGTGCCTTGGTGGATTTTATGTTGGTATCTGTTTCTTCCTTTGCATGTGCAGGTGTCCGTTTATGATCTGCTGGAGCAAGGGAGCGGGAATATCAACTCTGCTTCAACCATAGCGTTGGATTCCAGGTTGGTCTTCTTAATTCACCTTTGATGCATAACTAGGAACTTGCGTGGCAGCGTGGTTTGATTGTGGCTAGTTCTGTTTTAGACTAGTGGGATCACCTCTGTCCGCAGAGGGGATTTACCTATCCAACAATTTGGCGACTCCGCTGGGGAGAAGCTATTTGGAGTTTGTCTTGCATGTTAATTTTCTCTTGCTTGCTTGAGTGAACGAGCTTCCTGGGTCAGTTCTGAGTTTATTCTTTACTGGTTAATCCATCTGAGCACTGTCAGCCCGACCTGAGGTCGTGTTATTTATTTTTCTAACCGGCAAGCTTGATTGGCGCGGTTATTACTCTGACAGTCGCACCAGTTGTCGCATGTTTCTCAACAGCAACTCGCGCCAATCCTTTGGTAGCGCAAGTTGCAGGCTGACAGTCGCGCCAGCTCTGTAAATTTTGCCTGTGTGAGTGTGGAAAGCTCTTTCAGCCTCTTTTTATATTTCTTACAGCCTCTGGAAGTGTGCCGAACCTCTGCTTGACTGGTTTTAGCCTTTATCCTGCAGTTGTTTGCTTTTTTCTATTGATTTTCGTATCAACCTTAGAACATCTGGTGACTTTGGAAGTTTCGGTCTCTTGATTATCCAGTCAACTTGTTGGTTGTACCTATCCAGTGATTTGTTAAAGCTTGATCTTCTATGCTCTGAGTGATTCACTTCTAGCCTCTTTGGATTTTACTTGACTTCATTCGAACTCAGATTACATGGTTCATTGAAAGTCTTTGTGTTTTTCCTTGCTTGCATAGTTCATTTTGGTGTTTCAGAATTGGTTCTACTTCATTGAGTGAACTTCGATTGTGCATATCTCTTAAGATTTGTGTAAATGCATCATGCCATCTTAAAGGAAAGAAAAACAAAATATCTTTTGCATCATATTAGTTAGCATTTAGTGTTATTTGTTGCTATTAAAAAGAAAAAGAAAAAATTTCATTTCTTGTTATTAGCTGCATTAGGATCTTTGTTGTTTGTTGAGTGATCATTTCGTTTGTGTAAAGATCTCAACCCTCCTGTAGATAGAATTCATCGAATCAAATGATATAGTTTTGGCATATAATTTGCATTTAAGAAGCTTTTGAGATATCACATACGGTAGGACCAAAAAACTGAAACATAATTGAAGATAAACTTTAAAATAAACTCAATGAACATAACAATGCATTGGAACATAACGCAAATACTCTAGAGGTCTAGGTTAGAGACGTGTTCCGGCGTCTTTAAACCTGGTAGTTTATCGTCGAGTGGTTGGGTGATTCCTCCACGGTGAAACGATAGGTGCCAATACGGACTGAGCTCCCACGTACCGTCGCGTATATACGGGAGACCCCACTAGGCTATTATCCTTTATCCATAGGAAGCCGAGTCTGCCACCTTACAAGCTGTAATGCACTGAACACAGCATTCGGGAAGATTGACTGCAGTACGGGAAGTCCTTGGTTTTCATCTGATTGCCGAGGTGTATAAGCAGTTTTACGGATTGTTTGGTAAACCTTTTACCTAGAGTCTCCAGAGTAGTCACTTTTGATCCTTTTCGGACTCCCTAAAAGAAAAGGTGCCTATGAGCGTCTTGTCACTTCGTGCTCATTAAACATTCGAAGGAGACTAGAGTCATCTTTTATCCTTTTCTCGACTCTTAAAAAATGAAAAGGTTAAGTTTAGTGTCTTAAAATTTATTGGCCACGATAACATCTACCCAATTAGATTTTGATTGCGTTAGCCTGAGTAGGATTATTTCTCATTCAATGGCAGCCTTTCTGGCGCCCACCGGCCAAGGTATTCCTCCTGATGGGAACCCTCGTCCATTTCCTTCTGTTGGAAATGTCGGTGTTCAGTATATCGCAACATTGTCTTTGCCTGGGTTGACCGTTGGTTTACCCGTATGGTTGTTTTCAAACTCGGTAGTCTCGAGTGTGATAACTCCTGTTCCGCCACCACCTCCTCCACCCGAACAACACCATGTTGATTCTAAGGTGGACCCCTCCCCTTCTTCGCCTATTGTTGCGTCCTCATCTTCTACTTCGCCTGGTGAAACCTTGGATTTTAGTAACCAGGTGGCTAAGAAGAAGAAGAAGAAGACCAAAAAGAAGAAGTCTCCTAAGGGAAAGGTTGCCTCTACCACGAAAATATCTGAAGTAGAACCACCTTCTGCTCCTCCGCGGAAGGCTAAGTCTCCTTGTCGATTATGCAAGGAGGACCATTTTCTTTCTGATTGTCCTGGTATTCCCAGGATCCTAGATATATGGTCCCGTGACCCGACTCGTCCCTTGTCGTCGCAGATCGACGATGCCTCATTAGTTGGTAAGAGAAAAGGGAAGGTTCGTTTCCCTTGTCGACTTTGTGAAGGTAATCATCTCCTTCGCCTTTGTCCACTTATGGATGAAGCCTCCCGTCTTTTGGAAAGTCTGTCAGCTCCCTTACCCCAACTACCTGCTGGATATCAGCGTCTTTTTGCAACTACAGATCATCTCTCTGCTAACCAAGTGATCAAGTATGATTCCTCTTTGGTCCAGCCTTCTCTTCCCGAACCTAACTGTGCTCCGCCGGTTCCAGACCAGTCCCTGGTCGGAACGAGTGTTGATTTACATTCATCATCTATGCACCACTTTATCATCAAGGATGAACCACCCGAATCCAAACCAAACGAAAGTCCAAAGTTCCAGATTACAGTTGACCCGGTCTTTCAAAAGGTCCAGCTTACAAGTGACCCGGTTTTGCTTACCGAAGTTCCATCCTTAGATGATCTTACATATGAATCCAAACCAGACAACAGTCAAAAGGTCCAGCTTACAAGTGACCCGGTTTTGCCTACAGATGTTCCATTCTTAGATGATCTGACATCTGAATCCAAACTAGACAAAAGTCAAACAGTCCAGCTTACAAGTGACCCGGTTTTGCCTTCAGAAATTCCCTTCTCAGATGATATTATCATTGCAAAGAATGAAGACTCCACCGTCCAAATTCTATTCATCAACATAGACTCTAATGATCAAGTGAGCATCCCTCTCATTCCTTCGCAACAGGAAGAAAGTCCACCAGAATCATATCCGGCCGTTTATCCAGTCCCACCTCCAAGCAACCTAGTTGTTTCCTTCAATTGGGATCAACTAGTCAATCCTTGGTTACCAGCCTCCATACCATTTCGAATTATAGTCCAAGTCTACCGAATGGTTATGGCCGGTACAATTATTGATGAAGGATCTCCTGTGAGTATCCTTTATTCAACAGCTTGGGAAGCACTTGGTTCACCACTGCTTCTGCCTGAGATGAGAAACCTTACAGGTTTCCATCGAGAAACCACTCGACCTTTAGGAATTCTTCCCAATGTGCCTATCACATTAGAAGGGAAGACTGTTCAAATGGGTGTCATGGTAGTCCAAGGTCCGTTAGATTACAATTTACTCCTTGGACGAGACTATATTTATCGCATACGTGCAATTGTGTCCTCACTCTTCAGAGTGATGTGTTTTCTGCACGAAGGAAGGACGATCAGGATCGTATACCAACTTTCGTTCCCCGGTTCACACTTCACATATAGTCATCTACCATTCCTAAATGGTCTTATTTCCACCGGAAATGCCTCAACATCCACCCCGTCATTCTGATGACGGCAGCTGACCCGGGCGCGTGACTGAGGCCCGGGGGGCATGCATCCTCCTTCAAAATCGAGTCTTTCCAAGTAAACCTTCATTCCATCCACTCCGTGAATGCCATGAAGCTTGGGGGGCATGTACCTCGATTTGCATTATCATGCTGGGGGCATGCAAAAATTTAATAAGCATAGTTTTTCGTTTCAAGCTTGTGTAAAAATGAAATTGAATCCAAGCAGAGTTCTCCATGGTTCAAGCTTGTGTAAAAATGAACCCATACCTGATTTACATCCCGTGATTGCCTTTTATCTGCTAAATTCTGCTAGATGAGCCTTGGTTTTTTCATTCCATCGCCACCATCTCTTTGGCCGATCATATGCTTTCACCTGGTTGTTTACCCTTTCCTGAGGAACCGCAGCGATGAGTGGTTTTAGCCAGCCTCTTGACCTTTACATGTTTTGAGCAGTTCCACCATTATCGGAACCAGTTGCTACCCTTTATACCACTTGTTCCTTCAGGACGAGTCGCCTTTACGCTCTTTTCTGACTTGTAAAATATGAAAAGATTGCCGAGTATTTTTCCTTTTTGACTCGTTAAAGAGAATAAAATGGAAGTCCGCTTTCAGCTCTTTTCTGACCATTTAAAGAGGAAAAGATTGTCGAGTCGCTCCTCTTGACTCGTTAAATGTTAATAAGGGGCGGTCGTTTTAAGTTCTTTTTGTCGACCGTTAAAACATAAAAAGATTACCGGGTTTTTGTCGTTCCAAACTCGTTAATGGTTCCGAAACGACGTGGTTTTGACTGCTTTTTTACTTTTTCAGGTCGAAATCACTAATTATGAAAAGTACTCCTCGATCGTAATGATCGGGCGGTTCTTTCGGGTATTATTTTATACTTTTTCTGGCCCGAGAGACACAACTTTACGAAAAAGGACACCCCTAGAGTTTTCTTTTCTGCTGTCTTTTCAAACTCTCTAAACATGAAAAGACGCCGAGTTCTTCCTTTGTCAGACTCGTTAAAACTTGATGACATCAGATTTTGTCACACCACAAGCATATGCTATCCCCATCAAGCTTGTTAAAAATAACTGGGGTACTCGCCAGAAATGGCGGGGGGAAAAGAAAATTTTTGAACCATAATTATTACCGTGACGGCAGTATGTCGCTCTTGAACATGGCACTTTTCTGCTTTCGTGTCCAGGGTGGGGATACCTCATCTCATATCTTTCACTTGCTTCCATGGACTTGGGTACCTTATTTGACCTCTCATCCACTCATTGCCTCGTCATCATGACCTTTGATACATTGATGTCAAATACTGCCGATTCCATTAATGTGCCGCCGATATGTTCAAGAGAAGTTGACCTCTGCAAAGAAACAACCTCCCTCTGATAGTTCATACAATCTTGATTCACAACATTATCTCTCTGTCTCGTGTCGATGATGTGGGAAACATTATGGCCCACCTTCGATCAAGGTCACTTCCTGTCGACTTCAACTCATTATCCAGGAAGTTGATCTAGAGACTCCTTTCCGGTGCCTTGGAGCCTGCATGCCTTAATGGCAGGTTCTTTGTGTTCGACATGAGGTTTTCATCATTGGCCTCCGATCGAATGATTCTGCGGGTGTTTGACTTCAGATCATTCATTCACACACCGTAGATTGTACCTATAGTACCTTGAGGGCCATTGTCATTATTGGTGGTACCTCTCGCGTCTGTTAACAGTTTCCACTATTGACTGGTAATCAGACGATGGTCATGCATGTTCGAATTCAGCTCATATATTCACATGCTTGAACTTGTACTCTTGTTCGAATCGAGATGGAGCGCAAGACCCTGGATTGTGTCTGTTGTAATCCAGGCGTGATTCTTAATACTTGACTCATTCACTGGATGGCTGCGACCATACCTGAATCAATTCATTGATCCTAACCAGATGGTTGCGTCCATACTATGGATCTAGATTATTTATGTACTCTCTTATGGATGGCTGCGACCATACCACGTACATCATGTAATTGAACTATCAGTCATGTCTCTTAACACGGATCCCCAGCAGCAGCTCTATATGTGTTCTTGTGTGATCTTGTAAAGCATTTCACCCCTCTCTCTACCTCTCGGACTTCATGCTTTAGGGGGCATCTGTTACACAGTAATTTGTCACCATTGGTCACCGTCCCTATCGCCCCGTTTCCATACATTGGAGGACGCATTCCGGGACCTGTGAGCAGTGACATAACCTAAAAACACTTGCATTATGTTCCCCTGAGTATGTACTTCATGTTCCCTAAAGACACCTTCTGCAAATTATCCCTAAAAAGTGCTCTTTTTCCATTGGCGCAGGTCCACAGTATCTTACCCGCGCCAATAACTGAGATCCTCAAAAGAGGGCGCGACCATTGGCGCTCTGTCACAGACCAACACCCGCACCAGCCCAGTTTAGTAATGATTTTTGCCAAAAGCACGCCCATATGATTTTTTCCCTTCAGATCACGAAGCCTTTTGAGGGAAAAATCCAGTGGATAGAGTTCGAGAGTCATCATCTATCCTTGACAACTATCCACAGTAGCTTTTCCGGGATAATGCCAATCCACAATGGGTGTCCTGGTTCATCGAATCTTTCTACCTTCTCCATCTATAAATATTTGTCCTCATGCATTAGACAAGCTAGTGCTAGTAGTTGAGTTCTTGAGTTCTTGGAGGAATGCTAGTTGTGGTTATCATGAGTGATAATGAAGCATAGAGAGGTTATGCTGCCGGAGAGGAGATACATTGCAAGACACATATAGCTGTTGGCCCAGCCGGAGGAGAGGTTCAACGTCAGAACCTTGGTTGTAACTTTTCCTTTTTATTATTAATTAATGAGCGACTGCTATTATAGTTCCAATCTCATTGTCTATTATGGTGATGTGTGATTTATTTCCTTTCTGACTGAAATATAGTTGTGCCTTGGTGGATTTTATGTTGGTATCTGTTTCTTCCTTTGCATGTGCAGGTGTCCGTTTATGATCTGCTGGAGCGAGGGAGTGGGAATATCAACTCTGCTTCAACCATAGCGTTGGATTCCAGGTTGGTCTTCTTAATTCACCTTTGATGCATAACTAGGAACTTGCGTGGCAGCGTGGTTTGATTGTGGCTAGTTCTGTTTTAGACTAGTGGGATCGCCTCTGTCCGCAGAGGGGATTTACCTATCCAACACCCTGGGAAGATTTTTTTTGGACCCTATATTAGGTTGGGCGAACCTACACATGGTTTTCGGTCCATGGTTTTGGATGCGATGGTTTTCGGTCCATGTTATTGGATGCTTTGGCATGTATAAATATGGATTGTAACATTGAAAGGAACATAATGAAAAATCAAGCTGGTAGTCTCGGTTTTGGGATCCTGGGGAAAATCTTTGTGTATATGTGTTATGCTCTCGCATTTTTTATTTTCTATGTTTTAGCATTCGTATGTAGGTAATTTCTTTATGTGGTTAAAACCTAAAAAATGCGGCCTCCTAACTAAGGTGCTGGGATGGCGTGGACAGACTTTCAGGGGCGCGGATGAGGCCGAGGCTGAGGAGGACCTATCAGAGGTTGGGGACAACTGATCTGTTACAATTGTGGAGGACCAGGACACTATGCCTGCAAATTCACTAACCAACACATTTTTCGTACAAATATTGTACTCAATTTGATCATGAGACTAAGAATTGTCCTGCATTAATAGCAAGGATACACGACAAAGAGGTGCTACCCTCGTAGTCGACTCAAAACATGAAGATGATGAGGGCTGAGCCTCTCGAAGAAGATCCGAATGTGAATATAGTGCTTCGAAGTGGAATTGCAATGAGAAATGATAAGGGGAAACAACCTGAAGATAGCATGTGGGTTCACAAAGCTCCAGAGAAGGAGGCTGAATTTGATTTGGAGAGCCCATGCGAAACATTCATGGAAGCAAAGAAGAGCTTCGTTGAGGCCTCTACCTCAGGGAGCTAGGATAAACCTGTTTAGGAAATGGACCCTTCTATGCTTACGAACTTTTTAGATACCTGCATGAAGTTGCTGCGCGATAGTAAGGCTGTGAAGGGGTTACACGAACTTATAAATAGATGCGTCAGAAACACTCCAGGTGAACCGCACATGGTACGAAAGATTGGTAAGCATAATGCAAGGACAGGATGTGAGATGAGACTCACCACGTAGATAGGAGAGTATGAAATGGATCAAGTTATTCTGGATCTGGGGTCAGAAGCGGACGTTTTGCCAAAGCAGACTTGGGAACGAATGGGGAGACCTGCATTGCAATGGTCTCCGATTCAGTTAAGGATGAAAAATCAGCAGAAGGTCATCCCCATGGGATGGTTGCAGGGAGTAACTGTAGATATTGAAGGCGCGAGTGCATTGGCTGATTTTGAAGTAATAGAAATTATGGATGACGGCAACCCCTATCCTGCACTCCTTGGCATTGATTGGGCTACTGACATGAATGGGGTAATCAACCTAAAGAAGCGAAAGATGATATTTGAAAAGGACTCGTTTGGCATAATAGTACCCCTACATCTTATAGAAGGATTGCGCTATACTGAACCAGTCCGTGATTACAAAAGAAATGATGATTTAGACAACAGATATAAGATAACAGCACGAGACCAAGATTTGGTGAATCCGATAGTGGGTGGACAAAATACATGGGTTCATGAGAGTTCGTGCACCTCAGACTCGGACGAAGAATTAGAGTGCTACTAGAATCAGCTAGATGAAGTAAGTATGATGAGCTGTAACATGATGACCCGGTCGTTGCGCTGTGTATCATCAGAGGTAAGAAATCTGCCCACTTATGATGGATTGAATGATGTGGATGCGTTTTTGGATGCATTTGAGAGGGAAGTACCAAAGAAGTAGTGCTTCTAGGTTTTGGACTCGGCACTCCACGCTACACCCGTGAGATGGTGGGGTATGCACAAGGGTAGTTTTGATTATTGGCGCATGAATAGGAGGATGATGAGAACACGCTTTGGAAAGCCGAAGGTACCAGTGATGGAAAAGTATAATGGGAAGGATGATCCACGTGAACACTTGGAAAAATGGGCTAAGGCCTACGGAGTGGAGCTCCAACCTGAATGGGTGCATTTGTTCTGTCACACCTTGGACGTCATCCCGATGAACTAGTACTTGGAGACAGAGCTCCACCATGGCATAGAAGAATGGGATATTTTGCACAAATGGTTCATAATGACATTCAACTTTGAAGAAGGGTTTGACTATATTGACGAAGAGCTACAAGAGGTTAAAGCAATTATCTTTAGGATACTGCAGGATCCTTTGGATCTGATTCATCCCGATTGGACTACTCAATTGAGCCACGCACTGGAATACTACAATGTGACTATTGAAGAAGAAGACGAGGACCCCCGAATGATTAACATCCTTGAAACTGTGGGTCACCGCGAGGTCGAGGGATCGCCAATCGAGAATCCTGATATAACTGCATTGCTGAAAACTAAACAGATAAATATTGGCATGAAGGGGGAGCCCATATTCGTGAATATTGGAGATTACTAGGATGATGCGATGGTAGATAAGGGCACCAAATTGCTCCACGAATACCATGATTTGTTCTCTACCTAGTTTACGGAGTTAAAGGGGATAATGGGAGACCTGGGTGTTATGAAGATCATGTTAAAACCCAACGCGAAGCTCGTCAAGCAAAGACCTTACAGTCTCAATCCAAAGTATAAGGAGAAGGTCCACTTAGAGTTATAAAAGATGCTCATGACAGGTATCATTGAGCCCGTAGATGAATCTATTTGGGTGAGCCCAATGGTGGTATAGGAAAAGAAGCAGAAGAATGAAATAAGGATATGCGTAGATCTCAGGAAGTTGAATGATTCTTGCATGCATGATCCATTCCCAACTCTGTTCACTAATGAGGTATTGGATAATCTAGGTGGCTAGGAAGCATACTCCTTCACTGATGGGTTCTCTGAGTACCATTAGATCAAAATTGCGCTTGAAGATAGAAGCAAGACGAATTTCATGACTAAATGGGGATGTTTTTAGTACATCGTAATGCCCTTTGGATTAAAGAATACACCTGCCATTTTTTTTCATGTAGTCGTTGCTGCATTCAAAGACTTCATTCATAAGTTTCTAGAGGTGTACTTTGATGACTGGACTGTGTTTGGGTTGGTAAAATGCCATGTAGCAAGTTTGCTCTTAATGCTAGATACTTGTCGAAGGTACCAGATTGCACTCAATCTATTTTTTTTTTTGTGTCCCTCTTGGGACTTTGTTGGGTCATGTGGTATGCAGGTAGGGATTAATGGTAGATCCCATGAAGATCACTTTGATAATTAACCTAGAGGCACCACAGAGTGTGAAACAGCTACGCGCAACATTGGGACATATTGGGTACTATAGGAAGTCTATCAAGGGATATGCCCAAATCACCGTGCCTATGGAGAAGTTGTTGAAAAAGGATGTCACATTCTCTTGGAATGAGGACTGTCAGAAAAGTTTGGATGTGTTGAAAGTAAAAATGGTCACTGCACCGATTTTAGTCTTCTCGGATTGGAAGGAGTTTCATGTACATGTAGACGCATCATGTATAGCGCTAGGAGCAGTACTGACATAGGCTGGCGAAGGAGAATTGGACCATCCCATAGCATTCGCAAGGAGGAGGTTATCCATGGCTAAGAAGAACTATTCCATCACCGAGCACAAAGGACTAGCCATGGTATACGTGCTCGAGAAGTTTAGACATTATTCGCTGGGTGGACATTTTGAGATGTATACAGATCATTCTGTGTTGAAATGCCTAGTCAATAAGCTTGTGTTGGGGGAAGAATCTGCAGGTGGTTGTTATTGTTCCAGGAGTATGATTTTGAAGTTATTTTGAAACCTAGACGACTGAACATGGGACCAAACCATCTGTCGCGCATCGAAACAGGAGAAGAGCCCACTAATTTGGAGGAAGGATTGCTTGATGCGTAGCTATTTGCAGTGCGCGTCATGAATGGTCACTTTGAAGACATCATACACTTCCTAATGACAGGAACTACCCCTAAAGGCTACACCACCCAGCATAAAAAGGAGTTAGTGGTGCACGCGGCAGACTTTTCTGTCATTGCCAAACATCTATACAAAATGGGGTTTGATGAAGTATTGCGACGATATGTATCGGAGTTTGAAAGAAGTAGCATCCTCATGGACACTCATAGGGGTGCCGTGGGAGGGCATTACGCGGGAAGGGTGACCGCGCAGAAGATTCTACACACAGGGTTATGGTGGCCCACCCTCCATAAGGATTCAAAAGCCTACTGTAGGGCATGTGATGTGTGTCAAAGGACTAGGAGGCCATTGCAGAGAGATGAGCTACCTTTGAACCCATAGATGACATTACAACCTTTTGAGAAATGGGCAATAGATTTTGTGGGACCCATTCAGCGTCAAGGAACGAATATGGGTGCACGGTACATTATCATGGCAATTGAGTATTTGACTCAATGGGTGGAGGCACAACCTGTGAAGGACTGCACAGCACGACTGCTATGAATTTTCTCTTTGAGTATGTACTGATGCGATTTGGGTGTCAAACGATTTTGATGAGTGATCATGGTACACAGTTTCTAAATGAAACAATCAGCGTACTAATGGAGGAATTTCTGGTATATCACCAGAAAAGCACACCTTATCACCCACAGGCTAATGGGACAGTGGAAGTATTCAATAAGGTACTGGATTATGTGTTGACCAAGGTTTGCAACGCTCAACAAAGTGATTGGGACTTGTGCATATGCATAATACTATGGGCTTATCGAATAATGTGCAAAAAGTTGACTAGACAGAGACCCTTTAGGCTTGTATATGGTGTTGAAACAATAATTCCAATGGAATACATTGTGTCTAGTCTACGCATAGTGGCATTCACGGGTATGACGGATTGCAGAGCCCCGGAAGAGAGGCTCGTGTAGCTTCCTGAGCTTGAGGAAGAAAGGTTTTTGGCTAGATTTCACCAACAAGTGCAAAAGCAACGCGAAAAATCATGGTATGATCGACACATTAAACTGCGCACCTTTAAGTTAAATGATCTGGTTTTGTTATATGATGACAAGTCTGATAAATTCCTAGGGAAATTTAAGATGCACTGGTTAGGGCCCTATGTCATTAAGGAGATTACTGACGGTGGAGAAGTTCAGTTGGTTAAATTGAATGGAGATCCCTTCCCAGGAAAGGTGAATGGAAACTGATTGAAGCCATACACTAGTGATCAGTCCAGGTGACTATATCAAGGTAGCATAGTCTTAGCACTCCAAACAGCTGCAAGGAGGCACGGGACTATAAAATAAACTGCCCTATTTGGGAAACTGCATGATCGAGGGATTGCGCGGAACAAGGAGATGTCACAGGGTTTGCAATAATGCGAAGAGAGCTGCGCTACCCAGGGAAAGACTATGTAGGTCAGCCGAAAAGTGTTTGTTAAAGTCTATTCATGATTTGACGATGAGAATGCAACCAAATGGAGTGGGGGGGAATCATTTAAGATGAAATTTATGGGTAAGATCCTTGAATATCTACCGCCAATCTGGGATTAATGAAACGAATTTGGGGGGAACGGTTGGATTTGAATTCAAAATGGCCTATAAAGTACATGTGGCTACCCAATGAAAAACACTTGGCATTTTGA
This sequence comes from Pinus tabuliformis, assembly GCA_031772625.1. Classification (NCBI taxonomy): domain Eukaryota; kingdom Viridiplantae; phylum Streptophyta; class Pinopsida; order Pinales; family Pinaceae; genus Pinus; species Pinus tabuliformis. The sequence goes on from CM062817.1 coordinate 93,568,667, forward strand.
GCATTGAGTTGGTGAGCTCTCAAACTTGCATGAACTGCACATTATTCGAGTAATTTCTTAACTAGCCAGCATTCGTTCGATTTCCAGAGTCCGACCGCAATATCATCCCAGGATCAAAAGCTATGTTCGCCGAAGCGACAGCCAAGGGGGCTGTTCCAGAAGTTTTTATGGAGGCAGAGGAATCTCCTTCAGAGGTTGTAAAGGTACTATCTGAAGCCCCCAAGTCACCACGGATGCCTAAACCAAAGCCTACCTCAACCAAGGAGAGTGAGAAGGATAATAAGGGTAAGGAGGCTGTGACACCCGCGCGCGCATCGCCTAGAAGAAGCCCACAGAAGGACAGACCCACTGCACAGGAAAAGGAAAAAAATATTAACTTGGAACCAGAGGAGGAAGAGATTGAGGACATCTCGATGGATGATGAGGATATGGGGGTGGAAGTGGAGGACGTTGAAGTCAAGGGTTCTGACCCTATTACTAAGTTGCCCGAATACGTCCCTTCGCGCAAGGGAAAGACTAAGGTGCCGAAGGACATTGACGAAAGCAAGGTCGCCTTGCACATACCTCTACTACTGGACGAGATTATATTTGAAGGACCGCGCTTGGGGTAGGTTCCACTGTTGAAATTGGAAGACTAGGACTTAGCTGACACTAAGAAGTTCCCTCACTTGGCGACATACCAGCTAATGCAATGCATTGTTCATACAACCACCAGGATAACTATGTTGGAACCACAAAAGTGGCTCAAGGGTATAGACAAGGTAGGTTTTCTCAACCTGCTATGGGTGCCGCACTACAATCGCACACCCATTACATTATTGGTAATCAAGCAACTTCTATGCTTGGTGCATTATGGGTTTCTGTGGTTGGAGGAGCCGATACCCATCACTAACAGGTTGATCCATAGGATCACACAGCTACCCTATACAGGGGAAAATTTGGCCATGATGCTTGGTGGAAAAGGTGGCAAGCATGTCCTCGCGGAGGCCATGAAGGAGGAATTCAAGCTCATGAAGAAGCCACGAGGCTATGCCATCTCGAGCATCTGTGATCCTGCAGTCAAGGTGGCCACACAGATTTTGAAAGGAAAAGTTATGTGGAAGTGTCGCGCAGATGAAGTGTTGGCACCCGTTGTCACTCTAGCAGCCCAATGCATAGAAAGTGTTCAGTTTAATTAGGTGCAATATCTCTACGGTGAGTTCCTCGAGAATACTGCGAGGCACAGGAGCTTAGCAAGACCTTCCACTATGCGTAGCTCTTGCTATCCATTGTGATGTAGCTTGGGAGCTACCTGAAGATAGTTAATTCCCCTCGGGTGTGCCAGACCTACCACAAGCAGTGAAGTACACTTCACTATGGGCGACCAAGGATACTCAGCGCATCAAGGATAGCAAGATCTTTTGGATCTTGATGGAAATGAATATACGCATGGCTATCAATCGCAAGCCATGATTTTTGCCTACTGTTTTTGCTAAACTGCAAGAGTACATTCTGTTGGGAAGTGGAGGCCTCGCGTAATGGTTTTGGGACTCAAAGTCGACAATTTTGGGAAAAATTATGGTAAAGACTCAGCGAAGTGCGTGGAGCGCAAATTGTAATGAGTCAAGTCAAAGGGTTGTCTGCCCAAGAATAATGTAAAATAATAGGGAGAGAGTCAGCCTGCCCATGGTCTGTGGACCATGGGAACGTATAAATAGAGCAAGGCTTTTGTTTTGGATCTTGGTGTTATGGGTTTGTGAAGACAGTATTATCTGCGTCTGTAAGTCTGAGTCAAGGGTGTTGGTAGATAGATAGAGGCTCTGCAGCTGTGTGTGTACAGGCTTGATAGAGTCCACAACTGTGTGAGCGGACCCCTATAGCTGTGTGCGCAGGGCGGATCTGGTTGTATTGTTGGAAGATTTTAATAAAGATAAGTGGTTTTTGAATTATCACGGATCTATTGTGTTCTGGTTTATGCATTTGTTATATGAGCTTATATCTTTTTATGATAGCGCGCACAGGGTTTTATTTTTAAATGCTTGCTTAAAGACTATAACAAGAAGATCAGATCTATAATAATTTCATTAATAAGAACGTACACCTGCGCGAATCTACGCGGAAGCCCAGTAATATCACAGAGTGGCGCAGGGCCACAGAACGGTTCGTGACCCCTCCGGACCACATCAAGACATCCCAAGGGTGTGGAAACCTAGTTCCAGCACCCTCCCCTACTACCTCGATTGAGACCTTAGTTTGCCCTCAGTGTGTTATTGCTGAAAGGGCCAGTAGCTGCGAGATTTGTTTAGCTAAAAACTCTTCCGAACCTGGGTCAGGGCCCAATAAGCCAACAAATGGTTCCATTTCCGGGACTGGGATATACCTAAGGGATGTCTGATGTCAGAATGTTGGAACCCTACAAAGAAAGAGCTTGAAGATTGGTTGGATCAGAAGCTTCATGAGTTCGTGGTACAAGAAAACAGAAATCCGTGGATATCTGAGGAAAGGTAGTTGGATCACTACATATACACGAAAATCCATGAGATCTTCTCAACATCATTTTCGACAGAACTGTATGAGTGGATCATGAGGCCAGCGGACAGTCAGGGAAGGTGCAGACTAGATCAACCCATCGTGTGGACACCAGAGTTGGTGCGAAGACTGGAAGCATCTGAAGACAAAATCGCATGGGCAGTAGATCACTGGTTGGATCAAGTAATAGGAGGGTTTATAACCGAGTTTGCGATAGACACAACTGTGAGTTATAGCGAGGCAGAAAGGCGCTTTCTCCAAGGGCCGCGGGGTAAGTACATCAAATCGTTGAATACTTGGATTAAAATGTTTTTATGTGAAAAACAGGTTATGCGCATCCATTTATGTCTGGGGTAACGAGGAGCGAAAGAGGCTACCGAGGGACCGAAGGATTAGAAAACAGTCCTCTGATTTCATTCTCGCGAGAAAGCGAGGAGGAGCTCATAGGGTTCTCTCCAAGAAGCGCAGTTCGATTGATAAAGCAACACTTTCCACTAATACCACCGCCGTTCATGCCATCACCTACTTCACCTACATCCAACCCATCTTCACCTACCCCATCGCCACCACCATCGAAGGTAGGGATGGTAGGTGCAATCAAGTTGCTGGTACTTAGAGCAATAGGAAATGAGGAACCAGATTAGTTCTGGTTTGTGGTTAAGGATGTATGGGAAGCCCGAGGCATAACATATGAGAACAACAAAAAGGCTTCTTTGGTGAGTGCGTTGCAGGACTGCGCATTGATGTGGTATATAAAGTACTCTAGTGATCACTTGAATGCGGGAATAGCAGCGACTCAGGACGCGCTGTACAAGGAATTTAGCTGACAAAAATCGAAAATGCAGTTGATCATCGGGTTCAAGGAGATTGCGATGATTCCTGGTGAAACCCTGCGTGATTTGGATCATAGGTTGAAAAGTACAATCCGCGAAGCTAACATGACGCTGACGGATGCACAACAATGTGCATGGATTGTGGCATCGTTGACACCACATCTGAGGACGACGTTATCACAGCAAAAGATCTCAACCTAATCTGAAGCATTGGAGACAGTGATGAGGTTGCATGAAACTCTAATACAAGATCCAGGGTTGGGAGTTCAACAAATTCACACACAACTACAAAACCTATGCTTAGAAATGCAAAGTTTGAAAGATAAAGCACCCTGGTCAGAAGCGCGTGTAGAGGTATGGTGCATACAATGTAAAGGCCAGGGCCATGATAAGGATCACTGTCCGATATTCACAAACTATCAGGCAGGAGGGGGACCAATGCCATTGCGACCAGAGGCACAAGTAGGGCCAAGCGCAACGCCTTTTCTGTGGTGCGCAATCTGTCAGGTGGGAGGAAAGCACAACACAGACAACTGTCATCTATTGCCAAAACTGATACAGCCCCCTTAGCAACTATTTTGTAATTTTTGTAAATCGATGGGCCATGACGAATGCAATTGCCAAAGTTATGAGTTGCTGATGGAATGAACACCTGATTATAGGATGTAGACTGAGGTGCGAGGTCAGGATCTAGCTGCAGTGATAGCGCAGGGCAGATTTCAGGGATGTAGATGTGAACAAGGAGGAATGGGACTTGGACAAGGCCGGGGACAATTAATCTGCTACAATTGTGGAGGACCTGAGCACTATGCACGGGATTGCACGAACCCAACCAGAACATGCTGCCCGTAGTGTTACCAATTCTATCATGACGCAGTAGATTTCCCCACACTAATTGCACAAATGTGGGAAAAAGGGGTGCTCCAGGCTACTCCCACTCAGAACATCTAGATGATGAAGGCAGAACCACGCGAGGAGGATCCTAACATAAACATGATTCTTAGAAGTGGTGCGACTATAGGAGAAGATAAGGGGAAGTAACCTGAGGAGGATGCATGGCTTCACAAGGCCCCTACAAACAACCTGAATTTGATTTGGAACGCGTGAAGGAAACATTTATGGAAGCTAAGAAGAGCTTCGCAGAGCCTTCTACTTTGGGTAGCAAGGATTAGACTGAGCCAGAGTTGGATACTTCCATGTCAACTACCTTCCTAGAGACATGCATGAAGCTACTGCGGGACACTAGAGCGGTGAAGGGATTGCAAGAATTGATAACTAGATGCGTAGTGTCTGGTGAACTGCGCATGATCAGGAAGCTTGGCAAGCATGCTTTACACAAAGGGTGGGGGATGCGGTTGACTGCCTAGATTAGCGACTATGAGATGGATCAAGTCATTTTGGACTTGGGGTCAGATGCGAATGTCCTACCTAAACAGACATGGGAATGCATGGGTAGGCCCACATTACAATGGTCTCCTATTCAATTACGGATGGCAAACTAGAAAAAGATCTTGCCCATGTGGAGACTACAAGGAGTCATAGTAGATATAGAAGGTGTGAGCACACAAACAGACTTTGAGGTAATACAAAATGTGGATGACAGTAACCCTTACCCAGCACTATTAGGGATAGAATGGACCACGGACATGAATGGAGTCATTAATCTAAAAGACCGAAAGATGATATTTGAGAAAAAGTCTCTGCGTGTAGTCGTTCCGCTAGATCCGATCGAAGGGGCACGCTACACTGAACCTGTACGCAACGAGGAGAGTGATGAGGACTTGGATCATATCTACCAGATCACAACGCAAGATCAGGATTGGGTGAATACAATGGCAGATGGGAGAATCTCATGGGAACGCGACAGTTCCTGTACATCGGACTCCGATGAAGAGATTGAGCGATGGTAGAACCGATTGCATGAGGTAACAACACTAAATTGTAATATGATGACTAGATCACTACGCCGTGTAACGATAGAAGCAAGGGAGTGGCTGACAGATGAGGGTGCAATGAAAGCAGAGGAACCAGTAGACCACTGTGAACCAGTTAGTTTGGAAGAAAAGCAGGGTGCATAAATGAGGTCGCTGAGTGCAACAACTGCACAAGGGTGGAGTATACACCAAAAGACTAGGGGAAAGTGGCACGACTTTCGGAGGTAGGCACGTGGTCAGATTGGAGGACAAAAGGGGGTGAGCATCCATCGACAACATAGGGTGTAGGTGTATGGTGTGCTAATGCCTAACCGCATACGAAGCAAAAATCTGAATTCACTGCAGCAATGTAGCTCGCCAGCTATCCGCGACAAAACTAGCAAGAAAGCAGGAGGGCGCACGAACAGCATAAGATGATCCACTGGGACTTTACGAACACCAGAGAGTCGATGGACCTATCACAGGAGGGAGGTGAAGGTGCGCTTCTTAATAGTAAGACAAGAGGGAACCCAAACTGGGCGCGATAGCATCAGGATGCGTGAAATCAACGAAAAATGGGCACAACGGAGAAGGAGAAGCACGACGTTAGGGAAAGGAATCAGCAAAATAAAACAGGGCATCACACAAGTGGGCCACGTGACTCTACACGTCAGGAGACCCAGTCTGGCCAGGTCTATCTCAGCTATAGGATGAGCTGTGACCTTGCTATCATGGCTGCAATTGCACCAATAAAGGAGTTTACCCCATATAGTAGCACCTAAGGAGCTAACGGATACAAAGGCACTCAAAAGGTGCCCGCAGCCCGGGCTAGCAGGGATGCTGAGACATCGCACCTAGGGTGCGACCACCTGACTAGCTGTGGAAAGCACAGTCTCAGCGCCCCCCGTAGTTGAAACAAGGCGCGGGACTATAAACAAGTTTTCGGAAGGTTGGCGCAGAAAGAAGGTTCCGTGCAGGGCCAGTCAGATAGCACGATCGCGACTGCTCCAAAGGGGCTGCATTGCTACGTGGAAAGGTTAGCAGGTGATCATTAACACTACTATTCATGACAAGAGGTTCCAATTACAACAGAGGGGAATGGGCGGCGGGCCATTAAGACAGAAGCTCTGCTCCTCGGATACGGCTGCATTAGAAAGGATGGTAGCACAGTAGCAAAATAAGAAAATCAAACAGCGACTCACTAAACTGGTGAAAAGGACACGTCAAGGACAAAAGGTTGCTTCGCTATAGGAGGTGACCCAGGAAGTAATTGAGGAAGAAACCCCGGAGGATCAGGAAATGTCCTCAAAATAGGATAGGTAGAAGGAATCAGAGACACAGGAGCGCATCGACTTTACCACAAAATTTCCCCAAGGCAAAAGGCAGCGCAGCAAGGAATCGCCACATGCACGCAAGAAGTCCAAAGCAACTAAGATGTTGGAAAAAAGAATTTCTTAACAGCAGCGACCCAACGTGTAATGTTTTTACCGGCGCCCTGGAGGAGCTGATGATAGAGTAGACAATTGTGTTGGGGGAGTTCAGAATGTAGTTGCAGGCATTACAGGTGGAACCCTTGGGAGAGACGATACCAAACCTAATAGATGATACAGTTGTAGCTGAGAAGATGGTGCATAGTCACACAATGAACAATTTAGTGTTGCCAGAAGGTGCTGTCTTAATCGAAGCTGAGGGTGACATGCGAAGTTGGGGGTTGAATTTGACTGCTCTGCCTCGAGAAACCCTCTACCAATTGTAGGATGTAGTAACCGCTGAGCTATGTGCCAAGGAAGGCCGTGCACTCCAAATATTAATGGAGCATAAGGCAAGTCTGGAGCAGATCAGCCTACAATGTGATGACTTAGTCACCCACAACCAGGAAGTGGAATAGGTTGTGGCGGTGGCTTGCAACAAGGTACCAGAGTTGGTTGTCCCATTGAAACTTCCAATAACGGACAAGATCCATTACATGGCCACTAGATTTTGTACATCCTAAGAGGAGGCTGCGAAGGCTTAATGGGAATTAAATTTGAAAATCATGGAGCTAAGACTGAAGACACAACCACCCACACCCCTGGAAGTTCGAGAGAAGCACTGTGGCGAAATTCAAGTAGGGTTGGAAGTCATAAAGCGCACGGTCCAAGATTTCTTGATATTATTGGATCAATACCTACTTATGCTCACATCTCTACAGGACGACCCAATGCTACAACAGGTAGAAACAGAAGCGTGGGAGTTACAACAGGCATATGATAAAGTCTGGGGGATTGTAAAAACAATTGCCATCACACAACTACTGGCCAGAATGAGGGAGGCTCAGGCTCTCAAGGCACATGTTGACCCAGCTCGGCAGAAGGAAGCCATGCTTAAGGAACGCATCTAGCCTTGGCTGGATGAGGCATTTGCAGTCTCTTCCAACATCGAGGGAAAGTTAGCACACATGCAGGTAGCATCGGAACCTAGGCAAGCAACGAAATCTGATACTGATACATCAGTGACTCGCATAGAATGGGTAAAGCAGATGGGGGTTGATTTTGTTGCGAGGGTAAGCGAAGCGCAGAAGTTGTTGAATGACCTGCGCACAAATATTTACATACCAGTTGAGTGACTCAGGATGAGTCACATTGATTGTGTTAGGGGCTTGGTGGGTAGCGGAGGCCCTGCATAATGATTTTGGGACTCAAAGTCCACAATTTTTGGAAAAAGCATGGTAAAGACTCTGTGAAGTGTGTGGCGCACGAATTGTAATGAGTCAAGTCAAAGGATTGTCCACCCAAGAATAATGTAAAATAATAGGGAGAGATTCGGCCTACCCATGGTCCGCGGACCATGGTAATATATAAATAGAGTAAGGCTCTATGGCTAGAAGTCAGTTCTTGAGAAGCTTTGTTTTGGATCTTAGTGTTATGGGTTTGTGAAGATAGTATTATCTGCGTCTGTAAGTCAAAGTCAAGGGTGTTGGTAGATAGATAGAGGCTCTGCAACTGTGTGCAAAGAGGCCTCATAGAGTCCGCAACTATGTGCGCGGACCCCTGCAACTGTGTGTGCAGGGCGGATCTGGTTGTATTGTTGGAAGATTTTAATAAAGATAGTGGTTTCTGAATTATCGTAGATCTATTGTGTTCTGGTTTATGCATCTATTATATGAGCTTATATCTTTTTATGATAGCGTGCACTGGGTTTTATTGTTAAATGCTTTCTTAAAGACTATAACAAGAAGATTAGATCTATAATAATTTCATTAATAAGAATGTACACTCGCACGAATCTACGTGGAAGCCCGGTAATAGCACAGAGTGGCGCGGGGCCATAGAACGGTTCGCGACCCCTTCAGACCACATCAAGACATCCCAAGGGTGTGGAAACCTGGTTCCAACACCCTCCCCTGCTACCTCAGGTTAGACCTCAGTTCGCGCTCCGCAGGCTGTTGTCAAAAGGGCTGGTAGCTGCGGGATTTGTTTGGCTAATAACTCTTCCGAACCTGGGTCAGGGCCCAATAAGCCAACATGTTGATTTGAAGGTGGACTTTCAGCGCATATCAATCATTGCATGGAAGGACCCTGAGAAAAAGTGACATAACTTGCCTTACCTGGCAACTGATGACGTGATTGATGCAGTTCTTGATTGTTGGATGGCATAATGGTGCATTGCCTCAGAATCGACGGTGGGATTGAGCAAGTCCGCCGTGTAGTGAAAAAAGGAGGAGGCCAAGCTCAAGATGGAATAGCTAGCCGAGAAGAAGAGGAAGGAGGTTGAGTCCAAGGCCCAGGCAGAGCGCGATACTGCACAACAGGAGGAAGAGTAGACAGGTGGAGTAGGACATGACTCTGACAAAGGTCTGAGGTCACCCTTGCCCAAAACAAAGGAAGAAATGGATGATCAGATAGAGTAGCACGGAGCTGACCCATAGATGGCATTATTCTGTATCAATCATCTGAGAGGACAGGAAAAAGTTTTGCCCCGGAAGAAATCTCAGGCCAGTAAGACATCGCTGGACCCAATCACCCTAACAGAGAGAGATTTGAACGCCATTGGAGATACTGTGTGGGATGTCACTGTGGAGGTACTACAACAGTTCGAGTAGCAGCTGAAAAAAGCATTGGGGGCCATCTAGATGGGTCTGCATGAGCTACATATCTATGCATGACAAACCAACGTGGCATCCACTAGCCTCACCATCGGTACTTCAGAAACTGTTGGGATGTTGCATGCGAAGGACTCCTAAGTGATAGTACTGCCGTAGGGAGCATTGACCATAGATATTGAAGCTGACAGGCCCGCTGTCAGCACCCTCAAGGGAGTAGGGCTAAACTTGGCAGCTCTTCCTTGCGAGGCGCTCCACCTACTGCAGGATGGGGTGATCATGAAGCTGAGGGCCCATGAACAGTGCACTTTGCAGGTGATTAGTGAGAAGAAGATCAATAATGAGTAGATGGCCCTACAACGAGGCACAACTCTCACTTCCATGGTGGAAATTACTAACACAAATCAACATATGGTTAAGGCCGTGAAGGAATCCTGCCGAATGGTCCCTGAATTTTCCATTCCTGAGGATGTGGATGTAGATGAATAGGTCCACAAACTTGCTATGGGGTGTGCGATGCTCGTAGAGAGTTGGCCAAGGTTCAGTCGTACCTGAACCTCCAGATTGTAGAGTTGCAGTTGAAGGCCCACCCTTCAACTCCGTTAGAAGTAAAGGAGAAATGCCCAACCTTTGTCATAGAGGTGATTGCAATAGTAGACAGTGCAATAACAGACTACACAGGGCTGTTTGAATAATCATTCGAAGTACTAACCAGTCTGCAAGAAGATCCTAATGTACAAAGGTTGGGGATAGAGGTGCAAGAACTGTAGCAGTGCTATGACGAGGTGAAAGGAACAACGTGCACTATCGCCCTCACACAGAGACTTTCAAAGCTATAGGAGGCCAAAACAATGAAGGAACAAGTAGATGCAGCACAACACAAAGAAGCAGTGCTGAATGTACACTTGAAGCCTTGGTTGGACGAGGCCTATTTGGTCAAGGCTTCCATTGAAGGAAAGATTGCTAGTCTACAAGTGACTCATCAGAAGCTTTAGGATGATAGTTTAGTGTTGGGTTGTGTTATATTCTTTACACATAGGTAATAGGGGGTTTGAAGGGCACCCGTAACCCCACTTTATGGGGTCCGGGGCAACGCCCCAGAAAATTTTGGTTTTGGACCATATGTTAGGTTGGGCGGACCCACCTATGGTTTTGTGCATGATTTTCGCACATGTTTTTTGGACGCGATGGTTTTTCGGTCCATGGTATTGGACGCGATGGTTTTCGGTCCATGGTATTGGATGCTTCGGCATGTATAAATATGTATTGTAACATTGAAAGGAATATAATGAAAAATCAAGCTGGTAGTCCCCGTTTTGGGATCCAGGAAAAAATCTCTGTGCATATGTGTTTTATGGGTTATGCTCTCGCATTGTTTATTTTCTTTGTTTAAGAATTCATATGCAAGTAATTTCTGTACAGGGTTAAAACCTACATTTGGTATCAGAGTTGTTTTGGCTTCAAGGGGACGCCTTTGTTGCTGAGGGGTTTCGCTCGGGCCTGTGGTAGACCCTGTTCAGTGGGAGATCTGCGAGATCGATTCTGGTGGTGAAAGAAGATGGCGAGCAGTGGAAAGATAGAGATTGAGAAGTTCAATGGTTAGAATTTTGAGTTGTGGAAACTCAAGATGGAGGATCTGTTGGTGGATAAAGATTAGTGGATCGCGGTAGATCCAGGTACTAAACCATCGGGAGTGACCGATGAAGAATGGAAGAAGTTGGAGCGGAAGGTAAAGAGCACAATACGATTGTGTGTCTCGGATTCAATATTGCTGAATGTATCAGGGGAAGCTACGGCAAAGGCTTTGTGGGTCAAGTTAGGGACTTTGTACCAATCTAAGTCTCTGGTGAATAAACTGTTCCTACGGAAAAAGCTGTATAACCTGAGGATGAAAGATGGAGACTCGGTGACAGAGCATCTGAATGCGTTTAATACTGTGGTAAGTCAGTTATTATCTGTTGATATTAAAATTTCAGATGAAGATAAGTGCATCAGTCTGTTGTGCTCTCTACCAGATTCGTGGGATAGTCTGGTTATTGCAATAGGTAGCAATGCAACTGCTTTGCAGTTTGATGAAATAGTCTCAGCCTTGCTGACGGAGGAGATGAGACGAAAAAATATGGACAACCAGAATGGTGATGCCTTGTCTGTACGTGGACAGTCCCAGAACAGAAACAAAAATAAGTCATTGAGTGGGAGATCTAAATCTAGAGGGAGATCTAAATCTCCAGGAAAACCTACAAAGGTGGTGTGCTGGAAATGCGGAAGGAAGGGCACTTCAGAAGGGATTGTAAATCTAAAGCTCCTGATAAAGGAAAGGGATCTGATGATGCTCCTTCTGTAGAGGCGAAAACCACCTCAGATGAAGGTGGGGATGTGTACTTGGCTTCTTCAAGTACACATGTAGATCATGAGGCATGGTTGATTGACTCAGGTGCATCCTTTCACTTCACTCCCCATAGAGAGTGGTTCTGCGAGTATGAGAAATACGATGGTGGTGATGTCTTCTTAGGAGATGATAGGAAGGCTAGAATCATTGGTCGGGGAAAAGTAAAGTTGAAGTTGCAAGGTGGAAGGGTTAGAACACTTTCGGGTGTTCTACATATTCCTGCATTGGCCAGAAATCTAATTTCTGTAAGCAAGTTGGATGATGCAGGTGTAAAGACGGTGTTCAAGAAAGATACCTACAAGATGGTTCGAGGAGCACTGATATTAATGCGGGGAGTTCAGATTGGAACTCTGTACAAGCTGCAAGGTAGCACTGTTGTTGATGGGTGCAATAGTTCTATGGTTCCTGAAAATGGAGTAGAGAATCTAGTGGTCTCTGGAGAGAAGACCATGTTGTGGCATCAAAGGCTTGGACATATTGGAGACAAGGGCCTTCGAATACTTCATGGTAAAGGTATGGTAGAAGGTATGAATAATAGCTCTCTGGATTTTGATTTCTGTGAAAATTGTGTATATGGGAAGCAGAATCGGGTGAGTTTCCCCTCTGGTGGTAAGAGGACGAAACAGATATTAGAGCTTGTGCACAGTGATGTGTTTGGACCTGTGAAGGTTCCATCACTGGGTAAGTTTGTGTACTATGTATCATTCATAGATGACTTCTCAAGGAATACATGGATATATTTTCTTAAGAAGAAATCTGAAGTCTTTGATAGGTTTAAAGAATTTAAGGCTCTGGTGGAAAATCAGACTGAGAAGAAGATAAAGGTGCTGAGGATAGATAATGGTGGAGAATTTTGCAGCAAGGAATTTGAAGAATTTTGTAAGAAGTGTGGTATAGCATGGCAGAAGACTACTCCATATACACCTCAACAAAATGGAGTCGCAGAAAGAATGAACAAGACATTGATGGAAAGGGAAAGAAGCATGCTCAGTGGTGCCGGGTTAGGACAGGAATTCTGGGCAGAGGCGGTGGATACTGCATGTTACCTGATCAACAGATCACCTTCATCAGCATTGGAGGATAAGACTCCACAAGAAGTATGGACTGGTAAGAAACCCTCTCTTTCACATCTAAGGGTATTTGGATGTGATGCATATGTACATGTTCCAAAGGAGAAACGAACCAAGTTGGATAGTAAATCTGAAAAGTGCATCTTTATTGGGTATAAGGATGGTTTAAAGGGTTATAAGCTTTGGAACCCAGTCACACGGAAGGTTGTGTACAGCCGAGATGTGTTGTTCAGAGAGGTAAAAGATGTTATTCAACATGAAGTCCAACCAAAGGAACCTGAGAAGATAGAGTTTGAGCCAAAGGAGGAAGAATCAGACTCTGCATCAGAGGAGGAATCAGAAGATGAAGAGTCACAAACTCCGGCTATGAGAAGATCAGTTCGAGAAAGAAGGCAGCCAAAAAGGTATAGTCCATCTGCTTTCAGTTCAAATTTTGCTTTATATGTTACTGATAATGATCCCAGAACTGTGAAGGAAGCAGTGGATTCAGAGGATGGAAAACTCTGGAAAGAGGTCATGGTCGATGAAATGACATCTTTGCACAAAAATGAGGCTTGGGATCTGGTGGAGTTGCCGACTGGAAGGAAACCCATTTGCAGCAAATGGGTGTTCAAGAAGAAGACAAATGCAGAAGGAAAGGTGGAGAAATACAAAGCTCGGTTGATAGCAAAAGGTTATTCCCAGGTGCCGGGAATTGATTTTGGTGATATTTTTTCTCCTGTTGAAAAGGTAACTTCTATTAGATTACTTTTATCTGTTGCTGCTGCTTTTGATTTTGAGGTAGAACAGATGGATGTGAAGACAACATTTCTTCATGGGATTTGGAAGAGGAAATCTACATGAAGCAACCTGAAGGCTTTGCGGTGAAGGGTAAGAAAGAACTGGTATGCAAGTTAAAGAAGTCTTTGTATGGGTTAAAACAGTCACCAAGGATGTGGTATCAGAAATTTGATACATTTATACGGGGACTTGGCTTCACCAGAAGCAAAGCAGATCATTGTGTGTATTTTAAATTAATTGGTGACCGTATTATTTATCTGGTCTTGTATGTGGATGATATGTTGCTAGTTGGAAATGACAAAGAAATTATCCAGGATTTGAAGACCCAATTGTCCTCCAAATTCGACATGAAAGATCTTGGTGCTGCAAACTATATTTTGGGCATGGAAATTAAAAGAGATCGATCAAAGAGGAAGCTCTGGTTAAATTAGAGGAAGTATGTTGAGACAATACTCCAGAGGTTTAATATGCAGGATAGTAAACCGGTGAAGGTTCCTATTCCTGTAGGTGTGAGGTTATCTGCTGAACAGTGTCCCAAGACACAAGAAGAGGAAGAGGACATGTCCCGTGTTCCATATGCAAGTGCAGTGGGTAGCCTGATGTATGCAATGGTCTGTACTAGACCAGACATTGCACATGCAGTGGGAGTATTGAGCAGGTTTATGTCAAAACCTGGGAAGGAGCACTGGACAACAGTGAAGCGGGTTTTCAGGTATTTGCGTGGCACTAGTGATTATGGTTTGTGCTACCAAGGAAGACCAGGATTGGACAGAGTGTTGGATATTCATGGCTTTGTTGATGTAGACTGGGTTGGAGATCTGGATCAGAGAAGATCTACAAGTGGGTATGTGTTTAACCTATTTGGAGGTGCAGTCAGTTGGATGAGTAAGAAACAATCTGTAGTGGCACTATCAACTACAGAGGCAGAATACATGGCAGCCACTCATGCAAGCAAGGAAGCAGTTTGGTTGCAGAGATTGTGTTCAAGTATGGGGTTAGTATAGGGAGCTATAAAAATAGACTGTGACAGCCAAAGTGCAATCTTCTTGGCAAAGAACCCTGCTTATCATTCAAAGACAAAGCACATTGATGTTCAATATCACTTTGTGAGGGATATGATAGAAGATAGAAAGGTGGTGCTGGTAAAGGTGGACACTTTGAAGAATACTGCAGATGCATTAACAAAATCTGTGAGCTCTGAGAAGTTCTCTTGGTGTAGAGAAGCAATGGGAATCTCAGGGCTGAAAAAATGACTAAGCTCTCCTGTGGCCCCCTGTGGAAAGAAAACAACAAGTGGGAGATTGTTGGGTTGTGTTATATTCTTTCCACGTAGTTAATAGGGGGTTTGAAGGGCACCCGTAACCCCACTTTATGGGGTCCGGGGCAGCGCCTCGGAAAATTTTGGTTTTGGACCATATGTTAGGTTGGGCGAACCCACCTATGGTGATCCGGATTTAAACAGGAATGCAATAAAATACATAGATAACCATAAAGACAGATATGCAGCGGAAATAATACCTCAATTCATTACTGTAAAATACTGAAATATGCTTACAAAAAGAAATGGAAATAAACCAGCTAGGGCGATGGTAGCTTATCTCTGAGAAGAGATGTGGTGGCTACATGCCTCCGAACTGTCTTACAATGAGGCTCGGAGGCCTATTTATTGTTGAGAAACAATGGAAAACCCTTCACATTCCAAAACCTAACCCTAGAAGATGAAACGCCAAATTGTGGGCCCTGTTTTTGGGTAAGTTGGTACATCAACTTCCCGGGGTCGTGAATTGGTCGTACTATCTCCGTTTGACGTGCATGATAGCTCGTTGGAAAGATCTCTCCGAGGACTACGACGGAGAAGATGATTTTTATCAGAAAAATCGTTGTGGTAGATTTCCCAAAAAACGTCGTTTAGGGCCTCAAAACGGCTCCGGAAGTTTAGGACCCGAAAAACTGCTAAAAATAGTAAACTGTGCTATAATTAAGGAAACTGAAAAAATTGTAAGAAGCACTAGAGGGGATCCAAGTGGAATTAGTGGGTGGCCACCAATATCCACCTGGATCATATGGTTTTGTGCATGATTTTCGCACATGTTTTTTGGACGCGATGGTTTTTCGGTCCATGGTATTGGACACAATGGTTTTCGGTCCATGGTATTGGATGCTTCGGCATGTATAAATATGTATTGTAACATTGAAAGGAACATAATGAAAAATCAAGTTGGTAGTCCCGGTTTTGGGATCCAGGGAAAAATCTCTGTGCATATGTGTTTTATGGGTTATGCTCTCGCATTGTTTATTTTCTTTGTTTAAGAATTCGTATGCAAGTAATTTCTATACAGGGTTAAAACCTACATTTAGGACCTGCGACAGAGTAATTGGTCGAAGAAGTGAAGCAGGCAGCCATGCAGTGCACCGCCGAGGTGGCAGTGATACAGGTCAAGCTAGGAGATCTTCACGCCAAGATCTCCGCACCCGCAGAGTGACTTGAGGGTGAGTCACCATGTTTGTGTTGGGGTGTTGTTGGGAACGAGTTCCCCCAAGAGCAGTTTTGGGGCTAAAATCCCATGTTTTGGGACAATTTTGTAATAAAGTTGTAAAGTATCCGCATTTTGTGGTCGTGGAGCACGAAGGTATCAATAGTCATAAAGGGTTGTCTGCCCTTATTTTGTAAAGTGTCAATTCAGTTATAAAGATCTACCCATGGTCCACAGACTATGGGATTGTATAAAAAAGAGCTAAGTAAGTAAGCTCTAAGTGAGAGTAGCTAGTAAGTAAGTAGCGAAGAAGAGTGGAAAAAGTCTAAGTGTTTTTAGTTCTTAGCATAGGTAGAGGCTCTGTAGCTGAGTGCACAGAGGCCTAGGGTAGAAGTCTGCAAATGAGTGCATGGACCCCTGCAGCTGTGTGCATAGGGTGGATAGAGTCTATATTAAACTAGAGACATCAATAAAGAGAAGTATTTTGCAATTACTATGTATTTAGTCTCTGTTAATGCATCTGATTATACTGTGTGATGATCTGGGTTTATATTACAATGTTTATTTGATGTGCGAATGTATGTGATTATATTTGTTAATTGAATGCAAGTAAGAATATCAGTTTACACGACGATAACTATAATTGATTAGTAGAATAAGTAAAACACTTGGGATAACCAGGGAACCCATACAATACATCATCATAGGAGCACGAAAGTAATTGATCCGCTGGTTGGGGCCACGCGAAGGTCAATAGTACACCTTCGCGAAGGTACTGAAGGGTGAAATAGAAGGTAGATCGATAAGCCCTAAGGCTTAGCGACCTTCACAAAGGCAGGAGAAGGGGGTATAAAATGACATCATGACCATCTCATCGTGTGGAATCTTGGTTCTAGCATCCCCCCATACTGCTTCAGGTGACACTTTAGTCCACGCCCCGCGGGCTGATGACGAAAGGGCCAGTAGTGTAGGAATTTGTTTGGCTGACTAACGATGAAGCTGGGTTAGGGCCCACAAAGCCAACAAATGGTTCCGTTGCTGGGACCAGAATCTACATGAGAGATGTGTGATGTCGTATCAATGGAATCCATCTAAGAAAGAGATCGAAGGCTACCTAGATAGGAAGATCCATGAACTCGTGGTGTAGGAGAACATAAATCTACGGTTGATGAAGGAACAGTGGCCAGACAAGTACCTGTATATAGAAATCCACGAGATATTTTTATGTTCCTTTCTAGTTGAGTTATACGAGTGGATTGTTAAGCTAGAGGATAGCCAAGGAACGAGGAGGCTTGACTGTCCTATTTTCTGGATCCCAGAGTTAGTACAGAGACTGGAAACCTCTGAGGATAAGATTACCCACGCTGTTGATCATTGGATCAATCATATCATAGGAGGTTTTGTGACTGAATTTGTGGTCAATACCTCAGTCAGTTACAGTGAGGCAGAGCAACGCTTTTTCAAAGGTTCACAAGGTAAGTACTTGAAGTCTTTAAATACTTGGATTAAGATGTTATTGTGTGAAAATCAGGTTATGTAGCTACCTTGATGTATGGAGCTACGTGAAGTGGAAACACTTATAGGAAAAAAAGAAGAAAGGGTCTTGAATATAGCCCATTGATTTCACCTCCTTTGAGTGACGATGAGTGAGTAGCGTAGGCTTCTCCACGAAGTGTAGTTTAGCTGATAAAACAAGGGTTCCTGCGACTACCACCTCCACCTTCACTGCCGTCACCTGTGACTTCGCCCACACCACCACCACCTTCACCACAGTTCAACATGATGAATACATTGAAGCTTCCATTGTTTAAGGGCTTGGGAAATGAGGACCCAAACTAGTTTTGGTTCATCGTAAAAGCTGTATGGGAAGCTCAGGGCATAACAGACGATCACATGAAGAAGGCAACATTGGTTAGTGATTTGCAGGATAGCTTTCCAACTTGGTACATCAAGTACTCTAATGATAACCCAAATTCTATGTTGGCAGAGATCCAGACCGCGCTAAATAAATGGTTCAATAGGACTAAATCTGAGGTGTAGTCAATTGTGGGGTTCAAGGAACTTGTGATGAAACTAGGCGAGACACATTGGGAGTTGGATCGGAGGTTAAAGTGTAAAATTTGTGAAGCTAACATGAATTTAATAGATGGGAAGCACCGCAAATGGTTCGTGGCTTTGATCCTACCTCACTTGTTGCGCTGTCACAACAGAAGATTATGACTCAGGCAGAGGCCATGGAGATTGCAGTAAGGCTGCCTAAAACAACGATGCAAGATCCAAGTCTAGGGGTTGATAAGATCCATGTGCAGTTGCAAAACCTTTGCCTCGAAATGCAAAGTCTGAAGTAGGACAGAACAGTTCGACCAGAGGCACGCGAAGAGATATGGTGCCTGAAATGTAAAGGTCAGGGGCATGACAAAGAGCACTACTCGGTCTTTGCGAACTATATTGTAGGAGTAGGATCGATGCCTTTGAGGCTGTAAGCCCAAGTAGGATGGAGTGCGAGGCCTACATTGTGGTGTGCTATATTTCAAGTAGTAGGGAAACATGCGGCTGATAATTGTCATTTGCTGCAAAAGATTGTACAAACACCGCAACAACTGTTCTGCAACTTCTGCAGGTTGGTGGGGTATGATGAGCGCCCTTGCCAAAGTTATGAATTGATGATGGATAGAACACCCGCCTATAGAGTTTAGGCAGAAATGTGGCCTCCTGACCAGGGTGTTGGATGGTGCGGATGAGGCCTTGGTGGAGGAGGACCTGGGAGAGGTCGGGGAGGGCTGATCTGTTACAATTGTGGAGGACCAGGACACTATGCATGTGAATGCGCTAACCTAACACATCCATCATATAAATATTATACTCAGTTTGATCATGAGACTGAGAACTGTCCTACACTGATAGCAAGGATATGTGACAAAGGGGTGCTACCCCCGCAGCCGACTCAGAACCTACAAATGATGAGGGTTGAGCTTCACGAAGAAGATACGAATGTGAATATTGATCTGAAGTGGAATTACAATGGGCGACGATAAGGGGAAACAACCTAAAGACAACACGTGGGTTCGAAAAGCTTCAAAGAAGGAGGCTGATTTTGATTTGGAGCGTGCACACAAAATGTTCATGGAAGCAAAGAAGAGCTTCGTTGAGGCCTCTACCTCAAGTAGTTGGGATAAACCTGTTTAGGAAATGGACCCTTCTATGTTTATGACCATTTTAGAGAACTTCATGAAGCTGTTGTGCAATAGCAAGGCTGTGATGGGGTTACAGGAACTTATAAATAGATAGGATAATATGAAATGGATCAAGTTATTCTGGATCTAGGGTCAGACGTAAACTTTTTGCCAAAGCAAACTTGGGAATGGATGGGGAGACCCACACTGCAGTGGTCTCTAATTCAGTTAAGGATGGAAAATCAGTAGAAGATCATCCCCATGGGACGGTTGCAGGGAGTAACTATAGATATTGAAGGCACGAGCACATTGGATGATTTTGAGGTAATAGAAATTGTGGATGACAACAACCCGTACCTTGCACTCCTTGGCATTGATTGGGCTACTAACCTGAACGGGGTAATCAACCTAAAGAAGCGAAAGATGATATTTGAAAAGGAATCGCTTCATGTTGTGGAGGTAAATCCTCCCTGCGGACGGAGACGATCCCTACTAGCCTAGACCGGGTCTAGCAACAATCACACAATGCTATCACACAAGTTCCTAATTGCAAATAAAAAGTAGATGGTGAGAACGTACTTGGATTCCAATGCTAGTGTTTGTAGAAGAGATGTTGCTCTCGTTCCTTTGCCTTGGCCGGTCACGATCCCCACGATATCCATGATTGGACACCTGCACGTGCAAAGAACAACACGAAAACAAGCATAAAATCTAGTAGATGCAATTATATATCAGTCAGAAAAGATATAACTCAACATCAAACATAGGACAATGAGAGTGGAACCATAATGATAGTCATCTATTATTAGTAAATAACAAAGAAGAATACAACCATTGTTCTGACGTCAAATCCTCCTTTGGCTGGGTAGTCAGCTACACAAGTCTTGCAAAGCTTGTTGGGATGAGGAACAAGCCTCTCTCTCTTTGGGTGACAAGAATCTCCTTACTTAGATTTGGCTTTATGGGTGCAAAGAAGGCTCTTGCAGCTTCAAACTCTCTATCACTATCTTAGAACTAGAACTATTGTAATTCTAACTAGCTTGCTCAAGGCATAGAGGCAAGCTTTTATAGATAGAGAGGGAAAAGATAGGATCAACCACAATATTCATGGGATTGGCTTTATCACTTGGAAACTTCCATGAAAGGTGGAAAACCACTTTCCCTTCTATGGAGATTCGAAGCCAAACCATCCTAGCTCAACATAGATTCAGTTGGTGAATGGGTTGAAGAGAACCTTCGGGAGTTTGTTGGTTAAAAACTTTACTCAATTCGGTTGGCGCGAGTGTGACTCTGGGACAGAGCGCCAATAGCACGCCCTTTTTAGAGGATTTCCCTCATTGGCACGGGCAGCGAACTGAGGACCCGCGCTAATGCAAAAAGAGCCGTTTTCATGGAGATTTTGCAGGAGATGTCTTCAGGGAAAATGAAGCTCATACTTAGAGGAATATGATGCAAGTGGTTTCAGGTCATGTCACTTCTCACAGGTCCCGGAATGAGTCCTCCAGTGTGTGGGTGAGGGGTAACAGGGACGGTGACAAATGGTGACAAATTACTGTGTAACACTTCACGTAAGCTAGAATCAAATAAGAGGGCCTACTTGTTACACAACATTTTGTCACTGTCCCTGTACTCCCTGTCCACGATCCTAAAGGACCTCTACAGTGTACCCGAAATGCTTTCCTATCATCAAGAAACTCTGATTGTGTCCCTCTTCATGAGCAGAACAATTCCCTTTTGCATCATTTCTAAAAAATCTTCTGTTTACCCCAGTTTACAAGACCGATGCTAATGACCGGTGTCCTCCTCGCATCGATATGCAGGGATTAAAATTGTAACCAGTGCCGATCGGATCAACTGAGCCCTTTCTCAGTCATGTCTGTCCCCTTTTGGAAAGTTTTTTAAATATGGAGCCAAAGCTTTCAACTCTATAAGCTTCGTAACAGAAGTCTGGTAAATGGTTAGGCTGGATGGAGTCGAGGAGGTCAGTTTAGGCTCCTTTCCCCTATTAGGATGGAACTAATCCAAGAGATAAGGCCTTCTCCCATGAGAAGAGGAACCATCTCCCCTCCATCCAAGCTATATAAACCTCTCTTTTTCCCAAGCACAAGTTAGCTTTTAGTCCTAATTAAGTTTTGGCTGAGGTTTTGATTTTCGAGAAGTCAACAAGCTACCCATAGTTTGTAGCTTTCTAGCTTGTGTTTAAGGGATAATTGTGAGTTTGGTTTGGTGTGAAGAATAAAGGGAAGAGCCTTGAGACTACCATTTTTGAGGCTATCCATGATATGCTAGCAGAAGTATGTGGGAACCTGGATATGTCGAAGGAGAACAACAACGTCAAGACATCAATTGTAATCTCGTCTTGAACTAATATTGACGCAACTATTGATTTATTTCCTACATGAAATGTCATCTCACATGTTTATGGCTTAATGTTTCTTGACCTGTTAAGTAGGATGAATGAAATTTTTATGTTATCACATTTGTTGTTTGTAGTTGTTGAATTGTTTCAGGTGTTCGAAGGAAGGAAACGGAAGATAGTTGGAGTGATGAAGCAAGGTCATCACTAAGCGGAATAGCGTACTAAGAGGTAGGCCCTCTTATTTGATTCTAGCTTAAGGAGATATTCCATAGATTGTTTGTTTGTGGCTAGACCCACTCTCTCGGGCTAGAATAATTTTTTGTGTCCGCACTTAGAATTTACCTGCACCACAAATTGGCGACTCCACTGGGGAGCCAATCCTTCTATTTGATTGATTGTAATTTCATGGTTTTGTGTGAACTTTTCTAGTATCACCATTTACCTCTAGTGTTCTCTCCTTTGCCTGGTTTATTGCTCTGAGTCTAAAATTTATAGTAGCGAGTTTGGCTTTAACCTGAGGAAATTTTTATTTTTTCCTTTGAATCCTCGGCCATAACGATTTTTTCTAAAACAATCACGCCAATTAGATCAAGTTTCTCAAAAACATTCACGTCGACCACCTTCTGGTGCTTATTTTTAGTTAGGCAGTTGCGCCGATGCTTGTGGGTAAAGATTATGGTTTACCCTAGATCTCAACGAGTGTGTCTCGCTCTCTCTATTTTTTCCTCTTAGCTTGTTTTAGACTATTTATTCCTGACTGGAAAGCTTGATTTGGATTTGTTTATGTGCTTGTTGGTTTGCCTTATTTTGCTTAATTTCTTGAGTCTTTGGATGGTTAGTGGCTCTAGGACATCTAGGTTGTCATCCATTCAGCTGATTGTGAACTTAGTGAGTCAAGTTGTTGGTGAATTTACTACTTACATTTCGTTTGTAGTCCTCTTATTGCTTTGATCTCCATCATTCAAGTTTGAAGAGTTTTTTTTTATTGTTTAAACGTCTCTTTTCCGGAATAGATCATGTTGCTTGTCTTATTTTTGGTAGAGTCATTGCGTCATTAGTTTGGAAGAAAATCTCTTTTGTGAATTTTCATTTTCTTGAGGATTGATTGTCTCTAAATTGAAGTCTTTTATGAAAGATTCATTTTGTCATTTCATGAAAAGTACATAATTCTAGTTTGTTGCATCAATGGGTTACGTTAATTAGCATCATTGATGACTAGAGTTGCATTTGCATTTGAAAAGAAAAAGAATCCTCTTTACTTTTGAAAGGATTTCTTGAAGTGCACTTGTTAGGAAAATAGGAATTGGAAAGAGTTTTTCATTATTTTGTTTTCAAAAAGTAAAGTAGTGAAAAAATAGTTTTGCTTTCAGTTTCTTGGTTGCTTGCATTTGATTATGTTTTCTACCCTCTCTACTGTAAACAATTCATCGAATTGAAAGAGTTTTGTCTCATTTAGTTGCATATAGGATTTTTTGAGTCACACCACTAAGCCCTGAAAAATGACACATAATTCAAGATAAAATTTTAAATGAACTCATTTAACCTAAGGTGCATTTGAAACCTAACAATCACATCTAGAAGGTATAGGCTAGAGACGTGTCCTGACGTCTTTAAACCTAGCAGCTATCCTTCACTTCGACACTAGATAATGCTAGTACAGACTTGTGCTCCCCATACCATCGAGTATATAAAGGGAGACCCCACTAAACTATAATCCTTTATCCATAGGAATTCAAGTCTACTGGCTTGTAAACATGATACACCGAACACAACATTTAGGGAGATTACCTGCTCGTACTTCTTGGTTCATTGGGAGGTATTCTGCAGTTCATGGTTACCTGGTAATCCTTTTTTACTTAGATCGTCTTAAGTAGTCATTTGATCTTTTTGACTCATTAAATTTAAAAGATCATCCTATCACTTTTATTTTCGAACTCGCTTCAAATCAAAAGTGATAGAGTCACCTTTGCTTCTTTCTTAACTCTTAAAACATGAAAGAGCACCAATTTTTTTATGCATGGTAAAAAATTGTTGCCCAAGATCTCATAACATCCTTGTTAGTATTTTCTAGACCAATTAGTGAGTATCCCTTAAAGTGCATTTTAAAGCCTTGAAATTTATCTCCTCTCCGGGTCACTCGGAGGTTTCCAGTCCACACGCTGTCGAAGAGGAAGACGATCAGTTTCTTCCTGAAGGTTTCTCCTACACGGGAAGAATTCCCATCAGTGTTTATCGAGACTTACCTCCTAATTATGTGACTTTAGCATAGTTGGTCTCAGGTACACCTATTTCCTCTTCACTTTATCATAATCATGTTTGGGCGTCTGGCACTATGCCTACCAGAGGTCCATTCATTCGGAACCCGACCCCCCAACAAACAGTGATTTCTGTAGTTACTTTAGTCCCGGTGCAAACCACCATTCTGAACCATCTTGTCTCATCAATCCAAGTCACCTGTCTGGTGCAACTGACATTCTCAAGTCCTGCTTCTGTTAGTCCTTCGGTCCCTCCAATAAGTGCGCAGGATATGCCACCACTTGGGAGAAGAATTTGAATGTCTCTATGGTGTTAGGCACAACTAATGTGAGTAGATCATAGGCTCACATGGTTGGGGTGAACCAACCTTCTTCTGGTGCTATTCAAACCCTACTAGTCCTGCTGGATCAAGAAATTTCCAGTACCAACAGGTCCAAAATCCCATCGGTCTGTCTAGGTCAAGAAATTTCCAATATCAGCAACCTTATGAGGCTCATGTTTAGTACCAAACTCCTTATGTTCCATATGGTTCCCAAGGAATGGTAAATCCACCTTATGTCCTTCAGCCTAGACAGTAATTTTAGCTTGGTCTGACCACCATTCCCGGTTGCTATGGCTAGATATAGTTTGGAAATTTTCAAGGTTTCATTTCGGGAACTATTCAAGTACCCTTGTAGTAGCAAGGAAAACCTTTGTAGCAACAAGGGAAACCTTTGTTGCAGCAAGGGCCATCCATGCAGTAGCAAGGGTTGATGCTGCCACAACAAGGACAACTGCAACAGCCACAGGGTCAACCCTTGCAACAGTTACAGCAAACCATGTAGCCGCAGATGCAGTATGTTCAACAAACCTCTGAGCCTATGTATTTGCAAGGCCAACCTCTATAGCCGCATGGAAAACCTTTGTAGCAAGAAGGTCAACCCTTGTAGAAGCAAGGCCAACCCATGCAAAAACAACCCTTGTACTCATATCAACAGGGACAACACTTGCAAGGACAAGGTCGGGGTAAACTCTTGCAGCAACATGCCCAAAATCCTTATGTCTAGGGGTCGCAGATCCAAAATCCTTTTGTTCAGGGACAGCAGGTTCAAAACCTGTATGTCCATGGACAGTAGGTGCAAAAGCCATGTGTCTAAGGTCAACAGGCTCAACAACCTTTTAACCCATATGTTGCTTATCAACAACCTATGGTTGGACAATTTCAAGGCTTTCAAGGTCATAATCCTCCCTACAGGCAAGGTAACCTACAATGGGGGAAAAATCAAATGCCATATGGACAAAACCCTCCACTATGGGGACAAAATCCTTACTAGTAGGGATGGGCTCCTCTAGTTGGACCCTCTCATTGACCTCCAATGCCTTTCAATACTCAATTGCTGTTCTTATATACACTAGATCTACCAGCTGTGTTTCGAGTCATGAATGATCCAATTCTTCATTCACCATACTAGCCTCCAGTCCCATCCAAGATTCCGAGAGATTATCCAAAGTTTGATGGGAAAGCGAAAGAAGATCCTCAAGCCCATGTGATGACATATCACCTCTGGTGCTCTTCGAATTCCTACGTTGACGATTCTATTCGTCTCCGTCTTTTCCAACGAACTCTCATAGGCACTGTAGCCAAGTGGTACATCGAGCTCCCTCAAAGTAGTTATCATGACTTCAACTCTTTAGCCATGGCTTTCCTCACACATTGCCAATTTCTGGTTCGTTATGAAATCGACACCTATTCGCTTACTTCGCTCAAGAAAAATACTGCGACCCACATCTCTGATCACATCCATGAACGGAGACATAGGCGTTGCCTCATCAATTTCGAGATTGTTGATCAGTTACTAACCGAATGGTTCACCAAATCATTCATCGTTCCAATTGCTCACGATATTGCTATGGGTGGGTGTGTTACAGAGGAACTTTGTATGAGTTATTACTCCATGCTCTAAGGCCATCATCCGATCCAACGACATCGAAGTCACAGGCTACACCTCTTGTTGATGGAGTAATTTGTTCATTTTCCTAGGACTCTGCAAAATCTTCTTCCAAACAGAAGTCAAGCTCAAACACTGCTTCCAATAGTCCCTCTCAGAATTCACCTGGCCCTGGTAAAACCTCAGAGGTCCACACTGTTCAATCTACCACAGGGGAAAAATCCTCAAAGGGTAAGAAGAAAGGCAAAGGAAAGGGTAAAGCTGAAGCCCCAAAACAGGGTCCTCCTAAGTCATCTGCTGGTGATGCTTCTCAACGAAAGCCTAAGTATTCATTCCTCATTTTTTAGGAGTATCACTATACTAAGGATTGTCCTTGATGGTTTGAAGTTAGTCATTTGCTCAAAGGGACCCCAGTTGTCCTAAAAGAGCCCTTTCTATCCCAGTAGACCCAAATGGTAGACCAGCCAGAGTTTTCTACTTTCTCAGGTTCACAAGTGTTCATGATGAGTACGCCCATCAATGTGGGTACTAGATCAAAAGATTATCAAACTCCTACCTCGACAATAGCGAAAGAAAAAGAAGCCACCCCTTCTTATTTTGTCCCATCAAGTTCTGGTCCTCTTCATATTGAGAGACCTAACCTTGATTCTCTCGTTCGACAACCTTCTCGAGGTGTGCTACGAAAGTCCTCGTACAATCCCAACTCTCATGCCACTCAACACTATAATATTGTTGAGGATTTGGCTCAAGCACCATGAACTATGTCTGCTCTCGAGGTCCTTCAAAGTTGTCCTTCTCAGTGGAAATCATTACTATCGGCTATTGGGGGTATTGATCTTGCTGATTCCAGTATTCTATGTTTTCATCTAGAAAACCATGTTCCACGTCTTCCTCATCAGATTTCCTTTCTCATTCAGGTCATCATCAATGAGAAAACCATTCATCAGATCGTCGTCGATGAAGGTGCTTCTACATGCATCATGTCAATTGCTTGTTGGAAGGCATTTGGTTCTCCTACTCTAAACTAGTCCCCTAACACTTTGGAAGCTTCCGATAGGTGCGATTCCCAACCATTTGGTGTCTTACCCAACCTTGCCATTACTTTGGAGGAAAAGACAATACACGTTGAAGTAGAAATTGTTGACACTAATCTTAATTATAATCTTCTACTCGGACGAAGTTGGACCCATGCCATGCATGCTGTAGCCTCCTCCTTGTTTTGCATGATTCATTTTCCCCATCAAGGGAAGATATTCATGGTAGACCAACTCTCCTTCTTTTCCTCTTCCTCCTCAGATGGCAATGTTCTATATGTCAAGCACACTGGTGCTCCTTATGAGAGTGTAGGGACAGGACTTTTTAAAGATCTTGCCTCGATGGGAATTTTTCCGATCCCACCTCCTCATGTTGCCTTTGTCAACATGATCGTGGTCAAGTCTGATCCTTGGGTCATACCTTCACTGGATCTTGTTGATACATGGGACAAGGTTATGCTGCTAACTCTGGTCGAAATAAACTATGTGGATATTATTTCGGCCTCACATTCTGTACCCTTTGATCATCCTGTTTAGAGTTCTTCTCTCGATGTGTTTTCTCAATCCTTGTGGCTTACTTCTCGCTTGATGATCATGTTTATGTGTCTTGAGCCATTTTCTTCTCTGCTACCTATTGACATGTTAGTTTTGCATGCCATTGTCAAGATCTTTCACCTGAGGGCACCTTTATTATCCCCTCATGGATTCAGGTTTTTTCTCCCTCCCCGAGTTTTTACCCATTGCCCATTATTGCAATGGCATTGTCATATGACTTGTAACCCTCCCTTGCCCAGGGGGCATGGGGGCAAAGCCTTATATGAGTTCTACTCTATTATTTGGCTGAGTCGATGCTTACTCATCATTTCAACGGTAAAACTTCGATGGTCATCTGTGTTGATTGATTACCCGAGTTCGAGCATGGACTCTCTCAAAACGTACTATGCCTAGATGGTACTTGAGTCATGTTTAAGCTCTTTTCTCGACTTGTAAATATCCAATGAGAATATCGTCGAGCTCTTTTCCCTTTTTGACTCGTAAAAGAGAATAAAATGGGGGGTTTTCTTTCAAGCTCTTTTCTGACTCTTTAAACATGAAAATAATGTCGATCTCTTGTTGTTTTGAATTTGTTAAAGGCTGTGAAACGTCGTGTGCCCAGTATACGTTTACCACTTTTTCGGGCTGGGATTCACTATTTATGAAAAATGTACTCCTTGACTAAAATGGTCAGGTGGTTCTCTCAAGTATCGTTTTCTACCTTTTCGGGCTCGAGAGACACAAATGTACGAAAAGGGACCATGTGGAGTTTTCTTTTCCATGTCTTTTTAAACTCTCTAAATATGAAAAAGATACTGAGTTACACCTTTGTCAGACTCGTTAAAACATCAAATGACATTGGATTCTTCGCCATGACAAACGTTAGCTTCTCCTTCCTAGGGATCGTTAAACATACTAGGTCGGATTTGTCTGAAGGATGAACTTACAGTGCGAGCACATGTTATCCCCTTTAAGCTTGCGATAAAAAATAATTGGGGTACCTGCGAGAAATGGTGGAGGGGAATTTGTAAATTCCATTAGTTGTGTCGGAAGCTCACTCTTGAACATGACACTTTTTGTTTCATGTCGGGTTGGGATATCCTCCTTTCATTATTGACCTTCCTTAGTTAGGCCATTCTGTTTTTCCTTCTACTTGATCTCTACCACGTCATCAAGACCATCGATCCTCTGGATCCGAAAGCTACCAAACTTAGGAATCGTGTCACCGATATGTTCAAGAGTTAGTCCCTTTGTAGTTACACTTACTCCTGATTTTCTATATCATCTGAAATCATTTGCATTCCTTTGTCTCATGTCAATGATGTGGGATACATCATGGCCCTCCTTCGACATGGTCACTTCCTATCAACTTCATCTCATTATCCAGGAAGCTGACCAAGAGACTCCCTTCTAGTACCTTATAGCTTGCATGCCCTAATGGAAGTTTCTTTGCACTCAATGACAAGTTCACATCATTGGCTTTTGATCAGGTGATTTCACAGGTGTTCAACATCAGTTCCTTTATTCACAATCCATGAACTATGCTGCTAGTACCTTGAGGACCATTGTCATTATTGGTGGTTTCTCTCACACTTGTTAACAATTCACATCATTGACTGGTAATCAAGAAATCTTCTTAGCATGTTCGACTTCAACACATTTATTCACATGTTAATATTTGTACTTTGATTAGGTCATTTGGAGCGCAAGACCTTGGGCTAAGGTTACACAAGTCCAGGTTGCGAGGCAATGCGAGATGGTCATGTTGATATACATGTCTCTTTCAGATGGATGACTACGACCATACCATGAGTTGTAATATGTGATCCTTCTTAGTATTGGGTGGTTGCGACCATACCTTGGTTTCGTTATGATCCTTTTTGCTGGATGGCTGCGTCCATGCCTTGGATCCATTTACATGATCATTCTCTAGATGGCTGCGTCCATACCACAATTCACATATTATTATTCAGAATTTTCAGTAATGTATATGTATCTATGCTTGCTTGTGTGGAGCACTTGGAAGGTATGCTTTTGACAAGCAATTTAGTGGTTTTTCAATAATAATTGTAACCTTTTCTGCATTAGGAATTCAAAGAAGATAAAGGACTTTGATAAAATGTGCAAAAATAGACAAAGGAAGCTCAAGTGCTAATAATTGACGTTTTCTATGCAGGAAGACGTGCGAGCAAGGAGTTCCCATCCAAAAGCGAGAAGCAGAGGAAAAATAACTATTGTTCCTCCAGTGGGGAACCGGATGCGGACACGATCAAGCAAAATCAGAATTGAATAGTCCAGGAAAAGAATGCGGAGTACCGGCTCGGCGAACGCAAGAAGGATTGAACGATTAGCGAATCCCTCAGGATCTTCGATCCTGAGGGATCGCTGCTTTACTTATCTATGATTATCTAGATATCTCCGTCATTTCTTTTATATAATGGCACAGTATCATTAAGCAAGGGACGACTGTTTTTGTAATTTTACGGTTCCAGAACAAACTTTAATCATTGAGTCTCGCTGAGACCTGATTTTTTTATACTTTTGTGGATGCGATTAATATAAAAGACTTGGTGTTCATTCCGTCTCTGCGTTTGGAGTAATCTAAGGCGGTGTACCATTGGCAGCTAAGGGCCCGGCTCTGAAGGAAACTTGCTTTTGTATCATTATACGGTGATTTGTGTGTGGTTTGTTTATCTTTATTACGTAGCAATCTGATACATTCTTTATATGATATGCTATGCTCTGTTATGATCAATGAATGAATGATTTCTCCACGTAAGAACTTTGCACTGTATAATTGGATTCACACAAGGTCGAATTGTATCCTTATTCAGCCATTTCTGTAACAGAATGCTGGTATGAATGTTACTGTCATTGGATTTATGTGAAACAATATTTGTGGGATTTGGGAGTAGCGTCATTCTGTTTAGAAACATAGTTATATCATCCAATATTCTCAGATTGCTATATTAGTGTAGAACATGTACATACAAGCGATGGTTGTTATTCTATAAATCATTAAGGATTGCTGTTCCATTTGATTATTGTTGTTCCATTTGGTTATTGTTGTTCCATTTGATTATTGCTGTTCCATTTGGTTATTGCTGTTCCAATTGATTATTGCTGTTCCATTTTACTGCTGTTCCATTTCTGTTTTGCTGTTCCATTTTGCTTTCCACTGATTTATTTACCTGCCTTTGTTGTTTTGGTGTGAGAGAAGGCCTAAGGCTGTAGTGAGCCTCAACAAGACGCTGCTTAGCTCCCAGACCTATAAGTCCATGCTCAAATTTCCCTTCTTTAATCAGTTTCTAGAGGGATGGGTTATTGCTTCCGTACCCTTGACTGATCAACTGTTTTGTGTGATTTCATCTTTTATGTTAGTTTAGTTACAACTTAGCATCTGTTTTCCTTTGAATCTTCTGAACACTATACTACTAAGCATTACTCGGACAAATAGCCTCAGATTGAGCTACTTCTTGCAATAACAAGACGTTCCCGGATTGACTTATTAATGTGGAATAATTAGCGGTGTGAGAGACCCTAGTTATAGCTCTACATTTTGGCGCCGTTGCCGGGGAGGAGTATAGCCATTTGCCCTTTACAGAGTAGTGCGCAAATCTACTAGGGGGGAGTTGGATTTTAAAAACGGAAGGTAAGAACCTGCGTACGGAGCATGTAAAAGCCCTGCTCCACCGTCCGCTCTCTTAGCAGAATTGCTGGTTGAATAGGATTTAGTAGTTTTTAGAGTGCATGACTAAGCAGAAAAAGCTAGAAAAGAATATCAAACCTCCAGTCAAACCTGAAAAAGCCAAAGGACCGGTGACCCTTGGCCGAACAACCTTCATAGACGAAATCTATAAGAAAACTGAATCTCAGCCGTCAGTAGGCCTCAGAAAGATTCATTCTAAGTAGCCTACTAGTTCCCTTCAGGCTACAGCATCACCATCTGGAGCCTACGCTGAGGTGCATAGTCAGACTAATGAACAGGACTTCCAAGAAATTGAAAATCCTGTGTCAGAACGGCTGCAAGAAGGGAATTTAAGCAATCTTTGTGAAGGAGAAGGGGAAATAGGGGAAATAGAGGAACCAAGGTCTCCTTCTAGGATAATCCAATTGTTAAACAGCCCAGATAGGGGGAGCGCGGCCAAAGTTAACATTGAAGGCACCCCATTCCCTCAGACAGAAATCCCAGATAAGGGAAGTGTCATTAAAACAGTTCCTGCCAAGGCTGTCCCTTCTCAACCTAGGAACACCCTCCTAGAAATTCCGGAAGGATATTGGCACATATTTGATCCAATGGCGCAGAATCAGCCAAATACTCAAACTTCTACATTGCAATATCCTATAGTAGATTCTGCTGCAAATGCACCCATGAAAGCAATACCTCTTCAACACATTCCGACGTTTCATGGACTTACATCAGAAGACCCCAATGCGTTTTTATTTGAATTCGATGTGCTATGTAGAGGGTACGATTACACCACTGAACCCAGAAATTAAAGCTGTTCCCCTCCACTTTAAAAGGAGCAGCTCTGAGATGGTTCATGGGTTTAGGTGGTGGAGTCATAAACAACTGGGAGCAAATGAAAGAATCCTTTCTCA
This sequence comes from Pinus tabuliformis, assembly GCA_031772625.1. Lineage (NCBI taxonomy): Eukaryota > Viridiplantae > Streptophyta > Pinopsida > Pinales > Pinaceae > Pinus > Pinus tabuliformis. The sequence goes on from CM062817.1 coordinate 93,600,601, forward strand.
AAAAATATCAGGATTATTGTAGGTCGAGAGAGCTAAAAGATGAAATTTTCCAAATGACGACCAAACCAAATGAAACTTTAGAAGAATACGTAGAACGTTTCCAGTATAATTTACAGAGATCCCCCTATGCATCATTACCTCTGCCTGATAATGTGTTGAAAACTGCATTGATTAGAGGAATGAAAGAACAGTGGATTGAAACATTGAATATCATGGGAAAAGGGGATATTTACCAAGAGAATTTTGCTGATATCATTAATTTATGCATCAGGAGTTCAAGAGGCAGCACAAGGATAAAATCAACAGAATATGATAGGTTTGTTAGAGATAACAAAATATCAACAGAAGGAGTAACACGTGTGGAACTAGGAAATTTATTAGAAAATTTTAAAACTGATATTCTGGGGACATTAACTACACAGCTTGATATTGTGCAGGCTAAACAAAAGCAAATGGAGGCGGAACAAAATCTGGCAATTTTCTGGCCCCGATGCAGAAGAAAACACAGCCACAAGGAATGTCCGCTAGATACAGTTCAAACATGTGCTATCTATATGAAAGACCACCTTACTGAGAGCTGCCCCTCACTTTCTGGATTGAAGGCAGTATACAAGGAAGCAAAAGAAGAATCAGAACCAGCATACTTTGTTAACCAACGTCGCCAATGGAAACCTAGGCAATCTGGTATGTTTTCGGACCCAACTTCTTCTTTCCAGCCTCCGCACTATAATACTCAGCAATATGGTATGTGGCAAAACCAATCTACACCCCCAGTCCCGAATTGGTCATCACAGCCGTTTCCTTCTCCGAATCCATGGATGAATCAAACAAGCCAATTCGGCTGGCCAAATTTTCCTTACACCCCACCATATTGGCAGAATAACTCATACCCTCCACAATGGATTCCCCCCACTTCACAAGGTTCACCCTGGCAGACAAATTGGCCAAGATCGACATATCAGTCAACAGGAACTATTCCACTCCCTCAACCGACTTTGCCAGCCTTACAACAAAACCCCCAGTCTAATCTAAGGCCGCAACTCCTAGCCCAACCCAATCCCAATCCTAATAATAGACCGGTCCAATCCCTCCAAATTATAGAAACATCAGAAACTGGACCTGACTTAAGGGAGTGCAATGACCTTCAGTTACGATCTGGACGTATCATAGAAACAGAGGGAGACAAAACAGTTCACATTGAAGATCACTTACCAACAGAACAACCACCACAACAAGAGGGTGTAAATAAAGAACAGACCCATCAACAAGCAAATACATCCTCTCCTCCTTTCCCGGAACGATTAGTCATACCACGACTAGTACAACATCCAGACTTTGACATTCTGGGAGAGTTACAAAACCTGTACATAAAAATCCCATTCCTCCAAGCCATTCAAGATATTCCTATATACGCAAAAACTATAAAAGAACTGTGCATAAAAAAATCAAGGAGGAATATAACCACTAACCCAAGAGTCCAAGTAGTCGGCACCTTATCTGACTTATTATCGGGAAAAGAGACACCTATCAAATACGAAGATCCCGGAAATCCAATTGTAACTGTCCAAATCTATGGTCAAACCCTGACTAACGCTTTAGTTGATCTAGGAGCTGCAATCAATATTTTGACAACCTCTACCTGCCAAAAGCTTGGCATCACATCAGTAGAACCTACTTCTACTTTGCTAGAATTGGCAGATGGATCTGTAGTTCGACCAGAAGGCACTCTATATGATGTCATGGTTTCTGTAGACTCCTGGGAATATCCAACTGATTTCCTGATAATTAATCCAAAAACCCGACTGTATGGACATCCGCTAATACTAGGAAGACCTTGGCTTGCTACTGCCGATGCCTACATTGGTTGCCGGCAGGGAAACATGACCATAACTAAAGGACCAGATGTAAAAAATCTAGTTCTATATCCTCCAGCACAGCCAAGCCTGCAAATGATCAAAACCAATCAGTATCCTGTGTCATACTTTACTAACAATATCAGATCCCCATTGACTGTACGGAAGGCTTTAGATTTTAAAGATCAAATAGAAGATGATGCCATCAATAACTTCATTAGTCAAACTGAATCTAGATCTCACACACAGTGTTTTATGATAGAGGCAGCATTTGATAGTGAGCTAGAGGAAGACCCTTTGAAAGACGCACATGACCAAACAATACCAGTGACTGTTGTTGCCAATAGTAAAGTCGTGGAAATTGAACCTGGTAAGGCTCTAAATATCAACGCCAACCTTACACCAGACCAAGAAACAAAGCTTGTAAATCTGTTACGAAAATATCAAGGAGCATTTGCGTGGGATTACCCTGACATGAAAGGGATCGATCCCCAATTATGCACCCACCACATCTATATAGAAAAAGATGCAAGACCTGTTCGTCAGCCGCAAAGAAGACTTAACCCCCATCTAAAAGAGGTAGTAAAAGCCGAACTTCAGAAACTTTTAGATGTTAATTTTATCTATCCCATCTCCGACAGTAAATGGGTCTCTCCCCTGGTGGTGGTACCCAAGAAAAATGGGAAATGGAGGATTTGCGTAGATTACAGGGAGTTAAATAAAGCCACACAGAAGGATCACTTCCCTCTCCCGTTTATAGATCAAGTATTGGACACTTTGGCAGGAAAGAAATTCTTTTCTTTCCTGGACGGCTTCAGCGGATATAACCAAATCCAAATCGCCCCTGAAGACCAGGATAAAACTACCTTTACTTGCCCTTGGGGAACGTTTGCCTATCGAGTTTTGCCCTTCGGCCTATGTAATGCCCCTGCTACATTCCAAAGGGCTGTCCTTAGTATCTTCGCAGATCTAATAAATGACGGACTTGAAGTGTATATGGATGACTTTACACCATATGGAGATGATTTTGACCCAGCTCTGGATACCCTGGAAAAAGTCCTACAGCGTTGTATTGCTACCAGACTTTGTCTGAGCCACGAAAAATGTTACATGATGATGACATAAGGGCTCATTCTAGGGCACTATATCTCAGCAGCTGGCATCCAGGTAGACTCGGCTAAAATCCAGATTCTTTTGCTTATTCCTACCCCCACTACTCAAACAGAGGTACACAGTTTTCTTGGATTTTCTGGGTATTACAGACGATTTATAGAACATTACTCACGTATTGCTGCACCTCTATATGCTTTAACTGGCAATGTTGATTTCTTGTGGACAGAAAAATGCGACCAGGTTTTTAAGGAATTGAAGAAGCTTGTATCAATAGCCCCAGTCCTTCGAGGACCAAACTAGAATCTGCCATTCCAAATCTCATCTGATGCCTCGGATACAGCAATTGGTGCAGTCCTAGGGCAAGAAGAGGATAAGAGACCATATGCTATCTACTATATCAGCAAAAATTTATCCTCTGCCGAACTCAATTATACTGTTACTGAAAAGGAATTCCTGGCTGTAATACATGCTGTTAACAAATTTAGACATTATATCACAGGCTATCCCGTTGTGTTATATACAGATCATTCTGCTATCAAATATTTGGCAAATAAACCTGTTACAAATGCTAGAATAACCAGGTGGTTGATCTTATTGCAGGAGTTCGACATCACAATCAAGGATCGACCTGGCAAGGAGAACCCTGTAGCTGATTTCCTCTCACGAATACCGAAAGCAATTGAAACAGCAGCAGTGGAAGATCAATTTCCTGACGAGCACCTGTTTGTTGTTGCTGTTCGAACACCCTGGTATGCTGATGTCGCCAATTACCTCGCAGTTGGTAAGCTACCAAAACACTTAACCCCTCAGGAACGTAAGCAGATTGTTCAGAAGAGCACTCGGTTTTCGTGGATTGGAGGCCATTTGTTCCATACAGGGGCAGACATGCAAATCAGAAGGTGTATTCGAGAAGACGAAATCTTAGACATTCTAAAAGCTTGCCATGACGGACCATGCGGGGGACATTTCACCGAAAAGAGAACAGCACATAAAGTATTGCAGACGGGATACTATTGGCCTACAATTTTCAAGGATGCGAAAAAATTTGCACAAGCCTGTGACAGCTGCCAGCGAGCAGGAAGACCTGGCCAAGCCAATGAAATGCCTCTGAGACCACAATTGGTCATTGAGCCATTTGAACGATGGGCTCTGGACTTCGTTGGGCCCATTAATCCATCATCAAATCAGAGGACATACATTCTGGTGGCGATAGACTATGTTACTAAATGGGTCGAGGCCGAATCATTACCTAAGGCTACAGAAGACTCTGTGATACAATTCTTGTTCCATTTGTTTGTACGTTATGGACTCCCGAGAGAACTAATCACCGATGGTGGACCACAATTTGTTGGAAATAAATTAGCTGCAACACTTAACAATTATCATGTCCAACATAAGATCACTACCCCATACCATCCGCAGGCAAATGGGCAAGTAGAAAGTAGAAAGTAGTAATAAGGTAATAGAATCAATTTTAACAAAGACCATTGCATCGCATAGGCGTGATTGGGCTACTCGACTACCCGAGGCACTGTGGGCCTACAGAACCACATGGAGAAGTACTACAGGCTATTCACCTTATCAATTAGTGTTTGGAAAGCAGCCAATTTTCCCTATAGAATTCGAAATCCAAACGCTACGAACTGCACAGGAAGTCGGCCTAGATCTGAGTGAGGCACAAATCAATCGATTACAGCAGATTAATGAATTGGACGAAACAGGCTCTCTGCATTACAAAATACAGCATTAATTCAATAGCAGCGAGCTAAATGGCACGATGCACTTATCAATAATAAAGTCTTTCATGAAGGAGACTGGGCTCTGTTATACGACTCTCGGTTTCAGGATTTCCCGGGGAAACTCCAGACTCGATGGTTAGGACCATACGAAATCCAGAAGGTACATGATAATGGGACCCTTACCCTGATCACAATTGACGGTTCTAGATATGCATTCAAAGTAAATGGCCACCGAGTTCGCCTTTATCGAAAGCCACTCACTCGGGAATCCTTCTGTCAGCAGCTACGACAAGATACTGACATGGAAATCTTAGGAGAGGAAGCGAAATCTTCCTCACCTACAATTTAAGAAATTCATTTTTATAACGTGTACATAACATCTTGTATATATGTTTTCTTGATTTTTTTGCTTATATTCCAAGTGTTTTTGTTTTTCCTTTGCAAAAGGAGCAGCACTAGTGTGTTTTGCTGTCCCTTTGCAAAAAGGAACAGCACTTGTGAGATTTTGCTATTCCTTTGTGAAAAGGAACAGCACTGGTGTGTTTTTGCTGTTCCTTTGCGAAAAGGAACAACACTGGTGTGTTTTTGCTGTTCCTTTGCGAAAAGAAACAGCATTTGTGTTTTTTTGCTGTTCCTTTATGAAAAGGAACAACACTTGTGCTTTTTGTTGTTCCTTTGCGAAAAGGAATAGCACTTGTGTGCTTTTTGCTGTTCCTTTGCGGAAAGGAACAACACTTGGGCTTTTTGCTGTTCCTTTGCGAAAAGGAATAGCACTTGTGTGATTTTGTTGTTCCTTTTCAAAAGGAACAGCCTTTGTGTAATTTTGTTGTTCCTTTTCAAAAGGAACAGCCTTTGTGTGTTTCTGCTGTTCCTTTGCAAAAAGGAACAGCACTCTTGTGCTTCTTGCTGTTCCTTTGCGAAAAGGAACAACACTTGTGCTTTTTGCTGTTCCTTTGCAAAAAGGAACAGCACCTGTGTGATTCTGTTGTTCATTTTCAAAAGGAACAGCATTTGCATGTCTTTGCTGTTCCTTTGTGAAAAGGAACAACACTTGAGTGTGTCTGCTGTTCCTTTTCAAAAGGAACAACATTTGAGTGTCTTTGCTGTTCCTTTCTCAAAAGGAACAACATTTGCGATTTTCCGTTGTTCCTCTCAAAGAAATGGTATCCTACGAATGAATTCTTCTCTCAGGAATGCCATCGACATGTTTTTGCCCTTATGGAGGATGCTTTGCCCCCATGTTCTCCTCAATCTTTTAGATACAACAATGAACTTATGCGGTGAACATAAACCATGATATACCGAAATCAGCACATCATAAATCGCTATCACTATGAAGCCAATATGTATAAGAGGACAAGAGGACGGACGTTAACTTTTCATCTTCACTGTCATTGTCATTTACCGGTACCATTGTCATTGGTGATCTTTATCATGACGATTCCCCTAAAAATCTTTCTTGATCATTATTTAGGAGTAAGAACGAACGATTTATATCTATCTGTTGGGATCATAAGACTTCTTCCTCCATTCCCCGCTCTTAAGGAGTGCGGAACCACCCTTATGTGAAAATAAACAAGAGAGGTGCTCTGCAAAAGAAAACAAAAACAAAATATGAAAATTGTCAAATGTAGGATAGGGGGTTTCATTAAGAGCCGGCCTACCAGGATCATAAGGATGGAAGCGAAGTGGCATTCCCATAACGGCCACCACACCAGGGATATGGTCCGAAGGTAAATTAAATAAGCAAACCTTGGAACAGGGGGTCTCATCGCGAGCCAGCCTGACCACGTTTCGCGCCTACCTTGTGAATGGCATTATGACTATCTGGTTACCAAGCCAGCATAATGGCCTGCATTTTGACAAAGCACTCTGTAGAATATACACAAAGGATCATGGTTCCGGAGGGTGAAATAAACAACTCTGCCAAGGTTATGAACACCTGTTGGCAGCAGAGCTCTGTTAATGGCATAGAAGTCGTAATAATCACACCAACAGGTATGATATTAAAATTTTTCTGTCTCTTATCCTTTGCAAAGATCATATGTCACACCCGATGTATATATCGCATGAATATTCATTACCACCAATCATGGCAACGGAACTGACGGTGACCACTGGAGACTTCGTACGCTTGACAGACGTCCCATCCCCTAGTTCCTCATTATATCACGCAGGCTCTTATACAAAACGCGATCTACCTTTTTGCCTCGGTTTCGGCATTTCGTTGTTTTTCTAAAACATGGCATAACTTCATATGCTGTACTTTATGATTGGACCTCCGACTGGCTGCTGCTCCTCTCTTTGACGGCTGGGGACAGCCTATCAGATCGCGGGGGGGAGGTAATCTCATTACTCCATGATTACGTGGCTGCACACCATTCGGGCGAGATAATGTACGAAGGAATGACATGATTTAACGGTATGATGATTCCATTCCACGGAAACTGCCATCCACGATCTCTTTTTCGTTGCATGCTCGGTGATCTTTTCCCAAATTTGGCAACGATCATCCTCTCTGCGTCGCAAACACCGCAAGCAGTTGCTGTTCCATTTCTGAGTAGAATCATGGGCGGAAAGACGGTCCGAAGCGAACCTCACAAGCTGACAGTTTCCGCTGCTGCTCGCAAAATCCTGGAAAACATAGGATGGTTGAATTACTTCAGCCGCCTGCAAGAATCAAATGAAGCTGTGGCGTTGGAATTCTTGTAGAATTTGCAGGAAAATTACTCCATAGTAGGAGGAAAGCGGATAGCGGTTACAGAGGATATCATCGTAGAAGTCTCAAGATTACCAGCTGCTGGACCCATATGGACGCTGAAGAAGGAAAGATTACAAAAAGCTATGGAACTTTTCCAGGACGAAGGCCAAATCTTGACAGTCAAAGGGAAAGGAGTCCTGCCGGCAACACTAGGGGAACCCTGGACCGAGCTAGCGAAGACAGTACAAAGCTATATCACCTGCGAAGGGAGAAAAGACGTGGTAAGACCTCGTCACCTGAAACTTTTAGCTGTTTTAAAAGGAAAATGTTCTGTAAATCTCCCTGCACTTTTAAATTTGCTACTACATGACGCGGCCCGAAGCCTGAGGAAGGCCCAGCACATAGATGCAGTCGTTAGCCACCATGGGCTGATTCGGTTGATAGTGAGCCACAGTCTCACTCAACAACAAAGTACTTGGGAGGAACTGATCGCAATAGTCGAAGGAGGAACGGCTGCACCACCCCCAAAACCTGAACAGTCCTCTAGCACGCCGGAACGAGTAGAGAAACGCAAGGAGTCAGCAGCAGAAAGACATGCCGCTTCAAAACAGAAACAACCTTCCGATACGCCAGAACGACCAGAGGAACCCAGGGAACCTACTGGCACACCCGACCAACCTGAGAGACCAAGGAAGTCAGCTCGACTGGCCCGGATACGAGGAAGGTTGGAAAGAATTCAGGGAACAACGGCCCAGCCAATTGAAATTGCGGACGAACCTCCAGAACCAGAGGGAGGACCCTCCGAAGGAAATGCTGAGCAATCAGGGCCCGGGACTGGCCAGCCGGAAGAAGAAGAAATGGTTACTGAACAAAGCAAATGTTGTGGGGAAAAATGCCTATGCAGAACGATCCTATCCACCTAAGGCATGATAGTGCCTTAGCAACAAACGAATGTAGCTACTTCAGTTTCTTTCCTTTATGAAAATGAAAGAGAGGAGATTGGTAGACTTACCGTTATCTTTCGGTTGTCCCTCGATCTAGATCCTCTCCGCTTTGTGTGTCCACAGCTACTTGCTTCCTCGCTTTTGCACCCACAAGATCACAAGAGAACAGCTACCTGTGACAAGAGAGCAGCTACATGCAACAAGAGAAGGACACAATACAAAGGCAAATATACATATTCATAAATGATTTAGGATTAGAAGTAAATCAAATACACTAATGCAAATCATACAATAAACACCAGCATATAGGAAAGAACCAAGAAGCTTTATTGATTGATAAACAGGGTTCAGGAAGAGATACAACCCATAGGGTTCCAACCCAGCATCTCCTTCCTAGCAGCAAGGAATTCCTTCTTCAGCCCCTTTCAAAAGCATAAACACCCAATGATCCAACCACAATCCAACAGCAATTCTTTACAATACAATCCAACCTCCGTAGACCTCATGAGAGAGCTCTATATATAGGAGTTTTGGAGAAAGGATGAGTCAGCTTGAGGCTGGCATGAAGCTGACTAGTGTCCTCTCCCACTTCAGTTCTTGAGTCCACTTGGAGATTCTTACTTCCACTTGGAGATTTGGAACCTCTTACTCATCACCAGTCGAATTCCCTGATCCAAGTGTCATTTTGGAAGCTTCCTGGGCATTGACACCTTGAGGAATGAGTCTGCCACTTGTCCAAGTACGCTCAGCGCAGGTGGCCTTCTTTGCAGTTGACATTCAGCGCAGGTACAGAGTGGAGCACTTGACATTCAGCGCAGATGCTCAGTGGAGCAGTTGACATGATCCAGAAATTGCTTGTTTTTTAGTGTTTTCAGGTGGAGAACTTTTATAAACTGCTGTGGTTTGCTGGTCTTGTTCCTCTAGGGGTAGGAACAACATGTTTAGGGACTTTGGATCCCTTAAATATTGACATTTCATGCTCAGTGATGCAAGGCACAAAAATGTCTATAACAGTTGCCCCCTAAAGTATGAGGCCGTTTATCGGGTGAAATGCTTTATCCAGGGGAGTCCGAAGTTCATCCATTTGCTGGGAGGAGACCTGTAATAAGATACAATACAATACATTATGATTCATTCTGCTTTCATGATCTAGCTGAGGCGGGCATTCCCATGCTCAGCTTTATAAATACATTTTGGTACATAGAACAGACGATTGTCTGATGGTAGACTGATTGTCTGGGGTCTTCAAACTCGTTCGATCTTCACTCTAAGTACAAGTCGATCCATGTGAGAATTGCGCTGAAGTCGAACATGGAAAGACATCGCTTGATTACCGGTCAATGATGTAAACCATTAACAAGCGCGAGAGGAATCACCGATAATGATAATGACCCTCAAGGTACTGCAGTACAATTCACGTGGTGTGAATAAAGGACTTGGCGTCGAACACCACGCGAAATCTTCTGGTCGAAGGTCATTGATGTATACCTGTCGCCGGAAGTGAGAAACTTGCCATTGAGGCATGCAAGCTTCAAAGTACTGAAGGGGTTGTTCCTAGATCAACTTCTTGGATGATGAGCTGATGTCGACAAGAAGCGATCCGTCACAGGAGGGCCTTGATGGATCCCACATCAGTGACACGGAACGGAGCTAATGACTTTAATGGAGGTGAAAACAATCTGTGACATATGATTCAGGGTGGCGGTCATGAAATGGATGAAGGATAATGTATGGCAGTGGATGGGACCTGGTTGACTCTTTCTGAACGACTTCTCTTGAACATATGGCGACACTGATGCGATGGATCAGTAGCATTACCCCAAATATGGATGGTGTGGCAAAGACCATGGTGATGTGACCGGTGAATGAAACAACCCAACCCAATGTGATACGGAGGAAAAGTGTCATGTTCAAGAGCGACCTGCTACCATCAAAGAATTCTCGGTTTTTTCCCAATTTTTCCCCAGTCATTGCTGACCAGTACCTCTTTATTTTTGTCAAGCTTGAGGAGGATAACATATGCTTGTTCTATAACCTGCCCTTCGGGCAAGCCCATCGCTATGTTTTAACGAGCCTAGTGATAGGGAAACTCGTTCTCGTCTAAAGACAAGTTTGTCGCTATTTAATAATTTTAACGAGTCTAACGACAAGGAAAACTCGGCCCTTTTCATTTTTAGAGAGTCTGAAAAGGTACATAAAGTTAACTCCAAAATTCCTTTTTCGTCATGTAATCCCTTAAGTCCGAAAAAGTATAAAATAATACAGAAGGGATGAGTTTTCGGTACTTTTAACGAGCCGAACAAAACAAGCGCTCGATCTTTTTGTGCAATAATCCCTCAGGTCCAAAAAGATTAAAATCTAGAGGAGGGATAGCTCTTCCTGTCCTTTAACGAGCTGGAAGGCCAAAACTCGGCAATCTTTTCATATTTTACGAGTCAATTGAAAAGAGCTTAAAGAAGACTCGTCTTTTGAGGAACGAGTGATGAACAGGGATAGCAGCTGATTCCAGGTACAGGTTGGAATTTTCCAATCACGGCAGTGTCACAAGGATGGCTAGGTGAAATCACTCTTCACAGCTGTTCCTCAAAATGGGTAAACAATCATATGGAGATAAACGATCGGCCAAATGAACGGTGGAGGTGAAGGTGCACAAAACACGACCAAGGTCTTTTTATGGTTGATCAGGTTACATTCCTAATGGTTTTTACTGGGAAGTTCATTTTTTAACGAGCTTAAACTTGCTCAAAGCTTATGTTTATTTTTTAACGAGCATGAACTATGCTGCTAAAACTGCTCGAAAGCTTATGTTTATTTTTTAACGAGCATGAACTATGCTACTAAAACTGCTCGAATATATGGTCAAATTTTGATTTTTTACCATTACTAGCTTTTCTCTTTTCAAAGATAGTACTGCATTTTCAATTGCTGCATCAAACTTAGTTAGAAATACATAATCATGAGATAAAAACCCTAATATTTTGCTTTGAACTACGTAAAAAGCCATTAAAAAGTGTTTTTACCTCTCATTTTACCATTTCATTTGCATTTGGTTTGTTGGAGCTTTGGAGGTGCCTCTTCCCCCTTGATTTTCACCAGCTGATTTCGGGAGATTCTGTGGACGATTCTCGGCGCCGTCTGGACCAGGTAGGAGCTAAACCTTAGCTCTTTCTTTTCATGGTTTCCTTTTCTTATTCTGTGCCTGTTTTCCAGCTTTTCTGAGCCTCAGGGGTTTTGCCAGGGCGCCCTAACTTCAGCGCAGGTTGCCCATTCGAAACCTGCGTTGAATGTCAAGCTGCCTTAAGGCAGCCTAACCTTCAACGCAGGTAGGACACTGCCTGCCTGCGTTGATCTCAAAAAACTGAGTTTCCAGCACATTTTTTGATGAAATTTCGCCAGTTTCTCATCAAATTCAGGATCTTACTCATTCTCTTGTTTGTTTTGCAGGAACCTTTGAGAAAATGTCCCTTACATGGTGAGAACGAGAACATGAAGAAGAAGATATGATTGCTCTCCATGACCCAGTCACGGTGAACGCGCTGCGGAACTGTGGCCTGCTGAAGTTTTTCCGTATCTCTAGCATGAGAGCACAGATTACTTTGCTGCAGTACATGCTTGATGCTTGGGATCCTATTAACCAAGTATTCCAGATTAGGGGAAAAACCATCCCCTTGACCATTGTAGACATTTACTTCTTGACTGGGTTGTCAAGGCGGGGTGCCCCCATTTCTTTGTCAGGTTCGGCCCGGGGGAATGACTTCGTGAGAGACTATGTTCGCCAGTACTACAGGGAAGGTTCCCAGCCGAGCAGAGACGGCAAGGTTGTTATCCGTGAGATCACTGATAGGTCTCTCAGGTCCATTCTGTATACTATTGGCAGGATGGCCGGTAGCGCATCTCTACATGTTGCCAACAGGTCTCATGTGCAGCACACCTTGGAGTGTCTCCAACCGAAAGTATTCAACTGGTGTGATGCAATACTTGTTCAGATGAAAAGTCAATTGACCAAGGTAAAGGACGGGAAGCTGAAGAACTTTGGATTTGGTTCTATTCTGACTGCCTTTGCCTTGGAGAAAATCCCATTGATGCAGCCTCAGTATATCGTACTTGACTTGCCTTCTCCGACCGAGCCGCGCATGCAGAGGTGGGTCGATCACATGTCTAGGCATGCTGGTCAACCCCAGATTACTTTTACTGATGCCTTCTTTAGGTGGTTCGAGCGCCAGGAGATGGTCTTTTCCGAGTATCCATATGTGGGTATGGATTTCCGAGGTGATCCGGATTTGGTGCTACCAGATGGCGAACAGTGGGGCACTATTGGTAAAATCTTTGACCATATCACTGTTTACTGTTTTTATTCATAATGTTGTTGTGCTTTATTCTATCAAGACTCTTAATCAAACTCTTGGGTGCGTGCAGATGTTGGTCCTGTTCGTCCAGCAGTTCGTCCGAGACCGCCCGTTGCTGCCCCGGCAGTGGAGCCTGCTAGGAGAGTTATTCTTCGCGACCTTGACGACACTGAGACCCTTACAGCTGTGCAGGAGCAGGTTGAGAGCCTTACTCTCGGTATTCCGGATGTACGGATCGATGAGTTACCTTTACAGCTGCAGCGGCATACTACTGGTGTGCCTAGACGATGGACTCGTCTCTTGCGTATGATTGCACAGGCCGTGACGTGCTATCATGAGCACCACTAGGCTAGGGTGCCCCCTAGCACTTTTGAGTTTTTGGGTCATATGACCAATTTTGTCTTGGTTACAGAACATTATGTATGAACGATAAACAGCTTATATATATTTTGATTTTCGAGGTTTATTCTGGTTGATTTACGTGATCCACTTGCATAACACTGATGCATTTCTTTTATAAATGTCGCAAATGTCTATCTAATACATAGTTTGCTAATGAATCAGTTAATGTGTTTAAGTTCCTGGAAATATGCTGGTATTGAATTGAATCAAACTGTCTTTCCAAAATCTTAACCCTTAGAAACATTCGATAAATAGCTGGATTGCGGACAGAATATATACCATTGAGTTGTAGTATCACAAGTTGTGAGTCTAGCCTGACGATTAGTCGGCGTATACCATGGGCAATGGTATCAGAGAGGAGTTCTATCAACGCGCTATACTCAGCGATGTTATTTGTTGATTGCCCAATACACACACCTCTGAAACTCACTAACTCGCCGCTTGGATCAAAAATGGCCTAGGCTGCGGAGGATAGATTCCGCGAACTACGACTCGCTCCGTCGGCATATCCCACATATGTCTCAGAAAAGTTCGACATCTGCAACAAATGAAAAAGGTGGATTACTCGACCGAAACAAACACTTTAGCGAAAACAAAATACAACAAAAGCACTCAGGTTACTACTTAGGCATAGTAACGCTTGAGGTACAACCCGTTGCGGGGTTGCGCCAGTGGTATTCCTTCATAATCCATTAACTCGTAGGCTCCTTTTGCTAACACTCGTTTAACAATATAGGGACCCATCCATAAAGAATTAAATTTTCCTGCTCCCAATTTGTCGGATTCTTGGTCGTAAAGCAAGACCAAGTCACCTTCAAAGAAGACGCGGGGTTTGACATTTTTTTCGAACTGCGCCTTGACTCGTTTCTTATGGGCTTCGTTAGCCAGAGCGGCATCACGACGGGTTTCATCCAACTGGATTAATTCCAAGAAACGGGCCTCTTCTTCTGAAGTTCCGGGGAGGAGGTCAATTGCGAGTTTAAGAGACGAAATTTGACACTGGATTGGTAAGACTGCCTCCAGGCCATACACCAGTTGAAACGGTGTGAACCCAGTGGCATTTTTTACCGATGTTCGGTAAGCCCACAAGGCTGAGTACAGGATTAGGTGCCATCTTCTTTTGTGAACCCCGATCATCCTTTGCAACATACGCTTCAGGACCTTGTTGATTGCTTCAACTTGTCCGTTGGCTTGCGGGTAATACGGGGTAGAGCTGTCGTGAGATAGCCCTAGCTTGGCCGCTAATTCAACCATCATGTGATTGTGAAAATGCGATCCATGATCTGTAACTATAGCCTGTGGTACGCCGAACCTGGCGACTACATGATTGAAAAAGAAAAGGGCAGCTGTTTCACCAGTGTTATCCAATGTAGGCATCACCTCGGCCCATTTGGTAAAATAGTCGACGGCGACTATAATATACCCATGCCCCCCGGTCGAGGTGGGGTTACATTGCATGAAATCGATGCCCCATTTGGCGAAAGGCCCAACAGCAACTATTGGCTGTAAAGGTGCGGGTGGTCTTCTGGTTTTGCTATCAAAAATCTGACATGCATGGCAACTTCTGACTGCGATTATGCAATCTTTGAACATGGTTGGCTAGAAGTATCCTACTCGTAAGATTTTTTGTGCTGTTGCATATCCAGATTGATGCCCCCACACGCGCCTGAATGACACTCATTCAGGGCTTTCTCGGCCTCCTCATGGGTAAGGCACCTCCTCAGAACTGTATCGATACCACGACGGTAAAGCGTATCACCGACGATCATGTAGTCTTTAGCTTGGTATCGTATACGTTTCTGTTCAGAGTGAGAGGTGTTAGGCCTGAATTTTTGGGTTTGGAGATACAATATGATATCTCCATACCACTCATCGCTTGTAGATATCAGAAACAAATTTTCATCCACGATTGACTCTTCCGATGTTTCATCGTTGGACGACGATGGGAGATCGCACAATAATTCCGCGAAAACTAGAGCTTTCTTTGATTTGGATTTTACAAATTCCAGATCAAACTCTTGAAGGATCGCTATCCATTTTGAATATTTGCCCCCCAGCAACTGTCGCGACAGTATATACGTCATGGGGTTGCAATCTGATAAAATGGTAGTTTTCCAAAAGAGGACATAATGTCGAAACCTTTGAATCGCTTGAACAGCTGCAAGCGCTAGTTTTTCAACATAGGAATATTTACTTTCTGTATCATTTAAGTTTTTACTTAAATAATATATAGGATGTTCAATTCCATCGACTTCTTGTACTAAAACCATCGCAATGGTCGTATCCGCTGCAGCCAGATACAGGTTAAAATCTCTTTGATAGTCTGGGGCATACATTAATGATGCTCTTACTAGAGAATCTTTCAGAGTATCAAAGGAAGCTTGCGCCACTTGATCCCAGACAAAAGGTACATCCTTTTTCAAAAGACCAGTGTAACCTTTAGCAAGTTCTGCGTAATTTGGAATGAACCTCCTCAGAAAGTTTTCTTTCCCTTGGAGTTTCTGAATCTGAAGCAAATTTGAAGGTGCAAGCAAATTGATGATTGCCTGAACCTTGCAAGGGTCGAGACGAATCCCATCCTTAGAGACTACAAAGCCAAGTAAACGACCAGACCCGACGCAAAACACACATTTGTGCGGGTTGAGTCTTATCTTGTAGTGTCGGCAACGTATAAATATCGCTCTTAAATGCTGCGGATGATCAGTCCGCTTTCGCGAGTGAGCCGGAAGGTCGTCGAGATATGGTTGAACGATGTTCTTGATGTCGTGGAAGGCATAATTCATTGCCCTCTGAAACGTCGCCCCTGCGTTCTTTAAACCAAAGGGTAATTTTCGATAAGCGAATGTGCCCCACGGACAAATAAATGCAGTCTTTGACTGGTCCTGTGGGCGGATATTTATTTGATTATACCCGGAAAATCCATCCATAAATGAAAAGATTTCACATCCGGTGCATTCATCAATTATCTGGTCGATGAAGGGTGTAGGGTAGTTGTCCTTTGGACAAGCTTGGTTTACATCCCTATAGTCGACACACACTCTTATCGTCCCTTGTTTCTTCATAACAGGGACGATATTCGATACCCAATCGGTTAGAGGAACCGGGTAGATGAAACCAGCATGGAGAAGTTTCTCAACTTCTGCCTTAATGGCATCGGCTTTCTTGGGGTGTACCTGTCGAAGCCGTTGTCTTACTGGTTTGACATCAGGATACATTTTAATTTCATGTTCAACAATACTCGAGTCAATGCCCGGCATTTCATCATATGACCAGGCAAAGACATCTCTAAACTCGTGAAAAAGAGCGTTATATATCTCCAGTTCTGAAGGGGAACAACTTTTGCCGACATAAATATTCTCTACAACATCTGGTTTAGTCGAGATATTTATGGCTATAGTTTCTTCAATATTGGATAAGTTTCGCTCGGAATCCACCGTATTTATAGTATTTGTTAGGAATTCAAAAACTGAAGGGTGGTAAAGGTCGTGTTGAGTATCTTCTTCACACTCCGGAAGAAGGGAACAATGGTGGTGATCATTCCATGGTGCCCCCTCAATCAACATTGATTGTAAGATTCCTTCGTCAATCCCATGCACTTTTGACCAAGGATCTAATGGGGTACCATATTCTCCAGACCTATCTACCCAAACGCTCGACGAGCATTGATTTGGGTTCGCCTCCCATGCCCGAAACATTGATTGCTACAATATTTCTATAGGGCTTGGGGGCAAAACCATTGAATGATCCATGTCGACTTTGTCTTCTGCGACCTTCGAGGAAGATATCATGTTGCATGTTGCTACAAATGGTATATTTCCTATGTTGATAGGAGGTGGCAACGCGAAAGTTCCCATCATTGTGGGGTCTTTCAACAGGCCTACTCCGATATCTTGAATTGAATGGTCGCTCCCATGGATCATGGGAATGCTTCATGTAACTTGTGAACCATTAGGGAGGAAGTTCTGTTGGTCGACGATCGTAATCCCCCCTTCAAACGGGAATGTGATCTTCCTAAAATAAGTCGACACTACAGCTGCCATGGCATATATCCATGGTCTTCCCAGTAGGATGTTATAGTCAAGATTGCCATCAATGACTTCAACATCAATTTCCACTGTTTTTCCTCCTAGTTCAACCTTCAAGTTATTTAAGATGCCGTACGGGGTGTACGTCCTTCCGTCGAATGCTTTTAGTGTCGTCGAAGATCGCGACAAGGTTGGAGATCCGAGAGTTTTCCAGCAACTCATCGACATGATACATGTAGATGCCCCCTCATCAATAATTGTTCTGTGAACAGTTTTGTTGAGTGCTTTCACTTGAATAAGGAAAGCTAGTTGAGCTGGTAACTGAGGATCATATCCTTTGTGATCAAAGGATACAAGATCGGAATCCTTAGGATCCACTCCACCAATAGCTGATAACAATGCCTACCTTTGGGATGGGCAATTTTGCAGTACCTCAAGAGTTGACATAGCGGATGGCGATTGGGCCAAATCTTCCACTATGCTATAATGCTGCGCCGCCCTGGTGCGAGGATTAAATGTCGACTTGTGTACTACTCCCTTTGGCGGTTTTATTGTTAACTCATGCGTGATGGGGGGTACAACCTCTGCCAAAGTTGTTGTCGAACCACTAGGTTGATCTTTACCTTTGTCGTTCGACACCTGTGGATTCCCATAATCTTTGCTCCTTGTCGAAATCAAAGCATCATTTTGTTGCTTAGAGATCGATAACATTAGCACTTGCGACGAGGAAGCATTTCCACTATCAACCATATTTTGACCTGGATTAGGAAATGGATCAGTCAACACAGCTGAGGTGTGTGAACTTTTGAAAAACTTCTTAAGTTCAGCTTTGTATGGACAATTCTTTGTCCCATGATCCTCCTCATCGCATATCAGACAAGGAAATTTCCTATTTCCAGGAGGGTTTGAAGAAGTTTTTTGAGGGGATGACTCACCCTGTTTCTTCTTCTTCCCTTTGTTTTGCTTATTCTTGCTTCCTGGTTGATTGGAATTTTTGCCTTTATCCGCAGATATGGCATTTATTTCCGAAGCAAGAATTTCTTGATTTGCCTTTTGATTCGAAGTCTTACGGGCTTTCTTATTCGAATCCCTTGTCGACTTTGCGTTTGCAGTGCCAATCACACCGTAGCCGGCATGAGAGTCACTATTTGATCCAGGAGGAGGAGGAATTGAAAATTCCGGTCTGGGGGTGTCAGGTATCTTGTCATAGAGCATGCCAGACTGAGTATATACTAAGTCTAAATATTGGGCACGAGCAATAACCTGCTCCTCTGTTACGACCCCTCCCTTGGCCACATCTTCTGTTATAGCAGGAAAAAGCGACTTTATAAACCACTCAGCTAATAGCTGATCTGGAACATAAGTCTTTACCATTCTGCGACGACGACGCCACTCATGTATATGATCGGATATATGTGTGGCCGTTGTCTGCTTGAAATTGGTTAAGATCTCTGTTCCAGTTTCGTACCTTATTGGTAACTGAAAGTGGGTTAAGAAAGTCGTGGCTAGGGAACTGAAATTGTCGAAAGAGGCTCTAGGTAGTTCGATATACCATTTAGCCGCTGGACCTATCAATGTCCTCTGAAAAAGGCGAAGCCTTATCGAATCATCATTCAAGGTGTTCGACGAACACCACAGATGAAAAGTCATCACATGATTCGATGGGTCTTCGCCAGGATTTCCATTGAATTTAGGAATGTTCGATGGAAGCTTGTGAGGAATTGTTGGCCACCAATGGGCATAAGCAATTGGATTGTTCGTTAATCGGTGTAAATCTGGTAATTCTAAAGTTGCCACGAATGGTAACTGTTGACTCAGGTTTGGCGAGGCGTACCCAGGATACGATGGAATCGCCTGAGCAGTAGGCCTCTGCATACCGGCATAATGTAATTGATGCTGGTATGATTGATAAGGCTGGTGGACTTGACCACTGTAAAGTGGTTGATTTAACCCGTTTTGAATATACGGTTGCCCACTATTCGCAAAGATCTATTGCTCAGATCCTTGGTACACCTGCTGGAATTGTGGTTGTTGGTATTGCACCATCCATGGCTGCGAAGCCATGTTCTGCTGTGCTATACTAACCGACGGACCAAGATGCGGGGTAATTGTACCCGTTTGGACCTGTGTCGTCCCGGCAGTTGGCGATTGTGGTTGTGTTGCAGGGTCAAGGGGCTGTTGCATTACAACCTGAGTTTGACATACAACATGCATCGTTTGAACTTGCGACATGGTTACAATCGTTGGCGTCATTGGGATGCTGGACATAGGTACACATTGTTGCATAGAATATACAGCTCTTGGCTGTTGGGGTAACATAGGTACCCAACCACTTGTCGTAACTCCAGCCAAACCTGAATACTGTTGAGAACTGCCGTATGGGTATCCTCCCGGAGGGGGTAATGAAAGGGCATATTGCCCCCCATACGGTAGCAATCCGGAGCTCAAGGGTATGGCTTGCCTTTGAGGACTGGATGGCCCAAATTGACCTCCATAGGGATCAATTTGTCTAGTTTCAACATAAGAATTACCGGGTATTATACCGGAAGAAAAAACCGGAACAGACCACACTGTCGAAATAGTCCCTGGGTGGACTCCTTCTAGCTGTTGAGAGCTAGTTGGGACAGCTGGTACGCCGGCGAACATCGTCGGAGTGGCGACAGGGAGTTCTGCCGTCGCTGTGTCATTCGACACAGTCCTAGATGTCGACGGTTGCTCAGACATTTTAAGTCTATCCAATAGACTGCCTAGCGATTCTACAGGAACTTCCACTGGTGATGGACAAACTTCTGATGTTGAAGGAAAAAGAGTGACACCTACTCCAAAATGAGTTGGAGTACTTGCTTGAGGGTCCTCTACGATTTCCTCTATCGCAATCAAACCAGGTGGAAGAGGAAGACCGTCAGGTCCGTAAAAGATTTCTGGTGCCAAAGAAGGGGTTGTTTCGACAGCGACAGTTGTTTGAGGAACAATACTCTCTGGACCAGTTACAGATGGAACTGGTTCAGTTAAGCAAGTACTTGTTCTCAGACCAGGATCAGTGCTACTATCTCTCTGTGGCTGTTGAACTTCTTCAATAGAGGCAGGGGTTCCAGAAATACTTGGAGTAACCGGAATCTCAGATGTCGTTGGAACGGTTGTTCTAACTTTGATGGGAGATTTTGACCCGGTTAAGCGAGTTCGCTTTGTCCGTACTACTTTCGATTCCGGAGACAAAGACGGTTGACTCGCAAGCCTCCGCGAACGACGGGGTTTCAATTGACTTTCTTCCATGGTTGCGGATTACTCGATCAACTAAAATACAAAAGGGGAATTATGTTTCCGAATTGAATGATTTTTATTAGACGCTTTTAGACACAACTTGCTTTTTCACTTTTAAAGAGTCGAGAAAAAGCTAAAGATGACTCTAGTCTCCTTCGATGTTTTAACGAGCCTGAAGTGACAAATGCTCGGTTGGACTTTTTCTGTTATAGAGTCTGAAAAGGGCCAAAAGAAACTGCTCTGGAGATCTAGGCAGAGGGTGTGCCAAACTTTTCGCAAAACCACAGAATACGTTTTACGGTACGGGTGGTCGATCTTCGTGAATGCTGTGTTCACTGCATTGCGATCAGTAGGGCAGCCGACACGGCTTCCTAAGGATAAAGGATATATGCCTATAGGGGTCTCCCAATATATACGCGACGGTACGTGGGAGCACAAGTCCGTATTAGTGCAATCGTCCCTCAGGAGGAATCACCCACCTTCTTAGAGATCGACAATCACTACGTTTAACGACGCCGGAACATGTCTCTACCTAGACCTCTACTGTGAGCGTTATGTTGCAAAGCGTTGTTAGTTTCATTCAATATATTTTAAGTTGATCTTTTTAAAGTTTGTCTTTCAGGATCACCATGAGATGTATTGGTACAAATTCCTAAATGCAGTCTAAGATGATAAGCAAGCTTTATAATCTTTCAACTTTGAAAATCCTAGCTACTAAGGGAAAAGAGAGCGACTATCTTTTCTCAAAGAGCAATCAGCACACTCTAATGCTCTCTTCCTAAATCCAACATGCAATCTTATCAAAATGCAAAATGCACAATGCAGGTGTTTGTTTTCACTTTCTTAGTATAAATGCCTACAAAGAAAGCTTTTTGCACAACTTCGAATTTGTTTTTAAATGACTGAAAATAAACAAGTTTACTTTTTCCAAAATCAGCAAGGGTAGAAGAGATTACAATCATTTTGCGATTTTTCGAAAGAAATACTTGTTTCGACACTTAAAAATGACAAATTCAAACCAATAAGCAAAAGCAAATGATAAATCAAACTGCAAACAGCCAATGAACTCTCTTCTAAGATCACAATCAATCACTCAATCAGATCTGAATCAAGGCTACAGGATGACTATTTTGCTCATGCAAAGGAAAACTGTAAATGACGCCACAAACACATAAAAACACTTACAGTCTTTTTGTACAAAAATGAGGCTGAATACAAGCAAAGAAAAGGGATTACAGATGTGGTACCTATGCTGGTTAAAGGCAGCAAAAACAGAGATCAAAACAGGCAAGAGACAACAAGGAACCCCAGTTGCACAAAGCCACACTAGTTCAGCGCAGGTACAACACTGTCAGTTTGACATTCAGCGCAGGTAGCCTTCACAGGACCTGCGTTGAAATGCAGACTGCCTTCACAGTGCCTGCGCTGAAAGGAGAAACTCTCGTCTCTCTTGGTTTCCGGGTCATAAAATGCTCAAAAATCAACTGTTTCAGGCCAAATCAGAAACACAAGCAAGGTATAAACAGAGGGATACTTTGAAAGGGTACTAAAGACTATCACAAAGGATCATCAAGTCATTTATGAGTCCATTGTTAAGATCATAGACAAAAACCCAGTAAAGGATCAAAGTAGCAACATTCTACTTTGCAAAGCAGTTCGATTGTTGCCGTTGAGTCTATGAAGTAAACAATGATGCAAGCTCAAACAAAATGACTAAAACAAAGTTCTTCCCCAGCGGAGTCGCCAATTTGTTGTGGGGAAAAATGCCTATGCAGGACGATCCTATCCACCTAAGGCGTGATAGTGCCTTAGCAACAAACAAATGCAGCTACTTTAGTTTCTTTCCTTTATGAAAATGAAAGAGAGGAGATTGGTAGACTTACCGTTATCTTTCGGTTGTCCCTCGATCTAGATCCTCTCCGCTTTGTGTGTCCACAGCTACTTGCTTCCTCGCTTTTGCACCCACAAGATCACAAGAGAACAGCTACCTGTGACAAGAGAGCAGCTACATGCAACAAGAGAAGGACACAATACAAAGGCAAATATACATATTCATAAATGATTCAGGATTAGAAGTAAATCAAATACACTAATGCAAATCATACAATAAACACCATCATATAGGAAAGAACCAAGAAGCTTTATTGATTGAGAAACAGGGTTCAGGAAGAGATACAACCCATAGGGTTCCAACCCAGCATCTCCTTCCTAGCAGCAAGGAATTCCTTCTTCAGCCCCTTTCAAAAGCATAAACACCCAATGATCCAACCACAATCCAACAGCAATTCTTTACAATACAATCCAACCTCCTTAGACCTCATGAGAGAGCTCTATATATAGGAGTTTTGGAGAAAGGATGAGTCAGCTTGAGGCTGGCATGAAGCTGACTAGTGTCCTCTCCCACTTCAGTTCTTGAGTCCACTTGGAGATTCTTACTTCCACTTGGAGATTTGGAACCTCTTACTCATCACCAGTCGAATTCCATGATCCAAGTGTCATTTTGGAAGCTTCCTGGGCATTGACACCTTAAGGAATGAGTCTGCCACTTGTCCAAGTACGCTCAGCGCAGGTGGCCTTCTTTGCAGTTGACATTCAGCGCAGGTACAGAGAGGAGCACTTGACATTTAGCGTAGATGCTCAGTGGAGCAGTTGACATGATCCAGAAATTGCTTGTTTTTGAGTGTTTTCAGGTGGAGAACTTTTATAAACTGCTGTGGTTTGCTGGCCTTGTTCCTCTAGGGGTAGGAACAACATGTTTAGGGACTTTGGATCCCTTAATTATTGACATTTCATGCTCAGTGATGCAAGGCACAAAAATGTCTATAACAACAACCAAGAAGACGAGCACCCTGAGGAAGAAATGGCCACCGAATAGAGCAACCAAGAAAATAAGCAAGAAAGGGTTACCGAACAGGGCAATCAAGAAGAAGAAATAGCACAGCCAGGGGGTAGCCCGTCGCAGGACCCTGTAGGTGAAGAGGAATTGGCAGCAGTTCTGGCCAATATGGGGGAATATGGCCAGCCCTCCAGCACAGCAGGCGTCCCTGATAGTCCCGCAGAGGAAGAACTACCCGAGGAAGTACATGCAGAAAAGGCGGGAGAAGAAAACCTGCCTGGTTATGATGATGAAATTGAAGACAACAATCAGGGACAGTCTGTCCCCAGGACGCCAGAAGATATCCCAGATGAAGAAGGAGCGGGTTTAAGGGCCAAACCCTCTGCCGAGGCAAATGAAATTAAGAAATTAAGGAAGAAACAGCAGAGGTTGTTGGGTACTATAGCCAGGCTCCGGCAGCAAATTCGAATTTTGAAAGCCAATTTGAGAATACAAAGGACCGCAAGGAGAAGGAGGAGGGCCACTACAACAAAAACCCCGAGGACAAGAACCCGTTTTATTGGTCGAAACCCCATCCGGAGACCTACTGCCGAGGAACAGTCTGTTGTTCCAATTGATAATGAGGAACAGGGTGCTGTTCCAAATAACATAGAGGAACAGACTGTTGTTCCATTTGACCCTGGAGAACAAGCTGACATTCCAATTAAGGGAGAAGAACAGCAAGATGTTCCAATGGCAGGGGGACCTCAGCAACCTTTCATTCGTGTCAAGAAGGAGAAGGAGAATAAGGGGATCCAAACAGAGGCACCACCCTCAGGGGTTATTCGGGTTCTGAACTCTAAGCAGCGCAATAAAAAGTTTCAAGCAAAATTCCCGGCCTCTACGGCTCAATGGAAAAGGGATCCAAAAATGAGAACCCTGCACAGGATGATGAAGCAAGCCCAGCAGGGAGCTAAACAACTAAGAGAGCAAGCAATCCCCCGGGAGAAATATGAAGAGTTACAACAGCAACTTCGGAGTATTAGTCAATCCGAAAGCCAAGCCTTTGAGGGATGGCAGAAGGAACAAGAAAAGGTTGCTAAGGTAACTCATCGATTAGATAGTGTTGTTAAGTAGATGGACGCTGTGTGTTCCTTATATAATGACGTTTTGACTTGTAGGGCCCCTGCTAAAAATTATGCTTTATTTTTTCTTGAAAGGTATTTGAGATTGAAAATAAAAGCCGTTAGGGCAGGAGCACCTATCCACATCAACACTGTTAATGATTTTATAGACTGTTGCAAGCACTATGGGGTTAAGGTTCAAAGGTTATTGTGTGAGTTTTACTTGCACAACCTTGTGCTAGACCATGAAACTGATTTAAATCCTGGCCCTTTTGTTGGCGATATACAATTCCAAGCCTTCATCTCATTTGGGGTTAATCAGCTGAAATTGCTCAGAGCTTATAACACCTTTCAGAGACAAGAAAATAGCCTAGACTTGTGGATTCTAGCTGAACCTAGAAACCCAGTGATGCTATGGAGAGAGCATAGGAGTCTTATGAGGATCCCAGGTGTCAGTGAGATATTAGGACCCATGCACGAAGACTTGATCCGAAATGGTCTGGAATACTTCCTGACTATTAAAGATCCTGCCATCGATGCTGCAAAATTTCGGTACCGGACCTCTAGTCCAAGCATCCAGCTCAGGGAACCATTCAAATATGAGAATTTTGAGCTGGCTGCCAGCCGATTGAACCTTTATGGGGAATGGATTCTGCAAGCAGGGCCGTCCTGGTTGGGGTATCGATTTCGAAGCCCAATTATTTGGCACCCTGCACCCGGATATCAGGCCTTGTATGAGATGCCTGCAGATCAAATAGATCAGTTCTTTGATAATCTAGTTGCTCATCACGGTTGTCGGCCTCCTCATGAGATCCCTTCTCCAGCCTATTCTCTCACCGCCTTGCATGTCAACTATAATGTTTTCATGAGGCCATGAAACAGGGTAAGCAGGGGGGTGTGTGGAGCACTTGGAAGGTATGCTTTTGACAAGCAATTTAGTGGTTTTTCAATAATAATTGTAACCTTTTCTGCATTAGGAATTCAAAGAAGATAAAGGACTTTGATAAAATGTGCAAAAATAGACAAAGGAAGCTCAAGTGCTAATAATTGACGTTTTCTATGCAGGAAGACGTGCGAGCAAGGAGTTCCCGTCCAAAAGCGAGAAGCAGAGGAAAAATAACTGTTGTTCCTCCAGTGGGGAACCGGATGCGGACACGATCAAGCAAAATTGGAATTGAATAGTCCAGGAAAAGAATGCGGAGTACCGGCTCGGCGAACGCAAGAAGGATTGAACGATTAGCGAATCCCTCAGGATCTTCGATCCTGAGGGATCAATGCTTTACTTATCTATGATTATCTAGATATCTTCGTCATTTCTTTTATATAATGGCACAGTATCATTAAGCAAGGGACGACTGTTTTTGTAATTTTATGGTTCCAGAACAAACTTTAATCATTGAGTCTCGCTGAGACCTGATTTTGTTATACTTTTGTGGATGCGATTAATATAAAAGACTTGGTGTTCATTCCGTCTCTGCATCTGGAGTAATCTAAGGTGGTGTACCATTGGCAGCTAAGGGCCCGGCTCCGAAGGAAACTTGCTTTTGTATCATTATACGGTGATTTGTGTGTGGTTTGTTTATCTTTATTACGTAGCAATCTGATACATTCTTTATATGATATGCTATGCTCTGTTATGATCAATGAATGAATGATTTCTCCACGTAAGAACTCTGCACTGTATAATTGGATTCACACAAGGTCGAATTGTATCTTTATTCAGCCATTTCTGTAACAGAATGCTGGTATGAATGTTACTGTCATTGGATTTATGTGAAACAATATTTGTGGGATTTGGGAGTAGCGTCATTCTGTTTAGAAACATAGTTATATCATCCAATATTCTCAGATTGCTATATTAGTGTAGAACATGTACATACAAGCGATGGTTGTTATTCTATAAATCATTAAGGATTGCTGTTCCATTTGATTATTGTTGTTCCATTTGGTTATTGCTGTTCCATTTGATTATTGCTGTTCCATTTGGTTATTGCTGTTCCAATTGATTATTGCTGTTCCATTTTACTGCTGTTCCATTTACTGCTGTTCCATTTCCGTTTTGCTGTTCCATTTTGCTTTCCGCTGATTTATTTACCTGCCTTTGTTGTTTTGGTGTGAGAGAAGGCCTAAGGCTGTAGTGAGCCTCAGCAAGACGCTGTTTAGCTCCCAGACCTATAAGTCCATGCTCTAATTTCCCTTCTTTAATCAGTTTCTATAGGGATGGGTTATTGCTTCCGTACCCTTGACTGATCAACTGTTTTGTGTGATTTCATCTTTTATGTTAGTTTAGTTACAACTTAGCATCTGTTTTCCTTTGAATCTTCTGAACACTATACTACTAAGCATTACTCGGACAAATAGCCTCGAATTGAGCTACTTCTTGCAATAACAAGACGTTCCCGGATTGACTTATTAATGTGGAATAATTAGCGGTGTGAGAGACCCTAGTTATAGCTCTACAGCTTGCAGGTTTTCCGATGACAGACTTTGGTTCCCTGCTTCCACTTGTAAAGCATTTCACCCCTCACTCTAGCTTGACCTTCATGATTTAGAGGGCATCTATTACACAACATTTTGTCACTTTCCCTGTACTCCCCATCCACAATCCTAGAGGACCCCTATAGTGTACCCAACATGCTTTCCTATCATGAAGAAACTCCCATTGTGTCGCTATTCATGAGTAAAACAATTCCCTTTTCAATCATTTCCCAAAAATCTTCTATTTACCCTAGTTTACAACACCAGCACTAATGACCCATTTCCTCCTCGGGCCGATATGCAGGGATTAAAACTGTCACTAGTGTCGATCAGATCGACTGAGCCCTTTCTCAATCGTGTCGATCCTCTTTTGGAAATCATTTTAAATATGGAGACGAAACTTTGATCTCTAGAAGCTTCGTAATGGAAGTTTCGTAAATGGTTAGGTTGGATGGAGTCGAGGAGGTCAGTTTGGGCTCCTTTCCCCTATTAGGATGGAACTAATCCAAGAGATAAGGCCTTATCCCATGAGAAGAGGAGCCATATCCCCTCCATCCAAGCTATATAAACCTCTCTTTTTCCCAAGCACAAGTTAGCTTTTAGTCATAATTAAGTTATGGCTGAGGTTTTGATTTTGGAGTAGTCAACAAGCCACCCATAGTTTGTATCTTTCTAGCTTGTGTTTAAGGGAGAATTGTGAGTTTGTTTTGGTGTGAAGACTAAAGGGAAGAGCCTTGAGACTACCATCGTTGAGGCTATCCATGAGATGCTAGCAGAAGTATGTGGGAACTCGAATATGCCGGAGGAGAATAGCAATGTCAAGACATCGGTTGTAATCTCTTCTTGAACTAAAATAGATGCAACTATCGATTGATTTCCTACCTGAAATGTCATCTCACAAGTTTATTGCTTAATGTTTCTTGGCCTGTTAAGTAGGCTAAATGCAATTTGTATGTTATCACATTTTTTTTTGCTATTGTTGACTTGTTTCAGGTGTTCGAAGGAAGGAAATGAAAGATAGATGGAGTGAGGAAGCAAGGTCATCACCAAGTGGAATAGCATACTAAGAGTTAGGCCCTCTTATTTGATTCTAGCTTAAGGATATCTTCCACAGATTGCTTGTTTGTGGCTAGAACCGCTCTCTCCGGCTAGAGGAACTGTTTGTGTCCACACTTAGAATTTACCTGCACCACACTACCTTAAAACTAGCGCTGATCGACATGACTGGACAGACGACAACTAGTTCTAGTAGGCTTGATCAGTGCGACTGTTTGGCTAAAAAGAGCGCTAATCAGGATTTCAAGGAAAAAAAAATTCAAAAGCCAAAACTAGACCTTTCATTGTAAATTTCAGACTCAGAGCAGTAAACCAGGCAAGCCAGAGAAACCTAAAGGGAAATGGTGGTAGTAGAGAAGTTCACACAAAACCATAAAATGACAATCAATCAAATAGAAGGATTGGTTCCCTAGTGAAGTCGCCAATTTGTGGTGTAGGGAAATTCTCAGTGCGGACACAAATAATTCCTTTAGCCCGAGAGAGCGGGTCTTGCCACAAACAATCAATCTATGGGAAATGTCTTTAATCTAGAATCAAATAAGAGGGCCTACCTCTTAGAACACTATTTTTCTTACTGATGATCCTGCTTCCTTACTCCAGATATATTTCGCTTCCTTCCTTTGAATACTTGAAATAAGCAAACAAACAGCAACAACAAACGTGATAGCATACAATATTGTATTAAGCCTACTTGACAGGTCAAGAAACATTAAGCCATAAATATGTAAGATAACACTTCAGTTAGGAAATCAATCAATAATTGTATTCATATAAATAAAAAAGATATTACAACTAATCCCTTGACATTACTGGTCTCCCCCAATGTATCTGGGTTCCCACACTTCTACTAGCATCTCATGGATAACCCCAACAATGGAAGTTTTAAGTCCTCTTCCCTTTAGTCTCAAACCAAACCAAAACACACTATTCTCCCTCAAATATGCACTAGAAAGCTACAAGCTATATATGTCTTGCTGATAATTCAAACTCACTGCAAAACTAATTTAGCTTGGGAAAAGAGAGGTTTATATAGCTTGGATGGATGGGAGATGGTTCCTCTCATCATGGGAGAAGGTCTTATCTCTTGGGTTTTTTCCATCCTAATAGGGGAAAAGAGCCCAAACTAAATTATTCGGCTCCATCCAACCCAACCATTTACCAGACTTCCGTTGCGAAGCTTCTAGACCTGGAAGCTTCAACTCCATATTTAAAAAACTTACCAAAAGAGGATCAGCACAACTGGAAAATGGCTCAGTCACTCCATATGGTTCTAGTGATAGTTTTAATCTCTACAAATCAGTGCGGGGAGGAAACTTATCAGTAGCGTCGGCCTTGTAAAATCGTGGGAAATGATGCAAAGGGGAATTATTGTGATCATGAAGAGGGACATACAAGGAGTTTCTTCATGATGGGAAAGCATGTAGGGTTCATTGTAGAGGTCCTTCGGATCGTGGATGGGGAGTACAGGGACAGTGACAAAATGTTGTGTAATAGATG
Organism: Pinus tabuliformis; assembly: GCA_031772625.1. NCBI lineage: Eukaryota > Viridiplantae > Streptophyta > Pinopsida > Pinales > Pinaceae > Pinus > Pinus tabuliformis. The sequence continues at coordinate 93,629,955 of CM062817.1, forward strand.
CTCCCTAAAGCCTAAAGGCCAAACTAGAGTTCGAGGTGAAATTCTTTACAAGTGGATGCGGGGAATCGAAGTTCATCATTGGAAAGCCTACAAGCAAGCATAGATACATATACATCATTGAAAACTCTAACAAATGATACCTGAATCGTTGTATGGATGTAGCCATCTAGAGAATGATGATATAAATGGATCCAAGTCATGGCTGTAGCCATCCAATATAGAGGATCATAACGAAACTAAGGTATGGTTGCAGCCATCCAATAATGAGAAGGATCACATATAACAACTCATGATATGGTCGCAACCATCCATATGAAAGAGGCATGTATATCAACATGATCATGTCACATTTCCTCACAACCTAGACTAGTGTAATCTAAGCCTAGGGTCTTGCACTCCAAACTACCCTATCAAAATACAAATTCTAACATGTGAATGAATGTGTTGAATTCGAACATGCTAGAAAGGCACTTGATTACTGGTCAATGATGTGAACTATTAACAAGCGTGAGAGAAACCAACAATAATGACAATGGATCTCAAGGTACTAGCAGCACAGTTCACGAAATGTGAATAAAGGAACTGAAGTTGAACACTCGTGAAATCACCTGATCAAAAGCCAGTGATGTGAACTTATCGTTGAGTGCAAAGAACTTGCCATTAGGGAATGCAAGCTCTAAGGTACTGGAAGGGAGTCTCTAGGTTAGCTTCCTAGATAATGAGCTGAAGTCAACAGGAAGCAACCGTGTCAAAGGAGGGCCATGATGTATCCCACGTCGTTGACATGAGACAAAGGGATGAAAATGATTTCAAATGATATAGAGAATCAGGAGTAAGTGTAACTACAAAAGGACTAACTCTTGAACATATCGGTGACACGACTTCGGAGTTTGGTGGCTTTTGGATCCATAGGATTGGTGGTCATGATGATGTGACATAGATCAAATGGAAGGAAAAAATGAACAACCCAACCTAGGAAGGTCAAGGATGAAAAGGAGGATATCCCAACCCGACATGAGGCATAAAGTGTCATGTTCAAGAGTGATTTGTCAACACGACTAATAGAATTTCCTATTTTCCCCCACCATTTCTGGTAGGTACCCCAATTATTTTTATCGCAAGCTTGAAGGGGATAGCATGTGCTTGCATTGTAAGTTCATCCTTCAGACGAATCCAACCTAGTAAGTTTAATGAGCCCTAGGAGGGAGAAGCTCATGTCCTTCTTGGTGATGAATGTAATGTCGTTTAATATTTTTACGAGTCTGACAAAGGTGTAACTCGATACCTTTTTGATGTTTAGAGAGTTTGAAAAAGACATGGAAAAGAAAACTCCACATGGTCCCTTTTCGTACATTTGTGTCTCTGAGCTCGAAAAGGTAGAAAATGATACTTGAGAGAACTGCTTGACCATTTCAGTCAAGAAGTACCTTTTTTGTAAATAGTTCATCCCGACCCAAAAAAGGGGTAAACATATACTATGTAAACGATGTTTCGTATCCTTTAATGAGTTCAAAATGACAAGAGCTCGACAATATTTTTTTGTTTAAAGATTTGGTAAAGAGCTTGAAAGTGGACCCCCCATTTTTATTCTCTTTTACGAGTCAAAAAGGGAAAAATACTCGGCGATCTTTTCATTTGAGTTTTACGAGTCGAGAAAAATAACTTAAACATGACTTCATTACCATCATCAGTAATATGTCACCTGTCGGTACACAAAAGGTAAATGCATTATCCAGAGCCTGAGACAAAAATAGGTCAATAATACTTTAAAAACCCTAATATTTCATGAAAAATGAATAAAAGGAGGAGAAAGTAATTATTTTTACCATTTACCATTTTACCTTTGTGTGAAGAGATTTCTCACCCATTTGTGCCCTAGTTTTTCAGGAGTAGATTGTGGGAGATTTGGGAGGTCATTCGACGGTCCGTCATTTATAGGTAAGAGCCAATAACTTTAGCTCTGTTTTCATGCTTGTTTTACCTGTTTTTAACTGTTTTTTGGATTTTTTAAGGAGATTTTAGTAAAAAAATTTCGCCCTCAGTCGGTGCGATTTTCGGGCACGGGATCGCGCCAATTGGGGGTTATTAAGACTGTCAAGCGCGTTGTTGGTGCTACTATTGTTAAAACAGTCACGTCGGCACTGTGAACATAAAATGTCCAATTTTTTGCCTAATTTGCCCAATTGAATCCAAATTTTTCTAGCCAAGGATGTTTATTGACTTGATTGTATGGTTTTTGCAAGGAAAAAATGGCAAAAAATGGTGGATTGGAAGGAATGCGAGCATGTGGACATTGACACACAAGCAATGGCAGACCCAAATTGCTTGAATGTTCTTAGGAATTATGGGCTCCTCAAATTCTTCTTCACACCAGGTTTGTGGGCTCAACTCGAATTGCTACGGTATCTGATCAGTCTCTAGGATATCAATCGGGAAGTTTTCATGATCTGTGACCAAAAAATGGAGTTGGAAACTTATGACATTTATTGCATCACAGGACTATCCCGAAGAGGGGAGCCAATTAATCTGTATGGGTCAAGGCCTATTGGGGCAAGTGTGACCATTTTACTTTTATAACACTGCTCGGAAGCACTCAAATCAAAGAGGCCAAGATAGAGATCATGAATGTTTGCGATCTTGTGCTAAGAGTGTGTTGTTGACCATAAATAGAGTGGCTGGGGATCAAGCACAAAATTAAACTAACAAGTCGAAGTTTCAATATGCGATCAACTTTACAGCGCCGAATATCTTCAGCTGGTCAGAAGCCATGAAGGTAAACATGAAGCACTAGCTATCAAAAGCTAAGGTGGGAAACCTGAAATAGTTCTGTTATGGGTCTATTCTAATGACCTTCTTCTTCGAGCGGGTACCGCTATTTCACTACCAGCTTGCCGAGGTGAAACTGCCATTTCCAGGAGACCCATAGATGGTTCGTTGGAGTGCATTGATGCCTAGGATTACTGGGGGTCAATAGATGTCCTATAAGATCGCCTTCTTCTCGTGGCTACGATGACAGCTGATTGTAGTAGAGGATTGGCCTTTAGCGGTACCGACTTCTGTGGTGATCCGGATATGCCACTCCTAGAGGGGGAGGATTATGATGATGGAGGTAAAAACAAACAATTTTAATATATGAATTCATGAAATTTTGATTTTATAAATGTAGATGTTGGACCAGAATGTCCTGTCAGGATGTCCCCGATTTCCGGCTGCGTTGCTCGGTAGTTTGATGTCGCTCCTTATGAGGAAGGAAGCGATAACGAGGAGGAGATCACATGGAACCTTGAGGGCATGACCCATGGTATCCCACAGTATGCCCAGATGGGTGATGTCCCACGCCAATATTAGAGGCACACAGTGGGGGTATTAGATCAGATCCACCGATTGCTGACTCGTGCAGTACGAGCAGTTACATGCTACCATGAGCATCATGCTAATTAGTTCATAGGTCTAACATTCCACATTCTTTAGGTCTTCGAGCCACTGATGTATTCATGTGTCTAGGAATATGATGATATGTAATGTAATCAAATTTTCTCTCCAATAGACAAATACGTAGATATATTCTCAATATTTGAGGGTTTCTGATGGAATATTGTCCGTTGATTTGGAGAACAAGAAGTTGTGAATCAAGGTTGACAACCAATTATCGGATGTCAAGAGTGATAGCTTTTGACAACAATTCGATAATTGTGCTATAATCAACGATGTTATTAGTTGTTCGACCTAGAAAAATACCTTGAAGATCAATCAACACACCATGGGGGTCATAAATGGCCCATGCCGCGGATGATAGATTCCGAGTACTATGGCAAGCACCATCAGTGAAACTGATGTGAGGAGACACTGACATCTGCAAAGCAGGAAGAAACATAATAAGTAGGAAAACTGCGTGCAAAACAACAAACCAAACCACACTGTAAAAAAATGAATGACACACTATTGTACAAAAGTAGGCATGCAAGATGACCTACTTATAGTGCTTTCTGAGGTAGTCTAGGCTCAGACTCAGGTAATCAATCAACAAAGATGAAAACCAGATTTTTACCGTTGACATGACGAGTAAGCATTGACTCGGCCAAATAGTAGAGTAGAACTCATATAAGGTGGTGCCCCCATGCCCCTTGGGTGAGGGAGGGTTATGAGTCATAAGATGGCAACCCCATTGCAATAATGGACAATCAGTAAAAAATCACGGAGGGAGAAAAAACCTGAATCTATGAAGAGATAAAGGTACCCTCAATTGAAAGATCTTGACAATTTCAAGAGAAACTGGCATGGCAATAGGCAACAAAGAAGAGAACTTTGCAAGAAAAGTAGACATGTCTGCCAAGCCAAGCAAGAATGAGGAGCGATGATGAGTGTCATTCCAAGGTACTTCCTCTAGAGACATTACTTCCATGATACTCTCGTCAGAAAGAAAAGTCTCTGCTAAGGGATCGAGAGATTCCGATGAACCAAGCCACGGGGATTGAGAATACACATCGAGAGATGTTCTTGAAACAGGATGATCAGAGGATATCGAATTCGAAGCTGAAACAATTTCCACATAATTAATTTTGATAGGACATGATGGCATAACCTCACCCCATGTATCAACAAGATTCGGTTAGGGAATGACCCAAGGATTATACTTAACCGAAATCATGTTGTCAAAGACGATATGACGAGGTGGGAGTGGAAAATACCCATCAAGGAAGGATATTTAAAGAGTCCTGCCCCCACACTCTCATAAGCGGCACAGGTGTTATTTACATAAGGAAAATTTCCATCCAAGGAGGAAGAGGCAAAGACGGACATTTGGTCGACTGTGAATATCTTCCCTTGATGGGGAAAATGAATCACACAGAAAAGGGAGGAGGCTACAGCATGCATGGCATGGGTCTAGCTCCGTCTGAGTAGAAGATTGTAGTTAAGATTAGCGTCAACAATCTCTACTTCGATGTTTACTATCTTGCCCTCCAAAGTGATGGCAAGGTTGGGAAGGACACCGAATGGTCATAAATCGCATCTGTCAAAAGCTTCCAAAGCACTAGGGGACTGGTTAAGAGTAGGAGAACCAATTTCCTTCCAACAAGCGACAAACATGATGAAAGTAGAAGCACCTTCATCGATGATGGTCCTATGAATGGTTTTCTCATTTATGATCACTTGAATGAGAAAGGCAATCTGGTGAGGTCAAAACAGATGAGATTAGAGTCAATTGGATCAATACCCCCAATAGCCGATAGTAATGATTTCCGCTGAGAAGGACATTTTAGAAGGACCTCGAGAGAAGACATAGCTGATGGTGCTTGGGCCAAATCTTCAATAATGTTATAATGTTTAGCGGCTCGAGCATTGGGATTGTACGAGGACTTTCGTAGCACACCTTGAGAAGGTGGTCAAATGGCAGAATCAGGATTAGGTCGCTCTATATGGAGAGGGATAGAATTGGATGGGGCAGAAGAAGAAAGGGTACCTTCTTTCTCCTTCCATGTTGTCGGGGTAGGAGTTTGATAATATTTTGACCTAGTATCCATGTTAATCGGTGTACTCATCATGAACACTTGTGAACCTGTGGAAGTAGATGACTGACGCTGGTTTACCATTTGGGTCTGCTAGGATTGAAATGGCTCTTTCAGGACATTTGGGGTCCCTTTGAGAAAACAACCAACTTTGGATCGTCTAGGACAATCCTTAGTATATTGATCCTCCTCATAGATGAGGCATGGATATTTGGGCTTTCGTTGGGAAGCATCACCAACAGATGACTTAGGAGGACCCTATTTCAGGGCATCGTCTATACCATTTCCTTTGCCTTTCTTCTCACATTTGGAGGATTTGTCCGCTACGGTAGAATCGACAATGTGAATCTCTGAGGTTTTACTAGGGTCAGATGAATTACGAGAGGAATCATTAGGAGCAGTGTTGGAGATTGACTTCTGTTTGGAAAAAGATTTTGCAGGGGTCTGAGTTACTGAACCAATTACTCCATCAATGGGAGGTGTAGCCAGAGACTTAGATGTCGTTAGATCAGATGATGGTCTAGGTGCATCAGGTAACACATCATATAACGTGTCGGATTATGAATAGATGAGGTCTAGATACTAGGCACGTGCCATTGTTTGTTCCTTAGTGACACATCTGCTCATAGCAATGTCTTCAGCAATTTTGTTGACGAATGATTTGGTGAACCACTCAGTCAAAAAGTGATCAGCAATCTCGAACTTAATCAGGCAACGCCTACATCTCCATTCATGGATGTGATCAGAGATGTGGGTTGTAGAGTCTTTATTGAGCAACTTTAGCAGATGAGTGTCAGTTTCATAGTGAACTGACAACTGGAAATGTGTGAAAAGGCCATGGAAAGAGTGTTAAAGTCATGATAGGTATTTTGAGGTAACTCGATATACCACTTATCTGCAACACCTGTAAGAGTTCATTGGAAAAGCCGAAGACGAATGGAATCATCAATGTAGGAATTCGATGAGCACTAGAGGTGATATGTCATCACCTCGGCTTGTGGATCCTCTTTCACCTTTCCTTCAAACATCAGGTAATCACTCGAGATCTTGGATGGAACTGGAGGCCAGTATGGCGAATGAAGAATTGGGTCATTCGTGAGTCTAAACACATCTAGAAATCCAGTGTAGCCAAGAATGACAATTGGGTATTGAAAGGAATTTGAGGTCTATAAGGGGGCCCAAATGGTGGGCCCCATCCTTACTGGTAAGGATTTTGTCCCCATAGTGGAGGATTTTGTTGATATGGCATTTGATTTTTCCCCCACTGTAAGTTACCTTGCTCGTAGGGAGGATTCTAACCTTGAAAGCCTTGAAACTATCCGGCGATAGGCTATTGATAGGCAACATATGGGTTAAAAGGCTATTGAGCCTACTGGCCTTGGACATATGGATTTTGCGCTTGATGTCCCTAAGCATAAGGGTTTTGGACCCGCTGCCCCTAAACAAAAGTGTTTTGGACTTGCTTCCCTTAGACATAAGGATTTCGGACCTGTTGTCCATGGACAAAAGGAGGTTGAACCTGTTGCCCTTGGAAATCAAGCTTTTGTGCCTGATGCTGCAGGACTTGACCTTGATCTTTCCCTTGAAAAGGTTTACCCTGTTGATATGAGTATAAGGGTTTCTACTGCCTGGGTTTACCTTATTGCTAGAAGTGCTAACCTTGCCGCTGTAAAGGTTGTCCCTACAGCTGTAGAGGTTGACCTTGCGAAGGAATAGGCTAGGAGGATTGCAACACATACTGCACTTACTACTGCATGGTTTGCTGCAATGGTTGTGAGGGTTTCCCCTGCGGTTGTTGTGGTTGTCCTTGCTACGAAATCATCTCGCCTTGCTGCTACATGGATGGCCCTTGCTGCAATGAAGGTTTCCCTTGCTGTTGTAGAAGCTTTCCTTGTTGCTACAAAGGTACTTGAACAGTTCCCGAAATGACACCTTGAAAGTTCCTAAACCACCAGGCGTGGTGGATGGACCAGGTTGGACATAAGGTCTAGCTTGAGGGATGTAGGGCAGTTTAACCATTTCTTGTGAACCATATGGAACATAAGGAGGTTGGTACGAAACTTGAGCCATATTAGGATGTTGGTTGTGGATGTTACTTGGCCTAGATGTACCAACAAGTTTCAGTTGTTGGTACTGGACATTACTTCATCCAGCAAGACCAATAGGCTTTAGAATGGCACCTGAAGGGGGTTGGTTCATTCCAACCATGTGAGGTTGTGAGCCACTCACATTGGTTGTACCAGACATCATAGAAACATTCAGACTCTGCCCCCCAGGCAGTGGCACATCCTGTCCACTTATTGGAGGTATTGAAGAATTGATAGAGACATGACTCGAGACCGTCGGTTGAATTGGACAGGTTACTTGGACTGATGAAACAAGAGGATTTGGAATGGTGGGTTGCACCAGGATTGAAGTAACCATAGAATACACCATCGGTTAGGATGTTGGGTTTTGAATGAACAGACTTGAGGTAGGCATATCGCCAGATGCCTAGATAGGGTTGTGATATAGTGATGAGGTAGTAGGCGTGTTTGAAACCAACTGAGCCAAAGTCACACAATTACATGGTAAATCAGGATGAACATTGGTTGGAATGATTCTCATGTAAGGGAAACCTTTAATAGGGAAAGGATATTCCTGCTCCTTGACTGTGCGAGGAGTGGAAACCTCTGAGTGACCTAGTAAGGAGACTAAGATTTTGTCTTTTGATTCCATGGGTGCAAATAGGTGACGATGAACTACCAAAGATGTTCAAGAGGATAATTCCAAAGGAATACTCAGCTAATCATACGGAATGTACAAACGCTGTGGTGATATCACAACATGATTGAACAAAGGATTCAGAGGATAAACAACCAGTCCGAGCTAACCTTCAGAAGTCGGCAGACTCTTGGGAGTCTGGATAGGATTATCAGAGATTCCGGGCCAATGTCAGAAAGTGATCCAGTATCCAAGGGAGGGGGAGGACAAGATGACAAAGGTTGAATGCTCATAAAAATTCCAAGCTCAAAACCTTGGTCCTTAAGTGACTGCGGTAATTCAGGAAAATGCTCCTCAGTCGATCTTTCAGACAAAGGATGGGAAGAGGAACTAGGTGAATCGGCTCGTTCAGCCATGATGATTTTGTTTCAAATAACCGAAAGAGAGATTGATTCAAAGGATTTAAAATGTATTTAAAGGTATACTCACAATGTGGTCTAGAAAATGACTAACAGGGAGGTTATATGATCGTGGGCAACAATTTTTTAAGACGCAAAAACAAACTAGTGCTCTTTCATGTTTTAAGAGTTGAGAAAGAAGCAAATGTGACTCTATCACTTTCGGTTTGAAATGAGCTCAAAAGGACAAGCGCTCGGGTGATCTTTTATACTTAGGGAGTCAAAAAGATCGAAATTACTACTCTGGATGATCTAGGAAAAAATGATTACCAGGTAATTGTGAACTACAGAATACCTCCCAATGAATCGAGAAGTACGCATAGGCAATCTCCCCGAATGTTGTGTTTGGTGTATCACGTTTACAAGGCGGCAGAATCGGCTTCCTATGGATAAAGGATTTGAACCTAGTGGGGTCTCCCTTTATATACATGACAGTATGGGGAGCACAAGTCCGTTCTAGGGTTGTCTAGTGTCGAAGCGAACGACAACTGCTAGGTTTAAAGACGCTAGAACATGTCTCTAGCCTAGACCTTCTAAATGTGATCATTAGGTTTCAAATGCACCTTAGGTTAATTGAATACATTTTAGAGTTTATCTTGAAATTATGTCTCGGTTTTCAGTCCTTATCGATGTGACTCGAAAAACTCCTATATGCAGCTAAATGAGACAAGACCCTTTCAATTCAATGAATTGTTTACACTAATGAGAGTAGAAAGCACACTCAATGCAACAAACAAATAATTGAAAGCTAAATGACCTTTTCACTATTTCAATTTTTGAAAACAAAATGATGAAAAACTCTTTCCAATTCCTATCTTTCCTATCAAATGCACTTCAAATAGTCCTTTCACTAGTAAAGAAAATTCATTTATTTTCCAATATAAATGACGATGCAACTCTAGTATTCAATGATGCTAACTAATCTAACATATTGATTCAACAAACTAGAATTATGTATTTTTCAATGAAATGAGAAAACGAATGCTTCACAAACATTTCAATGAAACATTTCCAATATAATCAACCTCAAGCAAATGCAAAGCACAATAAGAGAATTCAAGAAAAAAAGAGCGATAACTGAGGATTTCAAGAAAAAAATAAAAGTTTTCAAAATCCAAAACCATACTTGCCACTATAAATTTTAGACTCAAAGTGGTAAACTGGGCAAGGTAGAGAAACCTAAAGGGAAATGGTGGTACTAGAAAAGTTCACACAAAACCATAAAATGAAAATCAATCAAATAGAAGGATTCGTTCCCCAGCGTAGTCGCCAATTTGTGGTGTAGGTAAATTCTCAGTGTGGACACAAACAAATCCTCTAGCCCGAGAGAGCGAGTCTAGCCACAAACAAACAATCTATGGAAAATCTCCTTAAGCTATAATCAAATAAGAGGACCTACCTCTTAGAACACTATTCTGCTTGGTGATGATTCTGCTTCCTTACTCCAGCTATCTTTCGTTTCCTTCCTTCGAATACCTGAAACAAGCAAACAAACAACAACAACAAACGTGATAGCATACAATATTGTATTCAACCTACTTAACAGGTCAAGGAACATTAAGCCATAAAGACGTAAGATAACACTTCACGTAGAAAATCAATCAATAGTTGTATTCATATAAATCAGAAAGAGATTACAACCAATGCCTTGATGTTGCTAGTTTCCTCCTACGTATCCAATTTCCCACACATCTTCTAGAATATCATGGATAGCCCCGACAATGGAAGTTTTAAGGCCTCTTCCCTTTAGTCTCAAACCAAACCAAAACACACTATTCTCCCTCAAACATACACTAGAAAGCTACAAGCTATAGATGTCTTGTTGATCATTCAAACTCACTCCAAAACTAGTTTAGCTTGGGAAAAGAGATGTTTCTATAGCTTGGATGGATGGGATATGGTTCCTCTCATCATGGGAGAAGGTCTTATATCTTGGGTTTGTTCCATCCTAATAGGGGAAAACAGCCCAAACTGACTTCTTCGGCTCCATCTAGCCCAACCATCTACCATACTTCCGTTAGGAAGCTTCTAGACCTGGAAGATTTGACCCCATATTTAAAAGCCTTGCCAAAAGAGGATCAACATGATTGGAAAAGGGCTCAGTTGTGTGTACAACACTAGTGCTAGTTTTAATCTCTGCAAATCAGCACGGGGAGGAAATTGGTCAGTAGCGTCGGTCTTGTAAACTGGGGTGAAAGGAAGACTCTTGGGAAATGATGCAAAAGGGAATTATTGTGCTCATGAAGAGGGACATACTGGGAATTTCTTCATGATGGGAAAGCATGTAAGGTTCACTGTAGAGGTCCTCTAGGATCATGGACAGGGAGTACAGGGACAATGACAAAATGTTGTGTAACACCAGCTTAGCACTTGATCCAACCCACAAGGATCTCCTCTTCAGTTTGATGCGTAAGTACACCTATTTCCTAAACTGGAACTCCTTGAACAACCTATTCCTACTTGCATAACTCTTCTACCTATCATGTGGTGCCTTTAGATTTTTCTTAATCACCTGCATCTCTTGTTCCATGTCTGTTAACATCTTTGGTCCAATCAAGACCTACTAACTGGGTTAATCCAACTACTGGGAGTCTTGCAATTCCACCCATACAATGCCTCAAAAGGACTCATCCTCAATGACTCTTGATAACCATTGTTGTATGTGAACACTACCAAAGGGAGATACTCTTCACACTTCCTTTGTTGATGCATCACATACATCCTCAACATGTCCTCCAATATCTTGTTGACCCTCTCTGTTTTTCCATTTTTCTACGATGATAAGATGTGTTGAAGGCCAACTCTATACCCAAACCTGCAAATAACTCCTTCCAAAATTTGGAAGTGAACTTCGCATCCCTGTCTGACATAATATTCTTCGAAACACCATGTATTCTAACCACATCTATGATGAATACCTGCACCACACCGCTAGCTAAGAATGTAGACTTCACTGGAATGAAGTGTGCAACCTTTGTTAATTTGTCCACAATGACCATAAAGGAATCATGTTGTTTCATTGTCTTTGGAAACCCTGTGATGAAATCCATGGAAATTACCTCTCATTTCCACTTTTGAATTGTGATCAGCTGTAGTAGTCCACCTGGATGTTTACACTCTGCTTTCACTCACTGACAATCCGAACACGTACATCCCTCTTCAAATTTGGCCAATAGTGGAATTTCTTCATGGTTGTCAATGTCTTCTGGTAACTTGGATGACTTGAATAAGGTTTCACATGAAACTCCCTCAGGATCACCTTCTTGAGCTCACTGGTGTTTGGCACATATATCCTATCTCTGAACCTGACCAATCCATTCACTGTGAGACAATAATCCATACCCTGTGCACCTGCACCTGTACCTGTACCTGTCCTAGCATCCTATTATACCCTACACACAATCTCCATATACTTGACATCCTACCGAACTTCTTGCAAAATCCTATCTTGTAAGTCTATCCCATAGGAGCTCATAGCCATCAAGTGGTTTACCTATACCCATCTGCTGAGAGCATCTGCCAATTCTTCTTACCTTTGGTGTGCCTGATCTACAAATAAAACTCGTTGATCGTGGCCAACCATTTAGCCTGCATAGCATTCAAATTCAGCTGATCAAACAAATACCTCAACCCAATATGATCACTCATCATTACAAATCTCCTACCAAGAAGATAATGTCTCCACATCTTCAATGCATGTATGATTGCTACTAACTGAAGATAATGTGTCGGGTAGTTTTTCTCGTGATCATTTTATTTTCTGGGACTCATAGCATACCACTTGTCCATTCTACACAAGGACTCCACCAAGCCCTCTCTTGCAAGCATCTGTGCATACCACAAACCCTTTATCCAGATCTACAATCTGTAGTACTGGTGCATGTGTTAACAACTGCTTAAGCTACTCAAAGCTAGCCTCGCACTCCTTTATCCATTCAAACTTCTTGCCTTTCCTTTGCAATGTTGTGAGAGGACAAGCAATATTTAAGAATTTGTCGACGAACCTCTTGTAGTAGCCTACGAAACCCATGAAGGATCTCACCTCATTGACACTCTTAGGATCTACCCACTTCATGATGGTTGTTATCTTCTCTAGATATACTGCAATGCCTTCCTTAGAGACAACATGCCCCAAGTAATGTACCTTACTTTGAAAGAAACTACACTTTTTTAGCTTATCATACAATTGATATCCCCTCAATAACCTCAACATTTCTGCTGCTAAATGCTCGGCATTCTCTTCCTCCTTTTTAGAATATACCAATATATCATCAATGAACACAATAAAAAACTTATCCAAATACGAATGAAACTCACTATTCATGAACCACATAAATATATTTGGAGCATTAGTTAATCCAAATGGAACCAAAAAACTCATAATTCCCATAACTGGTCTTCAATGCAGGCTTATAAATTTATTCCTCTTTGATGTGTACTTGATGGTATCCATATCTCAAATCAATCTTTGAGAAGACTGCTGCTCCCTTTAACTAATTGAATAATTCAATAATCATCGGCAAAGGGTACTTGTTCTTGATAGTCACTTTGTTCAACTGCCTGTAGTCAATGCATAATATGAGAGTACCAAATTTATTCTTCACGAACAATACCAGTGCACCCCAAGGTGATACACTTTGCCTAATGTATCCGTTGTCCAACATTACCTTCAACTGAAACTTTAACTCAACCAACTCAGGTGTGCTCATCCTTTAAGGTGTTTTCGATGCTGGAGCTAACCCTAGCACTAACTCAATAGAAAGTTTTACCTCCCTATGATGTGGCAACTCTGTAATGTCGTTAGGAAATACATCTTGAAACTACTACAGAACTAGATACATGTTCAACACATCTACATCCTCAACCTCCTTACCCTTATAACTAGAAATAGGTACTTCAAATAACATACACCCTTTCCTACAGCTACACTTTGCTTGCATCGCTGTCACCATCCTAGCTGATGTGGCTTTCTTCTTACCCTCTAAGACTCTTAGTTCCCCATTATCATCAACACACTCAATATCTTTATCAAAGTAGTCTACCTTGGTTCTATGAAGATACAACCAATCCATGCCCAACAACATAATGTATTATCCCAACCGTAACACATTTAGATGTGTTGCGGTAGGCATACCATTCTAATCCAATCCACAAGCTCTTACCCAATGATGAACTCACTTCTTTTTTGCATTCAATTCCTTATTCAAACCACACTTATCCACCAAGTTAGGACTAACATATCTATAATTAGATCTAGGGTCAATCAAAATAGAAATAACTTGATCACAAAGCTTACCGTCCATCTCAATGATAGATGCCTGATGTTCTGCCTTCCTGTTGTCCATTGCTGTATAGATAAGTGGAATACTTTGACCAACATCCCCAACAGTCTGCACCTCCTGTGCATTGTATATCTTAGGCCTACCACCTTGATGTCGTAGACAATCTCTCCTAAGGTGCTCCTCACCACCTGTCCAACACTCCAACCGAACAGTGCCCTCACTTGTATATTGTTGTTGTTGTTGTTATGACCCATGTCTATATCTAGATGCATTAAAATTCTTTTTCGGTGCCCTATTTTCTTTCCCATCTAAGTTTTGAGGCCTTTTCCTCTTAGGCTTCCATTTACCCCTGCCTTATCTTTTCCCTTCCATCCATGCTGAGATTCATTCTTATGTTTTGACTGTTCATAACAATGCTTCAATTTCCCAATGACTTCCTCAAGTGACCAAGGTTCATCATACTCAATCTGATCTATAAATGCTAATGGAAAACCACTGAAAAACATCTGAACTTTATCCTTCTCATCAATAAGATACGGTACATACCTTAATAGATCTAGAAACTTGGTTTTGTACTCTTCATCTATCATTAGTCTCATATTTAGCTCATGGAATTATTTAGCCTTACTGTCGTAGTATATTTTTGAGAAGTATTTCTTCTTGAAAAGCCTCTTGAACTCCCTCCAACTCAAGTCACCCATCCTGATGTCTCTAACCCGCTTAACATCTTCCAACCAGATGTCTTCTTTACCTTTCAAACTGACGATGAATATTTTTTCCTTCATGTTATCTTTGTACTCATGAACCTCAAATAATTTGTTCATCCCAAGTATCCAAGCCTCTGCATCTTCTGGCTTCTTCACATCTCCATCAAAAATAGGTGGTTTTCCTTTATTCAATCCATCTGGAAAATATCCCCTATCATTTCTCCTATAAGGATGATAGAGATGATGATCATGATGTGTATCAAAACTAGAACTAGAATAGTACATGTACACATCAATCCTCCCATCTGGAGTGTCCAACAACCTGCCGTCTCTCACTTTATCAAATCTATCAGACCTGTGTCTACTAGGAGACCTACTGCCATATGCCCCATTAGTTCCATCCCTGTTGTTGGCTTGAGGGGGCTTGACCTAGGTTCAGAGTTATTTAGCCAAATAAATCCCTACACTACTGGCCCTTTCGGCATCAGCCCGTAGAGCGCGGACTGAAGTCTCAATTGAAGCAGTATGGGGGGATGTTGGAACCAAGTTTCCACACCGTTGAGATGTTTGTGGTGTCGATTAGTCCAACTGTGCCTACCTTCACACAGGTTACTTCGTGCACTATTCTAACCTTAAATATCTTCATGATTTGTTATAATCATCTTTCGCATAGCCCTAACTAAACGCTGAGATGCTTTCGCGCTGCTATGGCAACGACCTGCACTATTTCCCCAAATTACACCTTGAATCTTACTTATCTTCTTACAGAAGTTAGTTAACTTCACGTAAACAAATATTCTATCTCACACTCACTTAATCAACACAATCATATATGTTCGTGCATCATATAAATAGTAGAAGTGCAATTTATACCCAATATATTCAATACATAAAACAGGAAATAAATATGCATAATTGATGTGAAACTTCTCTTTATTAATACTTCCAACTATTACAGTCTCGACTCACCCTGCGCACTCAGCTGCAGGGGTCGGCACACTCAACTGTGGACTACTAGGCCTCTGCACACTCAGCTGCAGAGCCTTTTCCTACTCTACAACCCAAAATTAGACTTTACACTTTAGATCCTCCACTATGCTTCTATTCCATGATTAGATTTTTTTAACTACTTAGAGCCTCGCTCTATTTATACAATCCTATGGTTCGCGGACCATGGGTAGATCTCTACAGCTGACATTACATTAACAAAATTGATGGTGGACAACCCTATGAATATTTTACAAGCTACGTGCTCCATGCCCACAAAATGCGAAGTCTTTACATCGGAGTTACAATTTTTGACCAAAATCTGGGCTCTAAGCCCCAAAACTTTCCTTGGGGGATCCTGCGCCCAAAACCCGTGTCCATGGTTGATCCAAAGTGGCCCTTGTTGCTATAATTCTAACAAACTATCAAGAAGTATAACATTAACCTACGCTTGCTTCTCTTATGACTGTATGATTTGGTCATTATCCGCCTTAAGACTCCTTATCTCTTCCTTCAAGCTTCTCAATGTATCGGCCAAATCAGAAGTATTCCCGCACCACGCCGCTCATCAGATGTATAGGGAGATTAGATGTAGTCTACCACCTTGCTAGCCATTTGATCTTTCTTCCTACAATGCATAATATGTCATATAAACCAAATCATAGTAAATCGATGTACCTTAGTCTAGCTCGGGGAGGATTCCTCATCTGCAAGATCACCAAATCAGCATGATACATGTATAACATAATCATAATAGCATATAGACATACAAAAATAAATGTATCAACACATAAACATGACTCTTGTTAGGGTCTAGTCATCAATGCAAGGCCGTATCAATAGTTCTTTCTATGACCTCATGCATGAAAACAACTGTTACTCCATTGTACAAATTGCCACATGCAACCAACAACATGCGTAAGCAGTGCCTAATCAACTACACATACACACAAGCACATGTAGTCAAACATAAGCGATCAATTCTTGTAATCATCCTACAAGACTGATACATCTAAACAAAATATTCAATAATGTAATCTAACATACAAGGATGTAAGTAGGTGACATAAAATCCGCATGTAAGTGACATATAATTCATATGCAACTAGTCACATACTCATGATAAATGCATTTCATGAAATCAATATCAAATTCTCGATAACAACCATAATACAACTATAATCAATCATCAAGCCAATGCAACACGTACATAAAATGTAAGTGTGAGAGACACACATGCAACTCACATGCATGCATGACCAACACACATTGCCCATCCAGTCTGAGAGTTGAACCATGCTCTAATACCACTCTGTGGTATCAGATATGACCCAAAGAGAGCACAACCTGCTCTGATACCACTCTGTAATACCCTCCTCCCACATCCACCCAAGCAACCATGCCAACCAGGGTAAACATGAGATGAGAGGCTACTATGATCAAATTCGACCTCCTATGTGACCTTAAGGAAGTGGAATCGAAGAAACATCACACATAGTCATCCAACATCATCAACAAAACCCTTAAGAGACAAGTCAACCACTGAAAGAACCTATCCCTGGGATCCCACTACTATTCTGGACCTCTTATATCATAGTCATTCTCATGCTATGGGCAAGGGAGCGGCCAACACCCTAAAGTCGATTTCACATGCTTTCCTGCTAGTGACCAAAGACCAAAATTACCAATTCTGTGCTAGTGACCCCGGATTTAAGCCACTTTTTCAGGCCCAAAGCTTTGTCCACTGCCCAGAATGGAGGGATAACTTAGAATTACTAAAAATATAGGCAAACAATGATGCAAAAGAAATAATCTGAATAGGACCATAACCAAACCCCTACTAGCCATGACAAGCATTTTGGCAAACATATCATCAACATGTAACCTACAAGTGTAAACAACAGAATTAAGTGTATGGATCTCATACTTATCTGAGAATCGATACGAACCATTGTTCCCTCATGTAAATTGCTGATTTATCCTCTAATAGGTCATAGACACATTATCCATTCATATACAAGTAAAAACATGTTGAGATCCATACATAGTTTCTGTCATAAAATATACATATAATCAGCATAATAGGAACATAAATATTATAAATATAACATTCATCAAAATCCACATATAAATGAATACATTCACATGAAAATCAAGGGAATGAATGCAATGAACCAACCGGAGATGGGACTACCATGTTCCACCCAACCATAGATTGGTTGAGAAAAGTCTCCCTTCAGCCAATCACCCTTGTTCCATATTCCCAGCATGAATGTGGGACTCATAAAACACATAAAAAACAACAATAAACATGGATGCCACCAGATTTCTCCACCTACACCGTAAGGCATTTGAGTGCCTCCTAGTCTCTCAGGATTTACCGTGCATCCACGGTCCGATCCAGGGATCACTAGGCCCTACAACAAGACATACTCTCCAATCTTTATCATGCATCCCATCCCAAAATCACTAGGCTCAACAGAGAGAAAATCCACCTCTTGGCTTTACCATATATCCTGCCATTCATTGGCAAGGATTCCTAGGCCCATCGAGGCACATAATCTGGCTTTACCGCAACCCAAAGTCTAGTTCAGGGGTTACTAGTTTTACAGGGAAAAGTGTCTATGCTGAACTGCTAATCCCACTAAGGCGTGCTAGCTACCTTAGAAACAAACAAAGTAAAACTACTTTCGTTTTCCTTTATGAAAGATAGATGAGAGAAGAATAAAGGAGACCAACCTCTGTCTTGCGCTTGGCTCCTTGCTCGATTCCTCTCTCTTCCGATAGTCCTTTGCTACTTGTTTTCTGGTATATCCAGCTTCACAGAGTACCTGTAGAATCAAAGCAGCATAACACTATACAAGAACATGGATTTACTATCATAAACAATCTAGGATCAGATGTAAATTGACCATACAAATGCATAAAACATAAATGACACAAGAGTATGGAGGAAAACTTGAATAGCTTTATTGATAATCAAGAAAGAGCCAAGAGAGTTACAACCAGTTGTTCTGACCCAGCATCATCCTCTCAGCAAGTGAGCCCTTCTTCACCTCATGCAAAGCTTAGATCACCCAACACTATGATGTTACCTCAAGAAACCAACAACAATTCCTTACAAGATGCAAAATTCCAGCCTCTAGATCTCTGGGATGAGGGATCCATATATAAATATCTGTAAGGGAGATGAGTCAGCTTGTGATTTGATTAGTGTCTTCTCTCTGATAGTTCTTGCTTCCACTTGGAGATTGATGATCTCTTACTCATCCTTGGTCGAATTTAGAGAGGCAAGTGTCACAGGAGAAGTTTCTGGAAGATTCCATGCTTCTCCACCTTGCGGATTAACACTGCCATTTGTCACTTCTCGCCCATCGCACCCCATAGAAGGGATTTTTGAAATGCAATGCACCCACTGAGTGTACTTAGGTGAGATGCAACACACTTTGCCTATGGAGCAGGTGAGATGATCCTGTTTTGACCAGTTTTGAGTAGTTTTTCATGGAGAACTTCTGCGATAAGATGTAATCAGTTGACCTTGTTCCTTTAGGGGTTGAAACAACATTTTTAGGGACTTAGGAGCCCTTGGTTTATGGACATTTTATGCTTGGGGTTTCAGTGCCCAAAAATGTCTATAACAGTTGCCCCCTAAAGCATGAGGTCGTTAATCTTTTCTGATGTCGGGTGAAATGCTTTATCATGAGGATCCAAAGTTCTTTCAAGTTGGGAGGAGACCTGTAATAAGATACAATACAATACATTATCTTCATAATATTTTCATGATCTAGCTGAGGCGGGCATTCCCATGCTCAGCTTTATAAATTCATTTTCATGTACATAGGACAGACAATCATCTGAGTGTATATTGATGATTCTAGAGGAGCCATCATCCCATAGATTGGATGATTACCTGTGCAACAATGATGTACATTTGATGTCTTTATTTTCCTGAATATATATCGCAGCCCGGATGGATGAAACTAGATCTGGGGTCTTCAATCTCATTCGATCTTCACTCAAAGTACAAGTCAATCCATGTGAGAGATGTTCTGGAGTCGAACATGGAAGGACATCGCCTGATTACCAGCCAATGATGTAAGCTGTTAACATGCACGACAGGAATCACCGATAATGATAATGATCCTCAAGGTACTACAATACAATTCACGTGGTGTGAATAAGCGACTTGGCGTCGAACACCACGCAAAATCTTTCGGTCGAAGGCCATTGAAGTAAACCTGTCGCCGGAAGAGAGAAACTTGCCATTGAGGCATGCAAGCTTCAAAGTACTGAAAGGGGTGTCCCTAGATCAACTTCTTGGATAATGAACTGATGTTGACAAGAAGCGATCCGTCGTAGGAGGTCCTTAATGAATCCCACATCAATGACATGGAATGGAGCAAATGATTTTAATGGAGGTGAAAACGATCTGGTGATATAAGGTTCAGGGTGGCAGTCATGAAAGAATGGAGCGTAAATGTATTGCAGCGGGTGAGACACAGGTGAATTCTCTGAGTGACTTCTCTCGAACATATCAGCGACACTGACATGATGGATTGGTAGCATTAACCCAAAATGTGGATGGTGTGATGTGACCATGGTGATGTGACCGGTGAATGAAACAACCCAACCCGACTTGGATGCGGAGTGAAAGTGTCATGTTCAAGAGCGACTTGCTACCAACAAAGTTTCTTCAAGTTTTCTTCCCGATTTTCCCCAGTCATTGTTGACCAGTACCTCTTTATTTTTGTCAAGCTTGAGGAGGATAACATATGCTTGTTCTATAATTTGCCCTTCGGGCAAACCCATCGCTATGTTTTAACGAGCCTAGCAATAGTGAAACTCGTTCTTGTTTGCTATGGACAAGTTTGTCGCTATTAGGTTTTAACGAGTTTAACGACAAAGATAACTCGGTCCTTTTCAATTTTAGAGAGTCTGAAAAGGGACGTAAAGGAAACTCCAAAAATCCTTTTTCATCATCTAATCCCTTAAGTCCAAAAAAGTATAAAACAATAAGGAAGGGATGAATTTTCGATACTTTTAACGAGCCGAATAAAACAAGCGCTCGATCTTTTTGTGTAATAATCCCTCAGGCCCAAAAAGATTAAAATCTAAAGGAGGGATAGCATTTCTGGTCCCTTTAACGAGCTAGAGAGGCCAATGGCTCAGCAATCTTTTCATATTTTACGAGTCAGTTGAAAAGAGCTTAAAGGAGACTCGTCTTTGAGGAACGAGTGATAAAATTGGGTAGCAGCTGATTCCAGGTAAGGTTTGGAATTTTCCAATCACGGCAGTGTTACAAGGATGGCTAATAGGATCACTCTTCGCAGCTGTTCCTCAAAAGGGGTAAACAATCAAATGGAGGTGAATGATCGGCCAATACAGAGTGGAGGTGATGATGAGAACACGACCAAGGCTTTAAAGGCTGAAGTACTACATTCACGATGGTTATTTACCGGGAATTGGTTCATTTTTTATTGAGCTTAAACACTGGGGGAAAAATTTGCTCATTGCTTATGTTTATTTTTTAACGAGCATGAAGTCCGCGTTAAAACTGCTCGATTAATCCAGTCGTATAATAAGAATGTCTCATATATAAAAACAGCAATTTTTAAAGCTTTGCCCCACATCCTTTCTTTATGCAAGTTAGGAAACGACCAATCCTACGAGTTTAAAGGGTTAGAGGACCTACAAATTTAAAAAATAAATGGTTGCTCTTCGCTTGCACGCCAAGATTTGCATGCCCCCAAGTATAAAATAGAGTTTCAAGGTTACCTCTCAATCTACCGACAAAACATTTGTTTTATCGGGAAAGGTTTACCTCTTTCAGGTTACCAAAGATTGTTCTATCTGCACCGCAAACAAAAAACTTCTTCGGTGATGCCTACCGAAATAGACAAAGGTGAGTGGCGTAGATGCCTCTACCCACATAACTTTGACAAGGGAATCTTATTCCAGTCCAACCCCCTTTTCCAATCACGGATGGGAGTGTCAGACTAGTCATATATCCCTCGCGGAAACCTATCCTATACCTGAAGTTTTCCTGCCGAAGCAGACCAGGGTGCATGCCCCCTGGGTTTCAGTCATGTCCCCCGAATCACTCGTGCTCATCAGGTGGATGGACTGGGGATTGAGACATTCCTTGTGTGAAAAGACCATTTAGGGATGGTATATGACTATTTGCTATGCGTGAACACGAGAATGAAAGCTGGTCTACGAGCTTGACCACTCTTCCTTCATGCGGAAAACACATTACTCTAAAGAGTGATGAGACAATGGCTCCCATGCAATAAATATAGTCTCGTCCAAGGAGTAGATTATAATCCAGGGGTCCTCAAACTACCATTACGTTCATGTGAACGGTTTTCCCTCTCAATGTTATGGGCACATTGGGAAGGATCCCTAATGGTCGACTGGTTCCTTTGTCAAAGCCTGTTAGATTTCTCATCTCAGGCAAAAGAGATCTTGAACAAAGCACTTTCCAAGCAATCGAGGAAAGGATACTCACAGAAGCGCCTTCATCTATGATGGTATTGGCCATAACCATTCTATATACTTGAGCAATGATTCGGAATGGTACACTAGCCTGTAAACGGGGTCTGCCTAGCTGATTCCAGTTGAAGGAAACAACTAGGTTGCTTGGAGGTGGGACCGAATAGATGGCCGGGTATGACTCTGATGAACTTCCTTCCTGTGGTAAAGGAATGGGTAAATTGCCCCCATGTTCATCGGAGTTTGTGCTTGTGAAAAGAATTTGGACGGTGTCATCCTTGTTCTCTTCAGTGACTGTATCATCTGAAGATGGAACCTCTAAAGGCAAGACCGGGTCAACTGCCGCCTCGACCTTTTGACTTTCGTCTGGTATAGGTCCATATGGTTTATCTTCAATGATAGACGCTTTGGCCGACCACCTGAGTGGGTCAACCGGATTTTCAACTAGTGACAGACTCGGCAAGAGTTTCTTATATCCAGGAGGAAGTCGTAACGGTGAAACTGGACGATTGTCCAAAACTCTTTTAGCCTTGTCTAAGAAGGGACAACAGTGGATGGCGTGATCACCTTCACACAATTTACAAGGAAATTTGCACTTTCCTTTTTGTCCGAGGACTTCACTTTCACTAGTCGACAATGTGCTTTCAACATGATCATCAGAGGTTGACGACACCGGGTTGTGCAAACGAGGAGACCAGTCCCTTAAGATCTGAGGGATGTAGGGACAATCTCTATGATAATGGTCTCCTTTGCAAATGACACATGGTGATTTAGGCCTAGTCGGTGCAGTGTGTAGATTTTCGCTAGACGACGCTTGGTTGCCCCTTTTCGCCTTTGACTCCTTCTTCTTCTTCTCTTTCTTCTTCTTTTCCTTCTTATTCTCAAGTACTTGATTTTTGGCTTTACCATCCTCAACAAGCGAAGAGGAAGGAGGAGAGGAAGAACTGGATGAAGTAGAGGGTTGGGAGGTAACTCTGGAATTGTCTAGTTGCTGACTCGATTTTTCAGGAATTGCGGTGTTCTGAATGATAGAGGTTGAAAAAAGCCGTACGGGCAAACCAATCGTCAATCTTGGAAGTGACAATGTGGCCATGTGGGGTGCACCAACATCTCCCCAAGAGGAGAAGGGACTAGGATTTCCTCCAAGGGGAACTCCTTGGTTGGTGGACTCCATTCTCTCAACCTAAGACCAACGTAGGAAAGGTGGTGATTATTCCGTTTAAAATAAATTTTAGACGCTTTGACACAACTTGTTTTTTCAATTTTAAAGAGTCGAGAAAAAACAAAAGATGACTCTAGTCGCCTTCAATTTTTAATGAGCCTGAAGTGACAAGTGCTCAGATGGACCTTTTCCGTTAAGGAGTCTGAAAAGGAACGAAAGGGACTGCTCTAGAAATCTAGGCAGAGGGATTACCAAACCAATCGTAAAACTGTAGAATACTTTTTACGGTACGACAGTCAATCTTCCCGAATGTTGTGTTCAGTGCATTGCGATCGATAGGGTGGCAGACACGGCTTCCTATGGATAAAGGATTAAGCCTATTGTGGTCTCCGAAAATATACTCGACGGTACATGGGAGCACAAGTCTGTACTGGCACTTATCGTCTCAAAGTGGAGGAATCACCCAACCAACAGTGAGAACAATAGTTACGAGGTTTTACGACGCCGGAATACGTCTCTAGCCTAGACTTCTAGATGTTGTGCATTAGGTTCCAAAGCGTTTTTAGATTCATTAAATTTATTTTATAGTTGATCTTGCTTAAGAAATTTTCCTTTCAGGTTCACCATGTGATGTAGATGTACAATTCCTAAAATGCAATCTAAGATGATAAACAGTCTTTTTATCTTCTTTGTGCAATGAAAATCCTAACTACTAAGGAAAGAAAGACAAAATTCTTTCAACAAAGATCAAAGAGCACACACTATATGCATTGTCCTAAATCAAACCAATCAAATAGTCTAAATGCAAATGCACATGCATGTATTTTTTTTCAGCCTTCTTAATATGTGAATGATAAAAGAAAGCTAATGCGCAAATCTGAATTATTTTTCAAAGCGACAATTACTAACAAGTTTCTTTTCAAAATCAAAATGGAGACAATGACAACACTTTGCGATTTGGAAATGAAAACTTGCTTTCGACACAAGAAAAACTACTAATTCAGATCAAATACAATAGTAACAGGGTAATCGACTATCAAGAGCAATCATACTCTCTTCTATGACTGAAAACAACACTTGCGACACTTTCAAATCAAGAAAAGACAGTGCAATTACGTTACTTTTTTGCAAAGGAGAACTGAAAATGACTCAACAAACAAAAAAACATTTACAGTTCTTTGCACAATGGAGGCGGAATAACAGCAAGGAAAGGGGTTTCAAACAGAGGTGTACTGATGACAGGCAGCAAAATTCTTGAATAGATCTGAAAAGAGTGAACAGAAA
Organism: Pinus tabuliformis; assembly: GCA_031772625.1. Taxonomy (NCBI): domain Eukaryota; kingdom Viridiplantae; phylum Streptophyta; class Pinopsida; order Pinales; family Pinaceae; genus Pinus; species Pinus tabuliformis. The sequence continues at coordinate 93,654,537 of CM062817.1, forward strand.
CCAATATTCAAGAACAATGCCTAGTCTGATCAGCACACTTGTAACACAGTGAATCTGAAATGCAGTGCACCTACTACACTTAGGAAGTGCGCTGAATTTGAGATTCACAGAGCAGAGAGTGCGCTGGGCCAGAAACGAGACTTTGCTTGGGTTCCGGGTCACAGTTTGCAGTTCAGTTCAAGGATTTTGGCCGAGCAAGTGGTAATCAGTAAATCAACAACAGGGGTAGATCTAAGGAGGTTACTAGAGCTACCACAAGGGCAATTAGAGAGTTTGTAAATCAGTTGTTTAATTCATAAACAAAACCCGGAGATTGACTGAAGTGGAATTTATCTACTTTTCATTTGCATAGCAAATGCAGTTCGAAATCTACCTGGCTCGACTTCAGGCTCCATCTGTAAGTTTATAAAGTAAACAAATGTAGATAGACAAACAACCTAGTCGTTCCCAGCGGAGTCGCCATTTTGTTACAGGGAAAAGTGTCTATGTTGAACTGCTAATCCCACTAAGGCATGGTAGCTACCTTAGAAACAAACAAAGTAAAACTACTTTCGTTTTCCTTTATGAAAGATAGATGAGAGAAGAATAAAGGAGACCAACCTATGTCTTGCGCTTGGCTCCTTGCTCGATTCCTCTGTCTTCCGATAGTCCTTTGCTACTTATTTTCTGGTATACCCAGCTTCACAGAGTACCTGTAGAATCAAAGCAGCATAACACTATACAAGAACATGGATCTACTATCATAAACGATCTTGGATCAGATGTAAATTGACCATACAAATGCATAAAACATAAATGACACAAGAGTATGGAGGAAAACTTGAATAGCTTTATTGATAATCAAGAAAGAGCCAAGAGAGTTACAACCAGTTGTTCTGACCCAGCATCATCCTCTCAGCAAGTGAGCCCTTCTTCACCTCATGCAAAGCTTAGATCACCCAACACTATGATGTTGCCTCAAGAAACCAACAACAATTCCTTACAAGATGCAAAATTCCAGCCTCTGGATCTCTGGGATGAGGGATCCATATATAGATATCTGTAAGGGAGATGAGACAGCTTGTGATTTGATTAGTGTCTTCTCTCTTATAGTTCTTGCTTCCACTTGGAGATTGATGATCTCTTACTCATCCTTGGTCGAATTCAGAGAGGCAAGTGTCACAGGAGAAGTTTCTGGAAGATTCCATGCTTCTCCACCTCGCGGATTGACACTGCCATTTGTCTCTTCTCGCCCATCGCACCCCATAGAAGGGCTTTTTGAAATGCAACGCACCCACTGAGTGTACTTAGGTGAGATGCAATGCACTTTGCCTATGGAGCAAGTGAGATGATCCTGTTTTGACCACTTCTGAGTAGTTTTTCATGGAGAACTTCTGGGAGAAGCTGTAATCAGTTGACCTTGTTCCTTTAGGGGTTGAAACAACATTTTTAGGGACTTAGGAGCCCTTGGTTTATGGAAATTTTATGCTTGGGGTTGCAGTGCCCAAAAATGTCTATAACAACTAGGTGAGTGGTTTGATGATCTTCAGTCTGGTTCAGGGACCACTTAGACCATGTGTTTTTCTCAATTCATATATCCAACCCACTCAGCTTCGAATCTAATCTATCCATCCCACAAAAACTGAATGAGAGAACCCATCACATCAAAGCTATCAGAAAAGGGCAAGGCTAGGTTGAAAATACTATCACACCTAGGAAAACCCATGCCATGGTACAAAAGAACCACATGCAATCCCATCCATTCCAAATCTAGCAAGGAAAATACACATGCAAGTTGATACCTGCAATGAAGGTTTTTGTAGTTTCTTGCTCCTACCTTTCCCTACTTGATCTTTTCTTCCTTTGGCTTTCTTTTCCTTTCTTGCTCCAATGCCAAAGTGTTCCAAGAAAACTCTAAGTGTCCAAGAGTATGAGAGAGAGAGAGAGAGTAATGGGAGAGCTCCAAAGCTAAACTGACAAAAGTTACCAACTGATCATCATATGCCTTTTTATGAATGAGGCATCTATTTTCCTCATTTTCCATTATTTTCCTTCATTTTCCTCCTCACATGTAACCTGTGACCTTTCACCACCCTTTTCTCTTAATTTTCATTATTTTCATCAATAAATGTGCCAAAAATGTCATTTTTACCTTTCCAAAGCTTTAGCCAATTTCCTTGGCCATGAACAACCAAATGAACACCCATTAGGATGTCTTGCCCAAAATTCAGCTTGGAATAAGTGTCCCTTCAACCATGGTTATTGTTTTTAACTTTTATTACATGGAATTTTCACCAGGGTCATTACACATTTATTGACCATATTGTTGATGACTTCGTTGGTTGCAAAATTTATTCGTTTATGGATGGATTTTCTAGCTATAATCAAATCAACATTCTCCTAGTGGACTAACGTAAATCTGCTTTTATATATCCCTGGGGAAATTTCTCCTATAAGAAACTCCTGTTCAGTTTGAATAGTTTTGGGGCCACGTTTCAAGGTGCCATGGATCACACTTTTCATGATATCAAACATATCATTTAACCATATTTGGATGACCTCCCCATTTACTCCAAACATCGGGTTTATTAGCTTATGCATCTTTGGGCTATTTTCCTTCATTGTAGACATTATAATATTTGACATTGACCCACACAAATGTGTGTTTTTTCTTAGCTCTAGTTGACTTCTGGGTTTTTTCATATAAAAAAAATGAATTCGTATTAATCCCTTGAAAGTGCAAGAAAACGTAGATTGGCCTGCACCTTCTTCTCTTGTTCAGTTACAAACACTCGAAGGGAAAGCTAACTTTCTACGGAGATTCATCCCTAATTACGTTGAAATGACCAAAGGATTCACTCGCTTACTGAGAAAGGGGTTCCTTTCCATTGGGACGATGTTGCTGAGAAAGTGTTTAATTCCATAAAAGATGTACTTGTTCGAGCATCTCTTCAATATGCCCCTAATTATCAGCACAACTACTTCTTGTATCTTGTTGATGCCATTTCTACTATAAAAATGGTATTGGTCCAAGAAGATGATTTAGGGATTGAAAATCCCATTTATTATCTGAGTCAGAATCTTAACGATACTGAGATTTGATATTCCCACATAGAAAAGTTGGCTTTGTTAGTCATTCAAGCCATCAAAAGGTTTTTCCATTACATCTTGCTTCAGAAAACTATGGTCTTTTCGGATTACAACCCTATGACATAAATTTTTTCATGTCAATTTCTGGGGGGAAAGTACTTGAAATGGACTGTCATTCTACAAGAATTTGATCTAGAATTTATCAAATCCAAGTTGAAGAAATCCTTGGTTTTCATGGAACTAATGTGCAATTTTCCTTCCCCTAATTCAAGATCTACATTTGAAGATTCTATCCCCGACGATTCATTGTTTCTAATCTCCTCATCTAACTCGTGGTATGGAAATTTCCTTATTTATCTCCAAACCTAGACTTTCCGGTCTAATACCTCTCACTCTGAGCAGTGACATATCCATTACCAGGCCTGAAATTACATCATCATCGGTGACACCCTTTACTATTGTGGTATCGATACGATTTTACAAAGTTTCCTCACACTTGAGGAGGCTGAGAAATTCCTAAATGAATTCCATTCAGGGACATGTGGAAGACATTTATCTGGTTATGCTATCGCCCATAAAATTTTACATGCTAGTTACTTATGGCCCATCATCTTTCACGATTGCATCCTCGCTGTGTACAAGTGTCATGCATGGAAAATATATGATCATAAGGCCCGTACTCCACCTACTTCACTACATCCCATTATCGATGTTGGTCCTTTTGCAAAATGGGGTATCGAATTTATGACATGTAACCCTCACTTGGTCTAGGGTAGTAGTTATATTATTGTCACAGTTGACTACTTTGCTAAATGAGTAGAGGTGATGCCTACATTTAACAACACTAGAGAAATGGATGCAAACTTATTTTTCAACCACATCATTGCACAGTTTTCTGTTCCACAAGAAATATCTATGGATCATGGAAAACATTTTTGGAATCACATGGTGACCGAACTAACTGCTAAGTTGGTACTTTCCCATGAATGTTCTACTCCCTACTATCCTCTGACTAATGGACAGGTTGAGGCCATCAACAAAGTTCTTAAGATGATGCTTCAACATAGGTAGGGGTCCAAAAATCAGACTATCATTTTCTCATTTATGCTCCTTTGTGGGCGTACCGAACCTTAGTTAGGACTGCTACCGGATTTACACCCTTTCAGTTGGTATATGTTCTAGAACTTATTCTCCAAATTGAATGTGAAATTCCATCATTAAAACTAGCTATTGAACTTCTTCCTACCACTTCTGTAGAGGACGAGCATCTTTTACATCTGACTCAATTAGATGAAACCTGACACCTTGCTTCTATAGCTAATGAACCTCACAAAAGACGCATCAAGGCACAATATGACAAAATTGTCAAGCCTCATGTCTTCTCAAAAGGAGACCTTATTATTCTATATAAACAAGAGTCTGATAAGTTAGGTGCAAGAAAGTTTCAACCCATGTGGTTAGGCCCATACATTTTCAAGTGAGTGCTTGCAAAAGAGGCCTATGATTTAGAATATTTTGATGCAATTCCCCTAGTGTAGCCTAGAAATGGGTTATACCTCAAAAAATAATATGCTTAATCTCAAGTGTAGTTTCACCGTGTACATACTTTCTATAGGTGTGTTAAGTGTGTTTACAGTGCGTCTTTTCAGAGTTTCACACAGTTTCTATTGATTTCATTTTATGTTTGGTTTGTGGATTTCAATATATCTTGATACTTTTATCAGTTATGATGATGGTGCTAGTCGTAGTACTCACAACCTATATTCTGCGACATGGTCTATCTTTTCTCCAAATGGCGAGTTAGTGAGTCTACAAGGGAATTGTATTGGTAACTCCACCAACAACATTGCTAAGTATATTGCAGTGGTCGAGCTACTATATGATGCTATTACACATGGTATCCACCTTTTAGTCATTAGAATTAACTAACAACTCATAGTACCACAAATTGCTAGTGTCTATTCAGTTAGAATTTCCACCATATTACACATGGTTTTAAGAGTTCACCTTCTATAAATACATTTTGATCTCATACAGTATGAACACATTTCTAGAATTCTAAACACATTGAGAGATGCCCTAGGTAATCATGTTTTAGATAAAAAAATTGTGACGAATGTAATTAATTTTTAGTTCACATCACATCATATTGAAAGTACAATAGAAACACGAGCCATCTTGCATAGTTGTCAACCGATATGCCTAGGAAAACCTATAATATATCGTTGCAAGCGCAGTGGAATCTTGTCGATTGTGGTTTCATCAATCCCGTGTGTGAACCCCTCCATGTGGTGCTCTACCTCTGATAGGACCTATTCTGCATTAGGATTCTGTAGTATATCCTATCCTATTACAGGGACCCATGCTGGTTCTACTCCCTCTTCTTGTTTTCCTTCCTCCGCACGACAGAGATATGAATAACCAATAGGTCGAACTGGTCCCATATCTCCATGAAACATCAATAGTTTAGTCTCAAAAACATCAAAAAACACAAAAAATGTAAAACTTTCAAAACTTGAAAGGTCAAAATTTCTTACCTGAAGCACCCCTTTCCTCTTTTAGCTCTTTTCAGACTCCTGAAACATGAAAAAATTGTCAATAACTTGTCTTTTCAAACTCTTAAAATTAAATGAAAAGACATCTACTCGGTATAAGTTTATCCCTTTTCTGGACTGAGATAGACTAACTACGAAAAAGGAATACCTTAGTCGAACATGGTTAAGAGGTTCTCTTGAGTATTGTTTCATACCTTTTCGAACTTGAGAGACTATCTACGAAAAGGGACATCTGGAGTTTTCTTTTTCACCTCTATTTCAAGCTCTCCAAACATGAAAAATATATCGAGTTTTACCTCCGCTGGACTTGTTAACACATCAAATATTGATGGGCTTGTTGAGCATGACAAGGTTGAACCACTCCTTCTTAGGGTTCGTTAAATATACTTAGAGGGATTCATATGAAGGATGAAATTACAGATCAAGCATATGTTATCCTCCTTAAGCTTGTTAAAAAATAAAGAGGTAATGATTAGTATGGTTGGGGAAATTAGGAAAACATGGTACTCCATTTGTTAATGGTAGTGAGTCACTCTTGAGCACGACACCCTTCCACTTCATCTTTGTGGCTGTTGGGTTGGGTAATCTTCTTGTCTTTCGGTTCAACATACATTTTCAGAGCCTCTGTTTCGATTTTGGGTCGATGCCAGAAACTCCATTTAGTGTGTTAAAGAGACTTCGTTATATCTGTTGCAATACTCTTAAGCCTTCATTCCATGATTTCCTTTCCTGATCCAGTTTCGTATCAACATCATTTTATCTCAATCATGATACCTGTTTCATTTCGTTGATGGGGGATACATCAACGCCCTCAAGTGACGAGTCGTTTCCTATCAGCATCAACACATTATCCAAGAAGTTGACGAAACACCCATCGGTACCTTGGTTCTTGCATACATCAATGGCAAGTTTCCTCATTCTCGGTGACAGGTTTACATCGTTGGCATTCGACAGAATGATTCTGTGTGGTATTTGACATCAACTCATTTACTCACACCATATGGATTGTACTGTAGTACCCTGAGATTCATTAACATCATCAGGGGTTTCTCTCACGTCTAGTAACGAATTACATTATTGGCAACTAATCAAATGGTGCCTACCATGTTCGACCTCAACTCATTGATTCACATGGTAAGACTCAAACGTTGATTGGTCGTGTGAATGAAATAGAAGACCCCAGATCTAGTTTCCTCTATCCGAGCTGCGATTTCAAGAGTTATATAGAGATTACAATGTATGATGGTCGTGATCATATCATCATTCATCTAGTCACGGGTCCACCATAAGTAATCAATGGACATGTCTTATAATCGTTATACATGTAACGTTAGCTTATGTGTTTAGTATTGGTATGCCTCCCTCAGCAGAAGGATGTCATGATGTAAATTTATTGTAATAGAAGATGAAGCTCATCGGTTCTTCTTGATCCCGTCTTGTCACAAGGTAAATCACTTTAGTCGTCAGTCATCATCTTTGACTTTGTGCTTTAAGAGGCACTCTATTATATGTCATTTTGTCACATCTAACTAATCGGCTTCCTAATGGGATCAATCAACAATCTATTACCCCTTTACATCATCATTGCAAAAATCCCTATGCATGACTCTCTCATTCCCTAGAGTTTCTATCTTAAACTGCATCATCTAAGCTAATTTTAGGACCAACACTCCCTGGCCTCTTGTTGGACAATGTTCACCTACAGGTTGCTCCATTTTGGCTTGCATTGATCACCTACATGTTGCTCCCCTTTACACTTGCTTTGGTTCTATAAATTCGGGAAAAAGAGAGAGGATCCTGAAGCCTACATTTCCATAAGCTTCCAGGATCTGTTGTATCCATTTACCTCAGATAAAATATTTCGATCCTATCTTATCCTATCCTAGAGTTTCCATCCATTATCCTTAGATCTCATCCTCCAATCAAGAGTGGCTTTCAAACCCAATATTGGTAAAATGATAAGAAATCCTAACTGACCCCACTCCTCTATATATTTACAACCTTCCATATGCAAGAAGTTGGCTTTTGGAAAGTGATTCTACCCTTATGCTATTGTTGTGCGAGTGATATTTTTTATGAATTTGAGGTGATTGGAGGTACACATTGTGACAAAGGAAGGACAAGTCAACAACTTGGAGGAGTTCTTCTACAAGATCAACACCTATTTATGGTTGTAACTCACTCCATTTATATTAATACAAAGAGCTCTTTATTGCATATGTGTGATGTCGTTATTTCATGTATTTCAATACCATGTTGATATGTTGAATAAAGTAGATAGATGATGCTACATAGATCTTGTAGTTTCTTGGCTTGTGTTGTCTGGTTGCACGGGTTCTAATTTTGGCAGGTGGAGCTATTGGAGCATTCAAGCCAAAGAACGAGTGAAACATACGACATATTCCAAGTAGTTTTCATCCCTTCATCTACATATTTTAAGGAAAACATTGGGTCCTTTGCATTTTTGTTGTTCTAGGTCAGCCACCAAACCTAGGGGAATACTTTTGTCCACAATCATAAATCCCACATAAAGCCAGCTAGTGGGTTCACTCATGTATCTTGTGAACACACAAATGGATACATGCTATGAAGTCAACTAGCTAAGAAAAGCTATGGTTATTCCAACCAAATTATTTTGGAAGGAAAATAAGCATGTTTTATGGTGCCTCAAAGGCACTGCCCAGTTTGGACTATGGTATAGATGGACAGAGGGAGTGAAGATGTGTGGCTTCACAAATGCAGATTGGGTGGGGATTCCATCAGACCTAAAGAGTACATCAGGTGGAATTTTTAGTGTTGGGTCCATAAATATTTTGTGGTACAACAGGAAGGAAATATCTGTGGCACTCAACTCAACAGAAGTCGAATACATGGCTGCAAGTCAGGAAACATGTGTGGCGATTTGGATGAGAAAGATACTTGTTGGAATATTTGATCGGATGATGGCTCCAATTATGGTCTATTGTGATAATTATATTTGCATCAATATATCTGAGAATCATGTATTCAACGATCAACCTAAGCATATAGATATCTGGTAAATGGTATATGGTATCACCATTTACGGAATTGTGTGCAGAGGAAGATAATGTTTCTACAATACATTTTGATAGAGGAACAAGATCCTAACATTTTGACAAAATATTTATCAAGAGGGAAGTTTGAGTTCCACATGTGCGGGATAGGGGTGTTTGATAATCCCTTTCTTTCTGAAAGGGAGTGTTGAAAAATGCAACAATACATTCTCAATTTGATTTTGCCTTGATTAGATTGAGAAAATTCAAATTTCCACATCAGTGGACAACTTGGATGCAGTTAAATTGTGTGACATGGCTTGTGTCACCCAGTTTACTCAGTGAATTTGAGTTGGAGGAGTTAGAGTTCAATTAGGCATGTGTGATTGCTAATTTGTAGCAATCAAAGTCAATTATCTCAAGTTGTTTTTAGTTAAAGTAGTTCCAACTTTGGAGGAACTAGTGGAAGGTTAGTTGTGCAGTGGGACTTCATTCAAACTCAATGATCATCTAGTTAACTGATCAATCAACCCAAAATAGCTAGTGCATGCAGTGAATTTGAATTCCCCAGATGTGGTGGAGATTCCAAGGTAGTGTAACATCAGTGATAGACTAGTCTTAAGTGTACATGTGTTGCATGTAGTCAGATGATTAACCTTGGGAATTACACAATCCATTTTGGAGAAGTTCTTAAATAATAGGGGCCTAATTTCTTAGGAATTACGCAAGGAAATATGGGTTAAAGCAAAGGCACAAATTGACTAAGTCTATGTCTGAACTTCTCGATGAGTAGAGAGATAGGTTATTCACTTGTAGGTTATGCTCAATTGAGAAAAGCAATTGTAATACATCTCTATTCATTAGATTAATGCAAGTAGGCATTAGGGTTTTTAGCATATTGCTTTCCCCAAGAATACTATTGTGTGCATATGTGTCATTTCTTATGACATGTCTAAATTTTTTGTTCTAAATTATAAATTAACTTTGTATAGCAGTGGAGTAGGTTCGTGTCTTATGATTTTTATTAAAACTTGATGAGAAGTTGAAAATATACACCATAATTTCTATAAAAAGCCCCAATAATTTTACCTTGTAACTACGATTCCTCAACGACCTCTAGAAGTTCCTCTCCCATTAAAGAGAAAAAACTTTGAAAAAAGTTCTATCGGCCAACTGTCTAGCCCTGTACTTTTATCTTTTGGAAGTTTCAACAGTTTTTTTTTTAATTCTTCTAAAGACACCCACGCCCTAACCTTAGAAGATTCTTCCTTAGAAAAATATTTGGGTAACTTTGTAATGCATGTAACTGAGAAACAATATTTTCATTTCAGGTTTACTGAAATGAGTAGAGAAATGCATTTTAGCAACTTCCTCTAGCTCTAATTGCTTAAAAATTGTACCCCCAAAGCCATCAAACAAATCCCATAAAGAATTCTAAAATCTTCTCTAATTAGCTACCTTATGGAAAAATTTAGTATTATATTCTCCTGCTTTGAGCCAAATCATTTTTTTTTAGTCTCCATGTTTCTTCTTGTATTTTTAGGATCTCCCTCTTTCTTGTTTCCAATTTAATCAATTCTTCTTTATGAGACTCATAAAAACCTTCAAAAATAGAATCTCTACAAAACAAATTATATGCCTCTTTAATCTCAACTAGCGCCCTTGTAAATATTTCCTTTTATCTTTCTCCCAACCAATAACAAATTTCTTCAACATATTTAATTTTAAAACAAACTTATCAATAGGGGAAAGAGAATTATCAATGATTAAATCCCCCCAACAAGTTTTAACCAAATATTGAAAAGATAGATCATTTAGTCCAACATGATTAAACTTCAAGGGAACTTTTAATCTATTTATACACAAATCTAATTGTAAAAATATAGGCCTATGATTAGAAAACTCAAACTTTGTTATCCAGGATATGTATTTTCCACATGACTCCATAAATTTTTCCATTAACCAAGAACCTATCCAGCCTCTTAGCAAAAACCTCCTTTCCCAGTCTACCATTTTTCCAAGTTGGAGCTAAAGGAGAGGGAGATATATCAACTAAATATGAATCATAAAATAATTTTGTAAAGAACCTAGTCAAAGGATCCAAACTAGACTTTTCTCCCCAAATTTATTTTGTAGAAATAATTAGATTCATATCTCCTACAAATATTAACCTTATTCCAGAAGTAAACCACTATTTTTTAGCTGATTTCAAAATTCTTCCCTATTTTAGTAGGGGGCATAAAAATTTCCTTCAATCAAGATACCAGTTGAAGTTCAAACGGAATGAAATCTAACATTGCAGAGTTATAGGTTACTAGAATCACTTCAAACAACCCTTTAGAGTCAACAATACAAATGTTCCAATCCGAACGAAATTTAAGGAATCAATATCTAATCTTCTCCCAGAGGACATTGTCTCTTGTAATAAAATTACATCAGGCTTATGAACAAATAACAATCTCTTTTAGGAATTAAATTGAGGAGCTCCCCTAACTCCTATCAAGTTAAGAGAGATAAATATCATTTGGAAACAACCTCAGAGGTTTTATGAGCTCTAAGACCCTCAAAATATCCTTTAGGAGACAAATGTTTAAACAAAACATCCACTTACAACTCCACCTGCAACGAAATTTTTCCCTTGTCCCTTTTTCTTCCTAATTGTAACATTGGATTGATCTCCAAAAACAATAGGGTTTTATTGAGAGAAAACCTGAAGATTTTTTTTAAATAGGGCATCCTTATAGGTGGGATCGTGAGAAAAGAACTTGATTAAGAACATAATTCCCACTAAACCAAACTCACTAAGTCCCGTCAAAGTTGTTAGCACCTAGATTTACCTCAGGTTGAAAAGGTAGGATCCAGGGCCAACATCAAACCATGCTCAACCTGGTAGCTAGCCCCACCAGGTCAAGAGAGGGCTCTCTCTGGGTCAATCTCAGCGAATAATGATCTATGGGGCTTGAGAAGAATGAAATATCTTCTGATTTTAGGCTAGATATATGTGCAAGAGAGTTTGATTTGATAAAATGGGGTTTTGTTGGCTCAAAAGGAAACGCACATTTTGGGGTGCGGGGGCAAGGTAGGCAATCATTTTTGCACTTAAATTTTAGTGAGATGGAAGGAATAGATAGGTGAGGTGTTGAAGAGGGCAACAGAAATCATGAATCCTCCCCAAACAGCTGAAAACATCAAATAACTAAAGCAAACTTCAAGTAGAGCATTTTCAATGGATCCTACTTACATGTTTGTTTAGTTCAGAAGAAATAAGATAGATAATGGCATACATAAAAAAAATAAAAATTACAAAGAGAAGCATTGTACCAAGACAAATTGCCACATGAATCCCAAAGAGGGCTGCAAAATCCTAGTCTCAATTCCTTAGCCAAAATGAAAATATGAGTGTACAATGAAGCTCAATGCTTTCTCAAGAGTCTAACCATGCTAATGACTGAAAAACAACATAACATAGACAAAGATAGCTCATCCTTGCGTCTAGGGGTCCATCTCACAAGTGTAGGAGCTGATCCAACTGATTCTAAACTGAGAACTAGAAACTAGGAAAGATAACAACATGCCTCTAAAACAAGGGAACTGATTCATTCGGTTTCAAACAACCTCTAAACTGATGAATCTACCTCTACAAGTGAAAATCCAACATATTTACATCATGATCCATCAATATATATCAAATTACATCACAAATTTTCCATTAGGAAAGTAAAAAATTCAAACTAGGCAAAACTAGGCGAAAAACAGAGCAAAACTTGGTCAAACTGGGCCAAATTTCCTCTATGCACCGCCCTTGATTCTCTATGCATAGCACCGGTTTGGACCCACTTTTGGAGGCCTTCCCAATTTCCAAATGATCTCTAGGTGTGATTTCTGGAAAGGTATGTCTGTCTACTTTCCAACCCAAGTGGAATTTTTCAATTTGGCCTCCATTTTCCCCTCCAAAACTTAGTTCTCCCAACACTACTTCATGTGTATCAAAATAGGGGCAGAAAGGCCATTTTTAGGGTGTTAATGACCTTTTTGAGGGCTCCAAACTTGCCCAAATTTCTTGGCCATAGGTAGGCAAGTGTAATTTTACATGACAAATCCAAAAACGCTGAGTTTTTGTGATTTGGAGGCCCCTAGCAAAAGCGAGCACCACGTGGCAGGACGCATTGGGCAGAAAAGCCTGTTTTTGCTCAAAAATTTCTAGTTCTGCACTTCCTTTGTGTATTACCTGCGGTCCTTCACCCATTGTTCATGTATCCAGTGGATTTGACCACACTTTTTCTATGTTAAAGGTGCGGACCACTGAGTGCGACGTGCCACCACCCAAGTGCGTCGCGCCTTTTTGCAGACCAGTTTTGGAGGTCTTCCTGGTGTCTAAATTGGGCATCGGATAGCTTTTTGAAAAATATTATTGAGTCTAAATTCCAACCCAACCTGAATTTTTCAAATTGGAGTTCATTTTCCCTGTCAAAAGTCAAATCTCCCAAGATTGATCAAAATGTGCCAAATGAGGCTGCCTCAAGGCAGAGTGTTGTTGCAGTCAACGTTTGAAAGACTTTTGCAACTCCAAATTGAGCTCATGATAGCTCATCGGAAATATATTTGTGTCTAGTTATCATTTTACTCATCAAGAAAATCAGTTGGCCAACCAAGCTAGGAGAAATCATGATTTCCCAAGGTCACTTCAGAGGTGCATCAATTCTCCTCAGGCAGCTGTATTTTTTACGTTTCTCTAAAACCATGACACCTGTGTAAAAAGTGAAGGAGGTTTTTCTTCCTTGGCCTATTGTGGACAAAAAAATCTCTCAGTTTTCCAAAATTCATCTTTTCATGCTCAGAAACATCATTTGAGTAAAACCTACCTTGATGTGTGGAACAGGGGATTTGTCGAAATGAAGTGAAATGAAGGGGATAAAGGGCTTCTAAATTCTTGAGAAAATTTTGAGAAGTAGGGAGGGATGTTAGGAAGTAGGGGAAAGTTGAATTTCAAAGATTTAGCAAGGGAAAGTGGTCCAAAAGGGCTAAACACAGGCCCAACCTAGAAAATTGTCAAGTTGTAGCAAGAAACTAGGGTTTGTGTGAAAATGAGGAATTTGGGGGATCTCAGTGATGGGAAGTGTTTAATAAGGTACATTAAGGATAGGGGAAGGTGTATGAATATCAAGATACAAGTTTTGCTGATGATTTGACCATCCAAGAGAAATTGCCTTCAAAACCCTAGGAGGGGGAAATGAACCTTACCTAGGCGCAACTGAAGCATGAACAAGGTGTAAAATGACCCAGCGGAACTTGACATGATGATGAAAACCCTCTGAATGATGGTGCACTCAGCTGAATGGTGACATGGACTGACATTTGGACAACTTTGAAAGGAGTAAAAGCAAACCCTAGACCTAATACCTAGTGACCAAATTTTGCTTGAAGACTCGCTGAAATGACAAAATTTGACCTTAACACCTTAAAATAACTTTGTAAGAGCATGTTTGATCACTGGAGGAAGGCTACAAAGACTGGCACTAACATTGGCTCCAATGGGGATGGTAGCTCCTTGGAGGTGCCAAGAACTACAAATCTTTGGAAAGCAGACAGTTCCTTCATCCATTGGGCAATGGAGTCGAAAACTCAAGCTGAAATGCATGACTAAAAAATGACGACTTGACGATACAAACTGACTCTCACTCAACTAAAAACTGACTCGATACTTCAACACAAACGACAAACTGGAAATGATGCTCAAAGTAGAGCTTATTTATCAAAACCTACTCTAATAGTTGCATTCATCACCTGATCAAGTGAAATGAAACAACCAATGCAACCAAGTAAGCATTATGGCTACTGTTTGCATTCTCCACAAGTGCTTGCTTATGAACAACAAGAGAGAACTACTGAAAGGCAAATCCCATGAAAAATCGTGAATAGATCTGTTGAATACTATGGATTCTCTATCTCCCTCCAAAAACACTGCATAAGGATCTTGAAGTTCATGCACACTGGGAATTAGCTCATCCAATGGATTACTTTTCTTCTCCTCATACCATGAGTGCAAACTTTGATCTGAGCTTTGTGACAAGACTCCTGCTAAAAATGACAAAGAAACCAGCTGCCGGATCAAGTTTATATCAGTACACATTTCAGGCTCACATGTAGTCAATGGAGATGGACTTTGACTGCAAACATCATCCAATACATCAGCTATTGGATCGTGGAAAACTTGAAAAGACTGCTGCAACCCATTTTCTATTAGTTCCGATGAGATTGAATGACTTTCTACAGGCTGCTCATTTGAAGATACACTATGCAATTTTCCCTTCAGAAATTGAAATGATTCAAAACAAAATGGTACGAAATCATCTTGCATATTTTGATCATATGGTCCAGCTTCCATGTTTTCATCTGCAACTTGACAATCAATGGGATTTGGGGGCTGCAACTCTGGATATGAAAAGTCTTGAACAAGGTTTTCATTGCCCTCAAGATGGTCCAAATCAAGACTTGTCGATAGTTGATTTTTGATTGCATGAATGTTGTCTCTGATGAACTAAAACGAGCAAAACAAAAAGGCAAAGATCCTTCACTTACTTCAAAAATTTCTGCACTTTCCTCGTCATTGTCATAGCTGATATGCATCCGCTGATCACTGTATTCGAGCTGCTGAAAGTAAACTTCTTCCTCCCACAAACTAGATGCTGATTCGTCTACAAGATTAGCTTCTGTTTGGAGAACATAATCATCATCATACTGATCAAACTGAGGCAAATCATTAGTATAAAACACATCATCAATCATACATGTCATATCAACAGATCTCTCTTCTCCAAGATGATCTATAAAACAATCATTATCAGATCTATGACAACTGGGGTAAGAAAGAAGATGTTTTGGATCAACAACTTGCTCCTTTTCAATCAGCGAGCCATGGGCTTGAACATTACACTCATTCCTTGTGGTCATCCTTTGCATCATCTCTTCCACTGCACTTACCAAAATTTCAAGCTTTACCTCTAGAGCTGTCGATTCATCTGGATCTATGTTTTTCATCTCTTCTTCCTTCAACTTTGCCCTTTGGATCAGTA
Organism: Pinus tabuliformis; assembly: GCA_031772625.1. Classification (NCBI taxonomy): domain Eukaryota; kingdom Viridiplantae; phylum Streptophyta; class Pinopsida; order Pinales; family Pinaceae; genus Pinus; species Pinus tabuliformis. Next base: position 93,670,248 of record CM062817.1, read on the forward strand.
AATGAGCCTCTACATCTATTGCACTGTTCTGCATCTCTTCAGGTGTTGCAAGATTCCTTTCACTCAACTGGAACTCCATTTCCAGATCAAAGGCACCCAGGTAGTGCAAGAGAGCAGATCCAGGAGGAGGTCTTATATTAACTGGCATCGAAAATTAGACTTGATTAAATCTGGCAGAAAACTGTTGTACTGTCTCCCCTGGCAATCTTTTCAGCTGGTTATACTCTTCTATAATCAAGAAAGGGTTCTTTCTGACCACCCATCTATCGAGGAAAACTTTGATGAACTGCTGTAAATCTAAGATGCTCGCATCAGGCAAGGTTTTGAACCAACTCTTGACTTTGCCTTACAAAGAAATAGCAAAAAGCCTAATACTGACATCTTCTTCATCAACTTTAAAAAGGTCAAGAAAAGACTCAAAATTTAAAACATGTCTCTCAGCAGTGATGTTTTTGCGTTCACCATCAAATCTTGGTAGATACAGGTCATGATTTTTAGGGAAAGCATGGGATATACGAGGTAAATCAGAGACTTGTATCGATCTGGAATTTTACAACGTATAGGGGTATGTACAAAAGGATTAGAATCAGTCTTAGTCTCTTGAGGCTCATCAGTTTGAAGGTGGTCATCACAAGATTCAGAAAAAGTGTCTTGATCAAGCTTAAAGGCATGAAAATCTTTGGTATTTACAATCTTCAAAGGGAAGGAATCAAATGCAGGCCGAGATATTTTTTCAAATAAAATATACTTTGCAAAGCCTTCTTGACATTCTCGGGAAAAGAGAAGAAATAGTTTACAACAAAGAACAAAATGTCTTGGATGAAATTCCAACTTGAATACCTGATCTGTCCATATTGTCCTTTCATGTTTCTACTGGTCAGGTTCATCCTCCAATAGAGTCTTTGGATCTGATCTCGAAAATGATTTGGAATCGCCAGGTGAATGATTTCAGCCTTTTTGGTGTCTGATCATTGTCCACCATCAACAATCAGATCTGAACTTGATACATGTACTGGGGAAATTTGCAAAACATATGTCCAACTTATAAGACTAGACCAAAGATTGACTGAAGCAGCTTTTATCTACTTGCGCTAATGCAAAGCAAAGCATCTTGAAGGCTACCTAGCTAACTTCAGGCTCTGTCTGTAGTTTATAAAGCAAGAAAACTAACAAACAAACAAGATTTTCTTCCCTAGTATGGTCACCACTATTTTAGCGTCTAGATTTACCTCAGGCTGAAAAAGTAGGATCCAGGGCCAACATCAAACCACGCTCAGCCTGGTAGCTAGTCCTACCAGGTCAGGAGAGGGCTCTCTCCGGGTCAATCTCAGCGAATAATGATCTATGGGGCTTGAGATGACTGAAATATCTTCTGATTTTAGGCTAAGTATCTTTGCAAGAGAGTTTGATTTGATAAAATGGAGTTTTGTTGGCTCAAAGGGAAAGGCACATTTTGGGGTGTGGGGATTGAGGCTCAGTTCTGCAGAGATCTCGATGGGGAAAGGTAGGAAATCATATTGGCACTTAAATTTTAGTGAGATGGAATGAATAGAAAGGTGAGGTGTTGAAGAGGGCAAGAGCAATCATGAATCCTCCCCAAACAGCTGAAAACATCAAATAACTAAAGCAAACTTCAAGTAGAGCACTGCATTTTCAATGGATTCTACTTACACTCTTGTTTGTTTAGTTCAGAAGAAATAAGATAGATAATGGCATACATAAACAAAATCACAATTACAAAGAGAATCACTGTACCAATACAAATTGCCACATGAATCCCAAAGAGGGCTGCAAAATCCTGGTCTCAAATCCTTAGCCAAAGTGAAAATATGAGTGTACAATGAAGCTCAATGCTTTCTCAAGAGTCCAACCATGCTCATGACTGAAAAACAACATAATATAGACAAACATAGCTGATCCTTGCCTCTAGGGTTCCAGTTCACAAGTTTAGGAGCTGATCCAACTGATTCTAAACCGAGAACTAGAAACTAGGCAAGATAACAACATGCCTCTAAAAACAAGGGAACTGATTCATTCAGTTTCAAAAAACCTATAAACTGATGAATCTACCTCTACATGTGAAAATCAAACATATTTACATCATGATCCATCAATATATATCAAATTAGATCACACATTTTCCATTAGGAAAGTGAAAAAGTCAAACTAGGCAAAACCGGGCGAAAAACAGAGCAAAACTTGGTCAAACTGGGCCAGATTTCCTCTATGCGCCGCACCCGATTCTCTATGTGTAGCACCTGTTTGGACCCACTTTTGGAGGCCTTCTTGATGTCCAAATGAGCCCTAGGTGTGCTTGCTGGAAAGGTATACCTATCTACTTTCCAACCCAAGTGGAATTTTTCAATTTGGCCTACATTTGCCCCTCCAAAACTCAGTTCTCCCAACACTGCTTCCTGTGTGTCAAAATAAGGGCAGAAAGGCCATTTTTAGGGTGTTTTGACCTTTTTTAGGGCTCTGAAATTGCCCAAATTTCTTGGCCATAGGCAGGCAAGTGTAATTTTGCATGAAAAATCTAAAAATGCTAAGTTTTTGTGATTTGGAGGCCCCTAGCAAAAGCGAACACCACGTGGCGCGGCGCATTGGGCAGAAAATCCTGTTTTTGCTAAAAAATTTCTAGTTCCACACTTCCTTTGTGTATTACCTGTGGTCCTACACCCATTGGTCATGTATCCAGTGGATCTGACTGCACTTTTTCTGTGTTAAAGGTGCGGACCACTAAGTGCACTGCGACACCACCCAAGTGCGCCGCGCCTTTTTGTAGACCAGTGTGGGAGGCCTTGCTGGTGTCCAAATTGGGTGAGGGATAGCTCGTTGGAAAAATTATTGAGTCTAATTTCGAATCCAACTTGAATTTTTCAATTTGGAGTTCATTTTCCCTGTCAAAATTCAAATCTCACAAGACTGGTCAAAATGTGCCAAATGAGGTTGCCTCAAGGCAGAGTGCTATTGCAGTCAATGTTTGAAAGACTTTCTCAACTCCAAATTGAGCTCATGATAGCTCATTAGAAATATATTTGTGTCTAGTTATCATTTTACTCATCAGGAAAATTATTTGGCCAACCAAGCTAGGAGAAATGTTGATTTTCCCAAGGTCACTTCAGAGGTGCATCAATTCTCCTAAGGCAACTGCATTTTTGACGTTTCTCTAAAACCATCACACTTGTGTAAAAAGTGAAGGAGGTTTTTCTTCCTTGGCCTATTTTGGACAAAATTTCTCTTAGTTTTCCAAAATTCATCTTTTTGTGTTCAGAAACCTCATTTGAGTAAAACCTACCTTGATGTGTGGAACAGGGGATTTGTCGAAATGAAGTGAAATGGAGGGGATAAAGGGCTTCTAAATTCTTGAGAAATTTTTTAGAAGTAGGGAGGGATGTTAGGAAGTAGGGGAAAGTGTAATTTCAAATATTTAGCAAGGGAAAGTGGTCCAAAAGGGCTAAACACAGGCCCAACCTAGAAAATTGTCAAGTTGTAGCAAGAAACTAGGGTTTGTGCGAAAATGAGGAATTTGGGGGATCTCAGTGATGGGAAGTGTTTAATAAGGTACATTAAGGATAGGGGAAGGTGTATGAATATCAGGATACAAGTTTTGCTGATGATTTGACCATCCAAGAGAAATTGCCTTCAAAACCCTAGGAGAGGGAAATGAACCTTACCTAGGCGCAACTAAAGCATGAACAAGGTGTAAAATGACCCAGTGGAACTTGACATGATGATGAAAACCCTCTGAATGATGGTGCACTCAGCTGAATGGTGACATGGACCGACATTTGGACAACTTTGAAAGGAGTAAAAGCAAACCCTAGACCTAATACCTAGTGACCAAATTTTGCTTGAAGACTCACTGAAATGACAAAATTTGACCTTAACACCTTAAAATCACTTTGTAAGAGAATGTTTGATCACTGGAGGAAGGCTGCAAATACTGAAACTAACAAAAGTCAGAGGTCGAGCTTGTTAGACTCCTTTCCTTCAGAAATTTTGAGTTGAAGCCCGAAGACCCAGTCCAAAGATCTGCCCTTATTCATGGGGTTATGTTAAACTAATGCCCAAAATATTCTAGACGAATCTTCTCTCCACTCTCATCCTTGTCTTTGCATCTAAATTCCAAGGTGTCAGCTCAATGTTTTCTTCAACCATTCATGCCAACCTTTACGCCATCTCTACCTCTCAGATGGAAACTGCGACGGTAAGAACTCTTGTATCCCCTTGGATTTAATTGATTTATAACCACCTTCTATCAAACATAGCTCTCGTGGCTCTTCTCTCTAAACACAATACTAAGTCATGATCTCAAAACAACAAGAAGGTTGCATGGATAAAGAACACATAAAGGAACTACATATATGGCCGCTCAAGGCCTGAGGGCTCTTCACCTATTTACATCATTTTGGACCTCTCCTTCAGCCGGATATTACATTTTATTGGTTGCCTTGACATTTTGCAGGCTTCCCATTTAAGAAAAAACAAACCCTAACAAGGAGTCTACCACCCTATGCCTTCTAGAGACTTAAAAATAATTCAAAATTACATAAAATCGTGTCCTCACTCCTTGGATGCCATGTCGCTTCTTCTACAAGCATCTTGGAACCAATTTTGGTTTGGGATAGCGCTCATGCCCCTACATAATTCTCCCATGCTTGAAATTATTCATTATATTATGATCATGTGCCTCAATCACTGCATCTCATCTTCTCCACCTTGTTCTTCTTTTGTCACATGCATCGTTGAGTGAGCTGCAACTAAGACTTACTCATGCCACACCAAGCTTCTCCTTTTCTCAATCTTTTGGCATGATAGATTCACCTCCTCTGGAACCTTCTTGAGCTCCCTTGGTTCCTTTGGTTGTTGCATGCTTTCTCACCTTCCTCAAAAATTCTACCCACAACCACAGTTATGGAATTGTTGTAACAATTTATACCCAAACACAATTGGAAGTTTTTCTCCTACAAGAAATTTAAGCTATTGTGATACCAATTGATCAAAATGACATTGGGGTTTGCATATTTTGAGCTGTAGATGGGTTAAATATTGAGAGTTTGTGAGTTATGGGCCCACGATATTAGCTTTTTCACCTTTTTTGCAGCACCAGAGCCACAACCGTCACTTTGACTACTCCTTAAAATCTCAGCAACGACATTCAACTTCATTAATCGTTCCTTCGACCCACAATTATCTCTAGAATTCAATTTATCTAGACCCATATTCATGGTCCCACCTTGATATCAGAGATCAAATAGTCATCACCAGTGCTTAGTCGGAGTCAGGCCCCCTTTTATTTTCTCTAAGAATAAGATTCAGGCCCCCCACGTGTTCGAGTCTTGACCAAATTTACTTGGTCCCACCTAATTTGGAGATCAAGATGGTGAGACTCCTTTCCTTAAGAAATTCTGAATTGAGCCTTGAAGTCTTGGTCCAAAGATCCAACATCCTTGATGGGGTTTTCTTAAGCTGATGCTGATACTTCTCCAGACCAAATCTGCTCTCCACTCTCATCCTTGCCTTCACATCCAAATTCCAAGGTGTTGGTTCAATGCATTCTTCAACTATTTACGTTGGCCTTGATGCTATCTCTACCTCTTGGATGGAAACCACGATGAAAAGAAATCATGTCTCCCCTTGGATTTAATTGATTATGACCACCTATAAAAAAACATAGCTCTGATTGCTTTTATCTCCAAACACGCAGTACTCAGTCATGATATCAAAACAGCCACAGGGTTGCATGGATAAAACACAAAGAATATCTATATATATATATGAAACAAAAAGGAATTACATATATGACTTCTCAAGGCTTAAGGGCTCTTCATCTCATTTACATAATTCTGAGCCTCTCTTTTGGCCTAATATTACATTAAATTGGTTGCCCTAACATTTTGCAAGCTAACCATTTAAGACAGAACAAACCTTAACAAGTTTTATGCCACCTCATGCCTTCTAGAGACTTACAAATAATTCAAAATTACATAAAAATCAAGGAAATCATTTCCTCGCTGCTTGGCTATCACACTGATTCTCCAAGAAGCATCCTGGAAATAATTTTGGTTTGGTGTGGGGTTCATGCCCCTACATCATACTCCCACGCTTGAAATTCTTCATGACGTCTTGATCATGCGCTTTGATCGCTACATCTTGTCTTCTCCATATTGGTCTTCTTTCGCCAGATGTATCGTTGAGTGAGCTCACCAAACCTCACTAAAGATGCACCAAGCTCTCTCGTCTGCTCAGTCTTTTGGAATCATAGGTTCAACTCCTCTGGAACCTTCTTGAGCTCCCTCTTCTCCTCTAGTTGTTGCATGCTTTCTCACCTTCCTCGACAATTCTGCCCACAACTGCAACTGTGGAATTGCTGCAACAATTTCTACCTAACCCAAGTTGTTCTCCTATAGGAAATCTTAACTTTCTCTGATACCAATTGTGTTAATTTTTATTAGGGATACATTATTATATGCTTTATATTATTTCATTTCATGATTTCCATATTATATTCACCCCATATCATTTAAACATCACTAGGAATTATATAGAAAGAAAAATGACATCACCATAACAACAAAACATAAAAGAACACAAGAAGAAAAGTGTGCAAAAGGGACACCGAGATTTTCGTCAGAGACCAGGGAAAAACCCCTCAAGGGGGAAACCCTTCCAAATTATTCTTCTTCTATTAGATTGTCATTGAAATTTCTGTGAAAAATATATCACTGCAACAACTAATTTATTTTACCTACTTATTTTCCAATAAGTTATTTACGAAAACCCTTCAGTAAACATTAAAATAAATTTTGTTGTAGATATCATACCATAATACAGAAACAAATACATGCACAAGAATCAAACACATCAACACAAATATTTTGGACAATTGTCCCCAAAAAACCCAATGTGGGAAAACCAGTGCAACAGAGGAGGATTTTATTAATCAGCTATTCTTGAGTACAATCGGGTGCCAAACTGGCTTACCCAACATAGATAAATTCTCCATCACCTCTTCCAAACTCAGCATCAGACTTTCTGGCCTCTGCGTGGCTCCGAGAAAATATGAATAAACTCCTGCCTCTCTGCGTCAGCATTGGGCCTCTCTGCATCACCCACACAGGCCCTCTAGTGACTGCGCAGTCCTACTGCCTCTGCGTCTGCCTCTCTAATCTCTACACTGATCTTCTAGTACTTTTCATGACTCTATGTTCCATAATCGCTACCTCTTTCTGCAATCTAGACCTATAGTTTGAATTTCTCAACAAACCCCGCCCCAGAAATCGAACTGACTAGTCGCCCTTAGTATATCTCCAACTGACCCTCAAGTCCCCTTTTATACTTTTCCTATTCATGAATCAACGACCGAGATTAAGTCCCTAATTAACTTCTAAGATTAAAATAGAATTAATCCTTATCTTTTGGAAGCTTCTCATCCTTATCTTTATTAATACCCATTAATATTTTTATTTCCCTAAGTTTAGACTTAGGAACTCATTAAAAATATTAATTATTTTAAAAACTCTTCATCCGGATGGAATTTTCCAAAACGATTTTTGGGTTTTGGATATCTCATGTGCTTTAGCCTCTCCAAAATTTTTCATGGCTAGATCACATCTGATGCTACCCCAAATCAACACTCCCTCTTAGCGAGGATTGTGCTCTTATAATACTCCACACTAAGCATCACTCTGATGATACGACATCGGTACCTGTGCTGATGCTAGGCCTCCCCGCCCAACATCCTCTACACTACTGCATCCTATATTATTTCCCATGGCTCTATCACTGCCAATGCTACATCTATACTATAGCTCCCTCTGCATCTATGTTGTTGTTGGTCCTTCTTCCCAACACTGCAGTTGCACTGCAACTCCCTCTGCATCAGTGCTGCTTCTGGTCCTTCTTCCCAACGTTGTATTTGCACTGCAACCCCTTCTCATCACGTTGCATCATGCTACTGCTAAATATTACTGCATTGCAACATCATACCCATTTTTTCTACTAAAATGGATTCTTTATCATCCCCATATTCTCCCTGAAATAATCAAACATGGTTCTTCCAAGGGCCTTGGTAAGGAAGTTTGTCATTTGTTCTCCTGTAGGAGTGTATCTCAATAGTACAACTCCTCATTGGATACAGTCTCTGAGAAAGTGGCACTGAATATCAATATTCTTTGAATGATCGTGAAATACTGGATTCTAAGAGAGCTTGATGCAACTTTGATTATCACACATGATCCTGGTCGCCTCCATCTTTCTTTTTAATTGGTTCACAAGAAGTTTTCTAATCCATATGGCTTCACATGAAGTTGTGCTTACAGCCATATATTCTTCTTCAGCTAAGGTCAGAGCCACAGATTTCTATTTAGGTCATTGCTAATCCAATGTTGAAACAATACCTAGAGGTACTTTTCAATCCACTAAAATTCTAGCCCAATCTGCATCAGTAAATCCACTCAATCCGATATCCTTACTCCTAGTGTACAAGAGTCCATAATCGATTGTTCCCTATATATACCTGAGAACATGTTTGGTTGTTGCCCAATGCGCCCTCTTCGGTTCCACCATGAACTAACTGAGGGTGTTGAAAATGTAACAAATGTTTGGCCTAGTATTGACCAGATACATCACGGAACCTATGAGCTGCCTGTATAAGGTGGGATCAACATCCTTGTCTTCTGATGCATCAATTTTATTCTAGTTGGTGATCATTGGAGTAGCTATGGGTCTACAATCTGCATCTTGAATCTCTTCAGAATTTCTGTAGCATATCTCCCTTTCCCTAGGAATATCTCCCCCTTTTGCTGCCAAACTTCCAACCCGAGGAAATAATGCATTTGTCCCAAATCCTTCATGTCAAATTTGTGGCTAGATTCTTCTTAAGGTCCCCAATGAGCTTGGATGATCCTTCCAAGAAGAGATCATCCACATATAATACTAGGATTAGAGGCTCATTCTCTACAAACAGGTAATCGAGATTTGGATTTTCGTCACTCTTGAGAAATCCCATCTTCTGCAAGTAGCCATCAATTTGACCATACCATGCTCTAGGTGCTTGTTTAAGCCCATACAAGGCTTTCTTCAATCTGCATACATGAGACTTCTTCTCATGTGTCTCAAAGCCTTCTGGCTGTTCAATGTATACCTCCTCTTCTATGACCCCGTTCAAGAATGTCGTTTTGACATCCAACTGATGAATCTCCCATCCCATCTGTCATGCAAGAGATATCACAGTTCTAATAGATTTATACCTGGCTAATGGGGTGAATGTCTCTTCGTGGTTAATTCCTTCCTTCTGAGCATACCCCTTAGCAACAAACCTATCTTTGAATTTTTCCACACTGTCGTCTGCAACGTATTTAATCTTGTAGATCCATCTCGAACCTACGACTAATCTGTCTTGAGAAATCGACACTACCTCCCAAACATTGTTCACCATTATGGAGTTGTATTCCTCTACCATCGCATCCAATCAAACCTGAAGTTGAGCAGCCTCCTAAAAACTGGCAGGCTCCCCATCCTGAGCTACTAATGCTTGATATCTATCTCGCTATTTTCTCTCCCTTTTATTGTTTCTTGGTTCACCGATGAAATCCTCTACATGTCTCAAAATTTGACAAAGTTCCCTTATCGTTCTTCCTCTAGTAGTAGGTGCTTTCGTTAGCTCCTCCTCCTCTTGTGATTCTTCCTGATTCGAGGAAGAATTATTTACTTCCGTTGGTTGAAGTGATTTGACCAATGGCTCATCTTTTTGCTGCTCCTCAGAAGGCATTTCTCGAGATTTTCTGAAGGCCCTATCCTCCATGAACTTCACATATCGTCAAACTACTACCTCCCTGGAAGATAGATTCTATATGCCTTAGCGTTCTCGCTATACCCCACTAGATATCCTTTCTCTACAGTTTGATCCATCTTCTTCCTCTTTTCCTCGAGTATGCGGCAATATGCTAAGCTCCCAAATATCCTGAAATGATTGACTTCAGGTGTCTTCCCTGTGAAGACTTTCTCTAGAGTAATCTTGCCCAATGCCTGATGAGGAGTTCTATTCTGAACACAGACTATCGTGTTGCATGCTTCTGCCCGTAGGAAATTTGCAATATCCTGATCATACATCATGGCCCTAACTGCTTCTATGATAGTCCTGTTCTTTCTTTTTGCTACTCCATTCTACTCCAAATTGTAAGGAGTTTTCCACTCTCTTCTAATGCCCTCATTAGAGAAACAATCAGTGAAGTCCTTATAGAAATACTCTCCACCATTATCTGAGCTCAAAACTTTTATTTTCTTCCTTGTCAAAATCTCTAGCAAAGCCTTGAACTCTTTGAATCGACAGAAAACCTCGTCCTTGGTTTCTAGAAAATAAATCCAAGTTTTCATTGAGTGGTCATCAATGAAGGTGACGAAGTATTCGGCACCACTAAGAGATTTAATGGACGATATCTGAGTGTATCAATCCTAGTACACTCTTGGCCCTATTTTTACTTCTAGGAAATGCCGCTTTCGCATACTTTCCCAGAGCACATCCTCTGCATACATCATCTCGTTCCGTACTAAGCTCCAGAACTCCTGTTACAGCTTTCCTGAGAATTCCCAGAGTCCCATGGTGCAAATGTCCCATTATTTTGTTCCATAGTTCATTCAAATCCTTGTCTCCATGACTACCTATTAGTACCATTAGTGATTCTAGTTGTAATCTGTACAACCTGTTACTTCTGATCTCGATATACACTTTCTTTTTCTAGCTTGGGTGTTTGATGTATACTTTCTCCTTGATGAATAAAACGTCATAGCTCTTGCCTTGAAGTTGTGATACATAAATTAAGTTTATCCCCAGTCCTGGTACGTGCAACACATTGGTAGCACAAAACCTCTCTCCCGTTTCTGTTTGAAAAACTATGGTAGCCAACCCTACTAGAGTACACTTTGCCTTATTCCCCATGGTGATCTGAAAAGTCATCCTTTCGTCCTGATAATCTGAGAAACATTCCCGAATTCCCGTCATATGCCAAGAGGCTCCACTATCTACATACCATACCTTTGATGATGCAGAGCTAATCACACAAGCAACTTCTTTTTCCAATCTGGAAGCGAACATAGAGAAATCAAAATTACTGTCTCTTGTGCAATTTTCTAAGAATCTATGCGAGTCTCCTGACATAGATGCCTCTGCATCATGGTTTTGACCCATAATTGATTTTCCCTTCCTATATTTGATTACTTCATCTGATACGATGTGAAAATTCTATCACCACAACAACTGATTTATTTTACCTACTTATTTTCCAAAAAGTTATTTATGAAAACCCTTTAGTAAGCATTAAAATAAATTATGCTGCAGATATCACACCATAATACAAAAAGAAATACATGCACAAGACTCAAACACATCAACACAGGTATTTTGGACAAATGTCCTCCAAAAAACCCAATGCAGAAAAATCAGTGTAGGAGAGGAGGATTTTATTAATCAACTATTCTTGAGTATAACTGGGTGCCAAACTAGCTTACCCAATAGAGATAAATTCTCCAGCACCCCTTCTGGACTTAGCATCAGACTTGCTAGCCTTTGTGAGACTCCCATACCATATGCGTCAGCTCCCGCCTCTCTACGTCAGCACTGAGCCTCTCTGCATCATCTGCACGGGCCCTCCAGTGACTGCATAGTCCTACTACCTCTGTGGCTGCCTCTCTAATCTCTGTTGATCTTCTGGTACTATTCCTGACTCTCTGTTCTGTACTCGCTACCTCTTGCTGCAATCCAAACCTCTAGTTTGAATTTCTCAGCACACCCCGCTCCAGAAATCGAACTGATTGGTCGCCCTCTGTATATCTCCAACTGACCCTCAAGTCCCCTTTTATACTTTTCCTATTGATGAATCAATGACTGAGATTAAGTCCCTAATCAATGACTAATATTAAAATATACTTGATCCTTATCTTTTGGAAGCTTCTCATCCTTATCTTTATTAATACCCATTAATATTTTTATTTCCCTAAGTTTAGACTTAGGAATTCATAAAAAATATTAATTATTTTAACAACTCTTCATCGAGATGGATTTTTCCAAAACAATTTCTAGGTTTTGGAGATCTCATGTGCTTTAGCCTCTGCACCAATTTTCATGGCTAGAGCACATCCAATTCTACCCCAAATCAACAATTTCAACATAGAGGTACAAAGTGCACATATAAAAAGGCTACCAAGGGCCTATAGATGTCTTGTTCACAACTTCGTTTGTGAACAAGACATATCAATACACAATACAATCAATAATAACTTTGTGCAACATAGGGATTCCACCACTATCATGTAATGATTGAGATGTTGTGATTCCATATGAGACTATGACATTGTGATGTAATACATGACTGTGTTGCTTGAGGTGTTGTACCTAATTGTGTGATACTCCCAAGTTGATTGAGCATCCTTGGTTGTCACACCGCTTATTTTGGAAACATCTTGGAACTAATTTCAATTTGGGATGGGATTCATGCCCTTGCATCACTCGTACAGATGTTGAAAACTCTTCGGATCTATTATGAGATTCTTCAACTAGGGAGCCATCTCGTATTGAAGGAAGCCACACCTCTCCTTCTCAAACTAGTGGATTTGAAATATATCTTTAATTTGTGGAAGATAAAACAACTAGTTTTCCCCACTCTTTGACCAATTCAAAGAACTTATTACACCGAGAAGCGCAAGTCCAGTATGGTGGATATGTTGTAATGTCTTGTCCTATGTTTAACATTTTGACTCGATAAAAAACAAAAACAAAATAAAAACTAAAACAAAATAAAATAAAATAATAATTAAAGTAAAATAGTTAATTTAGTTTAGTGTTGTTAGTTTTTGGACTCTAGATTTTGAATATAATATTTTTATTTTAAAATATAATATAATACCTTTTTATTTTTTTAATAAAATTATTTCTTTTTTATTGGGTTGAGAGGCGTTGTCGAGCCCATGCTAGAAGATGTGTAACTTAATGAAATTTAAACATTTTAACTCGGAGAAAATGAAATAAAAATAACAAAATAAAAATAACCCTATAAAAATTAAATAATAAAATGACCCATGGTATTAAGAATTCATGGTCTTAACCCATACTATTCATGTGGAATATAACCTATTTAAGGGGGGAATTAAACTATCCTAGATCCATCGTAGTTTGATGTTATATTTAGATACATAATTAGCTATAGAAAAAGATGGCGTTGAATCCATGTAGCCTTTCAAGGTAAAACTATTTTATGGATATGTTCTCATTTGGCATTTATATGGATATATCTTTTTGTATGCTTTGTTTCTATCGCTGAATGGATGAATACATAGGATGCATATATGTGTAGAAATCTGTCAAGGTAAAAATTTCTTATGATATGTTCTCACTTGGCATTTGTATGGATATCTCTTTTTGTATGCTTTGTTTCTATCGTTGAATGGATGATTACATAATATGTATACATGTGTAGAAGCTTTAGAGCTTTGTATTTCATTTGTTGGTCAGTTCCCTTCACCCGACTTAGGAGCCTGCCACTTATAGTGCTACACCTACCCTAATGACATTAATTATGTCATAGATCTTAGGGTTTATGGTTACAACCTCAAGGTTCTTAGTTTGATTCATTATTTTAAGATATTTAGGGTCCTATGTAGTGAATCAGGGCCAAGAGATTCAATTGCATGTATTATGAAGATGCTTGAGATGAGAGAATACATCAAACATCCTACCAAGGGTTTTCCTTCCCTTGGCTAAGAGAAACACGCAAGAATTTCAAAATCATAGTTCAAATTATTGTATTTTTGGGGTTTCATTCAAGGTGATTTACAATTTTTAAATAAAATCTAGCCACCATTTTTTAAGAGTTGATTCACTAGCAAGACCAAGAATATGGTAAGAGAATAGTATATAATATCTGAGAGTGGAGTTATGCTATTTTGTATTGCTATTTTGTCCATGAGAATGTGAGTAGATTATACATTGTTTGATGCAACTACTCCATGGATATGATCTTGAGTTAGCTCCCACATTTCCCATGTTATTGTGGCGAGCGAAGAGATGGACAAGGGCTTTAGATGCATATGGCCTACCAGAAATGGCCCAGCTTACTCATCACCCTCCTAGATGCTTTTTGGTTATTCAAGAAGTTTTTTTTAGGAAGAGTAGGGTTAAGCAGGACTAAGAAAAGTACAAAATAATGGTCCCTTATTTATTCTAATGGTTTCTTTGATAATCACTATAATATAATATATGTAATATATTCTCTTAATTTATGTGTAATAATAATTCTATAAAGCTCTCATGTATCTAGGTCGGTAAGTTTAGAAATGAATAAGATTTCACTAAGAAAGTGAGCTGGGGTGAGGGGAGGAGGTGGGGAAATATTAGGTGAAATGTAATTATTTCAATTTATCTAATATTTTTTGCTACCTCCATCCACATTTTACTAGGTTATATTGGGGTAAAATAGAATATTATATAATATTCCATTTTACCCAATATTTTCTCCTGGCCCACTTCTTGTTGTAATTTTTCTTTATATTTGAGGTTTAAAATTAAACAAACTCAACCATAAAATTAGAGGGGTGGGGACAAATATTGAGTAAAATGTAATATTTAGGCTAGGGGTAAATTGTAATGATATTACATTTTAACAATGAGGAGAAATATTAGGTAAATCGTAATAATATTATATTTTAATTAGTATTTCCTAGCCACTTTGTATTTGGTAGGGGTGGTAATAAATATTAGGTAATATATAATACTATAATATTATTTACTAGCATTTGCACCACATGTTGCAAAGGAAACATTGTAAGGCAATGACAAAAGAAACAATAGCATAGAAGAAAGAAGTCAAAATTTTATGCAATTTTGTTTCTTTACTAGTGTTTCTTTTTTATCATCATCAGATGCCCGTTTGTGGGCGCTACCACAATGCCACAAAGCTTATTCTTGGGAATATATTTAGTAAGAACTCTATTCAAAGTGCCACCAAATATAGCCTCTTTCTAGAATTTCAATATATCCACCTTGATAGAATACATAAATTTTAGAAGATGACATGAAGCAACGTAACAGCTATGCAATTCATAGTAATTTATGATTTGGCTTCAGAAAAAATTTATAAAATCTGTACCACCAAAATATAGCCTCTTCATAAAATTCTAGCAGACCATTTATAATTAGAACAAAATTAGTTCAATAAACCCCTGGAGGAATACCATCGACACCAGGAAATTGCCTTTCTTTGAAAGCAAAATTTCCTTGCTAACTTGCTCCCTCTTCTAGAGAAAGAGAGTCAAACAAGGTCTTCAAATCAAAAGGCTATCATTTGGAAGAAAGTGACTCTAGACGCTGGAGCATATATGTCTTCAGCTGACAAATGCTGCCACTTTTTTGGTTTTTTTTTACGAAATCAGGAAATACTAATCTTGTAACATTGTCAATTAAATTGTGTTTTCAAATGTTGAAATGGATAGATTCAACAACTTGCAACTATAATTTTCCCAATTTCTAACTAAATTTCAAATAAAATCAACTGAAAATTCAGCCTAAGAAAAGGGGAAAAAATGACCTCTTTAGACTACTGCCTATTTTATCTTGAGAGTTAATGAATGATTCCTCGGCTCAAAATATTTGATAAACCCCCTTTGATGCTCATCCTTAAGCACTAAACCAAGCTCTTACTCTCCACCCATTTCAAATATCTAGTTGATGTGTCCTTAAATTAGCTTTAGCTCCATAGTGGTGGTTGTCCTCAAATTCCCATTATCAGGGTTATTTTTCAAAAAAACCTACACCATATAAAACGAATTATTTTCCTTCTATATGTTTTTTCCGAGGAAAAAAGAAAAACTTTTTATTAATGACTATAAAAAGTTTTTATACAAATTGATCTTAAGCCGTGCAGTGGCTCAAAAGATCCCAATCTGCTCAACCCATAGGGAGCTATTCTGCTGTTGTAAAAAACCGGTAAGAGTCTTCCTCCCGGGAGGATGTAAAGTCAGTATACATCGTGACATATGAAACCTGGGGTCACCTTCTACAAAGGATAAACAACCCCATACAATATCAAAAATAGAAACTGTCTGAAACCATGTGATAATATAACAAAAGAAATGTAGTGAGTCTGTTAACTGTATGCTATATGCCGGATAATAAGTCTGTAAAGGAAGATATATACAATAATATAAACAGATAACAATATCTGAGATAAGTGCTGTCAAAAATGGAAATAAAAACTGTGATCATAGAGGCTGTGCATATGGAGGCTGATCTGTCCTGTAAGACTGCCCCTGTCTGGTCTCTTCTATTGCCCAACTGCCCGGATCCTGTTGTAGACCAGCCTTAGATAGCTGATCTGCTTCCTCATTCCTGTCCCTGTATATATGGCAAATTGAAAACCTGTTAAAATATGTCTTCAGATAAGAAATTTCTTCAACAATTGTTTTCAAAATCTGGTTTTGACAAGTTGCAGTTCCATTGACCCAGCTTATGACATTAAGTGAATCTCCAAAAATCTGAATGGTGTTGATGTTTCTGTGATGGAGCCAGCATAAAAGGTATCGTAAAGTCGATAGTTCAGCATAGTTGTTTGTGCCTGTACCCAACCCAACAGAAGCTTTTAATGAGTGTTCCGAATTGATGTGTATGCATAGTCCGGCTCCAACTCTATTATTTTGGGAAGCCCCATCAAAGTAACCACACGGAATGCCCTCCTGAATATTGATATGTTTTTGTTTTGTTTTTGATTTTTTATCCTCGGGTGGAGGAAAGGCAGAATATATGGCTGATATATTAGTGGCTATAACAGAAGAAAGGGTATCCTTATCTTGAAACAGACTCTTGTTCCTGGCAAGCCAAACTCCCCAACAGAAAATAAGGGGCAGGTTCCTCATATTCCCTTCCGGATATGTTTGCCACCATTTCCTCCAAGCAACATCCAATGGATCATGCCCCCACTGAGCTTTGACCTTGAGAAGAACAGTGACCTCCTCCCATATCTTCCTGGAGAAAACACAAGTGGTAAAGAGATGATTGATGGTTTCCTCATCAGATTTGCATAAGGGGCATCGCCCTGGCCTAGCTAAAAACCTTGTCTGTAATGTTTTCCATGTTGGAACCTTCCTTTTTAAGATGCACCAGAAGAAGAGCCTAGACTTGGCAGGGAATTTTAGTTTCCATATGTCTTTGGCCCACCAATCCGGAACTCCCCAGCCTTTCTTTCCCATTAGAAAGGAATAACCATCTTTTGGGGAATACTCCCCAGAATTGCTTTGTGCCCACAGCAAGCAATCAGGTTCATCCTTGATCCTGACGTTGGATCGTTGCAGTTCTTTAATGAACCCCTCCCATTCATTCTTCCATCTAATGTTTAACCCTAATTCTTCATCTTCCTTCCAAGCCTGTCCCCAGATAGTAGACTGTCCAGCTATTTCCACCTGATTTAGTGATGAAATACCTTTAGAAACAAGGTGTCGAAGAAGCCCTGGGGATAAAGCAAAAGCTTCGTTGCATCCAATCCAAGGGTCTCTGCCAATCCTGATCTGTCTCCCATCTCCCACTTTCCAAGCTAAACCTTGCTCGATCACTGAGAAGGCTTCCACCGTGGCCTTCCAGACTGCTGAAGAATTTTTTACCTTCTTGTTTTGACTCCGGATCCAATCTTCCAGAGGCATTGGGTCTATGTACTTCCTTTTCACCACCCTTGTCCACAGGTTTTCCATGGTTATTAGCCTCCATCCTGATTTTGCTGCTAGTGAAATGCTGAACTCAGGAAGTCTTTTTATCCCCCATCCTCCCCATTCTTTAGGTCTGGCTACTTTGTCCCAAGCCACCCAGGGTAAACCCGATGAATCCTTTGTTCCTGCCCATAGGAATCTGCAACAGATTCTTCTAATTTTCTCCATTACTCCTTTGGGAATCCAAGTTAGGGCTGCCCAATACACTGGAATGGCTAATAGGACTGATTTAATAAGGGTCAACCTACCAGCTCTGGACAGCCATCTAAAGCTCCAGTGAGATATTCTGGATTCTATCTTTGCAATGAGCCAGTTCCAATCATCTTTTTTGTATGCAGCAGGCTTTAACCAGAAGCCCAGATATTTGAAGGGAACTTCCAGAGATTGACTAGGGAAAGGAAATAGTTCAGCCATTTGATTCCTTCCCCTTCTTTCAAAATCTGCCATACATGCTTGAGATTTCCCAGAATTAATCTGCATTCCAGTTGCTTTTAGAAAAAGATCAAAGATACATTTTAACTCCTTTAATTCACTACCATTACCATTGGTGAAAATCAAGATATCATCAACGAAAAGAAGGTGGGTGATGTAGAGATTGATTGCTACCTCGATACCTTTTACCTTTCCCTCTCTTCTGGCTTTGTGGATCAGTCTACTGAGCCCTTCTGCCACGAGGAGGAACAGGAGAGGGGATAATGGACACCCTTGCCTGAGGCCTCTCTGGCTGTTAAAGAAAGAGGAGGCTGCTCCGTTGACCAGTACAGCAAAGCTAACATTTGTGATGCACCCCATGATCCAACTGACGAAAGGATAGCTGAAGCCCACATGAGTTAGTAGCATCCTTAGATATAGCCAGCTGATTCTATCATATGCTTTGGAAAGGTCGATTTTAAGAACAGCTCCCTTCTTTTTCTTCATTTTGATACTATGGATAACCTCCTGGGCTACACCTATGGCTTCATGTATCTGTCTTCCATCCAGGAACCCAAATTGTTCCATTGATATATTTCTTGACAGAATTGGTGCAATTCTGAGAGCTATAACCTTTGAAATAATCTTGTAAATGCAATTACACAAAGAAATAGGTCTAAAGTCTTCAAAACTTTCCGGCTCATCCTTCTTGGGGATAAGGGCAATAAATGTTGAGTTAAAGGGTCTATAGACAACTCCTTTCAGCCTGGACTCTTCAACTACTTCAGTTATCTCTGCTCCAATTTGTTCATAAAAATGGAGAAACAGTTCTATAGTCCAGCCATCAGGGCCTGGGCTTTTGTCTTTGCCCATAAGCTTCATAGCTGTTTCAATCTCCTCCTTAGTGACCGGAATTGTAAGATCTTCTGCTTCATCTTCCTCAACGAATCTAGGAAAACTTTGTACAGTTTTGAAAACTTCTGCAATAGTAGCCTCTCCCGAATCTGCAAAAATATTTTGAAAATGTCTTTTTCCTAAGCCAGAAAGCTCTGGAAAGGAACTGACTTCTCTCCCTTCTTCATCTTTAAGGTGCCAGATAGTATTTGAAGATTTCCTTCCTTTTGCAAAATTGTGGAAAAACCTAGTGTTCTCATCTCCAGATTTTAGCCAAATTGCCCTACTCTTGATCCTCCACTCTTCTTCCCTATCCAGAAGAATTTTGTTTTGCTGCTTTTCCAATTGAAGGATTCTGTCCTTTGAAACTTGTGAGGAGTATCCATCTGACTCCATACTCTCCAACTGCTTTAGCTCCTCCCTTATACTGATCATCTCCTCATTTTGTTTTAATTTTCTGTCCTTTGCCCAGGAAATTGTAGCTTTCTTCAGTCTTTTTAAATTCTCCATGAACAAAAAACCTTTATCCTCTCCAGCATTGATATCAGGGTGAATCCAAGTTTCTTTAAACAGATTGTCAAAAGTGGGGTCTTGGAGCCAGGCTGGATTGAACTTAAATGGGGCCGGAGGTTTGTGAGGAGGAATAGAAATGTCTAAGAAAATTGGGAAGTGATCCGAATTCCCTATTTCCTCCACCCACTGTCTAATCAAAGGAGCTTTAAAAGATAATAACTCCGTTAACAGAAAGCGGTCTATCCTTTTGGCAATCCGGCCTTCTCCCATCCTACGATTCCTCCAAGTAGGCTTAAGCTTAATCGGGGAGGGATCAATTAAATTCTTCTCCGAGATGAGGTTGTAGAAAAAATCAGTAAGGGGATCTTCTCTCGCAGATGGACCCCAAGCTTCAGCTCTACCCATGGAAAAATTTAAATCACCGCCCAAGATCATCAAGTGTGATTTCATAATAGATTTTGTCATCAATTCTTCCCAGAAAGATTCCCTGCCCTGACATGGCCCGTAGATATTTACCAAGGTGATGGGAAAAGAGAAGTCTGGGGAGATTATCTCCATGCCCATAACATTTTTCATCCCCCAGTGATTGATGACTTTTACCCGTCCTTCTCTGTAACCAATTGCAATGCCCCCCGAATGGCCAGAGGCATCCATAGCAGTGAAAAACCACCCAGGCAGAAGGGATTTAAGCATAGGTTCAATCTCAGAAGCCTTCCCCAGGGTTTCTTGCAGAAAAATAACATCTAAATTAGAATTAGTTATCCAATCTTTCAAGGCCAGTTTTTTAGGTTTGCTGGCCAAACCTCTGCAATTCCAGGATGTCAGGATCATTTTATAACACCCTCTGGGGGATGAACTGCTCTAAGAACCCCCGGGATCGAATGTTGTTTACCATCTGCAACATCCAATTTGGCTTTTAGTTTTGCCTTGGACATGTCTGATTTCCTTCCTCGTTTGTTTTTGGAACTGTTCTGTAAATGGATCGGTCCCAGGCCACCTAAAGACCCCTGACCCTCATGGTTCCCTCCCAAAGATCTCAGGTTGTAAGGGCAAGGAGGTCGTGTTACAGTGAGGGGGAGGGGAGGCCATTTATCTTCACAATTTATATCCAGGGACGGTAAAGTTTCAGTTATGGATTCCACATTCGGACATGACATTATATGATCCATATTATCATCATTAATATTATCTTGCTCATGATATGATACGGATGCAATATTAACATTTACAGAGTTATGTTCAGGAGGATTAAGAGATGAAATAGGAGTCCCGTAAGACATACCCTTTTCCGGTTCGTCGATTGGAACTTGATTTGCATTTTCAACAAACCCTTCCACCGCTTCCGCTTCTTTCTCGATTTCCTCCACAGCTACCTCCGGATTCAAGACATTTGCCACAGCAGCCTCCTGAGTTTGTACTCCTTCGTCCGCTGGATCCTTAACAGTCTCCTCTGTCTCCAAATTCTTTGGTTCTTGTGTTCCCGGCATATCGTGCTCCATCGTCATCTGAACCTCTGCTTGTGCATTATCTCTATAAGCTGTAGTCCTTCGGAAATGTCTTCTTCTTCTCATCTGTGGGCAATCTTTTGCCAAGTGCCCATACTCATGGCACTTATGGCATCTAAAAGGCAGGTATTCATAGTCTAATATCTGCTCGTATACATAGTCATCGAATTGAAGGTTGATTTTTTGTGCCAATCCTCCACTCGGGGTGAGCATGACAAGTATGCGAGCTATTGCCCTGTTTTTCGTTGTCAAGTAGGTCATATCCGCTTCCAGATAAGCCCCCAACCTGTTACCAATAGTTTTGAACACTTCCTCTGTCCATAGAAAAGATGGTAAGCCCGGAGCACGCACCCAAACGGGGAACTCGTCCGTTCTCTCCTTAATTGCATCAAATAGAGGGGTCCATTTCTTTAGCAGAACTGGAATGTTCCCTATGTGCCAATTTCGCTGAAGGACCCAATCTGCCGATTCTCTATCTTCGAATCTAAGCTTAAACCATCCTTTTGCTAGTACCAATGCTTCAAACTGTAAAGGCCTATCTGTTACAAAGCATTTCTCACCCCAATTTTGAAGAAAATCAGAAGTAAATTTCTTACCTCTAGCCCTGCCGACCAAGGTACAGTCTGCAACAGCTAGGGCTTCTACCATGGACACCTCCATCCCAAGGATCAAATTGCCTGCAATCGCCTGAGATCCAATGGGTCTTTGCGGCTTCCTTTTTGCTCCTTTGTACCTACACTCTTCCTCCGTCGGTCTTATGCCTTCTCGTCCATCGTTCCTTTCAGATGTTATCTGTGCAGTGCCCACAAGGGGTTCTGTCTCCGGCTGAGACGGGAACTGACCCAAAAACCCCGATTCGCCATTCCCAGAGGGAAAGTAATTAGACTCCAAACCATCAGTACCTGCCTGCCCCCCTACTGTAGAAACTCCGGGATCACTTGCTGAAAAACCTATTTGGTTTTGGGGTTCTCTTGGAAGGGTATCCCTCGTGAGTGAGGTAAAAACTCCTGGAGCCCGAGGATGTTCAATGTCAGCAGAAAGCCCTAAGTGGGAAATGTCTTCTAGACCCTTGGAGGATGTAAACCGAGTAATCTGAGTTTTTCCCTTTGGGTCAGTGGGCAGACCTTCCACATTCGCTCCTCTCGACACGATTGCTTTCGCGACTTGTTTGGGGACTCCCTCTGAACCAGAAATGTGACCCCCGTAACCCGAATCCTTACCATGAGACAAAAACTGATGGTTTTCCACCTGTGATACCGCCTCCAGGCTTGGTAGTTCGAAGGATCCAAAGTAATGCTCGACGTTCTGAGCAGTGATTTCTTTGCCCCACATGGAGAGGAGGTCTTCTACATCTGGGTCCAGGGCTAACAACTCGGTGGGGTTAACCATGGTTCGAGCCGTTCCAATGCAACCGACAGTCAAAGTAGGTAACCTCCACGGGAGCTTGTTTGTTGTAAACGGAAAACAGGCGGAAGATAGTAACAGTAATGAGATTAAACTTACAATACAAGAGCATATACCAATGCTCAAAGAACCTCCACCTGCCAGTTGACGAAGCAGAAAGTTAGTCCCCCCGCGTCGGCAGCTGTGCAGAGCTTCTGACCCGTTCACCTAACCGAGACCTGTGCGCGGTTCCGCCCTCTGCCCAGGTTTCGAAACCCTAACCAGCTCCATTCCCGTGAAGAAGCTCTCTTTCTTTACATTTGTGAGCCTGATCCCAAATCCTCTTGAATGATTGTAGTTGTCCTTAAATTAGCTTTAGCTCCATAGTGGTGGTTGTCCTCAAATTCCCATTATCAGGGTTATTTTTCAAAAAAACCTACACCATATAAAACGAATTATTTTCCTTCTATGTGTTATGCATAGAGAAATGCTTATTTCTCATAAATGTCCAGTAAAAGTTCTGGTATCATTAAAAACTCCATATTATTGAGCTATAATCAGATGAAAAAGTTCATATTAGGTGTCTCTATCAATTAAAATAAATTTATAACTGATTTATGTCTTTATTCAGGTTCTTGTTAAGGAAATCAAGTTTAGATAACAATGATCTATAATAATTAGTGTGTTTGGGAGCATCTTGAAGTACCATGTTATCTTTTTCTGTAATCTATGCATAAATATTTTACCTTTAATTTCCTCTAGATTTTTTTGAGTGGAAAAATAGTCCTAATAAAGCTTTCGCCTAAAATTAACTTGGTCATCAATGGTCAGCTCAGAACTATCACTGACATGCTTATGATTGTAATTGTGCTTTCACAACTTTTGCAGAATATACACCCCCTACTCACCACTTCTAAGCAGAAGGTCACTGAATTGAATGGTGCTAAAGGTAAATAAGAGGAAGCCAGTTCAAAAAACATTTGTTTGAAATATTTTCCACCATTAAAGGATGGTGTAAACAATCAGCCCATAAGAATATTCAGCCTTATTTCTGTGAATAATGCATTAGCATTGCCTCAAACTGATGAAGAAAATTCACAACATAACAACTTTAAGTTAATCTTAATAAACATTGCAGGGAAATTTCAGCCTTATTTCTGTGAACAATGCTTTAGCATTCCCTGAAATTGATGAAGCAAACTCACAACATAACATATTTAACTTAATCGTAAGAAACATTGTAGAAAAAATGGCATAAATATACATTATTTCAAGCTAAGCAAACAAACACAAACATATGTTTCATGTTGGCCCAACTAAACAAATGAAAATAGCTAGCAACCATTGTATGTCATATTCATTTTATATGTACCAAATAAATAGAATGAACAAGAAGCAGAGGAAATAGAAGATAAATAGACAATCATGAGTCTTTAGGCTCCCATACATCCTAAACTATGTTACCATAGAGAGCTTGAGTTGTTCTTGTCTTGGGGATCTTGTAACGCGTTTATGGTCCCATCAAAATTAAATGACATATTATTCTTAAAACGATGGGAAAGGTAGTAATAGTCTCCTGACTCTCATGTCTGGTTTTGAATATAGAAGGAATTGGAGAAACAAAATTAGATTTGGTTGGTCAAGAAATGGATGTAGTAATAGAGGTTGTCCTTGAGGAAATGGTGGACCGAGCATCCTCAAATTGCTCAACATCATCAAACATGTCCTCCATAAATACACAGGGAGTGGTAAAAGCCTCCACAACCGAGGAAAAGCTTGAAACTTCAATGACATCATTGCAAGCCACCTAAGTATGCGGAAGTTGAAGAACTCAAAGAAATGATGGTACAAGTTGCACTGGCAAGATATATTAATGCAAGAAAAATTTATATCATATACACCGAGGTTGTGCTGAAAGAGTATGTAACAAAGGTAACTTTAGCAATACAAACATTTGATTTGAATATCTTGGATGATTCACAATAGTAATATTCAGGCAATTTTGTCTTAGCGAGCTTAAATACTAAGCAAAGTAGGCCAAAGAAGTGTTCCACACAAGTAGAGTTTCGACAGGAAACCCATTCGCATGAATTATTCCATCACTTCAACCATTAATTTCATTAGTGAAATCATTCCAAGAGAAATTATTGATTTGTGATTAGGGTCATCTTAGACTTTCTGCTTGTCATCATCCTCAAATCTGATAATATTTTCTGTGGATGAAAAAGTGCTTCATGTTCACTAAAACTCAACTGTATGAAAATTTAGCCGTGCTGCCAGTATCACCAATAATCCCCACAAGAACATAAACCATCTTTGAAATGATGGAAGCGATTGACATCTCTCATCACAATTTGTCATCCACTGGACTGGGAAATGAATTTGATGGTAGTATGGCAGTCACCACATACACGAAGGTTTTTGATGATTCTAATTTGAGTCATAGGAGATAAGCTGATTAGCCCAAATGCAATTGCCAGCTTCTCACTATGATGAGTAAGAGTGTACTCTTGCTGCTCTAACTCTATATCATGCAGCACAGAGTTTTCCTGAGGAAAATATCCCATCTATTTTATTTGTTTGATCAATTCATTCAACATGGTGTAGATCTTAGCTGTTTGTGGATGTGATGTGTATCCTACCCCAAATGCATGCACTATGTTTTTTACCTCAATCCAACTATATCCTCGTTCCTTTTTCACCCCCATATTTTCCATCATTTTCCTCACCTTAGTTCTTTCATCCCACCTACCAGTTGCAACATATAAATTCGACAGCAAAACATATGTTGTAGAGTCTTGGGGTTCCAGGTCTCATAAACAATTTTCCACACGTTTTCCCATCTCTGTGTTACCATAGATTTTGCATGCACCCAATAAATTTTTCCAAACTAAAGCACTAGGTTCAAATGGCATGTTTTTTATGCAAGTCTTAGCCTTGTCCAAGTGTCCTGCACGTCCAAGAAGATCAACAATGGAGGCATAATGCTCCATTGCGGTGAGATGAAATAATCTCTACTCATTGAATTGAAGTAGTGACAACCTTCATGCAATAAACCTACGTGGCTACATGCAAAGAGCACACCGACAAATGTAATGTCTTCTGGCTTCACACCTGCCTATTGAAGATGTTCAAAGAGCTCTAGTGCATCTTTGTCATGACCATGTTGAGTGTAACCCACAATCATTGAATTCCATGTGACTAAATCCCTTGTAACCATTTTATCAAACACTTTCTGTGAATATTTAACATTGGTCTTCCCCGGAACCAGGTAAACCACCTGACATTCCGCAACATCGTTTTTCTAGTGTATTACAATTTTTATTTAAGTGAGACTCCACATGCCCAGACCCACCAAATTTGTATATTGCCTCTATTTCGTGATTGATGTTAGATCCAGAACCACCGAATCATAGAGTTTCACCTCAAAATGCTAAAGGAATAATCCAATTTGATGACGTAATCACTGGTCTTGAAGGCCTTTGACTACCTACAAGGTTGTTGTATAAATGATGTCAGAAAGACAAGTTCTATTTCAAAAAACAATACTTTTCACTTAGTGTAGTACAAATCTTAAGAGTTTTGAATAATATAGTTCTTAAAAAATTGTATCAAATTGTTCTATACATTGATAAAAAATTGAATTAGTAAGTTACAACTTACAAGTGATTGCACTATGTCACCATAATATATGTTGGATGCGTTAAGCGACGAAGGATTAAAATCTCACCTGTAATTTGTGTTTTTCTTGAGTTTTGACTTTAAAAAATTAAAAATTGGTGAGAAATGATGCGTCATAAATTAACAAATTTATAGGGGCTCTCATTTTATCGTTAAGGAGAATCTAAAGTTATCATGTTTATGTCACATCAATATCAATGGAAATCATACTGCACTAAGAATAAATCAATATAATCACACATTTGGTCAGTGGAATTTTGCAGAACTCATCTCCAACCTCTGGAAATTTCTTCGAAACTGGAGGACCACCTCCAAATTTAGTCGCCTCTGTGGGAATATTTTGTGTACCTCTGTTGGTAGCATCATGACCAATTATTCGCCCTTGCCCATTGGGAATGTATAATTAGACAAACCCATCCAACCATCTCTATGCAAAAATCTCCCTTTGAAACATGGTCGACACAATATACTTAGTTGTAGAACTTTCTTGTATTGTTCAATAATTATTGTTGTCAGATCCAATAATACGATCTTATCAAGCGTACAAATATTATAATAACCCCTACAACATAAATTTTCCTGGAGCATTTTATTTTTCTATGGCCACTAGTAGTAAAACACACCTAGACTCTGTCATAACAATTGAATAATTTCAATACTCCACCATTGGACTGGGAAATGAATTTGATGGAAGTCACCACATACATGAAGGCTTTTGATGATTCTAATTTGAGGCATAGGAGATAAGATGATTAACCCAAATGCAATTGCCATCTTCTCACTATGATGAGTAAGAGTGTACTCTTGCTGCTTTAACTCCAGATCATGCAACACTGTTCTTTTAATCTCAATCCAACTATATCCTCGTTCCTTTCTTATCCCCATATTTTCCATCATTTTCCTCACCTTAGTTCTGTCATGCCACCTACCAGCTGCAACATATAAATTCGACAACAAAACATATGTTGTAGAGTCTTGGGGTTCCAAGCTCCAACTCTAATAAACGATCTGTCACACATTTTCCCATCTCTGTGTTACCATGGATTTTGCATGCACCCAGTAAAGTTTGCCAAACTAAAGCACTGGGTTCAAATGGCATGTTGTTTATGCAAGCCTCAGCCTTGTCCAAGTGTCCTGCACATCCAATAAGATCAACAATGCATGCATATGATCCATTGTTGGTGAGATGCCATACTCTACTCCCAAATTTGGTGTACCTGTCAACCAGGGTATTTCTGACATAGACATTGGACTTGGAATCCAATTTGATCACAAAGACGTGGACATGCTTTCCCAATTCAAAATCTCTTAAAATTGCACATTTTCCAAGAATACTAGTCAAGGTGAACTCATTTGGCTTAATACCTTCTTGTTGCATTTGCCTGAAGGATTGCAAAGCCTCCTTGTCATTCTTTGTCTGACCATATCCCTTGACAAGATTAGTCCATGACACCACATCTCTTGCAAGCATTCTATCGAATAATTGCTATGCACTCTCAACAGACCTGCATCTGACATACATAGTAAGAAGAGCATTCCATACAGGGTCCTCTAGGTCAAACCCATTTCTAATTACATGGCCATGCACCTTGTTTCCCTGCTGAAGAGCTTCTGGGCTAGCACACACACCAAGTACACTAGCAAAGGTAACATGATTTGCCTCTATAGTTGTCCATTTCATATGGCCATAAAGCCTTAATGCCTCCTTACAACACCCATTTTTAGTATATCCAACAATCATAGTATTCCATGACACCACATCTCATCCAGGCATTTTGTCAAACATTGTCCATGCATCTACTACATAACCAAAACTTGCATAAGTGGTGAGAAGCGCATTATTGAGAAAGATATCTAATTCATACTCAGTCCTAACAATAAGCCCATGGATTTGAAGCCCCTGATTTGGATTTCCGAGCTCAGCGGATGCCGTGAGAATTCCTGCAAAAGTAATGTGGTTTGGTTTCCTTCCTTCCAATCTCATTCTCTTCAACGAAGTCAGCCCATCCTCACACCTTCTGCTCTGAACATATCCTCCTATAATTATAGTCCATGAAATGACATTTGGTTTAGGAAAGTAAACTTCAAGGATGCTTTTAAGTGCTTTTTTATCCACAACCAATTTCAGAAAAGGAAGAAGTTTTCTTAGATTATCAAGGGTTGTAAGTGTAGAGATAAAGGTGATGGGAATCATGTAG
This sequence comes from Pinus tabuliformis, assembly GCA_031772625.1. Classification (NCBI taxonomy): domain Eukaryota; kingdom Viridiplantae; phylum Streptophyta; class Pinopsida; order Pinales; family Pinaceae; genus Pinus; species Pinus tabuliformis. Next base: position 93,698,578 of record CM062817.1, read on the forward strand.
AAAACAATAGCTAGAAACACAATAATGTATACCATATTCTCTCAAATCATCCTCTCATAGAGGGGCATGGCAAGGTTTTTCCACAATATTTGACGAGGCTCAAGAGTAGCCATTAAAGGACTGTTGTTGAAAATTGTAAAGGTTGTTGAGGTAAAGTATACGAGAAGGTTTTAAGGTTCTCATCTCTAGTGGATGGCAAACTCACTAGAACCATTTACTTTGAGAGTTTAGAATTCTATCATATCTTAAGAGCATGGAACAATTAGATGAATCATATAGAAAATGAGGCTTCCAAACACATTTTGGCAATGCTAAAAGGGGGTGGGGTTTGACTACAATCAAGTGGCCAAGCTAACACAAGAATTGTAGTTATAGCTGGACTTGAGATCTTTCTTCTTAGGGTTTTTGAAGAAGATTACCAAATCAATCACCATCTAAATCCTACTAATCCTGCCACAAATATATTGACAACGAAAGGACAGAAGCAACTCCATCTCAATCCTATCAATTCTGCTAGGAATATATTTACAATCAACATAGAGCAGGTTGCAGATTCAACCAATCATTTAACTCAAAAATAGTTTTAAAGTGAACAATCATCATGCAACATACACAGTGAATATATATTTATTGTTTGTTGCCATCCCATGTCCAGATGATGTCTTTGAGGCCAGGCTTTAGATCGTGACTATAGAACTTACTGTATTCCAGTGAATCCCCTCTGGTCTTCCAAAGCTCCACCATGAAGAGCGAGGGTGTGACTTCGAAAATCTCGGTGTCAATAGACAAATGCCCCTGCTCCATCCCCTGCAACTTCACCTTACAGTCCTTAGACTTCTTGAAACTGAACCGAGAAAGACTTGCAAGAAATTGAACTGAGAAAGACTTGCAATCTCCTCCAGCTTCAACATTAACCCTCTTCTATTGCTTTCATATTAACACTCTTCTATTTATTGGGTGTGTATAATTTCTAAACCTGGACCTTGCTCTCTGACATGCACTCCATTCCAGGAGTACAGAGTGCTTCTGCTGATGCTCTGCCTCTGCTCTTTAAGGGATTTGTGCTAGAGCTGGGTGATCGATGGTCTCTAGGGCACCACGGCTTTGGTGTAGATTAAGAGATTAAGGGCTGGCTTCGACTATACATATGCGCCTACAGTCTACAGCAAATTTGTAACTATTTTCTCATGATCGGACAATTGTGCCTTTTTGAATTGTCTAACATACCGTAGGGCGCACAAGGATTATGGGCAAGAGAGGGAGTTGATTTCAAAGAGAAATGCTTTAAGGTGTAATTAATTTTATTTTTTTTATATTTAAGATTTATAAGTAAACTCAACTCCTATGTAAACATTTGATTCGAGAGATATTATAATCTTTAAAAGTCAAAATAAAATTAATAATTAAAATAAAAACATAAAATTAATAATTATAAATAATTATAATTAATAACTAAAGCAGTCACTAAAAAAATTGATCCTCTAACATCAACAATCACTAGTGGAAATTTGAATGTTAAGCCAAAAAAAAATTCGGCTTGAAGTGTTTGAATTTTGACTTGAATTTTGACCAAAATTCCATTTAAGAGCAATCATAAACCCCACCTAAGTTGTTACAATCAAATCTATCCATCTTACGGCTCTCCTTTTCTTCTAAGAATATCCCTTGGTACCCACTCAAATTTCTTTGACGGGAGTGGTGCTAGGAATCAAGATTCATTACTCTTATAGAAATTTGTTTGTTCCATACAAATTTGTGCGCCTGTGTGAACCACTTTACCCTGCAAACTTGGGTCCACACCACATACAACACAATCTATTCTATGACAGAAATCAAAATCTATTTAATTGACTACGCGGAACCCAGTTTTCTCTTTTATAAAACATTGAGATATGGACTTTCCTTCTACCAACTTGTCTTTTACCAATAATGTGTAAAACCTATTATAATATTTGGAGGCTTTTAAAAAGTGTTCATTAAAATAAATTAAACATTCGCATCTCTTGGAATTGTTTTTCATAAGCTAGACATTCGCATATCTCGGAATTGTTTTGTTTTTCATAATCTAGACATTCGCTATTCTCGTAATTGTTTTGAATTACAAAAATATTTCTTAACTTGAATAAAAATAATGAAGATTCTTAAATCTGCTTTTTCTATTTTTAACTTGGTTTCTATGATATTTACAAAAATAAGATAATAAGAATAATGAAGATTCTTAAATCTGCTTTACTTGGTTTCTAAGATATTTACAAAAGTAGGATAACAATATTTTCAATTTTATTTTTGGTATGATAAGATATTTTTATTTAATAATTTTTTTTTTTTTTGGGTTTTTCATTCAAAAAGTTTATTATAATAAATGAAAAAATTGAAAAGGTAAAAAAATATTTAAGGATCAAACTGTAAAGTTAAACAATTTTTCTACCAAGAAATCATAAGATGAAGAATGAAGAGAAAACACACTTTATTACTTTGAGAAAACGTGTGGTACATAAACCTACTTCATAAGAGCAATATAGGCTTCTAGTGATAGCTAGAAGATAAGACTGATGACTTAGTAGATAAGGTTAACACAGACAACACAACTGATAAGAACGTTATGTGAGCTTTCAAGTTACAAGACTCTTTTATTGGAACTCTAACACCCCCCATAAGCGAAACATAGGGAGGAAAATAAATAAAGAAAAAAGAACACAAAGAATGGGTCCTCGCAACTAAGCCTTTTTAAATACACATGTACAACTTTTTGCAAGAGAGAAGGAAAGAAAGAAAGTAAATAAATGAAGAGATGAAGGAAGGAGGACTCAAGATGACCCCTAAAGGATAACTTCCTTCAGTCCAAGTGTATGTCGTAACTGAAGAAACCTTGGTGATGCCATGGACTTTGTAAAAATATCGGCTATTTGTTCTTTAGTAGGTACATATTCCGGGCTTTGAACACCATCTTGAATAAGTTGGCAAATGAAGTGCATATGGATCTTAATGTGTTCTGTTCGTTGATACTCCACATGATTTATAGAAATTTGTATTGCACTCTGATTATCACACCACAAAAGAGTAGGTTGATCCTGCTAAATACCAAACTCAAGAAATAATTGTCACAGCCAAATAACTTCTTGACTTGTGAGAACTCCAACTTGATACTCATCTTCTACTATAGATAATGCAATTGTTGATTATTTCTTGCAAGACCAAGAAATAGGAGCAAAACCAAGAAAGAAAACAAATCCAGAAGTGGATTTTTGATCATCCACTGATCCAAATCAGTCAGAATCTATGAAACCTACAAGTTCAGGAGAGCCAACAATTTACTAAATGCTGAAATTGGAACTTCCCTGAATATATCTAAGAATATGCTTCAGTGCTTTCTAGTGACTCTGATGAGGATCCTGAGCGAATCTAGAAATCAGCCCAATTGCATAGGCAATGTCAGGTTGGGTGTGTGTCAAATAGAGTAGACTACCAATTAGTTGGGGATACAATGTAAGATCCACATGGGGAGTGGCGCAACTGACAGTAAGAGTAACACTAGAATGAAAAGGAGTAGGTCTAGGCTTACAATTAGCCATGCCAAAATGCTGAAGTAAATAAAGAGTATATTTTTGCTGGAATATGCCAATTTCTTTTGAAGATTGGTGAACTTACAAGCCACGAAATTAGTGTAGCAGACCAAGATTCATCATATCAAATTGCCCGATGAATGATTCCTTAACATTTTGAATCATAGATGAAGGAATCCCTGTGAGGATAAAATTGTAATGCCCCACCCCACATTTAACTACTTTTACAAACCCTCTAGGTAAATTTGAAGTGAAGTGCCACTTTGACATGACCTGGCTTCCTAGCTCTAGTTAAGGAAGTGGGGCCTAGAAATGAGACTTATTGATCACAATTTTACATCCTACAGGGATTACAAGACACTTAGGGGCCAAAGAACCACCCCAAGTGACCAAACCATGAGTTGGATTGCTTTTTCAATGACCCGGGCCCACAACTGCATGCACAAGCTTGCAAGGGTGTGGTTATAACCCTCCAATTGCATGCACTAGCTTTCAAGGGAATGGTTATGACCCTTCAACTGAATGCACAACCCTACTAGAGTGTAGTTCTAGCGCAAAATCCTCAATGTAGAGGGTACAGTCCCAAGATCTAAGCCACAATTCCAAGACAACCTCTAGACCACCACCTAGAACTTCCTGAGACTTCCCAAAATGACAAAGGACTCAATGAAAATGTTATTCATACAAAACTTGAACAAGAACTTTACCTATCCAGGCCTAACCATGGCATACATTTCGTCAAATATATGGTGAACATGTAAACTACAGGTAATGAATGTGTATATGATCATAGGAGTTTGAAACTTATCTGAGAAACACCAAGAAGGTCTAATTTCCTCTCATAATAGCTGAAATAACACTTGTTATGATCCGGATTTAAACAAGAATGCAACAAAGTATAGATATAACCATAAATACAAAGATGTAGCAGAAATGACGCTTCATTTCATTAATGTCAAATACTAAAATATGCTTATAAACATAATGGAAATAAGACTAGCTCTAGCGATGGTAGCATATCTCTAAGAAGAGATGTGGCAGCTACATGCCTCTCAATTGTGTTACAATGAGGCTTGAAGGCCTATTTATTATTGAGAAACAATGGAACGCCATAAACATCCAAAAACCTAACCCTAGGAGATGAAATGCCAAACTATGAGCCCTTTTGGGGAAAGTTAGTACATCAACTTCCTGAGGTCGTAACTTTGGCATACGATCTCTATTTGACACACATGGTACCTCATTAGAAATATCTATCCGAGGATTACAATTGTTGATAGCGGATACCAAGTTGAATACTCATATTTTACAGGGTGGTTTTCCCAAAAAACATTGTTTAGGGCCTCAAAATGGCTTTGGAAGTTCAGGACCCGAAAAAAGCTGCCAAAAATAGTAAATTGTGCTAGAATTAAGGAAACTGAAAAACTGAAAGAAACAATGGTGGCGGTCTAAGTGGAATAGGTGGGTGGGCACGAGTATCCACTTGGATCATTCCTCCCCCCTTAGGAAGTAATGGTCCCCATTGCATTGAGTTCCTCCATGAGATGAGGAAACTTCTGTTGAAATTGGTACCTAGTGAGCCACTTACCCTGGTGAAGGAGTTGGCCTACATTGACAAGTTGATAAAGTTGGATCCTTTGCTTTCAGGGGTTCTTGATCTGTGTTTCCATGATCCGATCAGTTGTGGTTTTTTCAATGTAATCTGGGTTTAACTCTGTTGGTGTGAGTTGTTTTGCAATGTTGGATGTGTCCAATAATGGTGGAAAGTAGGGTCGAAGGAGGTCCACATTGAACAATGGGTGAAGACCAAGGAATGGTGGAATATTGAGCTCGAAGGCATTGTCCTCTACTTCCTTGTTGATGGTCTATGGCCCATATCGGAGTGGGTGAAGCTTGCGGTGGGGCCTAGCGAGGCGCTCCTTCTGCAAATGTTGCCAAACATTATCACCCACCTAGAACTTGTGTGGAACCCGATGCTGATCATGCCACTACTTGTACTTAGCATTGGTTTTGTCCAAGATTTCATGGACTTATTGGCGGATACGCTGAATGTGCTCAATGAAGTTGTTTGCCTTGTCAGCTTCGAACTAGACATGAGCCGAATCTACCTAATTAGTTGTAAATGGTATGGCCACATCAATGGGACATAGTGGCTAGAATCCCAGGCTCACCTGAAAAGGGTTGTGGCCAGTCAAGTTGTGGAGGACTTGATTATAGTTGTGTTGGACATAATGGAGGTTCTCATCCCATGTGCGTGGATGCTTTGAGTTATACATGCACATAATGTGTATGATCATCCTGTTAATGACCTCTGTCTAGCCATCAGTTTAGGGATGGAAATTTGTGGACTTAGTGAGCTTGGTGTCCAACATCGATTAGAGACTGGACCAAAATGTACCGAGGAACCTGTTGTCTCGTTCTGAGATGATAGGTTGTGGGATCCCAAAGTTTACCCACACTCATTTAATGAAGAGTTTAGCAGTGGCTTCTACTGTGAAATTCTTCTTGCAGGCTGCCATAATGGCCATCTTGAAGAATCTGTCAAAGACCAAAAAAACACAGGCATTGCCATGCTTAGTAGAAGGAAGGCCCAACATGTAATGCATGGAGATGGATTCCCAAGGTCGACTAGGGGTAGGTAGTGGAGTATAGAGGCCTTGCTTCTTAATGGTCGATTTGGAAATGGCACAGGTAGTGCAGGATCTGATGTACTTCTCGACATCTTGTCGAAGATCCAGCTAGTAGACATACTTCTGTAGCACTGCCACTATTTTCTCGACCCCGAAATGTCCAGCGACCCAACTGTAGTGCACTTCCCAAATCATCTTGGAACGCTCGCTTGAAGGAACAAAAAGGTGTCCCAGGTGGCATAACAGTGCATCCTGGAGGTGAAAATATGGCACTTTTTGACACTCCAAAAGTGTTTGGTATGTGTGGTCAAATTTTGGGTCACTTTTGTAGAGAAGTGGTCAATCAGAGGTGTCGTGCCCACAAGAGTTGAACACGGTGGTTAATGTCATGATTAGGGGTCAGCTGAGGCAGTGTACAACATTATTGGTGCTTCCCTTCTTGTACTTTATATTCAAATGGAACTATTGCAAGTATGTGGACCACTTCTGATGGCGATCATTATGTAACTTCCCTTGTGACTGTATGAACTACATGGGTCAGTGGTCTATGTGGATGACCATTTCCTTCCCCAAAATGTAATGCTTCCATTATCGGTAGGCCTGCACAATGGAATACATCTCTTTGTCATAAGTGGGATACTTCCAAATTATGTCTGAAAGTGTATCACTGTGATATGCCACTGGATGGCCCTGTTGAGTAAAGACTGCCTCAGCAGCATAGTTAGAGGCATGTGTCTCCATCTAAAATGGTTGTTGCAAGTCTAGTAATGTGAGCACTGGTGCAGAGGAGAGGCGATGTTTCAAATCTGTGAATGCCTTCTATTGAGATTCAGGCCAAAATAATTTTACTTTCGCTCGTCCACTGGTGACTTGACTCAAGGGCTAAGTGATATGAGAGAACCCCAACACAAACCTGTGGTAAAAATTGGCAAGACCTAGAAAGCTGTGGAGCTCTGTCAAAATGGTTGGGGTTGGCCAATCCTGAATGACTTGGATCTTGGATGGATCTACATGCACCCCCCTTTCATTAATAATGTATCCCAGATACTGAACTTGGGTCATGCCAAATGTTCATTTCTCCAAATTGGCACACATATTGTGTTATCGCAGTGTTTGGAGAACCTGTCGGATGGGGTGGAGCTGCTCTTCCCAACTCTGAATGAAGATCAAGATGTCATCCAAGATACCACTACAAATGAGTTGGTGAATGGCCATAATATGTTATCCATCAACCTCATGAAGGTTGTAAGAGATTTCGTCAACTTGAAAGGCATAACTCGCCACTCGAAAAGGCCCTCCTTTGCTTTGAAGGTAGTGTTCCTCACATCGGAGGGTTCGATTGGTACCTGGTGTATCCAGACTTCAAGTCCATATTGCTGAAATATTTTTCCCCTTGAGTTGGTCCACAAGGTCATCAATCTGTGGGATTGGGTACATATTCTAGAAAGTGATCTTGTTCAGCACCTGATAGTCAATACAGAGCCTCCAAGTCCCATCCTTCTTATGTACTAACATGATTGGGCTCCCACGGGGTGATGAACGTGACCAGATGTGAACTTTATGTAGTAGACCCTAATTCTTCCTCTTGATTTCTTCGTTCTCTAGAAAAGAGCACCGATAGATGGGTCCATTGGAAAATGATGTGCCTGGGGTCAGATCGATGGAGTGCTTGACTTGACAATGCAGAGGCACCCCTGCGGGGAGGTGTATATATCCTCATACTACTCCACAAACTTGTCCATCTATTGTTGTCGTGCGGAGGGGCCCTGTCTAGAGGTCGTGGCCACCATCTTCTTCTTTCCTTGAGGGTGAATCATCAGGAAAACAAATTTTCGAGTTTTGGAAATGAGCTTACTACATTGTTTTGCAGTAACCAAAGAGATGGTAGTAGGCATGCTACCTCCGGTATCCTATACAACCTTTTTCAAAAAGTAACAATAACAGAGCGAGACCTTGACTCATACACAACATGTCACTTCCACAAGTATGGTTGGCCTAATAATACATCACAAACATCAAGAGGGGAAATGTCACATAATACCCCATTCGTGAAGGGCTTGATGCTATATGGAAGGCGAGACTGATGGTTGGCGCGAAGATCCCATCCTTAATGAAGCTACTCAATGGTGTATGGTTGTGGGTGTGCTATGGTTGGTAAGCCCAATTTCTCATGACATCTTCTAAAATGAGGTTCTTTTGGCTCCTACTATTGATAATGAATTGTAGCAGGGAACCCTTTACCCACATCTGGGAGTGGAAGTGGCACTCCTACTCCTCTGGACCTTCAAGTTCCTCTTTCTAGATCTTCATGGTGGCAATAATAGCATGGGCTCTGCATCAATAATCTGCTTCCCTTTGTCATTCTTCTTGTCGGGTTTTGAATCAGATTTGGAACATGCATCTAATTTAGAAGCCTTTAGCTCAGCCACCAGTGACTGGTTGGCCTGAAACTTACTTGTGTTGTGAGTGGAACTCTTATGGAACTCGCACCACTTTCCCATGTCCTTCTTTAGCTTCGTAGTGTTGTTCTTTGATTGCGGCTTTGGCAGGTTGTCCTGGGTTTCCCCACTTTGGCTTTGTCCTTTGTTCGGTGGTTTTGGGGTGCCTTTCCCTTTCTTCAGATTCACATATCCAAAGTCTCGCTTTTTCTATTTAAGCTTCTACTTGATCTTGATAGTGTATCGGTATGCCATGCCAAGTGAGGAGATTTCTAGGAACTCCATATCATCTTAGATGTACTTGTGTAGGTAGAAGTGGTACTTGAGTAAAAAATGTTTCTCATAATCCTTGATACCCAACTTTGTGCAAAGGGTATGAAAAACATTGGTAAAATCTGGCACATCTTGGTCCCTTCCCTACCACAGCGTGGTCCACTTTATGTATTTATCCTCATAGCTCCTAACAAGGTAGTACTGCTCCTTGATGGCATCCCCGAACGAATTCCAAGTGGGTGCAGCTGAAAATAGTGAAGGAGCACTTTCATCCTTTTACTCACAGTAGGTTTCCCACCAGTCCTTGACGTGGGGGCCAACTTTGAGAAGAGAAAAAGTAATATTTTCCTGGCTAGAAAATCATGAACAAAAAATATCCTTCTAGTAGATTTAACCATTTATCTATGGCTTCTGCATCTATTTGGCCCTCAAATATTGGAATGTAAAAGTTTACTTGTACCTTAAAAGGATTGGTGCCTCCAAAGTGGCTGTTGGATGTGGATGCGCCGTTAGGGGGCAACCATTGAAGGATCTAAGCAAAGTTATCCATCATTGTGTTCCTTTGTTTCTCGAGAGCCTGCTCGAGAAATATTTTGATAGGATCTCCTACCCCCTCGTCTTTCTTTCCTCCCCCCATGAGTGGCCATCGGGGTTTGTGAGGCTGATATAGCAAAGGTTCAACCAGATCAAGCCCTAACTCCTTATACCCTGACCTCGTTGGGGACATGCAAAGAAGAAAAGAGATAGAGCAGACCGCTCTAATACCACTAATCCATATTTAAATAGGAACACAACAAATTATAGATATAACCATAAATACAGAGATGTAGTAGAAATAACACTTCATTTCATTAATATCAAATACTGAAATATGCTTACAAACAGAATGGAAATAAGACTAGATCGGATGATGGTAGTTTATCTATGAGAAGAGATGTGGCAGATACATGCCTCTCAACTATTTTATAATGAGGCTTGAAGGCCTATTTATTATTGAGAAACAATGGAAAGCCATAAACATCCCAAAACCTAACCATAGGAGATGAAATGCCAAACTATGGGCCCTATTGGTGTAAGTTGGTACATCAACTTCTCAGGGTTGTAACTTTGGCATACGATATCCATTTGACACAGATGATACCTTGCTAGAAATATCTATATGAGGAGTACAATTGCTGACAATGAATACTGAGTTAAAGACACATATTTATTGTCAGTGGTTTTCCCAAAAAACATCGTTTAGGGCTTCAAAATGGCTCCAGAAGTTTAGGACCCAAAAAAAAACTACCAAAAATAGTAAATTGTAAAAACTGAAAGAAATGATGGTGGGGGTCTAAGTGTAATAGGTGGGTGGCCACCTATATCCACCTGGATCATGTTAGCCCACGCATTCATTAACCATCAAATACTTATCAAATCTTGAAAAAGTCATAGCCAAAGCACATTACAAACCCATGCTTATAACCAAGATATAACTACATTATTAACCATGACATAACAAACATAAAATCACCATAATAGCAAGTACAAGTTCTCATAGATTACAATAGGAAAATAACTCTTATTAATTTATACAAAATCCAACCAAGTCATGGACTTCCACATACCACCTAACCATATATTAGGTTGAACCAAATCTTTCTTTCATCCAATCACCCCTCTGCCATATTATAAGCATGAATGCGAGATCCGAATACATAAAAAACTAAGGCTTACCGAAGATTAAACCACCTCCACACTCAGGATATCACGATCCCACCAAAACCATTCAAGAGATCACAAAGCCCAAAACAAGCTTAGATGCCTGAGAGTTTCTTCAACATTACATTGATGAATTTTCCTGTCTCCACCCACCTGTCAAGGGCTTCTTGGAGATTAAACCACCTCCACCCCAACCCTTGGGAATTTCCTGAGACCACCTCACCTAGTTCCAAAACATTATGGAAATCTAAATATCAACCAAAAAATAATTCCATCACACCATGGATATCTGGGAATGGCAAGGCAAGGCTGAAATAACTATCAAACTAGAGAAAACCCATGTTAATTATAAAAAATGAACCAATTGAACAAATGTGTGTAACATGCATTCACACTTCAGCCAGGAAATCACACATGAAACTTGCTACCTAAAAAGTCCACCTACTGAAGCTTCTTGATCCAACCTTCCTTGCTTGTCCTTTTCTTTCATTGTCCTTCCTTTTCCTTCCTTTGCTTGCTTTCTTTCTTTCTCCTCTTAGTGCTCTTCTTTGAAACTAATTCCAAAGAAAAATTGACAAAAAATTGTGAACTAATCCTCATAAGCCTTTTTATCATTGAGGCCTCTATTTTCTTCATTTTCCTCTATTTTCCCTTCAATTTTACTCCTCATGCAAACCTTTATAGGAAAAACCTGATTTAGAAAATTCCTTGAGGAGGATTCTTTGCAGGAGAAATAATCCTAATAGATTTGGCTATCATGCGGTTGATTTCATTTATCTAGCCTCAAATCAACCACAATATAGAGGAATCTCTCTTTTGAGTCATGCCATTTTAGGAGATACACATATAAATTCTAAATTAAACATAACTTCTACCGTCAGATAACTTCTACCACCAAGTAAGGTATCGCTGCAGGGGAGTTCCACGGGGGGACGGCTGCGACATTTTAAGAATAGAATTAAAATTTCCTTGTAAAATGTTGTAATTTTGTAGTCAATCTGGGCCATTCATTAGGCAGATATTTGACAGTAGAAGTTATGTTTAATTTAGGGTTTTTGGTCCTAGAAGGCAACCCCTCGCTATATATGAGGGAATTGTATTGTGTCTATGTAGATCTGTATTCTGAGTGAGGAAGAGAGAGGAGATTGAGAGCGAAGAGGGAATTACAATGGATATGTTGTAGGTTGTATCTCTTTAATTTGCTGGATAATATAAATCGAAGGAATGGTTGTTTCTCCGTGGACGTAGCCCAAACTGGGTGAACCACGTATATATGTGTCTCTCTTGTTTTATGCGTTTTCTATGTTTATATTTCTACAATATTTTATGTGTTCCATTTTTCTATAATATATAATTTTCTAACAATTGGTATCAAAGCCAAAGGTCTATTTGGCTGAAAAACTCGCAGGAGAGAAGGGTTCCTGGTTCGAGTGGGAGCAATGGCGGAAGATGGTAGGTTTAGGGTTGAAAAATTCAACAGCCAAAACTACCAGCTATGGAAGATGCAGATGGAAGATTATCTGTATCAGAGAGATCTATACCAACCATTGAGCGGAAAGACAAAGAAGCCGATGAGTATGACAGACACAGAATGGGATATTCTCGACAGAAAGGCACTTGGAACAATACGGCTATGCCTAGTGGCATCGGTAGCGTTTAATATTTCAAAGGAAACGACAACAGAGGGTTTAATGTCAACATTGGCCAAACTATATGAAAAACCCTTGGCCTCAAATAAGGTATTTCTTATCAAGCATTTATTTACTATGAAGATGTCAGAAGGTGGATTTGTTGTTGATCATTTAAATGAATTTAATACAGCTACCAGTCAGTTAAGTTCTATAGGGGTAACTTTTGATGATGAAGTTAGGGCTCTGTAATTTCTGTGCTCATTGCTAGAAAGTTGGAATGGTTTAGTTATGGCCATTAGTAACTTTTTCTTTGGATCTAGTACTTTAAAGTTTGATGATGTTATCAGTGCAATCCTTAGCAAGGAAATGTGATGAAAAAGCTCCGGTGAGACATCAAGTAATTCTTTGACTACAAAGAGTAGGGGAAGAAAAATGGAAAGAGGAAAGAGCCCAGGATATTGCAGTAAGTCAAGAAAAGGCAGATCCAAGTCTATATCAGGGATAGTTTGCTAGAAATGCGGGCAGAAAGGACACTTGAAGAAATACTGCAAGTCTGGGAAGGGAAAAGAAGGAGACGTGCAACAAAAAAACAATGATGAAGCAAATGTGACAGGTGATGTGTTGCAAGATGCTTTGATTCTTTCTTTAGAAAATATTATTGATGCATGGGTGGTAGATTTAGGGGCCTCATTCCATGCCACACCTGATAGGAAACATTTTCATGATTATGTTCAAGGAGATTTTGGACAAGTTCGATTGGGTGATGATAAACCCTGTAAAATCATTGGAATGGTTACAATTTTCATAAAACAACAAAATGGAAATCAATGGCTATTAAAGGAGGTAAGGCATGTCCCTACTTTTACAAATAAAACCTAGAAGGTCACAAAAGGATCCCTGGTAATAGCAAAGGAGAAAAGGTTGGTACATTGTATTTATGCAATGGTATTTCTAATTATGTTAATGCTTTAACCTCTACAGGAGAAGATACGAAATTGTGGCATCATAGGCTCGGGCACACGAGTGAGAAGGGGATGCAGATTCTTCACTGAAGAAATTTTTTGCCAAGTTTGAAGCATGTTGATTTAAAATTATGTGAGAATTGTGTTTATGGAAAACATAAGAGAGTCAGATTCCTCAGAGTTGGGAAAGAAAATAAGAGCGAAAAATTAGATCTTGTGCATACAGATGTATGGGGACTTGCTCAAGTATCATCTCTTGGTGGATCTCGTTATTATGTTACTTTTACTGATGATGCAACCAGAAAAACCTAATGTATTTGACACTTTCAAGAAATGGAAAACTTTGGTTGAAAATGAGACAGGAAAAAGGTTGAAGTGTCTCAGATTAGACAATGGAGGTGAATATTGCAGCAAAGAGTTTTATAGGTACTGTTTTGAGAATGGAATTTTCACAGAGAAGATAGTTCTAGGAACACCACAAGAAAATGGTGTGTCATAAAGGATGAACAGGACAATCATGGAGTATGCAAGGTGCATGAGATTGCATGCAGGATTGCCTTTACAATTTTTGGCAGATGCTATAGATACTATTGTTTATCAAATAAATAGAGGGCCTTCAAGTTCATTGGATGGTGGTATTCTAGAGGAGGCATGGACAGGTAAAAAGGTAAACAAATCTTTTTTAAAGACTTTTGGTTGTGAATCCTTTGTCCACATTAATAAAGAAAATAGAGCAAAGCTCGAGGAAAAATCAAAGAAATGTACCTTTATTGGATATGGTGTTAATGATTTTGGTTATCGCTCTTATTGATTATGAAAAACACAAAATCATTAGGAACGGAGATGTAATATTCAATGAAAAGGTTTTGTATAAGGATCAACTGCAGGAAAAGAAATAGGAAAAAGAAAATAGAGAATACACAGTGCTTGACAAGATCACAGAAAAAATAATGGTGCCCGAAAATCATAATGATCAACACCCAGAACAACAACCACAATAGCAACAAGCACCTCAAACACCTGAAGGTGGTGTTAGAAGATCTACCAGGATAAGTAGACCCCCTGAACGATACCAGACTTGGGACTTAGTTAGGTTGCCTGCAGGTAAAACAACATTGTAGAATAAATGGGCTCACAAGTTGAAGGAAGAAGATGGAAGTAGAAAATGGTATAAAGCTAGACTTGTGGTGAAATGGTTTGCATAGAAAAAGGGTATAGATTTTGATAAGATATTTTCTCTTGTTGTTAAAATGACTTCAATCAGAACTATTTTAAGTCTAGTAGTAGTTGAAGATTTGCATCTTGAGTAGTTAGAAGTAAAGACAACCTTTCTCCATGGGTATTTGGAGGAAGAGTATATGTAGCAGCCACAAGGATATGAGGTAAAAGGGAAGGAGAAACTAGTGTGTAGGTTGAAGAAGAGATTGTATGGCTTAAAACAGGCTCCAAGGTAGTGGTATCTAAAATTTGATAGGTTTATGTTTGAACAAGGTTATACTAGATGTCACTCTGATCATTGTGTTTATCTCAAAAGGCAAAATGATGGCAGCTATATTATTGTTATTGTATGTAGATGACATGCTTGTTGCAAGTTCTAACATGTAGGAAATAAATGTGCTCAAAAGAAAATTGGAAAACTCGTTTGCAATGAAGGATTTGGCTGTTGCAAAACAAATCCTTGGTATGAGAATAACTAGAGATAGGACGAATCACAAATTAACATTGTCTCAAAGTGAGTACATAGAAAAGGTGTTGAAAAGGTTTAGTATGCAGAATGAAAAACTAGTTAGTATACCTTTGGCTAGCCATTTCAAATTAAGTAAGGAGGAATGTCCCAAGACTCAGGAAGAAATGGCTCATATGTCTAAAGTTCCATATGCATAAGCAGTTGGAAGCTTAATGTATGCAATGGTCTGCACAAGGTCTGATATTGCACATGCAATGGGAGTTGTATGCAGGTACATGAACAATCCAGGGAAAGAACATTGGATGGCGGTGAAGTAGATTCTCAGGTATTTGAGAGGTACCACAAATCAAGCATTATGCTTTGGTGGTTCAAACATTGCTCTACAGGGATATGTTGATGCAGATATGGCGGGTGATAGAGACAACAAGAGGAGAAAAACATGGTATTTGTTTGTTGTAGGTGGAACAGCTGTCAGTTGGGTCTCAAAACTGAAAAGTGTTGTTGCACTCTCAATAACAGAAGTAGAGTATGTTGCTGCTACAAAGGCTAGTAAAGAAATGATTTGGTTACAAAGTTTTCTAGATGAATTGGGTAAGAAGCAGGAGTTGGGCAGGTTATACAATGACAACCAGAGAAACATACATATTGCAAAAAACTCTCATTTCATTCAAAGACTAAACATATACAACTCAAGTACCATTTCATACGGTCAGCGTTGGAAGATGGACAGTTGAAGTTGGAAAAGATACACAGCAGCCAGAATCTTGCAGATATGTTAACAAAAGTTGTAACTAGGGAGAAACTAAGAATCTGTTCAGTTTCAATTGGTCTTCAAGTATGACAAAGAAGATGAGAAACAACTAGGTCCAAAGTGGAGCCATTGTCTAGCAAATGAAGCAGTGGTGGAGTTGCTATAATTAGTCTCCAAGTGGGATATTGTTGGGAGTGCAGCCTGATTATCTTTTGTATTCAAAGGTATTTCTACGTTGGACCCCAGTTCGAAATGAGGCCGCAACACTGCTCGCAAAATATTCGCTACAGGGGGGGTCTAGGGGGGGTGGCTATGACCTTTTGGGAGCCCCCCCCTAGCGAAGGGATCCGGGGCAATGCCCCCAAAGCTAAGAATAGATGTAAAATTGCCTTGTAAAATGTTGTAATTTTGTAGTCAATCTGGGCCATTCATTAGGCAGAGATCTGATGGTAGAAGTTATGTTTAATTTAGGGTTTTTTGCCCTAGAAGGAAACCCCTCGCTATATATGAGGGAATTGTATTGTGTCTATGTAGATCTGTATTCTGAGTGAGGAAGAGAGAGGAGATTGAGAGCGAGGAGGGAATTACAACAGATATGTTGTAGGTTGTATCTCTTCAATTTGCTGGATAATATAAATTGAAGGACTGGCTGTTTCTCCGTGGACGTAGCCCAAACTGGGTGAACCACGTATATTTGTGTCTCTCTTATTTTATGCATTTTCTGTGTTTATGTTTTTGCAATATTTTATGTGTTCCATTGCTCTGTAATATATAATTTTCTAACAAGTTTATGAGTTATGGGCCCACGGTATTGGCTCTTTCACCTTTTTTACAGTAGAAGAGCTACAACCGTCACTTCCGTTGCTCCATAAAATCTCAACAACGACATTCAACTTCATCAAGCATTCCTTTAACCCACAATTATCTCTAGCATGCAATTTCTCCAGACCCATATTCATGGTCCCACCTTGATATCAAAGATCAAATAGTCAGTGCTAGTGCTTAGTCGGGGTAGTCGGAGTCAGCCCCCCTTTTCTTTTCTCTAAGAATTTGATTCAGGCCGCCGACGTGTTCGAGTCTTGACCAAATTGACTCGGTCCCACAAAATTCGAAGATCAAGATGGTGAGAATCCTTTCCTTAAGAAATTTTGAGTTGAGCCTCAAAGTCTTGGTCCAAAGATCCAACCTCCTTGATGGGGTTTTCTTAAGCTGATGCCCAGACTCCACTAGACCAAATCTTCTCTCCACTCTCATCCTTGCCTTCACATCCAAATTCCAAGGTGTTGGTTCAATGCTTTCGTCAACTATTTACATCTGCCTTGATGCCATCTCTACCTCTTATATGGAAACCACGATGAAAAGAAATCATGTCTCCCCTTGGATTTAATTGATTACGACCACCTATAATAAAACATAGCTGTCATGGCTTTTATCTCCAAAAACGTGGTACTCAATCATGATATCAAAATAGCCACAAGGTTGCATGGGTAAAACACAAAGAATATATATATATATGAAACAAAAATGAATTTACATATATGACTTCTCAAGGATTAAGGGCTCTTCGCCTGATTTACATCATTCTGAGACTCTCTTTTGGCTGAGTCTTACATTATATTGGCCACCCTAACATGTCATAGGCTGACCATTTAAGACAAAGCAAACCTTAACAAGGTGTATGCCACCTCATGCCTTTTAGAGACTTACAAATAATTCAATATTACATAAAAATAAAGGAAATCATGTCCTCACTGCTTGGCTACCACACTGGTTCTCCAGGAAGCATCTTGGAAATAATTTTGGTTTGGTATGGGTTCATGCCCCTACATCATACTCCCACACTTGAAATACTTCATGATGTCTTGATCATGTAACCTGATCGCTACATCTTGTCTTCTCTATATTGGTCTTCTTTCGCCAGATGTATTGTTGAGTGAGCTCACCAAACCTCACTAAAGCTGCACCAAGCTCTCTCCTCTACTCAGTCTTTTGGAATCATAGGTTCAACTCCTCTGGAACTTTCTTGAGCTCCCTCTTCTCCTCTAGTTGTTTCATTCTTTCTCACCTTCCTTGACAATTCTACCCACAACTGCAACTGTGGAATTGCTGCAACAATTTCTACCTAACCCAAGTTGTTCTCCTATAGGAAATCTTAACCTTCTCTGATACCAATTGTGTTAATTTTTCTCAGGGATAAATTATTACATGCTTTAGATTATTTCATTTTATGATTTCCATATTATATTCACCCCATATCATTTAAACATCACTAGGAATTATATAGAAAGAAAAATGACATCACCTTAGCAGCAAAACATAAAAGAACACAAGAAGAAAAGTGTGCAATAGAGACACCAAGATTTTTGTCAGAGACTAGGGAAAAACCCCTCAAGGGGGAAACCCTTCCAAATTCTTATTCTTCTATTAGATTGTCATTGAAATTTTTGTGAAAAATCTATCGCTGCAACAATTGATTTATTTTACGTACTTATTTTAAATAAGTTATTTACGAAAACACTTTAGTAAACATTAAAATAAATTCTGCTGCAGATATCACACCATAATACAGAAAGATACATGAATAAGAATCAAACACATCAACACAGATATTTTGGACAATTGTCCCTGCAAAAACCCAATGTGGGAAAACTGGTGCAACAGAGGAGGATTTTATTAATTAGTTATTCTTGAGTACAACCGGGTGCCAAACTGGCTTACCTAACATAGAGAAATTGTCCAACAGCTCTTCCAAACTTAGCGTCAGACTTGCTAGCCTCTGCGTGACTCCTATACGCTATGCATCAACTCCTGCCTCTCTGCGTCACCCACACAGGCCCTCCAATGACTGCTGCTTCCTCTGCATCTGCCTCTCTAATCTCTGCGCTGATATTCTAGTACTTTTCCTGACTCTATGTTCATTACTCACTACCTCTTGTTGCAATCCAGACCTCTAGTTTTATTTTCACAAAAAACCCTCCAGAAATCGAACTAACTAGTCTCCCTCAGTATATCTCCAACTGACCCTCAAGTCCCCTTTTATAATTGATCCGAATTGGATCCATGGAAAATTATCAGAGTTCTATGACTGTATCAAATCATGACTGACCTCAAAAAATTGTGAACAAAGAGCTATCAGGAAGGACCTCTAGACAGTGGTAGTTTGTAGCCCACAAGGAACGACGAGGACCTCAGTCAAAGCACGCTGACCGAGGCCCATGGAGACTGTGCAGGACGCAAACTAGCAGTTAGGAAGTCCAGATCAGAAAATGGAGGTTGTTTCTAATGCGTGATTAGTGCAACCGCTGGGAAAAACCCCTCGAGAAGAAATAGCCTCGAGCACTCGGTCACAGGGGAAGCCGAAAACCGTGGGAAAAGCACTGAAATGACAAGTGGGTCCTGTGCTCCAAAACCGACGGAATATCAGAGGCGTTTTGGGTGGTAAGTAGAATTCTCAGAGGACCCAACGATTCCATACGTTGGATGACGTGTGTCTGGCGAATGAGAGAGAAAACCGCTCTCATCACGGGCCAACGTCTGAGCAAGTCAACCGCGCGATAAGAGTGAACACCGTAGGATCCGGGGGCTCCAAATCTAACGGTGGAGATTGCGCCCGATGGAAAACCGGATCTGGAGGAAGAATTAAGCTGCGGCATATAAAAGTTTGAACTTTGATTTGACTGCTAAGTTGACGGATGAATCATATAGAAAGTAACTGAAATACTGAACCGTTTGAGGAAGAGCTGGTGCAGTTCATGAGAGGACAAGTGGCCACTTCCTTGTGAGACGTTACACAGTGGCGATGATGCAGAGGCAGGGAATTCCAAGCGAATAGTAGCTAGCGATCCGAAGAGGTGGAAGAGGAAGCAAACAGTCAGAGGATGGATTGGCTTTAAGCCATGCACAGACAGAGAACTAAACAAGAGAATGAAAAGGAGAAGGAGATAGTGAGCTAGAGAAAGCGAATAGAAACTGAACAGAGAACAGAGAGCTAAGCTGACCTACGGAGCTAAGGCCGCATCGAGTAGACAGAAGGCTTGAGAGGTTCAAGTAATCCTTGAGAGGATATCTGTTGGGAAATGAGTACCAAATTGGACTCATCCCATCCAGGCCAGTTGAGGTCAAGACTTGGTAAGGAAGAGTCTGTGCACTCTAGTGGCTTGGGGGATCCAAGAACTACCCTACTAAGCATCGTCTATTTCAGGAGACTCAAATTGAGCTCCTCATTATAAAAACCCTATTTAAAGACACAATAAAGAAGGCCACCACTGAAAGCTGGACCGGAGATGTAGCCCTGGAGGATAGGGTGAACTCCTTATTAATTTGTTGTGTTCTTGCATTTGCTTACTGTGTTACTCTTACTGTTTTCCATTTTCTAGTGTCTGCGTATTTTGCAATCTGATCAATCCGTTGCCTAAGATAACATATACACACACCAAAACATGAGTCCGTAATACCTTCATTCATTAATTAATTAACTGAGATTACTCACGAGTGATTTTCGGATCAAGTGGTATCAGAGCTTAGGCTATTAAGGTTAGACAAGGTTGTGTTGGATTTAGTTGTTGAATGCTAACTAGATCAAAGATAAAATTAGGAGAAGGAGAGTTGGTCAAAACTAATCCTGAGATTGGAAGAGTCCATCCTCAGAAGACAATGTCAGAGGAAGGTTCTATGGGGCCAGACCCTCAATTCATAGATAGTTTCCTAGCCATAAAGTCCATGGTACAGGAAATGTATAAGGACTTTAGAAAAAATAAGGATGAAGATTCATGAGGCTCCAAACAAGATAAAGGAGAGGAAGAGTTTTTCCTCCACGACCACTCAAAAGTCAAAGGGAAAGAGGAAAGCTTTCTCACACCTCCTAATAGTCCTGAACATAAAAAAAAGGCATCTTTGATTAAACTAGATATTAACTTTGATTTATTTATATATGATGGAGAGTTGAATGCAGAAAAGTTGGACAATTGGCTTAGATAAATTGATGTTTATTGCAATGTGCGGAGTATCGACTCAGACAAGAGCAAGATTCCGTTGGCAAGCCTACGCCTTGGAGGCACTGCCTTGGTTTGGTGGGAAGGCAGGACCCAAGTTGACATGAAGAGACATGGTAAGACTATCTCTATCTGGAGTGAATTTGTTTCTACAATCAAAAGGTAGTTCTATCCATTAGCCTACATGTAGCAAGCCATGATGAGCTGGAAAAATCTTCGACAGTTGAAAGGGAAAAGTGTGTATGGATACACTCAAGAATTTAGAAAGAGAGAATTGATTCTAGGAATCTCATTAGACTCACTTGAGACTTTGTTGAAGTACATTGGTGGTCTACACAGCTACACGAGGCACACTATCCTCATGTTTAATCCCACTAGTATAGATGAGGTATCTATATAAGCTACTCATCTAGAAGCCAGAGGAAAGAATGGAAATCCAGAAGTTGGGGTATCAACCCAACGCACTGCAAGCAAGAATAAGGAGAAAAGAAAGCAGAAGTGGAAAGCAAGGAAGGCTAACACTGCACAAAAGAGCAAGTCTTCATGCATCCACTGTAAGAACGATGGGCATGATGATGAACACTATTGGATTCTACATCTGGAGCTGAGACCTAAGAAGTTTGAGGGCAAGAAGAAGAGAATTGCTGCAGCTATTCAGAAAGATTTGGGGTCAGACTCAGGAGATGAAACAACCATTGTTGCCACAGGTATAAAAGTAAGAATTCTGAAGCATCTATTAGTAATTCTGCACAATCTACTATTGATGAAGAAAATGAGAGAAAAAGACATGAGCTTTTCCATATTCGAGTTATTTCCAAACATCAAAAGATTGATACTTTGTTTGATAGTGGCTCACAAGTAAATTTAATTTCTGAAGCAATTGTAAAGAAGTTGGGATTACTGACTACACCTCACAAGAAACCATACCCATTAGGATGGTTAAATGATAAAGCACAACTACAAGTGACTAGACAATGCAAACTCAAGTTTTCTTTTGGATCAGTATTTGTAGATGAGGTTGAGTTAGACATAATTCCTTTGGATATATGTGGAATTTTTTTAGGAAGTCCGTACTTGTATGACATAAAAGCTATCTTCTATCAAGATGAGAACAAGTATCTACTTGTTAAATATGGAATCAAATACTTTGTAAGAGCTCATAAGCTAAAAAATAATTATACTCTCATAAAATCAGGGCAGATGAAACGAATGATAAATTCATGCAAGCAATTCTTATTGATGGTTGTAAAGGAAAAGAAACCTGATAAAATCAATGTATTTGAAGGCTGTAATGCTAAACAACAAGCTGATTTAGAAAAAGTTGTTTCAGAGTATGATATCTTGTTTCAAGAACCTAAAGGTCTGCCACCCAAAAAGGAAATAGTGCATGATATTATTTTGCAGCAAGATGCTCCATTGCCTAACATTGGAATGTATAGGTTGTCCGCTTTAGAGAATACAGAAATCAAGAAACAAGTGTAGGAGTTGCTCGAGAAGGGGTTCATCAGACCTAACACATCACCATGTGGGTCACCAATCGTTTTGACGAGAAAGAAAGATGGCTTGTGGAGAATGTGCATTGATTACCGAGCACTGAATAAGATAACAATAAAAAACCGTTATCCCCTTCCTCGCATAGATGATCTGTTAGATCAATTAAAAGAAGTTGTTTATTTTTCTAAGCTAGACTTGCATAGTTAATATCACCAGGTCAAAGTTGCAGAACAAGATGCATGGAAGTCTGCTTTCAAAACAAAGGAGGGATTGTATGAGTGGCTGGTTATGCCTTTTGGCTTGACTAATGATCTTGCTACTTTCATGAGATTAATGAATGATGTACTCAGACCTTTTCTTCATGATTTTGTTATTGTGTATCTAGATGACATTCTGGTATTTAGAAAAACATGGGAATAACATTTAAAGCATGTTAAGCAGACACTAGATGTTTTGAAAAGAGAAAAACTTTATGTTAAACTCTCAAAATGTGAATTTGGCAAAACATCTTTGAATTATTTGGGACATATAGTAGGGGGTGGTGAATTCAAGATGGATCCCTCTAAAGTGGCAGCCATTGTGAATTGGCCTAAACCCAAATCTGCTACAGAAGTTAGAAGCTTCTTAGGAGCAGCACAATATTGGAGAAAGTTCATTTCTAACTTTTCCTTAATTGCAGCTCCCTTACATGCTTTAACAGGTTTGCACAAGGTGTTTCAGTGGGGAGGCAAACAGTAGAAAGCCTTCGACACCTTGAAAGAAAAGATTAGTACAACACCTATACTAGCACTACCTGATCTTCAAAGACCATTTGAGATCCAAACAGATGCCAGTGACTATGCCATGGGAGCAGTGTTGATACAACGCGGTAAACCCATGTGTTATCATTCAAAGACATTTAATTCTGCAGTAGTTAACTATCCTACATATGATAAATAATTGTATGCATTAGTACAGAGTGTGAAAAAGTGGAAACATTACTTAATGGGCAAAGAGACAGTAATACATACTGATCATCTACCACTTCAATATCTACACTCCAAAACTAAGTTGTAGTAATCAAGACATTATAGATGGATGGGTTTTCTACAACAGTTTCATTTAGTCATCAAATACAAAAAGGGCATACACAATAAAGTTGCAAATATGTTATCTAGACCCATTATAAATGCATCTACTATACTTAAGCATAATTCTGTGTTAAATGAGAGCTACATTGAACAATATGCTCAAGATATAGACTTTAAAGATGTATATGCAACTTTAAGTCAAGGCAAACGAGTAGAAGAATTGGATTATCATGTAAAGGATCGACTCCTATATCATTTTGGGAAGCTATGCATTCCACAAACTGAAATAGTAAAGATAATTCGAGAAGCACACACTTCTCTAATATTAGGTCACTTTGGGGTAAGTAAAATAGTTGCACAATTGCAAAGATTTTGTTATTGGCCCAAAATGAACGAGACAGTTTCTAGATATGTAAGAGGGTGTACTATGTGTGGTAAAAGCATGCCCAACAATAGAAAAGTAGGCTTGTACACTCCATTGCCAGTTCCTTCTCACCCTTGGGAAAGTGTTTCCATGGATTTTGTTGGAGGAATGCCTAAATCTAGGAAAGGTCATGATTATCTGTATGTTGTTGTGGATAGGTTCAACAAAATGTGTATATTGATACCTTGTAATAAACAGATTACAACTGAACAAACTGCAAAACTGTTCTTTCAACATGCATGGGCTCATTTTGGATTACCCACTTCCATTGTATCTGGTCGAGACACTTGATTTGTGGGAAATTTTTGGTCAAGTTTGTGGGAATTGATGGACACCAAACTAAAGAAAAGCACAACTTTCTATCCACAAACTGATGGCTAGACAGAAGTAGTTAACTGGACCGTGATCCAGTTACTTAGGGGATATTGCAGCAAACATCCTAAGATTTGGGATGAACATTTGTGTTATGTGCAACATGCTTACAACCGAGCCATGCATTCTTCTACACATAGTTCTCCATTTGAGACCTGTTTTGGTTTCATACCAAGGTCTCCATTGGATTTTATCTTTGGTAAAGACACCACAGTTGAGGGACACAGTGATGTGGACAGGGCAACTAGGTTCATTGAACAGATCCAAGAGATCCACCAGGCAGTACAGGAACAACTAGAAAAGAGCGAGGCCAAATACAAGGAAAGGCGTGACAAGCATCGGATGGAGCATAGTTTCCAAGTTGGTGACCAAGTCTGGTTGTATATCAACAAGGACAGGATGCAAGGTGAAGGTAAAAAGCTAAAGCCTATCAGGTATGGGCCCTTCAAGATACTTGATAAAATTGGTGAGAATTTTTTTCACCTTGATCTACCAGCTTACATGCACATCTACTTAGTCGTGAATGCAGATTGCTTGAGATTATTTGAACCTTCACTAATTGAGGATCCCGAAGAGTAGAGTCAATTGCCTTCTATTGATGACCTGTTACCTGAATATCTTAATGAATTGTAGGAAGACATAGTTCTAGACAAGAAGGTGAGAATGACATTCAGGGGAGATGTTGAGTACCTCAGAGTTGTGCTCAAGGGTTCAAATTCGAGCAGTGCAAAGTGGATAGAGATTGGACAAGTGAGACAATTGTACCCTCACTTAGTCGATGCTTGAAAACTAACATTTGGTGGTCCAAAAGCTTTTTCAGTGGGAAGGCCATGATCCGAATTGGATCCATGGAAAATTATCAGAGTTCTATGACTGTATCAAATCATGACAGACCTCAAAAACTTGTGAACAATGAGCTATCAAGAAGGACCTCTGGAGAGTGGCAGTTTGTAGCCAGCAAGGAACGAAAAGGACCTCGGTCAAAGCATGTTGACCGAGGCCCATGGAGATCGTGCAAGACACAAACTAGTAGTTAGGAAGTTCGGATCAGAAAACGGAGGGCGTTTTTGATGCGCGATTAGCGCATCGCTGGGAAAAAACCCTCAAGAAGGAATATCTCCGAGAACTCTTTCACAAGGGAAGCTGAAAACTGTGGGAAATGTGCTGAAATGACAAACGGGTCCCGCGCTCCAAAACCAGCAGAATATTGGAGGCGTTTTGGGCAATAAGCGGAATTGTCAAAGGACCCAGTGATTGCATATGTTGGATGACGCATGTCCGGCGGATGAGAGAGGAAACCGCTCACATCACGGGCTAACGTCCAAGCAAGTGAACTGTGCGATAAGAGCAAACACCGTAGGATTTGGAGGCTCCAGATCTAATGGCGGAGATAGCGCCCGATGGAAAACTGGATCTGGAGGGAGAATTAAGCTACAACATAGAAAAGTTTGAAGTTTGATTTGACCACTAAGTTAGCAGATGAATCATTACACAAAGTAACCGAAATACTGAACCATTTGAGGAAGAGTTGGTGCAGTTCGTGAGAGGACAAGTGGCCACTTCCGTGTGAGACGTTACACAGTGGCGAAGACGCAGAAGTAGGGAATTCCAAGAGAACAGTAGCAGGCGATCCAAAGAGGTGGAAAAGGAAGCGAATAGTTAGAGGATGGATTGGATTTAAGCCACACACAAACAAAGAACTGAACAAGAGAGAGAAAAGGAGAAGGAGATAGTGAGCCAGAGAAACCGAACAGAAAGTGAAGCAGAGAACAGAGAGTCGAGCTAACCTGCAAAGCTAAGGAAGCATCGAGCAGATAGAAGGCTTGAGAGGTTCAAGCAATCCCTGAGAGGATATCTGTCAGGAACTGAGTACCAAATTGGACTCATCCCATCTAGACCAGTTGAGGTCGAGACTTGGTAAGGAAGAGTCTGTGCGCTCTAGTGGCTTGGGGGATCCAAGAACCACCCTACTAAGCATCCTCTATTTCAGGAGACTCAAATTGAGCTCCTCATTGTAAAAACTCTGTTTAAAGACACAATAAAGAAGGCCACCACTAAAAGCTGGACCAGAGACATAGCCCTGGAGGATAGGGTGAACTCCTTATTAATTTGTTATGTTCTTGCATTTGCTTACTATGTTTCTCTTACTGTTTTCCATTTTCTAGTGTCTGTTTATTTTGCAATCTGATCGATCCATTGCCTAAGATAACATAGACACACACCAACACATGACTCTGTAGTACCTTCATTCATTAATTAATTAACTGAGATCACTCACGAGTGATTTTCAGATCAATAATTTTCTTGTTGAGGAATCAATGACCGAGATTAAGTCCCTAATTAATGGCTAATATTAAAATAGACTTGATCCTTATCTTTTGGAAGCTTCTCATCCTTTTTTTTTATATCTAGCTGAATCAAAAATGGCGGTGGTATCATACTCGCGTTACACGGGGTTGAATCCCACCAGCTGCCACTATAATAACTAGGAGGAACCGCCTAGCTAGTAAGGAACGACCCCTTAGGATAAGATGAGACTTGAACTGGTGAGCTGCAGAGCGGCACGAACGACTTAGCAGACCGTTTGCTAACCATGAGACCAAACCCCTATTGGCACTTCTCATCCTTATCTTTATTAATACCCATTAATATTTTTATTTCCCTAAGTTTAGACTTAGGAACTCATTAAAAATATTAATTATTTTAATAACTCTTCATCTAGATGGAATTTTCCAAAATGATTTCTGGGTATTGGAGATCTCGTGGGCTTTAACCTCCACCAATTTTCATTGCTAGAGAACATCAGATACTACCCAAAATAAACACTCCCTCTTAGCAAGGATTGTGCTCTCGTAATACTCCACACTAAGTGTCACTCTGATGATATGACATCGGTACCTGTGCTTATGCTAGGCCTTCCCACCCAACATCCTTTTCACTACTACATCCTATATTGTTTCCAATGGATCTATCACTACCACTTCTACATATATACTGCAACTCCCTCTACATCCATGTTGTTGCTGGTCCTTCTTCCCAACATTGCATCTGCACTACAACTCCCAACATCTGTGCTGCTAGTGGTCCTTCTTCACAACATTGCATCTGCACTGCAACTCCCAACATCTGTGCTGCTAGTGGTCCTTCTTCCCAACACTACATCTGTAGTGCAACCCATTTTGATAATGACGCATCATGCTACTGCTAACTATTATTGCACTACAACATCATACCCGTTTCTTCTACTGAAATGGATTCTTTATCATCCCCATCGTCTCCCTAAAATAATCAAACTTGGTTCTTCCAAGGGCCTTGGTAAGGAAGTTTTCCACATGTTCTCCTATAGGAGTGTATCTCAACAACACAACTCCTTGTTGGATATAGTATTTGACAAAGTGACACCGAATATCAATATGCTTTAACGATCATGAAATACTGGATTCTGAGAGAGCTTGATGCAACTTTGATTATCACACATGATCATGGTCACCTCCATCTTTCTTCTGAATAGGTTCACAAGAAGTTTTTTAAGCCATATGGTTTCACACGAAGCTGTGCTTGCAACCATATATTCTGTTTCAACTGATCCCAGAGCCACATATTTCTGTTTAGGTCATTCCTAATCCAATGTTGAAACAATACCTAGAGGTGATTTTCCAATCCACTGAACTTCCAACCCAATCTGCATCAGTAAATCCACTCAATCTGATATCCTTACTCCTAGTGTACAAGAGTCCATAATTGACTATTCCCTATATATATCTGAGAACATGTTTGTCTGCTGCCCAGTGTGCCCTATTCGGTTCCACCATGAACTCATTGAGGGTGTTGACAATGTAATAAATGTCTGGCTTGGTATCAACCAGATACATCAGGGACCCTATGAGTTGCCTATATAAGGTGGGATAAATATCCTTGTCTTTTGATGCATCAATTTTCTTCCAATTGGTGATCATTGGAGTAGCCATGGGTCTACAATCCTGCATCTTGAATCTCTTCATAATTTCTGTAGCATATCTCCCTTGCCCTAGCAATATCTCCCCCTTTTGTTGCCAAACTTCCAACCCCAGGAAATAATGCATTTGTCCCAAATCCTTCATGTCAAACTTTGTGGCTAGATTCTTCTTGTAGTCCTTGATGAGCCTGGATGATACTGTCAGGAAGAGATCATCCACATATAATACTAGGATTAGAGGTTCATTCTCTACAACCAGATAATAGAGATTTGGATTTACGTCACTCTTGACAAATCCCATATTCTGCAAGTAGCCATCAATTTGACCATACCATGCTCTAGGTGCTCGTTTCAACCCATACAAGGCTTTCTTCAATCTACATACATGAGACTTCTTCTCATGTGTCTCAAATCCTTTTGGATGTTCAATGTATACCTCCTATTCTATGATCCTGTTCAGGAATCCCATTTCGACATCTGTCTAATGAATCTCCCATCCCATCTGTCATGCAAGAGATATCACAGTTCTAATAGATGTATAGCTGGCTACTGGGGTGAAGGTCTCTTCATAGTTAATTCCTTCCTTCTAAGCATACCCCTTAGCCATAAACCTAGCTTTGTATTTTTCCACACTACTGTTTGCAACGTATTTAATCTTGTAGATCCATCTCGAACCTACCACTAATCTAGCTTGAGGCCTCGACACTACCTCCCAAACATCATTCACCATTATGGAGTTGTATTCCTCTACCATCACATCCAACCAAACATGAAGTTGAGAAGCTTCCTAAAAACTGGCAGGCTTCCCATCCTGAGCTACCAATGCTTGATATCTATCTAGTTGTTTTCTCTCCCTTTTATTGTTTCTTGGTGCACAGATGAAATCCTCTACATCTCGCAAAATCTAACGAAGTTCCCTACTCATTCTTCCTCTGGTAGTAGGTGCTTCTGTTAGCTCCTCCTCCTCCTGTGATTCTTCCTGATCTGAGGAAGAATTATTTATTTCTATTGGTTGAAGTGATTTTACAATGACTCATCTTTTGACTACTCCTTCGAATGCATTTCTCGAGATTTTTTGAAGGCCCTATGCTCCATGAACTTCACATCTCGTCGAACTACTACCTTTCTGTATGCCTTAGCGTTCTTGCTATACCCCTCTAGATATCCTTTCACAGCAGTTTGATCCAACTTATTCCTCTTTTCCTCGGGTATGCGGCAATATGCTAAGCTCCCAAATATCCTGAAATGATTGAATTTAGGTGTCTTCCCTATGAAGAATTTCTCTAGAGTAATCTTGCCCAATGCATGATGAAGAGTTCTATTATGAACATAGACTGTTGTGTTGCATTCTTCTGCCCATAGGAACTTTGGCATATCTTGATCATACATCATGGCCCCAGATACTTCTACGATAGTCCTATTCTTTCTTTCTACTACTCCATTCTACTCCAAATTGTAAGGAGTTATCCACTCTCTTTTGATGCCCTCCTTAGCACAAAAATCAATGAAGTCCTTATCGATATACTCTCCACCATTATCTAAGCGCAAAAAGTTTATTTTCTTCCTTGTCAAATTCTCCACTAGAGGCTTGAACTCTTTTGATCGACAGAAAACCTCATCCTTGGTTTTCAGAAAATAAATCCAAGTTTTTCTTGAGTGGTCATCAATGAAGGTGACAAAGTATCCGGCACCACCAAGAGATTTAGTGGACATAGGTCCATAGATATCTAAGTGTATCAATCCTAGTACACTCTTGGTCCTCTTTTTACTTCTAGGAAATGCTACTTTAGCATACTTTCCCAGAGCACATCCACTGCATACATCATCTCGTTTTGTACTAAGTTCTGGAACCCGGTTACAGTTTTCCTGAGAATTCTCAGAGCCCCATGATGCAAATGTCCCATTCCTCTGTGCCATAGTTCGTTCAAATCCTTCTGTCCATGACTACCTATCAATGCCATTAGTGATTCTAGTTGTAATCTGTACAACCTATTACTTCTGATCCCGATCTGCATTTTCTTTTTCTAGCTTGGGTGTTTGACGTATACTTTCTCCTTGATGAAGAAAACGTCATAGCCATTGCCTTGAAGTTTCGATACAGAAATTAAGTTCATCCTCAGTCCTGGGACATGCAACACATTGGTAGCATGAAACCGCTCTCCCGTTTCTGTTTGAAAAATTATGGTACCCTTCCCTATAGGAGTACACTTTGCCTTATTGCTCATGGTGATCCGAAAATTCATCCTTTCCTCCTGATAATTAGAGAAATATTCTTGGATTCCTGTCATATGCCAAGAGGCTCCATTGTCTATATACCATATATTTGATGATGCAGAGCTAGCCACACAAGCAACTTCTTTTTCCAATTTGGAAACGAACATAGAGAAATCAAAATTATTGTCTATTGTGCAATTTTTTGAAAATCTACGCGAGTCTCCTGATGTAGATGCCTCTACATCATGGTCTCAGCCCATAATTGATTTTTCCTTCCTGTCTCTAATTACTTCATCTGACACCATGTGAAAATTTTACCACCGCAACAACTGATTTATTTTACCTACTTATTTTCCAATAAGTTATTTACGAAAACCCTTCAGTAAACATTAACATAAATTCTGCTGCAGATATCACACCATAATACAAAAAAAAATACATGCACAAGAATAAAACACATCAACATAGATATTTTGGACAATTTTCCCCAGAAAAACCCAATGCAGGAAAAACGGTGCAGGAGAGGAGGATTTTATTAATCAACTATTATTGAGTACAACTGGGTGCCAGATTGGCTTACCCAACAGAGATAAATTCTCTAGCACCTATTCTAGACTTAGCGTCAAACTTGCTGGCCTCTACGCAACTCCCAGACGCTATGTGTTAGATCCTACCTCTCTGTGTCAGCACTGGCCTCTCTGTGTCACCCACATAGGCCCTCTAGTGACTGCACAGTCCTGCTTCCTCTGCATCTACCTCTCTAATCTATGCATTGATATTTTGGTATTGTTCCTGACTCTCTATTCTATACTCGCTACCTCATTTTTCAATCCAAACCTCTAGTTCAAATTTCTCAGCAAACCCTGCTCCAAAAATCGAACTGACTGGTTTTCCTCAGTATATCTCCAATTGACCCTCAAGTCTCGTTTTATACTTTTCCTGTTGATGAATCAAGGACCGAGATTAAGTCCCTAATCAATGGCTAAGATTCAAATAGACTTGATCCTTATCTTTTGGAAGCTTCTCATCCTTATCTTTATTAATACCCATTAATATTTTTATTTCCCTAAGTTTAGACTTAGGAACTCATTAAAAATATTAGTTATTTTAACAACTCTTCTTCTGGATGGATTTTTCCAAAACGATTTCTAGGTTTTGGAGATCTCATGTGCTTTAGTCTCTCCACCAATTTTCATGGCTAGAGCACATATGATTCTACCCCAAATCAAAAACTTCAACATAGAGGTACAAAGTACACATATAAAAGGCTACCGAGGGCCTATACATGTCTTGTTCACAACTTCATTTGTGAACAAGACATATCAATACACAATACAATCATCAATAAATTTGTGAAACATAGGGATGCCAACACTATCCTGCAATGACTGAGATGTTGTGATTCCATATGAGACTATGACATTGTGATGTAATACATGATTGTGCTGCTTGAGGTGTTGTACCTAATTGTGTGATACTTCCAAGCTGATTGAGCATCCTTGGTTGTAACACCACTTATTTTGGAAGCATCTTGGAACTAATTTCGATTTGGGATGGGATTCATGCCCTTTCATCACTCGTATAGATGTTGAAAACTCTTTGGATCTATTACAAGATTCTTCAACTAGGGAGCCATCTGGTATTGAAGGAAGCCACACCTATCCTTCTCAAACTAGTGGATTTGAAATATATCCTTAATTTTTTGAAGATAAAACAACTAGGCTTTCCCCACTCTCTGACCAATTAAAAGAACTTATTACACTGAGAAGTGCAAGCCCAGTGTGGTAGATATGTTGTAATTTCTTGTCTTGTCCTATGTTCAACATAAAAAACAAAATTAAAATTAAAATAAAACAAAATAAACTACTAATTAAAGTAAAATAGTTAATTTAGAGTTGGTAGTTTTTGGACTCTAGATTTTGAATATAGTATTTTTATTTTAATATATATATATATATATATATATATATTTATATAAAATATATATATATATTTTTATTGGGCTGAGAGGTGCTCTCCATCCCATGCTAGAGATGTGTAACTTAATGTAATGTAAACATTTTAACTCGGAGAAAATAAAATAAAAATAACCATATAAAAATTAAATAATAAAATGACCCATGGTATTAACCCATGCTATTCATGTGGAATATAACATATTTAAGGGGGAAATTAAACTATCCTAGATGCATCTGAGTTTGATGTTATACTTAGATAAATAATTAGCTATAGAAAATGATGGCATTGAATCCACATAGTTTGTCAAGGTAAAACTATTTTATGGATATGTTCTCATTTGGCATTTGTATGGATATATCTTTTTGTATGCTTTGTTTCTATCATTGAATGGATGAATACATAACATGTATATATATGTAGAAGCCTGTCAAGGTAATACTTTCTTATGGATATGTTCTCACTTGGAATTTGTATGGATATCTCTTTTTGTATGCTTTTTTTCTATCGTTGAATGAATGAATACATAATATGTATACATGTGTAGAAGGTCCAGAGCTTTGTATTTCATTTTTTGGTCAGTTCCCTTCACCCGACTTAAGAGCCTGCCACTTATAGTGGTACACCTACCCTAACGACATTAATTATGGCGTAGATCTTAGGGTTTAGGGTTACAACCTCAAGGTTCTTAGTTTGATTCATTATTTTAAGATATGTAGGGTCCGATGTAGCGAATCAAGGCCAAGAGCTTTAATTGCATGCATTATCAAGAGGTCTGAGACGAGACAATAGATCAAACATCCTCCCAAGGGCTTTCCTTCCCTTGGCGAAGAGAAACATGTGAGGATTTCAAAACCAAAGTTCAAATTGTTGTATTTTTGGGGTTTCATTCAAGGTGACTTACATGTTTTTAATAAAATCTAGCCACCAATTGTTAAGAGTTGTTTCACTGGAAAGACCAGGAATATGGTAAGAGAATAGTATATAATATATGAGAGTGGATATATGTTATTGTTTATCTATAATTTTTCCATGAGAATGTGAGTAGATTGTGCATTGTTTGATGCAACTACTCCATGGATATGATCTCAAGTTAGCTCCTGCATTTCCCATGTTATTGTGGCAAGCGAAGATATGGACAAGGGCTCTAGATGCATGTGGCCTACTAGAAATGGCCCAACTTACTCATCACCCTCCTAGATGCTATTTGGTTATTCAAGAAGGTATTTTTAAGAAAAGTAGGGTTAAGTAGGACTAAGAAAAGTACAAAACAATGGTTCCTTCTTTATTCTAATAGTTTCTTTGATAATCACTTTAATATAATATCTGTAATATATTCTCTTAATTTATGTGTAATAATAATTCTATAAAGCTTTCATGGATCTAGGATGGTAAGTTTATAAATGAATAAGCTTTCACTAAGAAAGTGATCTGGGGTGAGGGGAGGAGGTGGAGGAAATATTATGTAAAATGTAATTATTACAATTTATATAATATTTTTTCCTATCTCCATCCACGTTTTACTAGGTTATATTGGTGTAAAATACAATATTATATAATATTCCATTTTACCCAATATTTTCTCCTAACCCACTTCTTGTCGTATTTTTTCTCTATATTTGAGGTTTAAAATGAAACAAACTCAACCATAAAATTAGAGGGGTGGGGACAAATATTGAGTAAAATGTAATATTTAGGCTAGGGGTAAATTGTAATGATATTACATTTTAACAATGAGGGGAAATATTAGGTAAATCGTAATAACATTACATTTTAATTAGTATTTCCTAGCCACTTTGTATTGGGTAGGGCTGGTAATAACTATTAGGTAATATATAATACTATAATATTATTTACTAGCATTTGCACCAGATATATCAAAGGAAAAGCCATAAGGCAATGACATAAGAAACAATAGCATAGAAGAAAGAAGTCAAAATTTTATGCAATTTTGTTTCTTTACTGGTGTTTCTCTTTTATCATCAATAGATGTCTAGATCAACTATCTAGATTACCAAGAACCTTTGCATTTGTGGGCTCTACCACAATGCCACAAAGCTCATTCTTGGGAATATATTTAGTAAGACCTCTAGTCAAATTGCCACCAAATATAACCTCTTTCTAGAATTTCAATATATCCTTTTTCATAGAATACAAAAATTTTAGAAGATGACATGAAGCAACGTAATGACTATGCAATCCATAGTAATTTATGATTTGGCTTCAGAACAAATTTATAAAATCTGTACCGCCAAATATAGCCTCTTCATAAAATTCTAGCAAACAATTTATAGTTAGAACAAAATTAGTTCAATAAACCCTCGGAGGAATACCATCGACACCAGGAAATTGCCTTTCTTTGAAACCAAAATTTCCTTGTTAACTTGCTCCCCCTTCCAGAGAATAAGAGTCAAACAAGGTCTTCAAATCAAAAGGCTATCATTTGGAAGAAAGCGACTCTAGATGCTGGAGCATATATGTCTTCAGCTAAAAAATGATACCACTTTTTTGGTTTATTTTTACGGAATCAGGAAATACTAATCTTGTAATATTGTCAATTAAATTATGTTTTCAAATGTTGAAATGGATATATTCAACAACTTGCAATTATAATTTTCCCAAATTCTAACTAAATGTCAAATAAAATCAACTGAAAATTCAACCTAAGAAAAGGGAAAAAAATGACCTCTTTAGACTACTGCCTATTTTATCTTGAGAGTTAATAAATGATTCCTCAGCTCAAAAGATTTGATAAACCCCCTTTGGTGCTCATCCTTAAGCCTTAAGTCAAGCTCTTATTCTCCACCCATTTCAAATATCTAGTTGATGTGTCCTTAAATTAGCTTTAGCTCCATAGTGGTGGTTGCCCTCAAATTCCCATTATCAAGGTTATTTTTCAAAAAACTCTACACCATATAAAATGAAATATTTTCCTTATATGTGTTATGCATAGAGCAATGATTATTTCTCATAAATTTCTAGTAAAAGTTTTTGTATCATTAAAAAATCCATATTATTGAGCTATAATTAGATGAAAAAGTTCATATTAGGTGTCTCTATCAATTGAAATAAATTTATAACTGATTTATGTCTTTATTCAGGTTCTTGTTAAGAAAATCAAGTTTAGATAATAGTGATCTATAAGAATTACTGTGTTTGGGAGCATCTTGAAGCACCATGCTATCGTTTTCTATAATCTATGCATAAATATTTTACCTTTAAGTTCCTCTAGATTTTTTTGAGTGGAAAATAGTCCTAATAAAGATTTCACCTAAAATTAACTTGGTCATCAATGGTCAGCTTAGAACTATCACTGACATGCTTATGATTGTAATTGTGCTTTCATCACTTTTGCAGAGTATACACCCCCTACTCACCACTTCTAAGCAAGTGGTCACTGAATTGAATAGTGCTAAAGGTAAATAAGAGGAAGCCAGTTCAAAAAACATTTGTTTGAAATATTTTCCACCATTAAAGGATGGTGTAAACAATCAGCTAATAAGAATATTCAGCCTTATTTATGTGATTAACGCATTATCATTGCCTCAAAATGATGAAGAAAATTCACAACATAACAACTTTAAGTTAATCTTAATAAACATTGCAAGGAAATTTCAGCCTTATTTCTGTGAACAATGCTTTAGCATTGCCTCAAACTGATGAAGCAAACTCACAACATAACAACTTTAACTTAATCCTAAGAAACATTGTCAAAAAAAGGGCATAAATATACACTATTTCAAGCTAAGCAAACAACCACAAACATATGTTTCATGTTGGCAAAACTAAACAAATGAAAATAGCTAGCAACCATTGTATATCATATGCACTTGATATATACAAAATAAATATAATGAACAAGAAGAAGAGGAAATAGAAGATAAATAGACAATCATGACTCTCTAGGCTCCTATACATCCTAAACTATGTTACAACAAAGAGCTTGAGTTGTGCTCATCTTGGGGATCTTGGAACGCTTGTATGGTCTTATCAAAATTAAATGACATATTATTCTTACAACGATGGGAAAAGCAGTAATAGTCTCCTAACTCTCATGTTTGGTTTTGTACACAGAAGGAATTGGAGAAACAAAATTAGGTATGGTTGGTCAAGCAATGGATGTAGTAATAGAGGTCGTCCTTAAGGAAATGGTGGACTGAGCATCCTCAAATTGCTCAAAATCATCAAACTTGTCCTCCACAAATACACAGGGAGAGGTAAAATCCTCCACAACTGAGGAAAATTTTGTAACTTCCATGACATCATTGCAAGCCACCTGAGTATGGGGAAGGGGGAAGAACTCAGAGAAATGATGGTACAAGCTGCACTGGCAAGATATCTTAGTGCAAGAAAACGTTATATCATATACATTGAGGTTGTGCTGAAAGAGTATGTAACAGAGGTAACTTCAACAGTACAAACATTTGATTTGAATATCTTGGATGATTCAAAATAGTAATATTCAAGGAATTTTGTCTTAGCGAGCTTAAATAATCAACAAAATAGGCCAAAGAAGTGTTCCACATAAGTAGAGTTTTCCACAGGCAATCTATTCGCATGAAAAGATAAGTTATTGATTTGTGATTAGGGTCATCTTAGACTTTCTTCTTGTCATCATCCTCAAATCTGGTAATATTTTTTTTGGATGAAAAAGTGCTTCATGTTCACTAAAACTCAACTGTATGAAAATTTAGTCATGCTATCAGTATCACCAATAATCCCCACAAGAACATAAACCATCTTTGAAATGATGGAAGCAATTGACATCTCTCATCACAATTTTTTGTCCACTAGATTGGGAAATGAATTTGATGGCAGTATAGTAGTCACCACATACACCAAGGTTTTTGATGATTCTAATTTGAGTCATTGGAGATAATTTTATTAGCCCAAAAGAAATTTCCAGCTTCTCACTATGATGAGTAAGAGTGTACTCTTGCTGATCTAACTCCATATCATGCAGCATAGAGTTTGCCTGAGGCAAATATCCCATCTCTTTTATCGGTTTGATTAATTCATTCAACTTGGTGTAGATCTTAGTTGTTTGTGGATGTGATGTGTATCCTACCCCAAATGCATGCACTGCGTTTTTTACCTCAATCCAACTATATCCTCGTTCCCTTTTCACCCCCACATTTTCCATCATTTTCCTCACCTTAGTTCTATAATCCTACCTACTAGCTGCATCATATAAATTTGACAACAAAACATATGTTGCAGAGTCTTGGGGTTCCAACTCTAATAAACGATCTACCACACGTTTGCCCATCTCTGTGTTACTATCTAAGTCACATGACACGAGGACACGAGACACGGAGGACACGTAAATACGAGTATTCGACACGATACGTAGTGACCATGGAAATAGGACACGAGGGACACATTATATATATATATATATATATATATATATATATATATATATATATATATATATATATATATATATATATATATATATATATATATATATATATATATATATATATATATATATATATATATATATATATATATATATATATATATATATATATATATATATATATATATATATATATATATATATATATATACTGAAATATAGTGCTTGATCCATATAGATATGAATCATGATGATATCTATTTAGTATTTAGTATACACTATTTACTAGTTAGTTTATTAATTTACTACATCAATGATGTTTACAGTTCAATGTTCATTGTTCATGTTATAATTTTTGTTATTAACTTCAAACAAGTTTGAACATGTTCAAACTTCACATAAGGTAGTTTATGAACTATAAATTCATATGTGTTCAAACTTCATTGTTGACCAGCGTTAATCAGAATTTCCCTCCTTTTAGACCTCGAAGCTGTAGTGAGCAATGAGCACATGACAGGGCACTAGGATTTTTATTTCAACACACGATCTATATGTGATCACTCGTGTATAATTAAGTTAAGTTCCGTAGGATATAACAGAACTTAAATTTCTTGTAAGTGCTCCAAACTCTCAACAAAGCATGCGAATGCTCGTCTCCTACATCTCCAGGTCTAGGTCGATGTGAAGTTGTGAGCATTGTGCTCGAATCTGATGGAATTCCTCACACTGCACAACAAATTGGATTCCAGCGACAAGCAAACTCAAATTCAGTGGCAAACAATGACAAAAAAAAACCCAAAAATAAACCATGTTGCAAGTTTTAAATGTCACTTCTCATGGGACACGTGTCCTAAGAACCAAAAACGTTAGGGCACACTTTCGACACATCCAAAACAAGTGTCTTGATTGGAGGACATGAAGAAAAACGTTTTCAACATGTTTTAGGGCAGTTTTCGTGTCCAACATGTGAATTACGGGACACGAGACCTTGAGGGATGTGTCCCGTGACTTAGGTTACCATGGATTTTGCATGCACCCAGTAAAGTTTGTCAAACTAAAGCACTTGGTTCAAATGGCATGCTTTTTATGCAAGCCTCAGCCTTGTCCAAGTGTCATGCACATCCAAGAAGATCAACAATGCAAGCATAATGCTCCATTGCTGGTGAGATGCCATACTCTCTACTCATTGAATCAAAGTAGTGACAACCTTCATGCAATAAGCTTACATGGCTACATGCGAAGAGAAAATTGAAAAATGTAATGTCGTATGGCTTCACACCTGCCTGTTGAAGATGTTCAAAGAGCTCCATTGCATCTTTGTCATGACCATGTTGAGCATAACTCACAATCATTGAATTCCATTTGACTAAATCCCTTGTAACCATTTTATCAAACACTTTCCATGAATCTTTAACATTGGTCTTCCTTGGAACCAGGTAAACCACGTGACATTCCGCAACATCATTTTTCCAGTGTATTACAATTTTTATTTAAGTGATATTCTATTGTATCTATGAGATGATAATGGTCAGCTATCATGCCAGGGAATCTAAGATGTTTTTTTGGGGGGTTTTGTTTTAATTTGGAGGACCATTGTATGAAACAGATTTAAAACAGTGTGTTAGGCCCCTATACTACTAGTGTAACCCCTTATTGTTATTAGTATAACCCACTTATTATATTTATCTACCCATGTAGTGCCCATATTGTTACTATTGTGCCCCATAGAAGCCCACTATTGTTATTATTGTGTCTTTATATTATTATTGTTATGTCGGCTAGATTATATTGTGACTCCTTAGACTCCTATAGATAGAAAGGAGGTCTTGTCATTTGAATCATCCAATAATTGTTCATTTATGTAATGTAAAGGAGGTTGCCCCCTCGAAGAGTCTGAATTCTAAGGCGTTGATCTATCTTTTCTATCTTTTCTTGAGTTGGTTTCATAACATTTGGTATCAGAGCTTTGGATTCTAGGGTTTCGCTGCTCCAAACAGGTCATCGTGGAATTTTCGCTATATCTTTTTTTCTGTGACGTCTCAGAAGTCTAAAAAAAAACCCATTTGAGAATAAATCGCACTGAACCTTGGGTCCGAATTTCAGAGCTTTTTGAGCGATATTTACAGAGATATGATCTGAGGAAGTTGGTCTTTTTGCAGACTCCTGAATTACATTCAAAACAGGTGACCTGGGGAAAATCGTCATAACTTTCTCTCTGGGGATCGGATTGAAATTTCGTAAGAAGGTACAGAAAGAAGATGGACTTTAGTTTCTTGTATGCACTTTTCAGATCCAAAGGTCGAAACAGTGACGCGTGGCATGTCGTACAAGTTCGCTCTACTGAACTAGTCTATAATCAAGTCACTGTGGGAGATTTCACATAACTCTTCCTTGGAGAATCCAATTTGGGTCAGACTTGTGGCATTGGAAAGAGGACACAGAGGGCTACTACAGGTCACAATTTCAGAACTTAAAGATCCGAAAGTACAGAGTTACAATCGTCTCAAGGTAGAGCTCCTAAAATCAAGAAAAAGCAAGATGAGGAAGTTTGATGGCAAGGAACCGGTAAATTGGATACTTCAGATGGAGCAATATTTTGATATACATGGTGTACAACTATTACAAAAGGTATGTATTGCATCTTCATATTTAGAACCAGATCAATTTTTATGGTACAAAGGGCTTTGTTCTCGTAAACAACTTGTTACGTGGTCAATTTTCACGGAGGAAATGATAGCACATTATGAGGATACAAAGAGCAACACCTTCTTTAGAGCAACACCACAACAATTGGAAAGAGTAAAAGGGCTTTGTGACATAGTGGAAAGCAAAATTATGGAAACCAGGAAGTGTACCCCTCACAACTATAAATATGGAAGTGTTGTTTCTCCTAGCCTTCCACAACCTACAAGGGTTACACCACAACAATTGGAACAAAAAAGAGAAAAAGGGATTTGTTACAATTGTGATAGCAAATGCACTAAAGGTCATAAGTGTGCTGAGAAGAAATTATTTTACATAGAATATTAACAGGAGGAAGAAAAGGATCATGAAACAACAAAATAAGAAGATATACGCCAGGACCCCACCCCAGAGAAAGAAGAAATGAATCAGACCTTATCTTGTAAAGCATTGGAAAGAATTAACACTCCTCAAACTCTCAAGATAGAAGGACATATCAAGAAGAAAAAGGTGCAAGAAGTGAAAGATCACATCGAGAAAGAAGAAATGAATCCAACCATATCTTGTAATTCATTGTTCGAAATTACCACTCCTCAAACTATCAAGATAGAAGGACATATCAAGAAGAAAAATGTTCAAGAAGTGAAAGATCACATCGAGCATCAAGAAATGAATCCTACCATATCTTGTAAAGGATTGGAAGAAATTACCACTCCTCAAACTCTAGAGATAGAAGGACATATGATGAAGAAAAAGGTTCAAGCAGTGAAAGATCACATCGAGCATCAACAACAAGTTCTCCAACTTTTAAAGGATAACGTCACTTCGGTGCAAAATCAAACGAAACAACAGTTAGATCAAAATCGTAGTGAAATTTTTTTTGATGTAGGTGATTGGGTATTTTTACTGCTACATCTCAAGCAAGCTATTTATGAGAAGGAAATGTTGGCAATACTACATGCACTTAAAAAATGGTGACCTTACCGAATGGGAAGACTCTTCAAGGATGAGGATGTGGAAGCATTTTTTTGTGCTATTTATATTATCCAACTAGATTGGATAAACAAAGCAAGGGAAAAATGGAAGAAGGACGAAGAAGTATGGCCACTTATTCAAAAGTTGCAAAAGATCCCAATTCAAACAATATTGCCAGAAATTGAAGAGGAAGGAAAAATCATATTAGAACTTGGAGCAGTCACAGAAACAAGAACCCGACAGCTACGAAATCGATCAATTTAAGAGTATATCATCAAGGGGAAGAACTTACCCGCTGAAGATTCCACATGGGAGGACAAGAATTTTATACAGAAGCATCACGAACTACTCAAGCATTGAGGACAACGCTTTTTGAAGGAGAGGGGCATGTTAGGCCCCTATACTACTAGTGTAACCCCTTATTGTTATTAGTATAACCCACTTATTATATTGATCTACCCATGTAGTGCCCATATTGTTACTATTGTGCCCCATAGAAGCCCACTATTGTTATTATTGTGCCTTTATATTATTATTGTTATGTCGGCTAGATTATATTGTGACTCCTTAGACTCCTATATATAGTAAGGAGGTTTTGTCATTTGAATCATCCAATAATTGTTCATTTATGTAATGTAAAGGAGGTTGCCCCCTTGAAGAGGCTGAATTCTAAGGCGTTGATCTATCTTTTCTATCTTTTCTTGAGCTGGTTTCATAACATGTTAGGCCCCTATACTACTAGTGTAACCCCTTATTGTTATTAGTATAGCCCACTTATTATATTGATGTACCCATGTAGTGCCCATATTGTTACTATTGTGCCCCATAGAAGCCCACTATTGTTATTATTGTGCCCTTACATTATTATTGTTATGTCGGCTCTGATTATGTTATGACCCCTTAGACTCCTATATATAGAAAGGAGGTCTTTTCATTTGTATCATCCAAGAATTGTTCATTTATGTAATGTAAAGGAGGTTGCCCCCTCGAAGAGGCTGAATTCTAAGGCATTGATCTATCTTTTCTATCTTTTCTTGAGCTGGTTTCATAACACAGTGATGCCTAACCTTTTGAATAGTATTAATATTTAAATAGAGGGCTACTATTAAAATTCACACAATGATATAGCTTGTATGGTGGTGAGCAGAAATAGAGAGATGGTATGACTATCATAGTCTTCAAATTGAAAATTAAATAGTCATAAGTAAGAAAACCTTTAAACTATGTTCAAAAGTTTTAACAAAATATGCTTAAGTTTATAGAAGATGCTAAATATTTTATGATTTAGAGGGAATTAAAAATAAAAGATAGTTTATATGGTTCATTCTCTTTATAGATGATCACTTCAAAAGCTTATAGGAATAATTGAAACAAAATTACTCCTACATGGTTATCTTTGTAAAACATAAGAATATGAAGAAAACAACGTGAAATAAAACTGGAAAAAATAGTAAAAATGAAACTGTATGAATCAGAATTCAGGATCCTTTGCTTTTGTATTAATGACTCAGAAAAGTCAAGTACATTTAATGTTTGAAATGCTTCTTCAAGAGTGCAACCTAAATAACTCATGAAAGGGAGTTGTTTATACAATCTTAGAACTGAGAAAATATCTTAAACTATTTTATAAAAATAGATAAATACAAAATCAGGAATATAAACTAATAGTCGATCTGTCACTATTTTGGTGTTGAGCTGTTGATGGTTGTTGCTTGAAAAACTAAGAATTGTTGAGCTGGTGATGAATGTTGATGGAAAAATTGAGAGCTGTTGAGTTGGGGATGATTGTTCCTATAGATATTGAATGTTGTTTGATCACCCTTTTAGTCAAGTAAATCAGTTAATTCTTCCTAGCATTTCTTATCTGGGATAGATAACTTAGTTACCCTTCTATAAACTTCATCCATCTCTGTATACTTATTAAAAGTGGGTTTTACTGGAAATATATGCCTGATTTCATCTAGAATGAAAAATTAATATCTGAGTGCATTCATTGCAACCCTTGGTGTTGGCTTAATGGGGCCTGACCCAAGTTCAGAAGTGAGTTAGCCAAGCAAATCCCGGTACTACCGGCCCTTTCGGCAATAATCAGCAGAGCGCGGACTGAGGTCTCACCCGAAGTAGTATGGGAGGGTGCTAGAACTAGGTTCCGCACCCTGGTGATGTATGATATGTGGTGATTGGTACGTGGTCCAACCTTTGCACTTAGTGTGCTACGCGCACCAGTGGGCACCCCATGCCCTGCGATCCTGTCTTCGCGCAGTTCTAGCCGAACCACAACCCATTTTATTTACCCAAGTCTTCCTTAATTAGGCTTTGTTAGATGATTGCTTAGATTATTTGCATATATAAGCAGTCATACAAGTATTTATCAATTGCGTGCGGTAAATAAACTGAGTAAAATTAAGGCATAACATCAAAATACGGATTCAATAACAGATGCACAGATTAAACTCTTCTTTATTAACTTTCAATCCCAGTTACAGACTTGACTCCTCCCTGTGCACTTAGCTGCAGGGGTCTACGCACTCAGCTGCGGACTCTAGTAGGCCTCTACGCACTCAACTGCGGAGCCTCTTCTTACTACTATGACCCAGTACACTTCAGATCCAACTCCTAATCCCGAACCATGCCTTCGTTATTCTA
The DNA here is from genome assembly GCA_031772625.1 of Pinus tabuliformis. Lineage (NCBI taxonomy): Eukaryota > Viridiplantae > Streptophyta > Pinopsida > Pinales > Pinaceae > Pinus > Pinus tabuliformis. Next base: position 93,742,358 of record CM062817.1, read on the forward strand.
TACTTCCTTACCTCCCTTTACACTTAGAGCCTCACTCTATTTATACAATCCCATGGTCCATAAACCATGGGTGGGCCGACACAACTTTACATTAAATTACAATATTTTAGGGTAGACAACCCTATGAATCATCCTAGACTTCGCGCTCTACGCCTGCAATTCATGGAGCCTTACAATATGATTGACTAAAACTTGGTCTTTGAGCCCCAAAACCATGTTGCGGGGGATCCATGCCCAACAGGCCCTCAACATAATCATCGTGACTCATCCCAAGTCTTTCTCCTGCTGCGACGATCTTGGCACGGAGCCCCTCCAACTGTGCCTGTGCTGTGCGAAGGTCCATAGTGCACTATTCTGCCACCTGCTGGATCTTCTCTACTCTTTCGGTGCAATGCACATTTTCAGGGGAAAATCCCTATCTTAAGGCATGCAACACCTTCATTTGTACGAGCTTTCCTTCGATATCAGCAGTGATGAGGAAGGCCTCATCAATCCACGACTGGATGCATGCTTTAAGTACTACCTCTTTCTTTCGTGTGACATCCACCTGTTCCTTTAATGCCTTCTCCTATTGTAGCTTCGCCAATGGTTGGGTCAGGAGAACTATCTGTGCCATTCCGCACACACTATCATACTATACTTGAAGCTCCTGCGCCTCTGTTTCTAGGTGTTGTATGGTGGGGTCCTCCTGTAAGGAAGTGAGGACCACGAAGGATTCTTCCAACATAGTCATACAGTTCTGCACTTCCTGTCCTATTTCCTCCAACCCTTTTTGGATAGTGCCAGAGCACTATTCCCTAACTTCTAGGGGCATGGATAACTACACTTTTAATCACAGTTCGAAAATCTGAAGGTTGAGGCCCAGTTGAATCCTCGTTGCTTCCTCCTTTGCCTCGCAGAATCCACTGGAAAATTTGTGAATTTGCACTCCCAATGGTAGATCTGTCGGGATAGCCAATTCTGGGACAATTCTATAAGCATCGTCCACCACTTGCGCCAGTCCTTGATCCTGCGCAACGAGTTCATTACGCTGTCGCTGAGCTGTTCCGCATTAACCTTTTGTTCACTCAATACCTATAGTGCACGACCTTCTCTGGCACGAAACTCGACTATGACCCCATCCTGTATTTGGTACAGGGTTTCTTGCGGAAGGGCAACCAAGTTCAAGCCCAACCCTTTAATCCTGACCACCGCATCTCGGTCAACTTTGTTTGCTGCCACTAACATGCCCTTGGGGAACATGAAAGTGTTGGTCATTCAGGCGCGCATAATTTGTTCTGCCTTTGATGTACCTGCTGCGACATATGGGGCCATTATTCCTGTTTGTAGAGTTTACACCTATAGTCATTGTAACTGTGTTTGCAACACCCCCAAAATAGTGTTCTACTCCATCATCACCTCTTGGAGTGTGTCCTTAGTGACATCGCAAACCGCTTCACCAATGTCAAAAAGATCACCTTCTGTAAGCGTCATTGGGTCAATGGATGTCTTGGATGCCTTCATCTTCTTTTTGGGGACCGGTTTCTCAAGGGTGCGCAGCCATTTCAACTATTGCGAGGTAGTTTCCAGATTCGCACATGCTTCATCTAGGTTGATGTCCTCAGCTCCCTGCCCTATGGACATTTCCTAGCCCCCCTTAGCCTCTTTTATTGGTGTTGTTGCTATTTTTTCCATCTGTGCCACTACTTCTACATTGGTTGTCTTCTGCTATGCAGATACTTCTACTGTTGCTTGTTCCTAGCGCCTCTTTTTGGCTAGCTATGCGATGTGCAGCTTGGCATCCTTCTTCCTTTGTTGTGTTGCAGCCTTCTCCATTCCTGCCAAGTCCAGGGTGCGCCACTCCAGAGGCCATGTTTCCAATGTTGTGAAGATGGCGTCATCAGTAGCAATAAATGGAAGCTTTGTCCATTCCTTTGCTGGATCCTTCCATGCCCAGACATGAATGTTGTGCATGTCCGCTTTAAACTCTACAAAGCTCTACAGAGTGGCATACAAATTGGGAGACAATCATGGTCCTCTATTGATCCACATCCGGATGCTCGCCTCCATCAGTACCCAAAAAACCTTAACCGCGTGAATCCGCTTTGCATCCTTTGTGGGCTAGAGCGAAGCATACTTCGCATCCTTAGGAAGGTCCTGGTCGATAGGTGAGAACAGGCTATCTTCTAGTAGTTCGCCTGCTACCAGCAAGATGGATCAGAGCAACCATGCGTAGTGGAAGGTCTTACCCTGCTCTTGGGCCTCCTTGTAGTTCATCAAAAATTCCTCACAGAGGAACTCCGCCTAGTTGAACTAGACCCCCTCCGCGCACTGCTCAGCCAACATAACCATCGGCACTGGTACTTCATTAACACGACACTTCCGCATTAATTTGCCAGCCAGGAGCTGGGTGGCAATGCACACACCTTTGTCCTTGATACTTGCGATTGCATAGCCGTGCTTCTTCTTTCCCAACTTGTATTTGGTTTTCATGGCTTCCGTGAGAGCCAAATCGCTACTTTACTAGCTATTTCCTTGGGGTCCCTTCCCTTAGAGGGAAGCCGAGAAATCCTCTGAATAAGTTCCGTCGTGATGGGAATAGGCTCCTCCAACCATATATACCTATCATGCACCAGGTATAACAGCTACCTGATGACGAAAATGGTGATGGGCACACGGTGATAGTGGGGTATCCATCGTAGATGAAGTAACCCAGCCTTCTCCACACCACGTAGCCATTTTCCTGGCTCCAATGTGATCACTAGCCCCTCCAACTTCTCTTTCATCAAGCTTTCCATTGCCAGGTGTGGGAACTTCTTGTTGTCTACAAGGTCCTAATCTTCAAATTTGAGGGTAGGCACCCAGCCAAGGGGCGGACCTTCAAAAGTAATGCTGTCAAGGAGGAGAGGGGTCTGGAGCACACTCTTTGTGGCCTCTAAGTCTTTGGCCACCCCAACTTTCCCTTTCCATGGAGGGACGTATGTAGGAAACTTTCTTGTGAAAGGCACTAGTGGGACCTCCTCCTCTTCATCGTCTTGTGCCTCTATTTGATCAATTAGAGCATGTAAGTCTTCCTCATCTTCGTTGGATTTGATGATGACAACTTTGCCTTTTTCTTCCATTAAAAATTTGTCAAACCGTGGATTTCTTGGGGATACGTGGACTGGTCCCATAGTCTACTTATCTTTCTTTGGTTGCGGCGTCCATGGTGATTTTGGAACTTCTGGCACAACCGTCGCATCTCCGGGCTCCTCATGGACCATATGGGGCTCTGCAGCCTCACTAGCGGTATCTTTGGTGAATCGAAGTCCTGGTCTGGTAGCAGTCATCATGTTTACATAGGATATGTTTTGTCGCGTACTCAAAGGTGGTAAGAGTGCTCGGTGTTCAATGCTCTGTAATCGTTCAAATCTCAAACAACCAAGTGTTGTCTCATGGCTAGCCCTGGGGGTTTTATAGCATCTTTTGAATTTGAGTTCGACCATTCCTCCCACTTCTGAGTCATTAATGCCTTCTTAGCAGCAGATCGTCCAAAATATAGCTCTTAATTCATGTCTTAATTGCCTGTCGTTGCTCCTCTTTGTCTTAAATTGGACATCCTGTCATGAACAGTGATACCAATGGTCGCTTCCCAGCCTAACTACGTGGCAGCGTAGCCCCCTCTGCGCAAGCACGACCCTTGTGACGTGTTGATCCTGTGTGCAACCTCCTTATCATGTAACTCCCTTACAAACTCCATTATAGTCCCGTGCTATCTTTCAACTGCTTGGAGCGCTAAGACTGTGCTCCCTACAGCTAGTCAGGTGGTCGCACCACCTATGCGAGGCTTCAATTCACCTTTCAGCCTAATCCATGGGCACTCCTCAATTACCCTCGCGACAGTCAATGCCGCATGTTCTTCCTTATGCGGTGCGCTCCCCTGGTTACTTTGTTTGGTAAGGTGCGGTCGCAACCATGGTAGCAGAGTCACAAATTCTTGGCGACAATCTTCTAATGCTATGGCTGTTCGTATCTTGTTTTTTCCTTCTTAGTTTATCAAGGAGAAATGCTTGTGCAATTTTGTTTTCCAGTTTTGTGATGTCCACATCCATTAACATGCTTTTCTTCCTCAGTCGTACCCAATCTTCTTCAAGTTCACGAAGCTTAAGGTTCCCTCGCTGAATGGCTTCCTGAATCCACATATCTTCGCCCTCGCATTGCTGCATAATTCCTTCATTCGGGTCCTCGCGTACTGTCCCATTTGTGGGAGCTATGGCATGAGGATTCCTTTCCTCCACAATTATGGTCTCCACTCTGCTCCTCGGCTTTGGAATAATCTCCATGCTCAAGTTTTTTCACATGGCCCTATAGGCCCATCAAAATGATGCCATGCATAGGTCCCAATCAGTTTGTCTCGCTTGGTGAACCCTGTTCAGGACTGCACATACCTTATTGAATGCTTCCACGTGGAACATTTGTGGTGTGCGTCGCCTTTCCTACTGCTACGACCTGTTCTGATTTTCGATCCTATGTTTGGAGTGTGCTTGTGTGGGCTACACAACACATGTCTGTACCCATTGAGACAGGTGGGCAAGCAAGTTGCTCCGTCCTTGCTGACCGACTCTTGTTCAAAGCTGGGGACTTTTAAACCATAGGCGCATCATCCTTCTACATTCACACCAGTCCTCAAAATTTATGTGATGTGTACCCCACCATCGTACGGATGTTACGAGCAATGCCCACTTCAACACATCAAACTGCTACAGTTCTGGTACTATGCTTTCAAATTTTCTCAGAAATTCATCCACCATTGCCAATCCATCATATGTTAGCAGCTCTCTTACCTCTGTTGTTATGCAATGCAGTGAGCTAACCATCATGTTACAATTCAGCGTCGTCACTTCGTGCAACCAATTCTGCCATTGCTCCACTTCTTCATCTGAATCTAAAGTGCGGGAGTTTTCGTGCTCCCACGAGATCCTCCCATCTACAGTCAGATTCACCCAATCCTATTCTCGTGTAGCTATCTTGTAAATACAATAAAGGTCATCGTCGCTATCATCGTCACGCACTAGTTTAGTGTAGCGCACTCCTTCGGCTGGGTCAAGTGGGACTACTATGCATAGTGACCTTTTCTCGAAGATCATTTTGCGCTTCTTCAGGTTGATGACTCTATTCATATCAGTGGCCCAGTCCATTCCTAACAGCGTGGGATAGGGATTTCTTTCGTTGACAATCTCCATTACTTCAAAATCTGTCTACGCGCTTGCACCTTCAATATCAATTATTACACCTTGCAACCTCCCCATGGGAAAAATATTCTGTTAGTTCGCCATTCGTAATTGAATAGGGGATGATTGTAATGCAAGCCTGCCCATGCGTTCCCATGTTTGCTTTGGTAATACATTTGCGTTCGAACCCAGATCTAGGATTACTTGATCCATTTCATACTCACCAATCTGTGCAGTCAACCTCATTTCTCTTCCAGTGCACAATCCATGCTTCCCCAATTTCTAGACTACACGCACTTCCCTTGACCCCGCGCACCTGGTGATCAATTCCTCTAGTCCTTTAACTGCCTTGCTATCGCGCAATAGTTTCATGCATGTCTCCAGAAAGGTACTGAGCATTGAAGGATCCATTCCTGACTCTGGTTGATCCTTACTACCTAAAGTGGAGGCCTTCGTGAAGCTCTTCTTAGCTTCCATGAATGTCTCCTTTGCATGTTCTAAGTCAAATTCGGGTTCCTTTGTAGGAGCCTTGCGAACCCATGTACTTTCCTCAGGCTGCTTCCTTGTATCCTCTCTCACGGCCGTACTGCTTCTGAGCATCATGTTTACATTCTGGTCTTCCTCGTGTAGCTCAAACCTCATAATTTGTACATTCTGAGTTGGAGGAGGTTGGAATACCCCTTTTTCACACATTCTTGTGATCAACATCGGACAGTCTATTGTTTCATGATCAAACTGAGCACAATACGAACAGGATATTCTCATCAGGTTGGTACAATTGCAGGCATAGTGCCTGGCCCTCCGCAATTGTAACAAATTAATTGTCCACAGCCCCTTCTTGGTCCCGTTCCACCTTGTCCTCGACCTCGCCCTTCAAATCCAACGCGCACCATACCCGCATCTAGGTCAAGGGCTTGTGTTTTGGTTTTCATCCTATAGGTAGGGGTCTGATCCATCATTAGCTCGTAACTGCGGCAAGTGTGCTCATCGTAGCCTACCGACCTGTAAAAATTAGAAAACAATTGTTGGGGTGTCAGTGTATACTTCTGCAACAAATGACAATTATCCATCATGTTTTTCCCTCATATCTGACAGATCGCACACCATAATGTGGGTGCCGCGCTCGTACCTGCCTGTGCCTCCGGTCTCAACGGAATTGGCCCTCCTCCTACCAAGTAGTTTGTGAACACTAGACAGTGATCCTTGTCATGGCCTTAGCCTTTGAATTTTATACACCATACTTCCTCATGCGCCTCTAGCCGCGGTGCCCTATCCTGCTTCAAACTTTGCATTTCCAAACACAGATTCTGTAGTTGCGCATGGATTTGTTGAACTCCCAATCTAGAGTCTTGTATCGGGGTCTCATGTAATCTCATTTCCATTTCCAACGCTTCATCTTGGGTGGAAATTTTCTGTTGTGACAACGTCATCCTCAAGTGTGGTGTCAGAGATGCTAAAAACCATGCACAATGTTGTCCATCTGTCAACATCATATTGGCTTCGCGGATTGTACTCTTCAGCCATTGATCCAGATCCCAGGGAGTCTCACCCAGGAGCATCACAATTTCTTTAAACTTGATGATTGACTGTGTTTCTGATTTTGGCCTACTAAATTCTCTATTCAGCATGGTCTAGATCTTTGCTATCCCTGTGTTTGGGTGGTCATTAGAGTGCTTGATATACCATGTTAATGCGCGATCCTGCAGTGTGTTCACCAATGTAGCCTTCTTAATATTGTCGTCTGTGACACCTTGTGCTTTTGAAAATGCTCTTAACACAAACCAGAATCAGTCTAGATCTTCATTCCCTACTCCCCTAAATATTGGTAGCTTAATCGTGTTTGCCTTATTGAACTGTGGAGGTGGTGGAGGTGGAGTGGATGGAGATGGAGGTGAGGGAAGTGAAGCGAGTGGTAGTGTGGGTGGAGGTGGTAGCTGCAGAATGCGCTACCTTATCAAACTGATCACGCTTCTCAGAGAGACCTTAGCGAACTCTTCCTCGCTCTCTCGCGACGGTGAAATTAAGGGGTTGTTTTCTAATTCTTCACTACTTTTGTAGATATTTTTGCTCTATGTAGTCCCAAACATTAATGTATTTGCATGACCTTTTTTCACACAATAGCATCTTAATCCAAGTATTCAAAGATTTAATATACTTACCTCGTGGTCCTTTGAGAAAGCATCATTCTACCTTGCTATAGCTCACATTCGTGTCTACCGTAAACTTGGTGATAAATCCCCCTATTATCTAGTCGAGCCAATGGTCCACGTCTTGTGTGATCTTATCTTCTGATGCTTCTAGTTTGCACACTAATTCCAGAGTCCAAATTATTGGTTTGTCGAGTCTACACCTTCCCTCGCTATCAGCTAACTTCACGATCCACTCATACATCTCATAAGGAAAGGATGCAAAGAAAATATCATGGATTTCCATATACACAGAGCACTCTAACCACTTTTCCTTAGATACGTGTGGAGTTCTGTTTTCCTGTGTCACGAACTCGTGAATCTTCTTGTCCAACCACTCTTCAATTTCCTTCTTTGTTGGGTTCCAGTGGCACGACATCAGACATCCCTTATGCAGATCCCGATTCCGACAATAGAACCATTTGTTGGCTTAATGGGGCTTGACCCAAGTTCAGAAGTGAGTTAGCCAAGCAAATCCTGGTACTAATGGCCCTTTTGGCAACAATCCGCAGAGCGCGGACTGAGGTCACACTTGAAGTAGTATGGGAGGGTGCTAGAACCAGGTTTCCACACCTTGGGGATGTCTGATATGTGGTGATTGGTACGGGGTCCAACCTTTGCACTTATTGCACTACGCACACCAGCAGGCACCTCGCGCCCTGTGATATTGTCTTCACGCGATTCTAGCCGTAGTGTAACCCAGTGTTATTTACCCAAGTCTTCCTTAATTAGGCTCTGTTAGCTGATTGCTTAGATTATTTGCATATATAATCAGTCATACAAGTATTTATCAATTGCGCTCAGTAAATAAACTTAGTAAAATTAATGCATAACATCAAAATACGGATTTAATAACAGATGCACAGAGTAAAACCTTCTTTATTAACCATCAATCCCAGTTACAGACTCGACTCTTCCCTGTGCACTTAGCTGCAGGGGTCTGCGCACTCGACTGCAGACTCTACTAGGCCCCTGCACACTCAGTTGCAGATCCTTTTCCTACTACTATGGCCCAGTACACTTCAGATCCAACTCCTAATCTCAAACCATGCCTTCACTATTCTATATTTTGTTACCTCCCTTTACACTTAGAGTCTCAATCTATTTATACAATCCCATCGTCTACAGACCATGGGTAGGTCAACACAACTTTATATTAAATTACAATATTTTAGGGCAGACAGCCCTATGACTCATCCTAGACTTCGCACTCTGCGCCCACAATTCGGGGAGTCTTACAATATGATTGACCAAAACTTGGGCTTTGAGCCCCGAAACCATGTTGTGGGGGATCCCATGCCCAACACTTGGTGTTGTTGCACCTCTTATGTTTGAAACTGAAACTACATTGGTACCCACCTCTGTAAGCTTTCAAACATAATCTTCAATGGGCATTAATTTTTCATTTATCACAAGCATAGAGGGAAAACCCTTGCTAGTCAAGGGTTCTAACCTACTAAAAAATCTTTGAACTATGACATTAACATTATTGCATTTTTCCTCCAACTGAAGGATGAGGTTTTTCTTGGTAATGATCTTCTTCACTTCCAGTATAGTTGTTGCCCTGACATTTATACCAAATTATTCAAGCTCATAGCTGTATTTAGAATTCAGGAACTTGATTATTTTAGAAGCAATTTCTGGCATGTCCTCAAGCTCTTTAGAAATAGTTTCAACTACTTCCTGAGCTTTCTCCAATAGGTATTTTTGTTCAAATATTATCTTGATATAGGGCCATATATTCTTGAATGATTCAGTAATTTCTTCCCATAGAATCTCCTTTGCAAACCTTGTTTGTTTCCAAGGTAAGATTCTTTGATTTCCTTCTGCAAAACTTCAATTTGACTTTTTGTCCTCTGCAACTCTATTGCATGTGAACTATCTGCGACTGCCTTCATATGTTTAAATTACTTTAGTTCATCTTGCAACTTCTTCATTTCAATTGTGTGAATGGACAGATTCTGAACAACTTCTGCAAGTTGTTCAACTCCTTCTATTGTACCTGTAGTGGATTTTGTGATTGAAGTAGAAACTCTGGTTATTGAGACTGTTGAAAGAGGAACTACATCCATTGGAATTTGAGTCCTCTTGACAGCTTCCTCTTTCTCTTTAACCAATTTTTCCATTTTCTCCTCCATTTGTTTTACTTGCAGATTTTTTTTCCATGATGAGCTTCATCATGTCAGATCACTGAGTCTCGGTTTCTTCAATCTCATTGGTCATTGGGTCCTCAAATGCTAGCAGTTTGAGCTTCTTCCTTAATGCTAAGAGTTCAACATTTTTCTTCTTAACAAGTTCTTCTACCACATTTATGTTTGAGGGATCATATCCCATCTTTAGCACCATATCTTCCAAACATTTGATCTTGGTTCCTTTGTCAGTGAGGAAACTTTTTCCAACTTGAGCTGTGATTGTGTATTAGCCAAGGTGACCTACAACTTTGACAAACTCATGGCAGTATGAGTTAAAGTGGAAGAAATCATTTGACTAGTTTGTTTGTGCATCTCAATTTGATCAATTGGATGCACATCTTTTACATTAAACTCAAATGAGGATTTCTTATGATAATGTGCATGAGTCTTGGGTTGTGGAATTTGAGTTTGCAGGAAATCCATCTGCATTTTTCCCTTCTCAGAGTCAAATACTGAAAGAAGTCTGGCTTGAGAGCTAGAGGAATGTTTCCAGAATTGGGTATAGGTGTTCAATTTCAATTCTTCATTCTTCTTTTTAATCTCACTGAAAACATGAAAGATGCCCTCCTGCTTGTCCTTCTGAATGCTTCCACTAGTTTGAATCATATGCTATTCCTGAGAAGTAGTGGAATGATTTGGGGATTGGGTAGATTGTCCACCAGACTATGTACAGAGCAAAGTCTCTCCAATTCCATCAAATTTTGTTTTCTAAGACTCATTTGTTGCACCAAAAATCACAGAGATCTTAGGCCTCTTCTTTTTTATGCACAATCCTAAAGCCCTCACTTGATGCTTTAGTTGTAGGGGATGACTATTCTTCCCTTCCTCATTTAGCTAACTTTTCTTGTGTAAGTGGAGTTTTTACATTTGAAGTAGAAGCTACCTACTCTTAAGCTTCTTGAAGGGTGTTCTCTTTCCATTCGAACTGATTTTTGTACTGCTCTATTTCATATTTGGCTGTGTGGTGATATGCAGTAAACATATTTTGAACCCTGAGTTTAGAAATCACTCTCATTGGGTCATAAGACCAAGTGAAATTGAGACCAAACTTCAATTCCTTTAATAACCTGTCTGCTTCTTCTCTTGCTGCTCTAGTGTTGCAGATGAATGGACTGACCTGAGCTTTTAGCTTGAATTGTGATTTGTTCTTTGTAGCCACAAACTGTACTTCATCTACATTTAACATATGCCTAATATATTCCAATGCAAAGATTCTGATGGGGAGGAACTTGGGAAGTTTGTAGGGTGGAATCTCACAACCATAAACCCTGATTTCTGTATAATTTTGGTAAAGATACCAATCTTTTATTGTGGCTTGATCAACTAGCTGCAACACTTTCACAATTTCATCACTGATTCTTGGTACTGGAATGCTTCTCATAAGACCAATAGTTGGAAGAATAAACAATTCTATGAACTGTTTATATGTAAATTCTTCCTTCTCCTTCATTCCCATTGAGGTCCAAAAGATCACTGGTTGTTCGTTGCCTTCCTCATCTAGCTTCTCTAAGGTGAATGGAAACTTGTCTCCCTGAAAATATATAAAAAGGTATACAAGTACTGAAGCATACTTGAATACTTATTCAGTGTTAAACTGGACAAATTATTCATGTATGGTTTCGGCTAGGAATTGGCTAAAGTTATAGAGAACATTGGGTTTGGAATCACCAAAAAGGATTGACAAGAAACCTAGGATGGCTTCATTAACATATTGATCAGAATTGTAACCAAGCAGATTGGACAAAATAGTGGTGGTTTGCTTGGTTCTATCAGGGAGCATGGATGAATCATAGGGAGGGTTTCGTTTAGGTAGAGGATTATCTATATCTAGGAAAATTTCAAGAGTCTGGGATATTTTAGTAAAATCTAGCTTTTGATAAGATTCTATTAGGATTTCATGAGAAAAAGGTTGGTGTAATAGTTGGGGCTTGCAACATCTTTTTAGTGGAATCAACATTGATGAAACATAGAATTTCTACTATGGGTGAAATGATTGCTTTTTGAGTGGGATCATAGGACTCAAGGCATTTACTGACAAATTAATTTCCTCTGTGTACCTGAGGGAAAATATAGTGGGGAAGGTGGGAGTCCCACAGTCCTATTTCATCTATCTGATCAATTAATTAATCCTCCATCCACCAGTAAATTTCATATAAAGCAAATTGAGAGGAAGACTCAATGATTTTACAATCTCTGTCCACCAGGGGAGTATGATGGAAGTCAACTTGTGGATGAATAAGAGGATTTTGGATTTCTACAATTTCTTTTCCCTTAGGAGGCATGTTGTTAAGTGAATTACAGGTTGAAAGTGACATAAATGGAAAGATAGGTCTGAAACATAGTGAAAGCAGAAAAACAGAAAAACCTAAAAGTAGATAGGTGGAACTAAATGTCGGATTGGTTCTGAACAGAATGACGAATTCGATTGAATGACGAGTCTGTCGTTTTAGGCTGCAAACATGAAATCTCCAGTGATGAATTGAGTTTCAAGATTATACTGTGTAAGGGTTTTCATGAAGGAACATGGCTTATAATGAACAAAAATGGAGTGGGGTTGTTTAATAAATGACTAAATCCTCATTAATTATCCAACGAGACTGATAAACGGGTCTATGGGGTATAAATTCATAGGAGTTGTGAATTAAATGAATAATGGATAGGTGGCAGTTGATTAGATGGAGGAAGTGACATGGAGTGGACGTGGACAGTGACGTTGGAGCACTGGTAAACTGTAGTATACCTAGGGGGGATATTATGTGGTACAGAGGGAGGTACCCAAGGGAATAATGTAATAATGGGATGGTCCATAGTAATAAATAAGGTGGTTAACCCGTATCATGTAAGGACCACAAGTAGTTAGCAATAATGTACTAAACCATGGTATTAAATAGATGGTATTGAGGGAACCATGGTAATGACCTATGGTATTGTACGTATGAGGCCTATATAGAAGCTAGAGACTCCCCATTGAGAGATGTCAAGGATTATTGTATGAACAGGCATATGGCTTGTGGAGTGTTCTCCTTCCTTAAGGAGTAAATGTATGGTGTTGCCCTACCTTAAGCGTTTGATAAATAAAGAAGCATTTCTATTTATTTCTATCTTATTATTTTTGGGTATATTTTCAGGTCAGATCCATAACAAGTGGTATCAGATCACTTTCTTAGGCAAAGTAGAGATTTTTTTTTTCTTTTGCAGGAACTTTTTGGGGTGGCGAGTTTGCAGATCATATATATATGTTTTGGTGCAAATTTTGTAGAATATCATTGCAGATCTAGGTTCTTTTCAAAAAAATTACCCAACTTGAAAAAAACCGGCCGAATCGGAGTCCGGATGAGGGCGATATCGTTGATTTAAAAATCAGCTGTGTTGTAGACATTTTTTGGGCGGCGAGTTTGCAGATCAGATCTGTACATTCTAATGCAAAATTTATAGAATATCATTGCATATTTGGGTTCTTTGCAAAATAATACCCAATTTGAATGAAAAAAATCAGCTGAATTGGAGTCTGGATGAGGGAGATATTGCTGATTTAAAAATCAGTTGTGTTGTAGACATTTTTCGGGGCGATGAGTTTGCGGACCATATCTGTACATTCTAGCACAAAATCTACCAAATATAATTTTAGATATAGGTTTTTGGCAAAAAATACCCAATTTGAAAAAAAAATCGGCTGAATCAGAGTTCAGATGAGGGAGATATCACTGATTTAAAAATCAGTTGTGTTGCAGAAATTTTTCGGGGCGACGAGTTTGTAGATTAGATCTCTACATTCTGGGGAAAAATTTGCAGAATCTCATTACAGATCTTGGTTCTTGGCAAAAAAAATACCCAATTTTAAAAGAAAATCGGCCAAATCGCAGTCCAGATGAGGGAGATATCGCTGATTTAAAATCAGCTCTTTTTTTCAGAAATTTTTGTGACGACGGGATAGTTGCAGCACGAATCTAAAATTCCAATGCCTAGATCAGGATTTCTATCACATGGGAAGATGAAAATAGTCATTCCATTTTCGAAAACAGGTCATAATAAAGATTTTGAGAAACATTGACTAAACTATGGCCACTTTAAATTTTCACCAAGTAAGTGATCTTTTTCGTGCCGTCTAGCAAGATGTTTTTTACAGGAAAAGATGATAGCCTTACTATTGAAAAATTCATACAGAGTCAAAAGTTCACATATGGGAAACAATGGAAATTTTTATTATCGCTTGGTTTCCAAGATGAGACTTACAGATGGTGGAACTCAATTTACAACAAGTAGTTGTCCGAACTTTCAGATAAAGAATTTGAAAAACTCCTTTTGGACAAATGGTCTCATGCTAGAAAACAGGGGAATGAGACATGTAAGGGGTTATTTTCTATTGGTATCTCCTTATTGCAGGTTCATGGATGTATTCAGAAGGAGAAAATCATTGTGTCTATAAATCCTAGTTGCAAGCAAAATCTTATAAATGTCAATTTGGCAAAAAAATTGCAAGTTCTAGCAAAACAAATGGAGCACACACAGGTTAATAATGAGGAGGTGCAAGTTTATAAAGATTTGAAGCTTTCTATGGATAAGTATGTGTTGCATTGTGATTTTTATATTTTAGATATGGATAACATGGATGTTGTTTTGGGATATCCTTGGATGGAATTTGTGGGTACTGTCAATATTAATGTGCAGAAGAAATTCATGAAACTCTGGTATAAAAAGAAGAAAATAACATTGCAAGATATTTCTATTAAGACCCAAGAAGAGACTATGGAGGTAGAAGCAAAAAGCTCTAATGACACTGACACATCAAATGATGAGACTTTAATGGTTGACAACCAAACAAAATCATCAAACCAGGTACTAGAAAAATAGGGAGAATCCAAGGAGGTTGAAGCAGAAAATATTACAGGTATTGATACATTAGATGAGGACTCAGGGGTTGAAGTAATATTGGAAGATAAGAAACAAAAATAGACACCACAACATGTACTAGCTACCAATTAGGCTCCATTAGGTGGTGAATTAAAGAAAAAGACACTGTTGGTTAAAACTTCAACATATCACCACCCACATCACCCCGCAAGTAAACAACCAAAAAGATGGAAACGAATTAGCCACAAGGAAAAAAACGCCGCATGATAGATAGAGAGGGGCGATGATCCACCTACTACACATCAACACAGAAGAGTCGCCAGGGTCAACTTCCATCTCAAGCGAGCAAGGCACCAGCTAGATCGAGGGTTCACCGTTCTCTGGGATGGCTAGACGCATGTGCATGGTACCAGTGGACTACTGTTTTGAGTAGATCTTATTATTTGTGTTCTTATTATACCTAGGGGGATGATATGGGGTACAAAGGGACTTACCTAAGGGAATAATGTAATAATGGGATGGGCCATCGTAATAAATAAGGTGGTTAACCTGTATCATGTAAGGTACCACAAGTAGTTAGCAATAATGTAATAATCCTATGGTATTAGATAGATGGTATTGAGGGAACCATGGTAATGACCCATGGTATTGTATATATGAGGCCTATATAGAGGCTAGATACTCCCTATTGAGAGATGTCAAGGATTATTGTATGAACAGGCATATGGCTTGTGGAGTGTTCTCTTTCCTTAAGGAGTGAATGTATGGTGTTTCCCTACCTTAAGGGTTTGATCAATAAAGAAGCATTTCTATTTATTTCTATATTATTATTTCTGGGTATATTTTCAGGTCAGATCCATAACATAAATGGTGAAATATAAACAACATTCAGGAGAAACTTCAGGTGGTAAGTTGTTTCAGGGTTTTAAGTCCTGAAAGACTAGGATGAGGGAAAAGTGGTTTAAGAGGGTGATTTCCATAACTACCCACTTCGGACCCCCCTCCCCCACCCCCGCTGGTAAAGTTTGGATGGCAAATGAGGGCTGAGGAGCAACGTGGGCCATCGGATCTCGAGGGCATGTGCAGGATGTAAGGTGAGATGAAAAGGATTTAACGACAAAGATAGAAAGTGATGGTGGGGTCAGGATTTATGGTGGATGTGACAATTATGGGTTGTGAGCGAATGAATGGATGGAGTTAGAATATTTGCATAATTACATTGATAATTAGGATTTATGGTTAATTAAAACCCATACCATATGCACATCTTTGTAATGTTATAACTTAGAATAAATCCTTTCATGCTCCAATTGTGTTCCATTTGTCTACCTACCCTTATCTTTCCTAACATTTTCTCACTTAGTTCTCCAAGTGCATTTAGAATAGAAACTCAATATTTCCTTGGAAATAATACTGAGAGGGGGGGTGAATCAGTATTATCAGATCAATAAAACTTTTTCAATTTCATACTCAGAAACATATACGCTACTTCAGTTAAGTGAACCAGCGTGTACACGCTACTGTGTCTAAAGCAACCAGCGTATAACCAGAAAACTTATGATTCAGTTAGCTTATCTTCAGTAAATGTATCAGGACATTATTAACCGTATTAACAGAACAGATCATCACATAAAAGCCACACACATGAACACCATGATATAAGGTGGAAACCTAATGTGGGTGAAAACCACCTGCTGCAAGTCGTCTCTATCTTTCTTTAATAAAAACTTCAGTTTACAATCTTTTGTATTGGTGCAGCCTTATACCAGTACGCAGGCTACAACCTGCAGAAGGCTACAACCTTCTCTCGTTTTCAAACTCTTCTGAAAGGGAGCTCCAACCCCCTTTGAACTTGTACTAGCCAAGATACTAGTACGTAGGTGCTGGCCTACAATCTTCTTTCCTTCAGGTACCACTTTTCATACATTTTCAGACTGGATATTCCTGAAGCACAACATTACAATTTGAAGACCACAATTCATCAATTTTCATAACAGATCATTGAAGCACAAAACAACCAATACTAGCATCATCAATCTTTGAATCGCTGAACCACTGAAACCCTGCCAACACCCAGTCACCAGAACACAGAGCAGACTACAGAACTCTACAATAACAGTCAGACCCAACTGCAATCCCAAAAATTAAACTTCAAAAGATATACGCTACTTCAATGAGACCAACCCGTGTATACACGTGCTTTTACCAAAGACAACCTGTGTACAGATCTAAAAATAATTTCTCATAACTTGCAGCTGTACCAGACATCAGTCATACCCAGAACATAACATTGCGTTAGTATGCAGATCTAAAATTACGCATAATCAACCATATACAGATAGTTCATTTCAAGCCATTTGATCCCGATCTATCCTTAGATCTAGTCTTCCATCACCCGGTGTGATCTCTCCTTAGCTTAGATCAAGCAACCCAGAACCTGCATACTAGATCTCTTTCTTTATCAGATATTCAAGACTTTCTCAATACACTTGTCTAATGATCTTCTTCTCCTTTTATAGTCTTAGGCCTTGCTCAATACCACGGGCCAAAACCATAGTAATCCAATACCAACAACTTCCAAACTAGGGATCAACACGCCTGTCAAGATACCTTGGTCAAAAACATAGGCTCAAGTACCGAGGACTAACTACCACGGACCAAAAGAAAGCTTCTCGACATGTACGCCCTTTTCTGTTCATGAAACAGCGTGTATACGCGACTTCGTATATAGAGAGACTGCGTATCCGCGACTTAGTATATAGCGTACCAGCGTGTATACGCAACTTGGGCTTAATGAACCTGCGTATATGGAATTTCTCTTCATTCTTGTAGTCTGGACTGAGATCTGTCATCAAAGAGAGTTGCCATCAAGGACAACACCTGTACCGTAGCGCCACACCTGTGCCAAAATGCCAACAATCTCCCCCTTTGGACTTGATGGCAACCCCAAGATCCAAGATCCTTAAAATCATTCTCCCCCTTTGTCATCAAGGGCAAAGGGCTGTGCTCCCCCTGAGTTCATGCTGATATCTCTGCTCTGCTGTGCTAAACATGCTCCCCCTGACTGTAGGCAAGATCTGCAAAAGATGTTCTTCAAAGAGAACCAAGACTTATACATCATATAGGACCTTCCTATCACCAAAAGACTCAATACATACATCCATACTCCCAACCAAGAGGGGATACATCAGAAATTTACATATAAGAACCAAATACATTACATCATTCATCCCAGGCATAGTGGGGAAACCAACAAAGGCCGTTACATGACCTTGACACCATAAAAGAGATATCACAAAAGAGATACATGACATAGAGACGAAAAATCTAGACCAAGACTTATGAAAGTCATCAGTAGCATCTGATAATCATCTTTTAGATCAGCAACCAAGATTTCCTTCTGTGCTCCTTCTCCTGAAACCAACAATAGTTGTGAACTAGAACCAAAAGCATCTAAATGCCAACAATGCTTTATTAGACTTTAAGCTGCTCCCCCTGAAACTATGCCTGCTGCACCCCCTGAAACTGTGCCTAAAGGATTCTGGCATACCCATCTCAGACCTTCTCCAACCAGAGTCTGCCCTTGCTATTCAGAACTCCATATACGCGACTTCACCTGCATAAATCAGCGTATGTACGCGGATATACCTTATACAACACGTGTATACCAACTTTTCTTTAGAACAGACAAGCTTCAACAACAGGATGAAGCATCAACTACTCCCAGCTTTTGTCTGAGATATTCAAAAGTCTCCCTGGGCAGTGGTTTTGTGAGAATATCAGCAACTTGTTCTTTAGAAGGAACATACTCCAACTTGACCTTTTTTTCAAGCACTTGTTCCCGGAGGAAGTGATACTTGATTAGTATGTGCTTGGTCTTTGAATGCATGACTGGATTCTTTGAAATGCTGATTGCACTTGTATTATCACATAAGATAGAGACAGGTGGAGTGCAAGTGATTTGAAAATCTTGCAAAGTCTGCATCATCCAAAGAAGTTGTGTGCAACAAGATGCCGCAGCCACATATTCTGCTTCAGCTGTAGATAAAGCAATCGAACTCTGTTTCTTGCTGAACCAAGATACTAATCTGGATCCCATGAAGAATGCACCACCACTTGTGCTTTTCCTGTCATCCACACTTCCGGCCCAATCTGCATCTGTGTAAGCATGAAGAGTGAGATCTGTATCTCTAGGATACCATAAGCCATAGTTTTGAGTCCCTTGAAGATGCTTGAAGATTCTTTTGACTGCCTGAAGATGAGTTTCCTTTGGGTTGGCTTGAAATCTTCCAACAATTCCAACTGCATGCATAATATCTGGTCGGGTACCTGTCAAAAAAAGCAAACTCCCAATCATGGATCTATAAGTTGGTTGATGAACTGCTGCTGATTCATCATTTGCACTGAGGCTGCATCCTGTAACCATGGGGGTACATACTGGCTTTGAATCTTCCATGCCATACTTCTTCAAGATCTGCTTGAGGTACTTGGTTTGAGACAAGAAAATACCTCCTTCATTTTGTTGGATTTGCAATCCAAGAAAATATGTCAATTCTCCAAGTAATGACATTTCGAATTCTTTCTGCATAACCAAGGCAAAGTTTTGACTCATAGCCTCTTCATTGCTGCCAAAGATAATATCATCTACATACACAACAAGTATTAGCAATTTGTTATTTTCAACTTTTATATAGAGATTGCTATCTGCTGACCCTTTTGAAAAACCTTGTTGGTGAAGATATTTGTCCAACCGATAGTACCAAGCCCTTGGAGCTTGTTTGAGACCATAGAGAGCCTTTTTCAATCTACATACAAGGTTTGGATCATTCCCAAGAATGAAACCATCTGGCTACTCAATATATACTTCTTCTTCTAAGTCTCCATTCAGAAAGGTTGATTTCACGTCCATTTGAAATACCTTGAAGCTTTGAAAGCTTGAGAGAGCAAGGAACATTCGGATGGCCTCAAGTCTTGCAACAGGAGCAAAGGTCTCTTCAAAATCTATTCTTCTTGCTGCGCATACCCTTTACAAACAAGTCTGGCCTTGTTTCTAATTACTTCTCCATTTTCATTCAATTTATTTTTGAAGACCCATTTTGTCCCTATGACATTCTTATCTTTTGGTCTAGGAACCAATTCCCAAGTGTTGTTCTTTTCGATTTGCTCAAGTTCTTCATCCATTGCTTTGACCCAACATTCATCTTTGCATGCCTCTTTCACATTTTTTGGTTCAGTGGAAGAGAGTAATGCCAAATAGCTTGAAGCTTCTGCAATTGTTCTTCTTGTTTGTACTCTTGCTTCTTTCTGCCCCACAATCTGAGATTCTGGATGATTCTTCTAAACATATCTAGATGGAGTCTTCTCTTCTATTCTTGTCTGCTCCTCTAGTTCTTCTTGAGGTTCTTCTTCTCCTTGAGGTTCTTCTTCTTCATCATTCTGTCTTTGAGGGTAACCTTCATCTTCTTCAATGTCTTCATGATGAACTTGCCTAGGAATGTATCCCTTCTCATCAAGCACAACATCAATGCTGTCAACAATTCTGCCAAGTCTTTTATTGTAGCACTTGTATGCTTTGCTATGTGGAGAATAACCAAGAAGAATGCCTTCATCTGCTCTTGGTTCAAGTTTGCCAAGTTGCTCATCAGTATTCTTGATATAACATTTGCTCCCAAAGATTTTGAAGTGCTTTACCGAAGGAGTCTTACCACACCAGAGCTCATGAGGGGTTTGAGTGCTGTTTACTCGGACATTTGTTTTGTTGAGAATAATAACCGCAGCATGTGCAGCTTCACCCCAGAAAGTTGCGGGAGTACCTGATTCATCAAGCATAGCACGAGCCATCTGTTGGACTGTTCTGTTCATTCTTTCCACAACTCCATTTTGCTGAGGAGTTCTAGCTGTAGAGAATTCTTTTCTTATCCCATGTTCTTCACAGAAATCGAAAAATTCATTCGAGGTAAACTCCCCACCTCTGTCAGATTTGAGGCACTTAATTTTGTGTCCTGATTCATTTTCAGCCAAGGCTTTGAAGGATTTGAATTTTTCGAATGCTTCATCTTCGTGCTTCATAAGTCCTAACCAGACAAACCTGGAGAAATCGTCAATGAATAATATCAAATATTCTTCTCCTCGAGGTGTTCTTTTTCTGAATGGACCACATGTATCTGTATGTACTAGCTCAAGAGGCATGCTAGCTGATCCTTCCTTCTCAGGAAAATTAGTTCTGGTTTGCTTTCCAAACTGACATGATTTGCATATGGTGTTGTCTGGAATTTTGATATCTGGAAGATCACGAACTGCCTGATATTTGCATGCTTTCCTTATTTGTGAAAAGCTTAGATGCCCCAACCTCCGATGCCATAGCCAGTGTTCATCATCCTTGCTCAAATAGCATTGTTGTTTTTCTTCAAATATGTATAGATTATTTGGAGTCCTTCTTCCTTTGATCATTGTTTCACCTGTATCAAGATCACGAACACAACATCCATTTGATCTAAATATTACCTCTGTTCCTTGATCGCACATCTGACTCACACTCAGAAGATTATGCTTCAATCCATCAACATACAAAACATTTCCAGCTTTGACCTTCTCTTTCAACTGAGCAACGCCTTTTCCTTTTATGGCTGTAGAGATATCGTTTCCAAAAGAAACTTTCTTTCCCTTTTCTAATGCGGTATATGATTAAAGTTTTTCTTTGTCCCCTGTCATATGCTTCGAACATCCGCTGTCAATGTACCATAGACTTTCTTGACCTTCTGCATAAAAGGCTATCCCACATCTTTCTGGTTGCGGTTCCTTTATTCTCCATGTTCTGACATTTGAGGTTTGTTCCTTCTGAGTTGTCTTCCAGAACCTGCTCCTGCATTCAGAGTCTTCATGACCAAAGTTATTACAAATAGAGCATTCAACTTCATTTTCAGCTTCTCTAGTCATGATTGTCTTATAGGAAACACATTAAGCTGCTTTGTGATCAAATTTATGGCAAGAAAAACATTGGCCATTAAAGAAATTTCTGCGATAATCAGATCTATCATCCAACCGATTGTAGCTTCTATTGGCATCCATTCTTGGGGCAAATTGGGAAGATTTTACCTGTGGCTGATTGTAGCTTCTGTTTGTCCTTAAGGCAGCTTGTCCCCGAATTTCTTGATAGTCTTTATTTGTTCTTGAGGTAAACTGTCCCTGATTCACCTGATGACTTTTATTTGGTCTTTGCTCGCTCCTCCTTGCTGCATCAAGATAACTTTTAGAGGTAGAAGCTTGAGATGTTTCTCCATTATATCCCAAACCTGTCTTGATCAGAGGAGAACGCTGCACATTGATAATCTCATCCAAGGTTTCAGATCCTTTAACAAATTTAAGATTAATCGCTTTTGTTTTCTCAATCTCCTTTCTAAGACAAACAATCTCACATTCCAATTTTTCAAGATGTTTTTCCTTTTCAGCCAGTTGACATTGTAGAGAATCAATAATAGCACTTTTCTCTTCTAAGAAAACTTTGAGATTATTCATTTCTTCACAAAAGCCTTCTACATCTATAGCATCCAGGTAGTCATCATCTTCAAATGCCATTAAAAGTTTATATCTATTACCCTGTTCATCTTCGTCACTATTTGAAAGACCATCACTATCTTCATGAGTGTAATATCTTTTCTTCTTTTCATTCTATTTCTTGTTCCATCTAACAGGTTCCTTTCCCTTGTCATTCTTATCTTTGTGAGGACATTTGGCAGCATAATGACCTACTCTTCCACAAGCAAAGCATTTAAAAGGTAACTTACCTCTGAATCTTCCAGAACCCCTTTGAAGATTTCTGACAAAATTTGATTCTTCTTCTTCATCTTCTGGCATGTGACTTGCTTCATAATAATCTTCTTTGCCTGAAGCCTTGAAAGCAGCTTCTCTTCTGTTTGATGGACCTCCCTTTCTCATTTCATAAGCAGTTAGAATTCCGTGAAGCTGAGACATAGTAAGAGTTCGTAGATTTTCCTTTTCTTCTATTGCAGACACTTTAGATTCAAATTTGGGGGACAATGATCTTAGAACCTTTTCAACCACAATAACCTCTTTTATTTCTTCTCCCAAGTTTTTCATGCAATTAACAATCTCATCTACCCTAAGGAAATAGTTAGCCACACTTTCATCATTATACATTCTGAGAGTCTCATACTTAATCCTGAGAGTTTGAAGTTTAGCACGCTTTACCTGTTCGTCTCCTTCATAGCTCGTGACAATTTTGTCCCATATTTCTTTTGCAGATTTATAGTGCATTACCTTCATGAATTCCGATTGGGATATACATCCCAATAGAGTACTGACTGCTTTCGCATTTGTTTCATATTTCTTTTTCTCGGCTGGATCTGTAGGAGTAGCTGAAGGGAAAGTGTAGCCTGTCTCTACGATATCCAAAACTTCTGTACCAAGAGATTGAAGATAGGCAGTAACTCTTACCTTCCAATAATTGAAGTTTGTCCCATCAAAAACCGGTGGCCTGATTGATGCTTCTCTCTCGTAGTTGCTCATGATGAACGATCTTCCTTCAAGTGATCAAGCTTCTCTGAAGGACTGGCTCTGATACCAATTGTTGGAAATAATACTGAGAGGGGGGGTGAATTAGTATTATCAGATCAATAAAACTTTTTCAATTTCATACTCAGAAACATATACGCTACTTCAGTTAAGTGAACCAGCATGTACACACTACTGTGTCTAAAGCAACCAGCGTATAACCAGAAAACTTATGATTCAGTTAGCTTATCTTCAGTAAATGTATCAGGACATTATTAACCATATTAACAGAACAGATCATCACATAAAAGCCACACAAATGAACACCATGATATAAGGTGGAAACCCAATGTGGGTGAAAACCACCTGCTGCAAGTCGTCTCTATCTTTCTTTAATAAAAACTTCAGTTTACAATCTTTTGTACTGGTGCAGCCTTATACCAGTACGCAGGCTACAACCTGCAGAAGGCTACAACCTTCTCTCGTTTTCAGACTCTTCTGAAAGGAAGCTCCAACCCCCTTTGAACTTGTACTAGCCAAGATACTAGTACGTAGGTGTTGGCCTACAATCTTCTTTCCTTCAGGTACCACTTTTCATACATTTTCAGACTGGATATTCCTGAAGCACAACATTACAATCTGAAGACCACAATTCATCAATTTTCATAACAGATCATTGAAGCACAAAACAACCAATACTAGCATCATCAATCTTTGAATCGCTGAACCACTGAAACCCTGTCAACACCCAGTCACCAGAACACAGAGAAGACTACAGAACTCTGCAATAACAGTCAGACCCAACTGCAACCCCAAAAATTAAACTTCAAAAGATATACGCTACTTCAATGAGACCAACCCGCGTATACACGCGCTTTTACCAAAGACAACCTGCGTACAGATCTAAAAATAATTTCTCATAACTTGCAGCTGTACCAGACATCAGTCATACCCAAAACATAACATTGCGTTAGTATGCAGATCTAAAATTACGCATAATCAACCATATACAGATAGTTCATTTCAAGCCATTTGATCCCGATCTATCCTTAGATCTAGTCTTCCATCACCCGGTGTGATCTCTCCTTAGCTTAGATCAAGCAACCCAGAACCTGCATACTAGATCTCTTTCTTTATCAGATATTCAAGACTTTCTCAATACACTTGTCTAATGATCTTCTTCTCCTTTTATAGTCTTAGGCCTTGCTCAATACCACAGGCCAAAACCATAGTAATCCAATACCAACAACTTCAAAACTAGGGATCAACACGCCTGTCGAGATACCTTGGTCAAAAACATAGGCTCAAGTACCGAGGACTAACTACCACGGACCAAAAGAAAGCTTCTCAACATGTACGCCCTTTTCTGTTCATGAAACAGCGTGTATATGCGACTTCTTATATAGAGAAACTGCGTATCCGCGACTTAGTATATAGCGTAACAGCGTGTATACGCAACTTGGGCTTAATGAACCTGCGTATATGGAATTTCTCTTCATTCTTGTAGTCTGGACTGAGATCTGTCATCAAAGAGAGTTGCCATCAAGGACAACACCTGTACCGTAGCACCACACCTGTGCCAAAATGCCAACAAAGTGGTTTAATAGGGTGATTTCCAAAACTACCCACTTCGGACCCCCCTCCCCCACCCCCGTTGGTAAAGTTTGGATGGCAAATGAGGGCTGAGGAGCAACGTGGGCCATCGGATCTCGAGGGCATGTGCAGGATGTAAGGTGAGATGAAAAGGATTTAACGACGAAGATAGAAAGTGATGGTGGGGTCAGGATTTATGGTGGATGTGACAATTATGGGTTGTGAGCGGATGAATGGATGGAGTTAGAATATTTGCATAATTACATTGATAATTAGGATTTATGGTTAATTAAAACCCATACCATATGCACATCTTTGCAATGTTATAACTTAGGATAAAATCCTTTCATGCTCCAATTGTATTCCATTTGTCTACCTACCCTTATCTTTCCTAACATTTTCTCACTTAGTTCTCCAAGTGCATTTAGACTAGCAACTCAATATTTCCTTTTAATGACTAATCTACTTCTATCCCTTATTTCCTCCATTGGCTTAGAATAAACTGTTGAGCCAATTTTAATTGCTACCTATTGACAATTAATTTAAATGAAATCCAATCATGATTAAACTGTACAATTGGATTGTATGAACTAGTGTGGAATTTAAACAATCTGCACACAATTTTTATTTGGAAAACTAAACTAGACTAAGAGTAGTAGCATTTGGATTTGCAACACTTTCAGAGTTTATTATTTTTTCTTTTCTTTTTAACCTAACATTTTATTTTTTCCTTCATTTTTTAGGGAATCTATTCTAAAATTTTGTTTGATATGGACTCATTCATAAAAATATCCCTAATATTTTTATTTAATATTCTTTTTGTCCATATCCTAACTTAACATTTTTTGAAATATATTTTCATTTTTTGACTAATTGATACTAACTTACCAAAACCAAAAAATGCTACAACATCGGCTCCAACTGGGGACCGATTTCTCCTGTATAATGCAGAGAACCTACAGATCCATGTGCCTTATTTTTCGGGCTATGGAGTCTTCGCTGTAAAAACTCACACTGGCAGTTTGAAAAGTAAAATAAACCCGAGTTTTTACAATGGTAGTAATGAAATCTACCTCAACTTCTCAGTACTCAATATAATGTTTGAGAAGCCTTCCACTAACAGGATAAGTGGAATACAGTCCCTCAAGATTTTAAGCACAAAAGTATTGTTTCCCTTTACTTCAGCAATAGATAAAGGTCCAAACCAGAGGTTATCAAACTTGCCATGTTTTCCCTTATCTTCTCTTCTGGAAACCCATCTTAGAACTAGATCACCCTCCTTAAAGTCCCTTTCCCTTGCTCTTCTGTCAAACAGGCTCTTCATTTTATTCTGATATTTTTTCAATTTGTATTGAACTTCATCTCTGTTTTTATTTAGTTCAATAATCTGATTTATTCTCCTTGAAAAATCCTCAAGTTCATCAGTTTAATCCTGCAGGAATTTTAAAACAGGGAAGTCCAAGTTGGTAGGGAAGATTTCATCTTTCCCATAGACTAACTGAAAAGGAGATTTTCCAATAGATCTCATTGGAGTAATTCTATTTTCCCATACTACATAAATTAGATGAGAGTCCCAACTCTTTTTATGATCTGCTAAAGTCTTTTTGATTACCTTTATTAGAATTTTATTTGACGATTCTACAAGACCATTACCTTGAGGATAATATGGATTTGAATGATGTAACAAAATCTGATATTTTTGGCAAAACTCAATCATTTTAACACTGGAAAATGTTGTGGCATTGTCAATAACAATCTCGGTTGGGTAACCAAATCTAGACAAAATATTTTCTTCAATGAATTTGATTACTATTGAATCAGTAGCATTTCCTACTGGAATTGCTTCCATCATTTGGTAAAGTAGTCTGTTGTGGTGATAATCCATCTATGCTGATTGCTTGAAGTTGGATAAATTTCTCCAATAAAATCTAGTCCCTATTGGAGAAAAGGTGTTGAGACTATTGTTGGGATCAGTGGAAGGGTTGCTAGTTATTGCTTACTAGCAAACATCTGACAAGGGACACAACTTTTGACCTTTTATCCTACTTGTAAGAACAATGTGGGCCAAGAAAATCCTACCCTTAATATCTTATATGCTATTTCTCTCCAAGCATAATGTCCTCCACAAAATCCTGTATGAAACTGATCAATGATTCCTTCAATTTTTGATTCTATTAAACATAATAACAAGATATTTAGTGGGTCCTTCCAGTATAGGTTTTCATTTATGATACAATATTTGACTGCCTTCAATTTGAGAGCTTTACATTGAATTTTTGAAAATGGTGTTAGACATTCAAAATGAATCAAGAAATTTACAATATCTTGATACCAATTTGAAGAATGAAATTTCTCATCAATGTGTAGAGAGCTGGTTTGATATGAAGGTAAAGGTTCTTATGGATTCTTTTCTTCAACATGGTGAGGAGGTTCTTGTGGATTCTCTTTGTTCAAATTTTGGGAAGGTTCTTGTGGATTCTCTCCTTCTATATGAACAAAAGGTTCTTGGGGATTCTCCCTTTTTGAACTTTGAGGAGGTTCTTGTGGATTCTCCCCTTGTATTTCCAAAATGGATTTAATGCCAAACACTTTACAGTTGGATTCAGCTAGAATCTTAGATAATCCTTGACCCTTGATCGGCCTTGTTGTTTTGATATTTAGATCAAACTCGAGTATTTGAGTGATCCGTCTACCTCTCTTCCCATCTATGTCTTGTTGTGTTAAAACACCTTTTACAGTACTGTTAGGAACATAAGCAGTAATAGGTGAATGTAGGACATACATCCTAAATGATTTCAGAGCTTGTATAAGGGCATAAGCTTGCTTCTCAATTATGTCATACTTAAGCTCGACATCTCTCATAAACCTACTGAAAAAGGCTATAGGTTGGTCATGGGAATCTTCATTCTTTTGTAACAAAACAACAGCAAGGGTTGTTTCAGAGGAAAAGGAAAATATACTTGACTTGGTATAGTTAGGACTAGCCAATGTTGGGGCTTTAGAGATAGCCTTCTTGATTTGGTCAAATGCATACCTGGAAGAGACAGTCCATTTAACTTCATGATCCTTTCAGAGCATATCAATTATGTCTTTCACAATTTCAACATAATTTGGGATGAACCTCCTTAAAAAATTAATATTGCCTAGAAAAGCTTGGATCTCCTTCTTATTTCTAGGTAATGACAATTTTTTTATTGCAGAAACACATTTGGGATCAATCACCACTCCTCCTTTTGAGATTATGTGGCCTAGAAACTTTCCTTCTTTGATAGAAAAAAGAGACTTTTTAGGATTGAGGGATATTCCAAATTTCCTACACCTGTCAAAAACCTTCATCAAGTGCTTTAGATGTTTTTGATCAGAATTAGAAAAAATAGTTATGTCATCAAGATAGATGACTACAAATTTGTTTACTTGTCCCACAAAAGCTATATCCATAGCTCTTTGAAAAGTTTCTTCATCATTGGACAAGCCAAAGAGCATTCTAGAGTACATAAATGTACCACAGGGTGCAGTAAAAGTTGTCTTCTCTCTGTCTACTAGATCAAAATTTATCTGATTGTAACCTGAAAAACCATCAAGCATGGAAAGTCTTTGTGCTTTTGAAACCATTTAAAGTAACTGATCCATTTTGGGTGAAGGGTAATTATCCTTTAATGATGCTTTATTCAAATTCCTAAAGTCCACACAAAGTCTGATTTCCCCATTCTTCTTTCTGACAGGAACTAAATTAGCAACCCAATTAGAGTATCCAAGAGGGAGAATAATTTGGGAATCTAGCATTTTCTTAATTTCCTTTTCTACAGTTGGTAGAAGTGCTGGATTAATCCTCCTAAGTTTCTGTTGACAAGGTTTTGCTTATGGTTTGAAAGGAATCTTATGTTGTATTAGTGATGTATCATAAATTTTTAGATCAACATAGGTCCATGCAAAAACATCCTTGTATTTTTCAAATAACTTAAGTTATTGAGCTTTAATTCTCGGATCTAAGGATGCATAGATTTTGAGGCTCCTAATTGTTGGAAATAATACTGAGGGCGGGGGGGTTGAATCAGTATTAGAAATTTAACAATTTTTCATTTCCATAAACAAATGATAGACGCTACTTATGTTAATTAAACTTGTGTATATACGTAACTGTGTTTAGAGAAAACCGCATATATCTTCAGACTTCTAATTTAGTTAGTTGATCTTAATCTGGGTATCAGAACCATAAAACATCAATCAAGTGCAGTAAACAGTATAGGCAATCACACACATGAACACAAGATATAAGGTGGAAACCCAATGTGGGTGAAAACCACCTACTACAATTCGTCTCTATCTTCTTTTAATAAGAAACTTATTTTTACCATATTTCTGTACCGATGCAGTCTTATACTAGTATGCAGGCTTATACCTACAGAAGGCTACAACCTTCTCTTGTTCTCCAGCTTCTCCTAGAAGGGAGCTACAACCCCCTTAGCTCTTGTACTAGCTGATATACTAGTACATAGGTGCTGACCTACAGAAGGCTACAACCTTCTCTTTTCTTCCAGAGACCACGTTTCATAAATTTTCAGACTAGATCCATCAATAACATCAATCAAACATCAAATATATATACATCAACCAATCTCCTTTGCACCAACCAAAAACTAAATCAAACAATCACTTCTCTGGATGCTATAACCAGAAACCAATCCTGAACCCAGAACACTATAGCAATAAATAGAAGTAGCTAAAACATATTTTATGAGATGTACGCTACTTCTATATATAGAACCTACGTTCATATGCTGCTATGTTAAGGCAAACCTGCGTATACGTAGTTTTGAAATACCAAACCAACGTGTATACGCACCTTTTGTATGCGGAACCTATGTAAACAGATATAAAAGATAATTTACCCTTTTCAAATATTTAGACATCAGTTATACCCATATCATTAGATCTATAGATCAATACATGCGCCAAATATAACATATCAAAATCAAACAAAGATACTTCTCTTCAAGCCTTGAGATCTTGACCCATCAATAGAAATTATGTTTATTCTAGTGCTCAGGTTCCTCCTTGATTCAGATCCACCTATGCACCAGTACCCAAAGACCAGTATTCTAGATCTTATTCTTCGTAAGATATTCAATCCTTGAGTGCCTTTGTCTAATGATCTCCTTCCCCTTTTATAGTCTTAGGTCTTACTCAATACCATGGTCCAAAACCATATAGAATCAATACCTTGTGTTACAGACATATTTGGGCATTACAACCCCAAACTCATATGTCCATAAACTAAGGGCTCCTTAAGTCCCTAAAAGTGTTGTTTCATACCCTAAAGGATCATGGTCAGCTGATTACATCATTTCCCAGAAGTTCCACCTGAAAAACTACTTAGAACTGGCCAAAACTAGACCATATTGACTGCTCCATGGACAAGGTGCAATGCATACTGATTTCCAAACTAGCAAGGTGCGATGCATACTGAAATGGCCTTCTGTGGGATGCGATGAGTGAGAATAGACAAATGGTAGAGACAGTTTGCTCAGTGGAGGATCATGGAATCTTCCAAAAACTTCTCCTATGACACTTGCCTCTCTGAATTCGCCTAGTGATGAGTAAGAGATCAAAGAAATCTCCAAGCGGAACCAAGAACTATTAGCGGAATGAAACTAATCAAAAACCCATAGCTAACTAACACCCTTGCAAGAAATCTATAAATGGATCCCTCATATGAGAGATCTAGGACGATGGAATTTTGTATTTTGTAAGGAAGTGTTGTTGGTTTGTTGGTGAGAAGAGACATTGCATTGTTGGGTGATTTGCTTTTTCACGAGGTGAAGAGGGTTTCTACACTGGGAGGATGATGCTGGATCAGACAACTGGGTTGTAATACTCTCTTTCACTACTATTAATAAATCTCTTTGAGTTTTCCTCCATATAATCGTGTGTTTATGAATCTTATTGTTTATGAATGCAATTGTATGGTCAATGTGTTTTTGATCTCACATTGCTTATGATGTTTTAGATGGAGATGCTTTGATGGTTTTTTGTTACTTTGACTCTATAGGCACTCTTTGAAGCAGGACAAGTAGGAGAGGAGCGGAAAATTCTATTAAGGAAAGGAGAAATCAAGCTAGGATCAAAGTGGAAGATCCAGGTTGGTCCTCTTTTCTTCCCTCTAATCTATCACACTTAAAGGAACTCTTGAAAATCTTTCATTGTTTGTTTCTAAGATAGCTACCCATCTTATTGGGACTAGTAGTTCAAATCAACACTAGTTTTCCCTAAAACAAAATGGCGACTCCACTGGGGGAAGAATAGTTTGTTTTGTTTGTTTGTTGTTTGCTTTATAAACTACAGATGGAGCCTGAAGTTAGCCAGCTAGCCTTCGAAATGCCTTTGCTATGCAATTGCGAAGTAGATGAATGCTTCTTTAGTCAATCTCTGGGTTGGTTTGTGAACTGAACATTTGACTTAAAAAGCATTCTAAGTGCCCTTGTGGTAGCTCAGAACCTCATAAGATTGTACCCCTATGATTTATTTTTACTGTCCATCATTAATTGGCCTAAATCACTGAACTCAGCTACAAACTTTGAGCAAAAAACAAGCTCAGTTTCGCTCCCTAGTCCATTGCACTGTTTGTAACTGTGCAACCTGGATGCATCACACCTCCCATGTGTTACAGGTGAGATGCATCCCTGTTTCCCTGTGTTGTAGGTTTGATGACTGAGTGATACTATTTTCTTCTCTAAAAATTTGATTTTTTCTCCTTGTTTTTAGCTCTATTTAGTAATTTTGCTATTCATGATTAGTATCTTCTTGCAGGAACCTTCTTCCTTCACATATTTTAGCCTCCATCATTTAGGAATTGTAAATGTTTTTGTGTATTTGTAAATCATTTATAGTCTTCCTTTGTCGAAATTAGCCTAATTGAACTATCGTTTTTGATGCAAGTGTCGTAATTGTCATTTTGAATCAAAAGAAGAGTGTCGTAAAGTCTTCCTCTTCTAGATAGTTGATTGTACTTTTGTCATTGTACTCGATTTGAGTTATTAGTATTTGAAGTGTAGTTTTGCAGTTTTCAATTCGAAATCGAAAAGTGTCATCTTAGTCTTCCTTCTGTTTTGAAAATAAATTGTTAGAAATGTCGCTTTGAACGAAAATAGTTCAGATCTGTACTTAGCTTTCCTTTCTGGCATTCACACATTAAGGAAGTGGAAAGCAAATACATGCATGTGCATTTGCATTTTGACTACATGTGAAATTTGATTTAGGAAAGTGCATTTAGTGTGTGCTTTATGCTCTCTGCTGAAAGAAAAATGATTATCTTCTTTCCTTTGTAGCTAAGATTTTCATTGCTAAAAGAATATAAATGATTTTTTATCATTTTAGATTGCATATTTAGGAATTTTACATCTACATCACGTAGTGAACCTTGAAAGATAGACTTCTAAGAAAGATCAACTCTAAAATAAATCTCAATGAACATAAAAACGCTTTGGAACCTAATGAAACACATCTAGAAGTCTAGGCTAGAGACATGTTCCAACGTCATAAAACCTGGTAACTATTGTTTTCATTGAAGATTGGGTGATTCCTCCTCTTTGATACGACAAGTGCTAGTACGGACTTGTGCTCCCCATAGTGTCGAGTATATATTGGGAGACCACAATAGGCTAATATCCTTTATCCTTAGGAAGCCGTGTCTCTTGCCCTATCAATCGTAATGCAATGAACACAACATTCGCTAAGATTTACTGCCGTACATAAGTCCTTGGTAATTTCTCTATCATTTATCACCAAGGTGTATTTTTCAGTTTTGTGATCAGTTTGGTAATCAATCTATCTAGATTTCTAGAGTAGTCATTTTCGTTCCTTTTTGACTCCTTAAAAGAAAGGGTCCATCTAAGCACTTGTCACTTCAGGCTCATTAAAAATCAAAGGCGATTAGAGTCACCTTTAGCTTTTTCTCGACTCTTAAAAATTGAAAAAGCATTTTGCGTCAAAGTGTCTTAAAAATTCATTTAAATCAGAATATTTTTTCCCCTTTAACTTTTGAGTTGATCAAGTAATCCGCAATCATGGAAGAAATTCAATCAAAACCCCGTCATTTGTGGAGACTAGCAAGTTAACTGCCTCTGACCCCGGAAACGAAAGCATCCCGGGCAAATCGGTCTCGTTTAACTGAGTCCAATTCACCTGATTTATTTGAAACTTGTGTTTCAACATCGTCAAATACTACAATTACTCCAATTATCTCTTATACATCTGCCTTTACAGAAAAAGTTCCGCAGATATAAGAGGACATTAGAAGTGATCCTAGTGTAACAGTAGACACCTGTATTCCTAAAGCAGCTCCACCTAGGACTGATCCAGAAACTGAAGTTCACTTTCCTGAACATCTGGAAGTTGAGTTCTAGAATTCAAAATATGTCACCCCTCGAGTATCTGTTACTGTAGAAGCTACACTTTCTTTGACTCCAGAAATATTTTACGGACCTGACGGTCTACCTCTTCCACCTAGATTAATTGCCATAGAAGAGATAGTAGAGGATCTTCCACCCAGTAGTCTAGTTCATTTTGGAACTGGGATCCACCTACATCCTTCTATTATAGAAGTTAGTCCTTGTAATCATCCTTGATCGCAAGTTCCTATCGAATCACTAGGAAATCTTTTAGATAGACTAAATATGTCTAAGCAACCATCAACATCTAGGACTATGTCAACTGGCACAACTACAACGGAGCTTCCTGCTACCATTCCTACAATTTTTGTTGGTATACCATCTGTCCCAACTAGTTGTCAACAACAAGCCAGAGTCCACTCAGGGACTATTTCGACGACATGGTTTGTTCCTATTTCTTCATCTAGGATCTCATATGGTATTTCTTATGTTGAAACTCAACAAGTTGATCCAATGTGTATTCAAAGGCCGATCTACCGTTTAAGCACTAGATTGCCACCATATGGGGGGCAGTACGCCTTTTCATTATTCCCTCCTGGAGAACAACCATATGGGAGTTTACAACAAAATTCAGGTCAAACTGGAATTACATCCAACGGTTGGGTACTAATACTACCTCAAAAACCAAGGGTTGTATATTCAATGCAACCAGTTCAACCTGTGTTGAATATTCCCACTACACCTGCTATTGTGACTGTATCGCAAGTGCAAGCGCTACCTGTTGTGTGTCAACCTCAAGTTTCTTAGGTTGCAGTACAACAGCCTCTCATCTCCACAATATAATCACAACCTCAGGTTAGTGCCTCCTTATTTGGAGCAACTCAGGCTCAAATAGGTACTATCACTCCTCATCTTGGTCAATCATCCAGTATTGGACAATAGAAAATGGTCCAACAACCATGGTTGGTGCAATATCAACAATTATAATTCCAACAATCATACCAAGGACCTATGCAACAAGGCTTTGTAAGTAACAGGAAACTGCATTTCCAAAACAGTTATCAACAACCATACTATAATGGTTATGCCCATCAACCTTATCAAAGTTACTAGCATCAAATACATTATGCTGGTATGCAAAGACCTACTACTCAAGTGATTCCATCTTATCCTGGGTATGCTTCACCTAACCTGAATCAACAGTTGCCTTTTGTAACAACTCTATAATTACTAGATCTAAACCAGCTAACGAATGATCCAATTGCTTACACCCCTTGGTGGCCAGTGATTCCTCATAAAATTCCCTCAGATATTCCTAAATTCAATGGAAATCCAGGTGAAGATCCATCAAATCATGTAATGACATTCTATTTGTGGTGTTCATCCAACACCCTGAATGATGATTCGATTAGGCTTTGCCATTTTCAATGAATGCTAATTGGTCTAGCAGCAAAATGGTATATTGAATTGCCTAGAGCTTCGTTTGATAACTTCGACACCTTTGCCACTACCTTTTTAACCCATTTTCAGTTACCCATAAGGTACGCAACAGGGACAAAATTCCTTACCAACTTTAAATAGACAACAGCCACTCACATATCTGATCATATTCATGAGTGGTAGCGTCGTCGAATAATGGTGAAGACGTATGTTGTTGATCAGCTTTTGGCTAATGGTTTATAAAGTCATTGTTACCCTCTATTACAGAGGATGTGGCTAAGGGAGTATTTGTCACTGAAGAGTAAGTCATTGCTCGTGCTCAATATTTAGACTTGATCTATACTCAGTTTGGCACGCTCTACAACAAAATTCTTGATGCTCCTAGACCAGAATTTTCCGTTCCTCCCCCTCCTAAATCAAACAAATACTCTCATGCTAGTGATGGCGTGATAGGTACAACAAGCACGAAAACTGCAAAGGCTACATCTAGAAAAGCCCGTACGGTTTCTAGTCAAAAAGTAGATGAAGAACCTCCTGCCTCAGAGGTTAATGCCGTGTCAACTGACAAAGGAAAAAATCCTAAGCAACCAGGGGGCAAGAAGAAAGGGACAAACAAAAAGAAGAAACAGGAAGATTCAAATCCTAGGAAATATTCTGGAAACCCTACTAGAGAGAAGAAACCTAATCAGCCATGTTTCATATGTGATGAGGACCATTACACAAAAGATTGTCCACATCGAGCTGAAGTCACGAAGTTTTTCAAAAGGACTTCAAATACCTCAGCGGTATTGACTTATCCATTTCTGAATCCAGAAACTAATCTGGTTTCTAGTGATCGTGCTTGCCCATCCTAAGTGCTTATGCTATCCATCTCAAAAAAACAATTATGCTTTGATATCTACAAGGAATAGAGATTATGGAAATCCACAGTTGTCAAACAGCAAGGCTACAGATCAACCCAGTTGTTCGACAACAACTTCGCCAGAAGTTGTTCCACCAATCATTCATGAATTAACAATAAACCCGACTAAGGGAGTAGTACATAAATCAACATTTAATCCTCGTGCTCAAGAAACATAGAATTATAATATAGTGGATGATTTGGCCCAATCACCATCCGCTATGTCGACACTTGAAGTACTACAGAATTTCCCCTCCCAAAAACATGTTTGTTGTCAGCGATAGATGGGATTGATCCAACGGATTCCAATCTAGTGGCCTTTAATCATAAAGGATACGAACCTCAATTACCAGCACAACTTGCTTTCCTCATATAGGTAAAAGCCCTCAACAAAACTGTTCATCGAACAATCATTGATGAGGGAGCATCTATCTATATTATGTTAATGAGTTGCTGGAAAACATTAGGCTCTCCACCCTTGTCACAATCATCAATGACATTGAAAGAGTTTGATGGAAGAACATACACACCATATGGGATATCAAGTAACTTACAAATCGATCTGGGGGGGGCAAGACAGTAGAAATTGAAGTTGAGGTCATTGATGGAAACCTTGACTACAACATCCTATTGGGTAGGCCCTGGATTTGTGCTATGGTTGTTGTTGTGTTAACATATTTTAGAAAGATTGCATTCCCCTTTCAAGGTGGAATTACAATCATTGACCAACTAACCTTCCTCCCCAACAATTCCCAAGTTACTGGAAGCATTTCATTGATCCATGGAAGCTCTCAATCGCTTTAAAATATCGGAGTAGGTCTCCTAAAAGACCCTTCCTTAATGGGTACTTTTTCCCTTCCACCTCCAAGTAATCTGGCAGAAGTGGCCATAGTGGAAACCTATCACATGATATCTTCTACATCGTCAAAGATTAAGAAGAATTCCAAACATTTTGTTAGCATTGATCATCTCCAAGTGTTGCCCCCAAGCCCTATAGAATTGTTGTAGCAATCAATTTCTGGGCATGGGTGGCAAACCCAAATCGACGCTTGGCAAGCGTTTCAATAGACAGGTCTCTAGAGTATGGTACCTCTTCTGATCCTTGGTCTCATGTACATTCTATAGACGAAGGAATCATTTAGTCAATGATGATAGGAGAGGCACCATGGGAAGATCACCACCATTGTTCTCGGCCTCAAGATAACAACGATGATTATTCTAACGACCTTAATCATCCTTCAATTTTTAATTTCCTATCAAATACTATAAATACAATGGATTCAGAGAAAAATCTATCCAATATTGAAAAACTATTGCCATTAATATCTCGACCAAACCGAATGTTGTAGAGAATATTCATGTTGGCAAATCTTGTTCTCCTTCAAAACTGGAAATATACTATGCTCTCTTTCGTGAATTTAGAGATGTCTTTGCTTGGTCATCTAAAGAAATGCCAGGAATTGACTCGAGCATGGTTGAACATGAAATCAAGATGTATCCAGATGTCAAACCAGTACGACAACAGCTTCGACCGGTTCACCCGAAGAAATCCACTGCCATTAAAGCAGAAGTAGAAAAAATTTTACATGCTGGTTTCATTTACCCCATTCCTCTCACTGATTCGGTATTGAATATTGTTCCTGTGATGAAAAATCAAGGAACGATTAGAGTGTGCATCGATTACAGGGATGTAAATCAAGCTTGTCTAAAGGACAACTACCCTACACCCTTCATCGACCAGATAATTGATGAATGTGCCAGATGCGAAGTCTTTTCATTTATGGATGAATTTTCTAGATACAATCAAATCAATATCCACACACAGGACCAGTCAAATATTGCATTTATATGTCCATGGGGCACATTTACGTACCGAAAACTACCTTCCAGTTTGAAGAACGTAGGGGAAACATTTTAGAGGGCAATGAACTATGCCTTCCACGACATCAAACACATCGTTCAACCATACCTCGACGATTTACTGGCTCATTCGTGAAAGTGGACTGATCATCCGTAGCATTTGAGAGCTATATTTCTACGTTGTCGACATTACAAGATAAGACTCAATCGACACAAGTGTGTATTTTGTGTTGGTTTTGGTCATTTACTTGGTTTCGTAGTTTCTAAGGATGGAATTCGACTCGAACCATGTAAGGTTTAGATAATCGTCGACATGCCTCCACCTTCAAATTTGCTTCAGATTCAGAAACTCCAAGGGAAAGCAAACTTTCTAAGGAGGTTCATTCCAAATTATGCCGAACTTGCTAAAGTTTATACACGTATTTTGAAAAAGGAAGTACCCTTCAACTGGGATCAGGTTGCACAAGCTTCCTTTGATGCTTTGAAAAGTTCCCTAGTAAAAGCATCATTAATGTATGCTCCTGACTATAAAAAAGACTTTAACCTGTATCTCGTTGCCACAGATACAACCATCAAGATGGTTTTAGTACAAGAAGAGAATGGAATAGAACATCGTGCGTATTATTTAAGCCGCAACTTAAATGATATGGAAAGCAAGTACTCCTATGTTGAAAAGCTGGCTTTGGCAGCTGTTTAAGCAGTATAGAGATTTCGACACTATATACTCTTCTGCAAAACTACCATCTTGTCAGATTGAAACCCTATGACCTACATCTTGTCGTGTCAATTGCTAGGGGGCAAGTATTCAAAATGGATAGCCATTTTGCAAGAGTTTGATTTGGAATTCACCAAATCCAAATCAAATAAATATCTAGTCTTCACGGAGTTACTTTGCGACCTCCCATCATCGTCCAACTGTTTGACATCTAAAGCATCGATCGTGGATGAAACATTGTTTCTGATATCATCAAGTTACATGTGGCACGGAGATATACTAATCTATCTCCATACCCAAACCTTTAGGCCAAACACCTCTCACTGAGAACAATGACATACTCGATACCAAGCAAAAGACTACATGATTGCCAGTGATACACTTTACCATCGTGGTGTCGATACTGTTCTGCGAAGGTGCCTCATGCATGAGGAGGCCAAAAAAGTCCTGAATGATTGTCATTTAGGCGCATGTGGGGGGAATCTATCTGGTTATGCTACTGCATAGAAAATCTTACAAGCTAGTTACATCTGGCCTACTATCTTCAAAGATTGCATAATAGCAATCAGAAGTTGCCATGCTTGTCAAATTTTTGATCGCGAAACCAGATTACCACCTGCACCACTGCATCCAGTAGTTGCTGTTGGGCCATTCGCCAAATGGGGCATAGATTTCATGACATGTAACCCCACCTCGGCCAGGGACCATGGGTATATCATAGTCGATGTCGACTATTTTACAAAATGGGCCGAGGCGATGCCTACATTAAACAATAGTGGCAAAATGACTACTCTTTTCTTTTTCAATCATGTAGTCTCTAGGTTCAGTGTTCCACATGCTATAGTCACGGATCATGGATCACATTTTCGCAATCACATGATGGTTGAATTAACTGCCAAATTAGGACTATCCCACGATAATTCTACTCCATATTATTCACAGGCTAACGGATAAGTTGAAGCGATCAACAAAGTCCTCAAGCGTATGCTGCAGAGAATGATTGGTGTCCACAAATGGGATGGACATTTAATCCTATACTCAGCTTTGTGGGCATATAGGACCTCGGTGAGAAATGTGAACGGATTTATGCCTTTTCAGTTGGTGTATGGCCTGGAAGCTATCTTACCAATTCAGTGTTAGATTTCATCTCTAAAGCTCGCAATCGATCTACTTCCTGAAACTTTAGAGGAAGAGGCTCATTTCTTGGAACTAATCCAGTTGGATGAAACCCGTCGTGACACCATGCTGGCAAACAAAGCACATAATAAATGTGTCAAAGTGCAATTTGACAAAAATGTCAAGCCTTGTGTCTTCTTAGAAGGTGACCTAGTCTTACTCTATGATCAGGACTCTGATAAATTGGGAGCAGGTAAGTTCCAATCATTATGGATGGGCCCCTACGTTGTTAAATGGGTATTAGCAAAATGAGCCTATGAGCTAGTAGATTATGATGGAGTTCCACTGTCACAATCCCAAAATGGGTTGTATCTTAAGCGATACTATGCTTGATCAAGTGTAGTAATCTCTTTATAGATATGCTTTTGTTTCATTTTTGTTTTCATCAAGAGTTGTCATTTTGGTTAAGTAATCCACTTTACATTTATTGCAGATGTCGGACATTTTGGAAACATTCGTTGGGTACACCGACGAAGGTAGTCCTAGAACGCGGAACCTATCTTCTGCAGCCTGGGCCATCTTTGATCCAAGCGGTGAGTTAGTGAGTTTCAGAGGGATATGTATTGGTCAATCAATGAACAACATCACTGAATACAGTGCGTTGATGGAGCTTCTCTCTGATGCCATTTCACATGGCATCCATCGACTTGTTGTCAGGCTAGATTCACAACTCGTCATTCTACAGCTTACTAGCATCTATTCAGTTCGGAACCCAGCTATCTATTGTATGTTCCTAAGGGTTAAGATTTTTTAAAGGCGGTTTGATTCCATTCAATATCAACACATTTCCAGAAACTTAAACACATTAACTGATTCATTAGTGAATTATGTGTTAGACAGACATTTACAACATTTGTAGAGAAAAGCATTCCATATCAACATTTGCAACTGGATCACATAACTCAACCAAAATAAACTCCGAAAATAAAAAATATATAACTATTTATAGTTTCACATAATGTTTTGTGTACAAGGCAAAATCAGTCATGTGACCAAGAAACTCAAAAGTAAATGCAGAAAAGCATCCTATACTAATGATGCTAGTGATAACATGTCACTGCCTGTGCGATCATATGTAGGAGCCTAGTCCATCGACTCAGAACACTAGTAGTATGGCGCTGTAGCCTTAGAGGTAACTTGTCGGTCCTCTCATCCTGAATACCAAGGGTAAGACCCTTGATCTGATCTTGCAATACTGCCAGGGCCTCTGCTATGTCTAGATCGTGAAGGACAACCCTCCTTGCAGCCTCTCCTACTAGAACGCCAGCTGCCGCCCTTGGGTGTGCCGCTAGTCACACTGTCTCGACATCTGCACAAGTACATGGGTTCAATTAGTCTTGATAAATCACAAAAATATTATAAAACTGATAAACAAAGATATGGTCAAATCATCTTTACCTACCACACCCCACTTCTCACCAGCCGGCAACGCCAAATCTGAGTCACCTCGGAAATCCATCTCGACATATGGATACTTTGAAAAGACCATTTCCTGACGGTAGAACCACTCAAAGAAGGCATCATAGAAATTAATCTGTGGCTGACCAGCATGTCTGGCCATGAGATCAACCCATCTCTACATCTTGGGTTCCCTCAGTGTTGGCAATCCTAGTGAAATATGCTACGGCTGCATTAGTGGGATCCTCTCTAAGGAAAAAGTAGTCAAAATGGA
Organism: Pinus tabuliformis; assembly: GCA_031772625.1. NCBI lineage: Eukaryota > Viridiplantae > Streptophyta > Pinopsida > Pinales > Pinaceae > Pinus > Pinus tabuliformis. Next base: position 93,783,031 of record CM062817.1, read on the forward strand.
AGCATAGCCAAAGTTCTTGGATCTTCCATTCTTTACCTTAGAGAGCTGGTCTTTCATCATCGGAAATACTACCTCACACCAGTTGAATACCTTTGGTTCTAGGCATTCTAAAGCATACTGCACATAAGATCTGTTTTCCAAATGAAGGGCCGCGCTCCTAGCCAATCTAGCAAAGGTGAATAAAATGGTCCTCAAAGACCAATCAGTGATGTCCCAGATATTGATCTTTCCATCTCTACTAGGCTGAGATCCATCTCTACAAAACTGACAGATATAGTCTCTCACCAATTTGCCCCCATGGTTGGATCCTGATAGTGAAAGAGGGGCACCACGCCTTGATAACCTCGTCAAAAAGTAGATATCCTCGATTGTCAGTGGAATAGATTTGCCTCTAATCTGGAATACCTGGTTCATTGGATCCCATGCATCGAGAAAATACAACAACAAAACTAATTTGTTGCCTCATGCTAGATATACGGAAGAATTTGAGAAAACCACAGTTTCGCAATATAGTAACAGTACCCTCATCATGTAAGGAAATCATGTCTTCTTCTTCATGCTCATGTTCACGTCATGTGACGACCATCTTGATCTAACAAATATTTGAGTCACAGACAAAAGATGAATTAGGATCCAAATTTGAGCAAAAACAAGCAAAATTTTATAAAAAATTACTGTGCAAAGTTTCCCTTCTGTGCCCATCGCACCTTGCCTTTGGACTAGGTGAGATGCTTACTGACTGGCTAGTGTACAACTCAGTATGCATCACACCTTTCGATATAAGGCAGGTGCGATGATGGGAGAACGATTTCTTCAAACCCCAGGGGCTTAGAAGAAAGGGAAAACTAGCTCAAAATCAGAAAAAGATGGAATGAAAATGAAGAGCTCAGGGTTAGCTCCTACCTAGTCCTGACAGCATAGAGAATAGTCCACTAGATCTCCCGAAATCAACTGATGAAGTTTGAGGGGGAAAACCACTCCAGAGCTCCAAAATCCCAAATTTGAAATGAAATGGTAAAAATGAGAGGTAAAACTACTTTTTTATGTTACTATTCATGTACTTTAAGTAAAATGTTAGTTTTATTTCATTTTTCAGGCATATATATGTGTATTTCTAATCAATTTGATGGAGCAATTGAGTAGGTTGAACGAGCGAGAAAAGAATCTAACGTGTTAAATGGTAAATTGGATATCATTGACCAATATCAAGAGAAATGTTCCCGCAAGGTTCAAGATCATTAAAAAATCAACCTACACTGAGCATAGTTTTCTCCTAGTTCAAGCTCATTAAAAAATGAAACCGCCTTATCGCTTTGCTATCAGCCCTTTTTGAACCTTGGTTTTGTTCCTACTGTCACCTCCATTCATTTGGCCGACCACACACTTCCACTTGTTTTTTTACCCTTTTGAGGAACATCTACAATGAGTGATTATGATTGCCACCCTCTTCACACTGCCATGTTTTGAGAAGTTCCAAACTTACCTGGAACTGGTTGCTACCTGAAAATACCACTCATTCATCAAAAAACGAGTCCTTTTTAAACACTTTTTAGACTCGTTAAATATAAAAAGATTGTCAAGCCATTGGCCTTTCTAGCTCGTTAAAATAAAGGGAATGCCATACCTCTCATATTTAATCTTTTGGACCTGAGGGATTATTCAACAAAAAGATTGAGCACTTGTCTTTGTTGGCTCGTTAAAGCTATCGAAAAGTCATCCCTTTCGTATTATTTTATACTTTTTCAGACTTAAGGGAATATGCCACGAAAAAGGACTATTGCAGTCTCCTTTTCATCCCTTTTCAAACTCTCTAAACATGAAAAGGACCAAGTTATCTTTGTTGTTAAGCTCATTAAAACAATAGCGACAAACTTGTCCATCCAGACAAGAGCGAGTCTCACTGACACTAGGCTGGCTAAACACAAAGTGACAGGTTTTCCCGAAGGGAAAATTATAGACCAAGCATATGTTATCCTCCTCAAGCTTGTCAAAAATAAAGAGGTACTGGTCAACAATGACTGGGGAAAAATGGGAAGAAAACTTGAAGAACTTTATTAGTAGCAGGTCGCTCTTGAACATGACACTTTCTCTCCATCACCATGATTGAGTTGGGTTTGGTTTTTCCATTCACCATCACCATTGGTCCTCCATACCATCCATGGGGTTAACGCTACCAAGTGTGTTGCCAATATGCTCAAGAGAAGTCATTCAGAGAATTCCCCATCCACCAAACGCCTCATCCACTGCAATACTTCCACCCTTCATTTTTCATGACCACCATTCCTGAACCTTATATCATCAGATCGTTTTCACCTCCACAAAAATCATTTGCTCCGTTTTGCGTCGTAGATGTGGGATACATCAAGGCCCTCCTACGACAGGTCACTTCTTGTCGACATCGGCTCATTATCCAAGAAGTTGACCTAGAAACAACCCTTTTAGTATTTTGAAGCTTGCATGCCTCAATGGCAAGTTTCTCACTTTCGGCAACAGGTTTACATCAATGACCTTTGACCGAAAGATTTTGCATGGTGTTCAACAACAACTCATATATTCACACCACGTGAATTGTACTATAGTACCTTGAGGGTCATCATCATTATTGGTGACTCCTCTCGCGTCTGTTAACAGCTTACATTATTGGCTGGTAATAAGGCGATGTCTTTCCATGTTCGACTTCAGAACATCTTTTCACATGGATCGACTTGTACATTGGGAAAAGATTGAATGAGTTTTGAAGACCTCGGATCTAGTTTCATCCATCCGGGTTGCGATATATTCAGGAACATAAATACATCAAATGTGCACAAAATCTACACAGATAGTCATCTAAGCAAAATAAGATGACTCTTCATGTGAAGAATCACCAGTATGCAACAACAGACGATTGTCTATCCTATGTACATGAAAATGAATTTATAAAGTTGAGCATGGGAATGCCTGCCTCAGCTAGATCATGAAAATAATATGATGATGATGTATTGTATTGTATCTTATACAGGTCACCTTCCAGTATGAATACCTTGAATCCTCATGATAAAGCATTTCACTCGAGATCAGAAGATTTACAACCTCATGCTTTAGGGGGCAGCTGTTATAGACATATTTGGGCACTGCAACCCCAAACTTAGATGTTCATAAAATAAGGGCTCCTTAAGTCCCTAAAAGTTTTTTTTCATACCCTAAAGGATCATGGTCAACTGATTACATCATTTCCCAGAAGTTCCACCTGAAAAACTACTTAGAACTGGCCAAAACTAGACCATACTGATTGCTCCATGGACAAGGTGTGATGCATACTGACTGCCAAACTAGCCAAGTGTGATGCATACTAAAATGGCATTCTGTGGGTTGCGATAAGCGAGAATAGACAAATGGTAGAGACAATTTGCTAAGTGGAGGATCATGGAATCTTCCAAAAACTTCTCCTATGACACTTGCCTCTCTAAATTCGCCCAGTGATGAGTAAGAGATCAAAGAAATCTCTAAGTGGAACCGAGAACTATCAGTGGAATGACACTAACAAAAAACCCAGAGCTGACTCACACCCTTGCAAGACATCTATAAATGGATCCCTCATCTGAGAGATCTAGGAGGCTGGAATTTTGTATTTTGTAAGGAAGTGCTGTTGGTTTGTTGGTGAGAAGAGACATTGCATTGTTGGGTGATTTGCTTGTTCATGAGGTGAAGAGGGCTTCTACACTGGGAGGATGATGCTGGATCAGACAACTGGGTTGTAATCCTCTCTTTCACTACTATTAATAAAGCTCTTTGAGTTTTCCTCCATATAATCGTGTGTTTATGAATCTTATTTTTTATGAATGCAATTGTATGGTTAATGTGTTTCTCATCCCGCATTGTTTATGATGTTTTAGATGGAGATGCTTTGATGGTTTTTTGTTACTTTGACTCTATAGGTACTCTTTGAAGTAGGAAAAGTAGGAGAGGAGTGGCAAATTCTATCAAGGAAAGGAGAAATCAAGCTAGGATCAAAGCTGAAGATCCAAGTTGGTCCTCTTTTCTTCCCTCTAATCTATCACACTTAAAGGAACTCTTGAAAATCTTTCATTGTTTGTTTCTAAGATAGCTACCCATCTTAGTGGGACTAGTAGTTCGAATCGACACTAGTTTTCCCTGAAACACCTTGGACCCAATACCTGGGGTCAATACTTCGGACCAAATATCATGGACCAATACCAACATACCAAGGACCAAAACCAAGTTTTCCAAAATGTACATGCTTTTCTATGCATGAAAGTGTGTGTATAGCATACGCGTCTTTTGGTCTGTGAAATCATGTGTATACGCACCTTTGTCAATGGGAACCTGCGTATACCTCCTTTTCCTTTATTCTGAGAGCCAGTGAGCCTGAATTTTCATCTGAGTGATTTGCCGAGAGAGTTTCCATCAAGGAAAATACCCATGTCATAATGCCAACAATCTCCCCCTTTGTACTTGATGGCAACCCCAAGTTACTCAAAGTCTTCTCCCCCTTTGTCATCAAGGGAAAATGGTTATGCTCCCCCTGAGTACATGCTGAAATCTCTACTCTGCTGTGCTGTCCATGCTCCCCCTGATTGTAGGCAAGGTCTGAAAAAATATGTTCTACAAAATGACCTTCCTATCACCAAAGACTCATAATACATCCATCTCCAAACTAAGTGGGTGATATACCAAGATTGACTCATCCACCCAACCAAGTGGGCATACACCAAAAGTTTGTACATGATAAAACAAAAACATTACATTATCCATCCCAAGCATAGTGGGGAAACAGGATAGGTCGTTACATGACCTTGATAATAAAAGGAATACATGACATAGAGACAAAATATCTAAAACAAGACTCTGATAGGCATCAACAACTATCATCAGCAACATCTGTCAATCATCATCCAGACCAGCAACCCTGATCTCCCTCTGCACCTATTCCTCCTGAAACAAAAACAGTTGTGAAATTGAACCAAGATCTTATAAGATAATGCCAACCATGCATTATTAGAAGTATATGCTCCCCCTAAACCTCTGCCAGATGGTCTCTATCAGACCCATATCAGACTCTTTCCACCTGAGTTTGGCCCACCATTTGTATTCAAACCAACATATACGCGACTGTATCCAGAAAAAATGACATATGTACGCTGATACACTTCATGAAACTTGCGTACAACCACTGTTCTCTGAACCGGATAAGTGTCAATAGCAAGATGATTCATCAACTACTCCTAGCTTCTGTCTGAGGTATTCAAATGTCTCCCTGGGTAGTGATTTGGTGAATATATCAGCAACCTATTCCTTGGAGGGAACCTACTCCAATTTGACCTCTTATTCAAGCACTTGTTCCTAGAGAAAATGATATTTGATAGGTATGTGTTTGGTCTTTCAATGCATGACAAGATTCTTTGAAATACTGATTGCACTTGTATTATCACAAAAAATGGAGATAGGTGGAGTACAAGTGATTTGAATGTCTTGTAATGTTTGCATCATCCAAAGGAGTTGCGTGCAACAAGATGCAACAACCACATATTCTGCTTCAGTTGTAGATAATGCAATTGAACTTTGTTTCTTGTTGAACCAAGATACTAATCTGGATCCCATAAGGAATGCATCACCACTAGTGCTTTTTCTGTCATCCATGCTTCCTGCCCAATCTGCATCTGTATATGCATGAAGTATGAGATCTGTGTCTCTAGGATACCATAAGCCATAGTTTTGTGTTCCTTGAAGATATTTGAAAATCCTTTTAACTGTCTGAAGGTGTGCTTCCTTTGAATCTGCCTGGAATCTTCCAACTATTCCCACTAAATGCATGATGTCTGGTCGGGTGCCTATCAGATAGAGCAGACTACCAATCATGGATCTATAGGTTGGTTGATGTACTACTGCCGATTCATCATTTGCGCTGTGGTTGCATCTTGTTACCATAGGGGTACATACTGGTTTCGAATCCTCCATCCCTTATTTCTTCAAGATTTTCTTGAGGCACTTGGTTTGTGATAGAAAGATACTGTCTTTGTTTTGTTGGACTTGTAAACCAAGAAAATATGTGAGCTCACCAAGCAAGGACATTTCAAATTCTTTCTACATCACCAAAGCAAAGTTTTGACTCATGGTTTCTTCATTGCTACCAAAGATGATATCATCAAAATACACAACAAGTATTAGCAATTTATCATTGTCAATTTTTATATATAGATTGCTATCTATTGATCCTTTTGAAAAACCTTGTTGATGGGGGTATTTGTCCAAACGATAATACCAATCCCTTGGAGCCTGTTTAAAGCCATAGAGAGCCTTTTTGAGTCTACATACAAGTTTTGGATCATTCCCAAGGATGAATCCATTTGGTTGTTCAATATACACTTCTTCTTCTAAGTCTCCATTTAGAAAGGCAGATTTCACATCCATTTGATATACTTTGAACTTCTGAAAGCTAGAAAGAGCAAGAAACATTCTTATGGCTACAATTCTAGCAACCGGTGCAAAATTTTCTTCAAAGTCTACACCTTGTTGAGCATAGCCTTTAAAAACAAGTCTGACCTTGTTTCTAGTAACATCTCCATTTTCATTCAGTTTTTTTTTGAATATCCATTTGGTCCCTATGACATTCTTATCATTGGGTCTAGGAACCAATTCCTGGGTGTTATTCTTTTCAATCTGCTCAAGTTCTTCATTCATTCCCTTGATCCAGAATTCATCCTTGCATGCTTCACTTACATTTCATGGTTCGACGGAGGAGAGCAATGCTAGATAGTTGAAGCTTTTGTAATAGTTCTTCTTGTTTGAACACCTGCCTCTTTCTGCCCCAAAATTTGAGTCTCTGGATGATTCTTTTGGATGTACTTGGATGGAGTATTTTCTTCTACCCTTATCTATTCTTCTGGTGCCTCAAAGGTTTCTTCATCATCATTAGTCTGATTTGAAGTTGAAGGATAGTCCTCTTCATCTTCAAAATATTCGGTTTTTATCTGCTTTGGATTGTCGCCTACTTCATCAACCACCACATCAATACTTTCAATATTTTTTCCAAGTATTTTATTGTAACACTTATATCCTTTACTTCAGGAAGAGTAACCAAGGAGAATGCCTTCATCTACTCTAGGTTCAAACTTGCCAAGCTTTTCATCAGTCCTTTTGATGTAACATTTGCTTCCAAAAACTTTGAAGTGTTTTACCGTAGGAGTTTTACCATACCAAAGTTCATGAGGAGTTTGAGTGTTGTTTACTTGGACGTTTGTTTTGTTGAGAATAGTAATGACAACAAATGCAGCTTCACCCCAGAAGGTTGCAGGAGTTCCAGAGTCATCAAGCATAGCACGAGCCATTTGTTGAACTATTGTGTTCATCCTTTCCACCACTCCATTTTGCTGAGGAGTCCTTGCAGTAGAGAACTCCCTTCTTATTCCATGTTCTTCAAAAAAGTTGAAAAATTCATCCGAGGTAAATTCCCCTCCTCGATTAGACTTGAGGCATTTGATTTTGTGACCTGATTCATTTTCAACCAAGGCTTTGAAAGCTTTGAACTTTTAGAAGGCTTCGTCTTTATGCTTCAGAAGTCCTATCCAACACATCCTCCAAAATTCATCAATGAACAATATAAAGTATTCTTCTCCACGAGGTGACTTTTTCCTTGATGGACCACATAAATCAGTATGGACAAGTTCAAGAGGCTTACTAGTTGATCCTTCCTTCTCAGGGAAATGTGTTCCGGTTTGCTTACCAAACTGACATGATTTGCATATTGTATTTTCTAGAATTCTGATGTTAGGAAGATCATAACAACTTGACATTTGCATGCTTTCCTTATCTGAGGGAAGCTTAGATGCCCGAATCTTTTGTGCCATAGACAATGTTAATAATTTTTTCTTAGATAGCATTGTTGCTGTCCTCCCTTGAGTATGTATAAATTTTTTGGATTTCTTATGCCCTTGATCACTGTTTCTCCTATATCAAGCTCACGAACAATACATCCACTTGATTGAAATAATACCTCATTTCCTTGATCACACATTTGACTAACACTCAATAGATTATTCTTTAATCCATCAACATACATAACATTTCCAGCTTTGACTTTTTCTTTCAAAAGAATAGAGCCTTTACCTTTTATGAGAGCAGGGGTGTCATTTCCAAATGAGACCTTCCTTTCCTTTTCTAAGGCACTATATGACTGAAATTTTTCTTTATCACCTGTCATATGTTTCGATCATCCACTATCGATCTACCACTGATTTTCCTCTCCTTCTGCATATATGGCAATACCACATCTTTCTGGTTGCAGTTCTTTCTTTCTCCATGTTTTGGGACCCAATGAAGCTTGCTCCTTCTAAGATGTTTGCTGAAACTTACTCCTGCAGTTAGAATCATCATGATCGAAGTTGTTACAAATAGAGCATTCTATTTCATTTTCAAGAGCAGGAAAGTTATTGTAGGTCCTTTTCATGATCCCAGTCACACTCCTTTGATTTCGTGCTTCTCTGGTCATGATGGTCTTGTAGGCAACACATTGAGCAGCTTTGTGTCCAAAGTTATAACAAGAGAAACATTGGGCATTAAAGAAATTTCTATGATTATCAAATCTACCGACCAAGTGATTGTAGTTTCCATTGACATTCATTCTTGAGGCAAACTGAGAATGATTTACCTGCGGTTGGTTGTAGATTCTTTTCATCCTTGAAGTAGATTGACCTCTATTTACCTGGTGATCCATTTTATGCCTTCACTGATGATTGTCAACCTGTTCACTTCTCCTTGCTGCATCAAGATAAATTTTGGAGGTGGATGGCTTCTGTGCTTGAGATGCTTCTTCAGTATATCCAAGATCTATCTTGATTAGAGGAGAACGTTGCACTTTAATAATCTCATCTAAAGTTTCAGATCCTTTAGCAAATCTAAGATTAAGAGATTTTGTTTTCTCAATATCTTTTCTAAGTCCCACAATTTCACATTCTAACTTTTCATTGTGTTTTTCCCTTTCAGCAAGTTGGAATGTCAGAATATCCATAATCATACTTTTTTCTTCTAAACAAATTTTAAGTTTAGAAATTTCTTCATAGAGACCTTCTTCATCTATAGCATCTAAGAAATCATCATCTTCAAAAGCCATCAAAAGTCTATAATCATTACCATGTTCATCTTCATCACTATTTGAAAATCCATCACTATCTTCATTTGTATAGTAACTCTTCTTACTTATGTTCTATTTTCTGTTCCATCTAACTAGTTCCTTACCTTTATCAAGCTTACCTTTATGAGGACATTTGGTTGCATAGTGACTGACTCTTCCACAAGCAAAGAATTTGAAAGGTAGCTTACCTCTGAATCTTCCAGAACCCCGTTGAAGGTTCTTAACAAAGTTTGTTTCTTCCTCTCCTTCTAACATATGTCTTGACTCATTGTATTCTCCTTTTCCTGAAGATTTGAATGCGGCTTCCCTCATGTCTGATGGACCTCCTTTTCTCATTTTGAAAGCAGTTAGGACTTTGTATAGCTGTGACATCGTAATACTCTGAAGATTCAGATTTTCTTCTATGGTAGAAACTTTTGATTCAAACTTAGAAGACAAAGATCTTAGAACCTTTTCAACTAAAGTAACTTGTTTTATCTTCTCACCCAATTTTTTCATGCGATTAAAAATCTCATCTATACGTAAGAAATAATTAGCCACACTTTCATCATTTTGCATTCTGAGAGTTTCATATTGAATTATGATAGATTGTAGTTTTGCACGTTTTACCTGATTGTCTCCTTCATAGCTTAGAATGATCTTGTCCCATATTTCTTTGGCAGTTTTGAGCTGCATAACCTTGATGAATTCTAATTGAGATAGACTCCCCAATAGAGTATTGACAGCCTTTGCATTTGTTTCATACTGCTTTTTATCAGACGTATCTATAGGATTTGCTGATGGAAATGTGTATCCTCCTTCCACGATATCCCAAACTTTTGTACCAAGAGATTGAAGATAGGTTGTGGTTCTTACCTTCCAATAGACGAAGTTGCTCCCATCAAAGATTGGTGGCCTGATGAATGCCTGTTTTTCATAGTTTCTCATGATGATAGATCTTCCTTCAAGCAATCAAGCTTCTTCTAAAGGACCTGCTCTGATACCAATTGTTGGAAATAATACTGAGTTGGGGGCAGGGGAGGGGGTGAATCAGTATTAGCAATTTAACAATTTTTTATTTCCATAAACAAATGATATACGCTACTTTTGTTAATTAAACCTACGTATATACACAACTGTGTTTAGAGAAAACCGTGTATATCTTGCATAATTCTAATTTAGTTATCTGATCTTAATATGTATATTAGAACCATAAAACAGCAATCAAGTGCAGTAAACAGTATAGGCAATCACACACATGAACACAAGATATAAGGTGGAAACCCAATGTGGGTGCAAACCACCTGCTGCAATTTGTCTCTATCTTCTTTTAATAAGAAAATTCTTCTTACAATATTTCTGTACTGGTGCAGTCTTATACCAGTACGCAGGCTTCTACCTACAGAAGGCAACAACCTTCTCTCGTTCTCCAACATTTTGTGGAAGAGAGCTACAACTCCCTTAGCTCTTGTACTAGTACATAGGTGTTGACCTATAGAAGGCTACAACCTTCTCTTTTCTTCCAAGGACCATGTTTCATAAATTTTTAGATTGGATCAATCAATAACATCAATCAAACATCAAATATATCTACATCAACCAATCTCCTTTGCACCAACCAAAAACTGAATCAAACAATCACTTCTCTGAATGTTGTAACCAGAATACAGTAACCGTAGCCAGAAACCAATCTTGAACCTAGAACACTGTAGCAATAAGCCGAAGTAGCTAAAACATATTTTATGAGACATACGTTACTTCTATATGTAGAACCTATGTGCATACGCTCCTATGTTAAGGAAAACCTGCATATAAGCAGTTTTGAAATATCGAACCATCGTGTATATGTGCCTTTGTATGTAGAACCTACGTACAGATCTATAAAAGATAATTTACCCTTTTCAAATATTCAGACATCAATTATATCCAGATCATCAAATTTATAGATCAAGTCATGCGCCAAATATAACAGATCAAAATCACACAAAGATACTTCTCTTCAAGCCTTGAGATCTTGACCCATCAATAGAACTTATCCTTCTTCTAGCGCTCAGGTTCCTCCTTGATTCAGATTCAGCTATGCACCATTACCCAAAGACTAGTATTCTAGATCTTGTTCTTCATAAGATATTCAATCCTTGAGTGCCTTTGCCTAATGATCTCCTTCCCCTTTTACAGTCTTAGGCCTTACTCAATACCATGGTCCAAAACCATATAGAATCAATATGTTGGACCCAATACTTGCTATCAATACTTCGGACCAAATACCATGGACCAATACCAAAATACCATGGACCAAAAGCAAGTTTTCCAAATTGTACGCACTTTTCTACGCATGAAATTGCATGTATATGCATATGCATCTTTTGGTCTGTGAAATTTTGTGTATACGTGCCTTCGTCAATGGGAACCTGCGTATACCTCCTTTTCCTTTATTCCGAGAGCTAGTGAGCCTAAACTGTCATCTGAGTGATTTGTTGAGAGAGTTGCCATCAAGGACAATACTTGTGTCATAGTGCCAAACCTGTGTCATAATTCCAACACTAATGTCATCATTTGTTCCAATGTTTACTTGCTCTATGTCATCTTGTGGAGAGATTGACTGTGGGTTTCTAAGGACATCATTTTGATCAAACAATTTCTCTAAAGGAATGAGACCTTTGCGAATAAAATTGTTAGACAGTTGAATGATATCATGATTAGAAATTTTTGAGTTGAAATCTGAATTAGCATTTTCATTTGAATTCTCAATTGTTTTTGTTCTATTTTCATCAATTTGTAGAACTAAAAATTCATCTATAACATGCAGAAAAGATTTTAACTGTTCATAATCTTCAAATATATGCTAGTATTTTAGGTTATCTGGGATGGATGGCCTGTATTTGACTTGTATTTGATAGATCACATTAGTTTGATCAGGGATTTTAAATGAATTAGTAGAAACAACTAGGGAATCTGCATAAATATTTTGATCTCTTGGGATATAAGTCAAATCAAAAGCATTGAATAAATTTTCAACTGAATCCCATACCTCATTTCGATAGGATCTAAGCCTAGGATTTTTTGTTTGGCAAAGATTTATAACTTGTTTAACAATTGGCTCTGAGTTAGTAAAAACACTCAGGTTTTGTACTTTTAAGCTCTTGGTTAACTGCAGTCCTAAAAGGAGAGCCTCATATTCAGCTACATTATTTATAACTTTGAAGTCAAGTTTACATGATTTCATAATGTTTTATTTTTCTGGTGAGATTAATATTACCCCAGCTCCTCCTCTATCCTTTGTACAAGAACCATCAAAGAATAGCTTCCAGATATCAGTTTGATTTGGTACAGGTCTTTCAATTACATCTTCAATTTTTTTCTTGAATTTCATGTGTTTGGTTTGAAGAAAGTTGGAAACAACCAAAATCTTGATCAATTTCATAAATGTGATGGTTGCTTGGTTGATTTGTTTTGCAAACAATGTGGACAAATCTCACCTCTCTATATAGCCTTAGTTTCTCTCTGTTAGGTCCCTATAATACTAGTGATTCCCCCATTACTATTTTCGTTGTATCCCTTATTGTTATTGTTGTGCCCCTCTTGTCCCCATATTGTCATTATTGTGCCCCATAGAATTCATCTATTATTATTTTTGTGCCTTTATATTATTATTGTTAGGTCGGCTTGGTTATCTTGTGACGCTTTAGACTCTTATATATAGATAGGAGGTTTTTTCATTTGAATCATCCAAGAATTGTTCACTTGTGTAAAGTAAAGGAGGTTTCCCCCTCAAAGAGGCTTATTTCTAAGGCATTCATCTATCTTTTCTATCTCTTTGTGAGCTGGTTTCATAACATTTGGTATAAGAGCTTTGGATTCTAGGGTTTCGCTGCTCCAAACAGGTCATCGTGGAATTTTCTCTATACCTTTTTTCTGCGACGTTTCAGAAGCTAAAAAAGAACCCATTTGAGAAGGAATTGTTCTAAATCTCGACTCCAAATTTAAGATCCTGTATCGCTATATTTTTGGAGATATAATCTAAGGAAGTTAGGGTTTTTGTAGGCCCCCAAATTACATTCCAAACAGGCCACCTTGGGAAAATTGTCATAACTTTTTCTCTGAGCATCAGATTGAATTTTCATAAGAAGTTACAGAAATAGGACAGACTCTAGTTATTTTGGGTATCATTTTTAGAACCTAAGGTTGAAACAGTGACCCATGGCACGTCATACAAGTTCGCTCTACTGAACCAGCCTATACTCAGGTCATCATGGGCGATTTGGCATAAATCTCCATTGGAGAATCCAATCTTGATCAGACTTGCGGGGTTAGAAATATTACTCAGGGGGTTACCACAGGAAGCAATTTTAGACCTCGCACAAATACAATGTTGTCATAGTAGTCCCAATAGTGGAACATTAAGTCACCACTTTCTCCTCCTAAGAAACATCTTCTCTCCTATACTAAGTTATAGAAGCCAAGGTGAAAATTCTGAAGTCCAAAGTCCCTTCTCTTGAGCTATGAGGGTGTATTTATAACAAATGAGGTGACTCTTCACCTCCCATCTGACTCTTGACCTCCCCCATGACCCTTGATATTCTACTATGACTTTTCAAATCCCTATATGACCTTTGAACTTTTGATGACTCTAGAAGTTTCTACTGACTTTTCACATTCCATGTGGGACCCTTGGTCTTCCACACATTTCATAGTTTCTCATTTTGAAAATATAATAATTACATTCCATATACTATTTGGAAATATAAATTGACACATGTGAATTTGTGATGACACTTGGAGAAGCCATGACTTGGCATTGATGACATGGAACTCAATTGTGTTGTGTCCAGGCAAAGCCTTTCTCCTTACTGCTATGAATTTTAATTCTTCATGATGGATCTTTGCTTTCTCTTCTTCACCCTCCAAAGGGTTTGGATCAGTGTTAGTATCTTCCGAGTCAACATGAGATGCTGCCATTTTATCATGGTCTAGGATTTCTTCATGTCCTTCATGATGGTTCCTTCTTCTGCTCCTTCTCAAGTGCTCTCTCATAGCCTCTCCTTGATGTTCTCTCTTGAGGATCAAATTTCCATTTTGAAATGATAACACTTGTAGATGAACTCCTTGATGTTCTCTCTTGAGGACCAAATTTCCATTTCGAAATTATAACACTTGTAGATGAACTCTACTCATGATATGTCAACATCAGTCCAAAAGCCATCTATTCTACCTACCTCTGCTTTTCTCATGGAAGAAGATGACTATGATGAGGAAACAAACAATGGTTTTGAGAGAAAAAGGTTGAGAATTGCACAGTTGTGCATCACAGGGGCTAAGGGATGACCTCCTTGTTCACTAGAACTATGCAATGCATAGTAGGAGACTCATTAGATGAAGCGACTACACATTTGGGCAAGTTAGTGAGACAAGGAGACAAAATTATACACTGTAATTGCGCAATTCACAATAGTTGAAGAGGAGGATTAGGAAACTGTGTAGTTGGGAAAGTTGGTGACATAGGAAGGCTCCAATATATACTACAAATGTGCAATATGTAATCCAGGGAAAGATATGACAAGATGTTGTGCAGTTGAAGGAGTCAATGATGCAGTGAGGTAGACTTGCTCATTGTGATTGTGCACTACATAGTTCTGGGAGGATTGAGATAGTGGATTGCATAGTTGTGGAAGCTTTTTTCCTAACTAAGATTGTGTAGAGTGCAGTGGAAGCTTGATTGGGTAGTGATTGCATAGTTTGCAAGTGTAGGAGGCAGGGAATTAGCACTGGGATTGCATAATTTGCAGTCCTTAGAGGTAGTGACTGCACAATGTGCAATTCAAGGAGGAAAGGATGGCTTACTGGGGACTGAGACTATAGAATGTGCAATTCAATAAGGTAATATTATGAGTGGTTGGTCGCACAAGTTGTGAAGAGAGGAACACTTTATAAATTGATAAGTGTGGAACCAGTGAAATGAAAGATGAAACCAGAAAATGTAACAAGGCTTGATCATGATCACAAGCTTACAATTGATCAACCACATGAAATTTAAGCACTTAACACCTAAAATCAACATGAATTCATTGAAACAACAACAAAACGACACTTATTCTAAGTGCGGCGATTGAATGGTACCTTTGTGACACTTAGAATACAAGTTACGATAAAAGAGTTGACTATAACTAAAAAGTGTGTTGAGATTTGGGAGAGTATCTAGCACATATTCTTAGAGGTTTCATCCTTGGTTATGTCATATTCTTGCAAGTGTTTTTGATATTAAAGCTATTGACCTCCATGAATGAGTCAAAAACATCCATGAGGGATTTGTACCTTCTCTTGTATCCTCATCACAAGAGAGGAAACAAGATTTGAGTTTGTAACCTAAAAACAAAAAGATCCCCAAGATTGGTTTCACCAGAATCAAGAAATTCTCCATAATTAACAAAGAAAAACTTTAATTTTTCACTAGAATCTTAAATCCTTCCCCTTAAAATGGAAAATTTTCCAAATTTTATGCAAACCAAATATTATCCAACACCACTAAAGTTAGACTTAACAACAATGATTATTAATATCAATATACATCCTCTACATATATTTCTTTAAAACCATTCTTTCACACAATCTATAAAATAATAATACAAATGATATTGTTTTGAAAAAACCTAAACACACAAAGACAAACTGAGATGGAAATTCCTTATTAAATAAAAACAAATTCTCAAATATCTCATTATCATAATAAAACACCCAAGGAGACTTTGAAAAGTGCCAACATATTTTTTTTTTAATATGCTAACTTCAAGGTAGTGACATGTTGTTAAAGAGGGAAATTAAATACATGTTGGTTTCCATTTCATGTTCATGTTTTAAATTCTAAATATTTTAGTGTACAAATTTTATGTTATCCGATATCACTAAAAATATAAAATGGTATTCTACATAAAAAATCTTAAATATTTTAGTATACAAAGTTTATGTTATTCATGTCATTAAAAGTATAAAATAGTACTCTATATACCATTTAATTTGTTTGGATTTATCAAGCATAGAGAAGGATCAAATCTCTCAAGATATAAATCTGTTTATTGTAAAACATAATAATAAATCTTTAAATTTCCCACTACTTTATTCTGTCAAGGTTCCAAAAATGTGGAGCATAATGATAAACCTTGGAACCTCTAGAATAACTCTTTTTTAAGTTCATCTAAATATAAATTTTCAAATATAATTTATGTTGTAATGGATTTACACTAATAAAATATGGAAAAAAAATATATATACAGCATCCAACTTCACAATTTTTTTTGATAATTTTTAGGCTCAAGTTTTAATGAATTTACACCATCAATATAAACAAAATAAAACATAATAATAAAACATAATAATAATAATAATAATAATAATAATAATAATATTGTGCCATGAGCGCTCCCTAGCCTAGTACGGTATAGATGTTGTAATGTAATCTTTAACATTTTGACTAAGCCAAATTGCATAAAAGTAAAAACAAAGTAAAATTTTAAAAATTAAATTAAATAAAAAGATTAATGTAATGTAAATATTTTAGCTCAGTCAAAATAAAATAAAAATAAAAAATAACAAAAAAAAATGAAAAACAAAATAACTTTATAAATATAAAATAATAATAAAAAATAAAAATTCCCTATGGTATTCATGTGGAATGTAGCATATTTAAAGGGGTGAAATTAAAGCAACCTAGATCCATCTTAAATCTGGATCTATCGAGTGTGGAGAGAGATCAAATTTCTTGATATGAAAACATCTTTTAGAGTGACAAGACATTTGATCCCTCTCGGAGCTTGGTAGGTCTAGATTTAAGATGGATCTATGCTAGTTATTATTAAATAATCAAAGCATCAATGAAAATTAAACAACGAATAAAGTTCCTTTTAAAATTAGATAATCCCAATCCATTTTAACTATATTTTTTTTTTTTAATTTAATGAATATTTTGTTATTTATTTATAACAAAATCTTCTTACTAATAATAATATAACTACACAACCATTACATCTCAATATTTATAAAATTAAGTAATTGTCTAATCTTGGAATTTCGATTTCAACGTAAACAAGTGTAATATGCAGCATTGCTACTTAGTACCTGTCTCTTACGCAAAACATAATCGATAGATAAACATAATATATGAAACTAAGGATGATTATGTAGGAATTTACAGGGTAAGTTCCTCAGAAAGAACACCAAAAGGACACCGCTCACAACCAGATCACAGATCAATACACCAGTATTTTTGACGTGGTTAAAACCCTCAAAGAGGGAAACAGTCCACGGCCTGTCCCAACGTGGGTACTACAGGCAATTTATTAATCAAAGAATGAAAATTTACATAAGCTTCTCTCATGCACGGATTACCCGAACAATGACCCTCCATGCGCTTTAAATAGAACTCATGGACCAATCGGGTGTCAAGCCACGGATCAAGTGTCGGTAATACCGAGGAGAGAGTGAACCGTCAGATCACTACATATCGTGACCGTCGGATTGTAAGTTACAAAATGTACAACGGTAAAGAAACACACTTTACCTAACTCTATACCTAACTCTATACTAGACCAAGTTGAAGTTAACTATTTCCTATGTGTCGGAATATCCTAACATCCCCCCTTAAGAACAACTTGGGATAGGATTGAAGGATTTACAAATATGACACAATAGGAGAAGGAAGGAGGCACTAGAGCCTATCCCCCCTTAGTGACAACTTCCTGAACTCCAAGCATATATCGAAGTTTAGTGAACTTCGCCTCTGTGAGAGCCTTTGTGAAGATGTCTGCAACCTGATCATCTGTTGAACAATATTGCACTTCAAGAACATGGTCATGAATGAGCTTTCTGATGAAGTGCATGTGTAGTTCAATGTGTTTACTGCGCTAATGCTGGACTGGATCTTTGCATAGCTGAATGGCACTTTGATTATCACACCAAAGTGTGGTTGGATGCTGCTGCTCAAAGCCAAACTCTGATAGGATCTGACGAAGCCACAAGGCTTCCTTACTAGCTTCCACGGCACCACGATACTCTGCTTCTGCTGACGAAAGAGAAATGGCAGCCTGTTTCTTACAAGCCCATGTAATAGGTCCTGAACCAAGAGTGAAGACATAACCGGCAGTAAACTTCCGATCATCAGGGTCACCAGCCCAATCAGAATCAGTGAAACCAACTAATAGAGGAGCTGCTTTGGCACTGTAATGAATCCCAAACTGTACTGTACCTCAAACATAACGAAGTATTCTTTTGGCTGCTTTCCAATGACTTTCACGGAGGTTTTGCATAAAACGAGCAACAAGGCCAACAGCAAAGGAAAGATCAGGACGAGTATGGGTTAAGTACAAGAGTTTTCCTACAAGTTGACGGTATAAGGTAGCATCAACTTCAGGAGAAGTACAAGAGACTGAAAGTTTGACTCCAGACTGAAAGGGAGAAGGGGCTGGCTTACAGTCTTCCATGTGAAAATGACGAAGAATATCAAAAGCATACTTGGACTGGGAAAGGGAAATACCCTCCTTGGATTGCAAGACTTGAAGACCGAGAAAATAGTGTAAGTGTCCTAAGTCTGTCATTTCAAATTTCCTTTTGAGGCTAGACTTCACATGGTTTATAAGGTTGGGATCACCACCAGTAAGGATAATATCATCAACATAAAGAACAAGGATGATAAGAGAGTTGCCCACTTTCTTGGTGTAGACAGTATTGTCAGAATGACACCTAGAAAAGCCAGATTCTAAAAGAAAGTTATCCATTTTGGCATACCAAGCCCGAGGAGCTTGCTTGAGACCATAAAGGGATTTCTTAAGTCGACAAACAAGGCTGGAGTCTGTTTGTATGAAGCCAATGGGTTGTTCCATATAGATTTCTTCCTGCAAGTCCCCATGCAAGAAGGCAGATTTAACATCCATCTGATGGACTTCCCATTTTAAAGAGGCCGCAAGGGAAAGAACAAGGCGGATAGAGTTCATTTTGGCAACAGGGGAGAAGGTTTCAGTGTAGTCAATGCCTTCAACCTGTGAAAAGCCCTTAGCAACAAGACGAACTTTATGTTTATCAACTTTCCCATCTGGTCCATACTTGGTTCTGTAAACCCATTTACATCTAACAAGTTTGCGTCCCTTTGGTAGAGGAACAAGATCCCATGTATCATTTGCCAACAATGAATGATATTCTTCATTCATAGCTGCTTCCCAATGTGGATGGCCTTAAGCTTCTGCAAAAGTGTCAGGATCATGATTTACTGGAGCTTGAGCCAGTAAAGAAGAGGCTCTTTCAAACTGAGAACGTGTACGTCGCTGATCTATGGGATCACCGGCAAGATCACCTGCTGCATCCCGAGTAGCACGGACCCATCTTGGAAGTTGAGGATCCTGAGAAGGTGGGGGAGGATTATCATCCTCACTTTCATCATCTGAAGAAGAAATGTTTTCAAAAGTAGAAGAGATAGGAAGAGGTGGCACATCCGCCGGACTAGGCTCGCAGGCCGATTTATTTTCATCAAATTTTACATCTCTTCTAATGATAACATTTTTGGACTTAAATGGAATAAGTATATAACCTTTTACATCTTCAGAATATCCAACAAAAGTACATTTCTCACTCTTAGGTTCTAAAGCTTTATGCTTTTCATCTGGAATATGGGCCCATGCTTCACTTCCTAAAACACGAAAGTGACTTACATCTGGTTTAATGGAACTCCAAGCTTCTTCTGGAGTGATATTCTTTAGAACCTTAGTAGGAGTGCGATTGATTATATAATTTGCACAATTAATTGCTTCGGCCCAAAAACTAAAACTGAGTCCTTTAGATTGCAGCATACAATTAGCCATTTCCTTTAAGGTGCGATTTTTCCTTTCAACTACACCATTTTGTTGTGGAGTGTATGGAACAGTATGTTGCATTTGAATTCCATTTTCGGTGCAAAAGTTGATGAATGTGTTTTTAACATATTCTCCACCATTATCAGTTCTTAGCTTAAGAATTTGATGTCCAGATTATTTTTCAACAAAGGCTTTGAAGGCCAAAAATGTGTTAAATACTTCGCTCTTGAGTTTTAAGAAGTATACCCAAGTGCGTCTGGAGAAGTCATCAATGAAAGTTAAGAAATACTTGCAGCCAGAGAATGAAGCAACAGGAAGTGGACCACATAAATCACTGTGCACAAGCTGTAAAGGGGCTGAGGCGTGCCAAGAGGCACGTTTTTCAAAACTGTCCCGATGATGTTTTCCGAGTACACATCCGGAACAAACACCATCTCTGCAAGATACCATAGGAAGACCTGTCACCATATTTTCTTTACATAGATGCTGAAGGGAGCGATAGTTTAAGTGACCAAATCGCTCATGCCAAAGTTTGCTCACTTCATCATTATGAGCAACAAATACTGAGGGAAGATTTGATGACCCAAAGTTGTGAAACTTATACAACCTTGTGGAATCATCAGCAATACCAGTAGCTAGAATCTGTTTAGGATCTCTCAGATCCTTGATTACAACATCATGAGCTGAAAATTCAACAATTTTACCTTCACCTGAATGAGTTATCTGATATACAGATAGAAGGTTGCAGGATAAGGTTGGAATACATAATACATCATTAAACTGACCATTGTCTAGATGAACAGTTCCAGTCCCTACAACATTAAGAGATCTATCATCACCAACATATATATTTTTGGTGTTACAATCATTTAAAGAAGAGAACATGGCTTGGTTTTTGGCCATGTGATAAGAGGCTCCAGAATCAATGAGCCACTCATGAGAAGGAGAAGAAGAAGATACATTTAATGCATAACCAGACTGAGATGATTGACAACGACATGCAGAAAGTGCCATTCCGGAAGTTGAAGTTGAAGTATGCTCCACATGGATGTTATGTTTCTTCATTGCGGCTTCCAAGGCTTCCATCTTCTTAAAGCATTTAGACTCTAAGTGGCCATCTCGA
Source organism: Pinus tabuliformis (assembly GCA_031772625.1). Classification (NCBI taxonomy): domain Eukaryota; kingdom Viridiplantae; phylum Streptophyta; class Pinopsida; order Pinales; family Pinaceae; genus Pinus; species Pinus tabuliformis. Next base: position 93,804,095 of record CM062817.1, read on the forward strand.
TTACAAAAGTTACAATGTCTATCAGTCTTCTTCCATCTGTTTTTATTGGTCTTATCATTTTGCTGAAATGATCTTTCATTTTGAGGCTGAGTTTGCTTAGGACCCTTGTTTGGTTTAGGACCATTCTTTTTAGGATATGACTTCTTAGGATTCTTTGAATTTGGTTGCTGCTGGGCGGCTAACGCTTTCTTGGAAGAGTTTCCAAGATTAAGAAGACCAAGGTGTAAGAGTTTTTCTTGTTCTCTTATTAAGGAATCACAAAAGGAGTCAAAGGAAGGGGCCTTGTAGTCTTTTCCTTGACAAATGAAAGCTTCCCTTGTAGAATGGAAAGTGGAAACAAATACAGAGTAGGCTGGTCCCAACTTAGTAAGGATGGAATAAATAAGGTTACCATCTTCTTTCTTAACCTTAACACCTTCTAAGAGATATCTAAGGGTCTTGAATTTGGACAAGAAATCTTCAATGCAAGAAAAATTATTAGGATCCAAAGTAAGCAACTCATTTTCAAGTTGATGGGCTCTAATTTCATTTTTAATCCCAAAAACTTTAGCGATTTTTTCCAATGCTTCATGAGGAGTCTCAAGTTCTGCAATATGGAATCTAAGATAAGGAGAAATAGACATCCCTATCAAACCACGTGCTTGATCTTGTCTATTTTCCCATTTTGCAGCCTTGTCTTCATCTTTTGGTTTCTTCTCTTGGTCTGTAGCTATTCTGTAGAGACCTTTACTTCTAAGTAAATCTTCCATGTAGGCTACCCATTGGAAGTAGTTAGTGCTGTCAAGAATGACTTGGCATGGACTTTCCATTTAAAAAAAACTGAAGCTGAAGATGCTGAAAGTAAGTGTGCCAATGGATAGATCTCGAAAAATTAGGCTGTTTTAAAAAAAACGGCTCTGAAAAAGGCTTCCGGATGAAGAAGTTATGGCTTTTTGAAAAAAAAGTTGTTGAAGTTGCCGGCAAAGTGTGCGAAAGTGCGGGAATGAAAAAAAATCCGCCCTCACAAAATGGAGACTTGAACCCAAGACCTCTACTCTCTTAAAATAGCTTTGAACCAATTGATCTATACAAAAAATTTGAGAGAGAGAGAGAGTTGAACCAATTGATCTATACAAAAAATTTGAGAGAGAGAGAGAGAGAGAGAGAGGGGGGGGGGGGGCTTGGTTTGCGTGCTTGCCTTGAGAAAGCTCTTTTTCCCTACAAAACAAAAAACACAAAACCCAACACGAATATGCAAAGAAAAATGAACCTTGCGGCTCGAAGTTAGCTTTAGCCAAAAAACTAGATACTTTAAAAAAATGAACCTTGCGGCTCAAAGTTAGCTTTAGCCGAAAAACTAAATATTTTTCTCAATGTTTCTGATTTTCCGAGATCACACTAAGGTGCAGGGAAAAGAGCATACGCATGAGAAAAATCCTTCCTTTCTGTTTCTGATTTGCCCAGATCGCACAGAGTCGCAGGGCAAAGAGCATATGCAGAAATGAAAGGTATAGATCCAGTTAAAAAAAGGGCTAAATAAACCGAAACCGAAATAAGCAGAGAGAAAATAACAGTAAACTGCAAAAACACTGTATACCTCCCGATCTGAAAAATGACGCAGCTAGGGCTACCGGAAACCTTTTCGCGTGAAACGAAAGGGGTTTCTCACTGGAACAGATGCTCCGAACACAACAGAGCAGTCCTCTCGGCCCAAAAGCAGTCAGAAACAACAGATCTAGGAAACGACAGCCGCATGCAGTTCTATCGGCTTCAGATTTGGATCACCAATGGACGCGGCCCTCAAATAGCTCTGATACCATGTAGGAATTTACAGGGTAAGTTCCTCAGAAAGAACACCAAAAGGACACCGCTCACAACCAGATCACAGATCAATACACCAGTATTTTTGACGTGGTTAAAACCCTCAAAGAGGGAAACAGTCCACGGCCTGTCCCAACGTGGGTACTACAGGCAATTTATTAATCAAAGAATGAAAATTTACATAAGCTTCTCTCATGCACGGATTACCCGAACAATGACCCTCCATGCGCTTTAAATAGAACTCATGGACCAATAGGGTGTCAAGCCATGGATCAAGTGTCGGTAATACCGAGGAGAGAGTGAACCGTCGGATCACTACATATCGTGACCGTCGGATTGTAAGTTACAAAATGTACAACGGTAAAGAAACACACTTTACCTAACTCTATACCTAACTCTATACTAGACCAAGTTGAACTTAACTATTTCCTATGTGTCGGAATATCCTAACAGATTAATAATATTTAGGTAAAGGGATGATAATAGAAATAAGAAAAGTAAAGAGAGATGATTAAATTTGAAAGTAATGATATAAATACATAAGAATAAGATGGAAATCAATGGAGCTAGAAAACCCCAAAGATGAAATAAAAAAATATAATAAATTGATAAATTATTAATTTAAGGGTGAAGACATTGAATAATATATTTCTAAGATTGAATAAATTTATATATTCACAATTAAAGTTGTTAGGATGTTTTTCTTTTTATAAGGTTTCTCTAACAATATAGGTCGAATAATGAGGAGCATACACCATGGCTTTGGTGTAATCAAGACAAATATGATATAATCACATATTTGTTGAGGTGATTATGATGGGTGTAAATGATGTTTCTAAGAAGGGTTTGAATAGAATGATTGGATATGCAACATCACCTCTTAGTACTTGTCGCTTATGCAAAAAGTAATTGATCGTAGAAGTTATTGTAACTAAGATAAAATTAATATTAAAGTATTTCAAAAAATATTTATGCTGAAATGGAAATAATAATATTGTTAGTTGGATTTTATCCAACAAGAAACGAAGACAAAGATATTTGTACAAAATAAAAACACAAGATCAAAAGTTAATTCCACAAATGTGTTAGTCAAATTAGTAGACTAGTCTCTTGTTTACAAATCAATGCATGATGGATCCAAAATTAAAATGGATTTACATTAATTCTTAGTTTGTGAGTCTATACATGCACTAATGTGTTAATCAAATTAGTAGAGTATCCTCTTGTTTACAAATCAATGGATGATGGATCCAAAGTTAAAATGGATTTACATTAATTCTTAGTATGTGAGTCTTTACATGCGCAAGTGCATGTGCACACATGGAAACTCCTTGTTGAATGTAATAGTAATTACACCTCAGTGATACTAATCAACATACCAATAATATATATATATATATATATATATATATATATATATATATATATATATATATATATATATATCTATATATATATATATATATATATATATATATATATATATATATATATATATATAGATATATATATATATATATATATATATATATATATATATATATATATATATATATATAAACTATTTTAACTATAAAATAGTTTAATGATAACATGACAAACTAATTAAAGTTGTTAATGAAATTTTATTTATAAAATAGTTTAATGATAACATGTAAAATCAATAAAAGTTGTTAATAGCATATCTATGTTCATAGTTGCAAAATATATGGCCCCAATTTTAACATAATAGATAAATGTAGTTAGTGACCTCTTATGAACAAAACATTTTATAGTAAAGAATACATCAATTAGTATGGCATGTCAATTTTGTCAATTAACTATACAAAATTGATATGTACATTGATAAAAAAGAAAAAATTGAAAAAGAGATTATTCAAATGTTTTAAAAGACATTTTATTTGATTTTATGTATTATTTATTTTATTGAACATCCAAACTTTTTCATTAATGGTCATTAAAATTGTTATTATGTGTAAGGATGGAAGCACTCAATAATAACCCTATAAGTAGATTTCTATAGGAAGAGTCAATTCTCATTAAAAACTAATAGCAATATAAAAGAATAATATTTAATTTTTGAACTAACATATTTTTAAATTCAAGATATTTAACATATAACCATGTACCATTATGAATACGTCCCTATTAAATAGGGGGTGTTGAAAAGTGTAACTAGGTTTGGTCTTCATAATGACATACATGTGTAATTGTGATTTTAGGTAATTGATGAAAAGAAGAAAAATAAAATTATTATTGTAATACTTGTCTCATGGGTTTCATGAGCAAGGAATTTTATTTTTAGTAATGGCTCCTATGGGGAGCTTTTAGGTTTTGTCATCCAGACATAAAAGTCAAATTGAGTCAATGCCATGTATAAAGGGCCCTTCTTAGGCATATTAAATTTTGTATGAGTCATTAAAATAAGTATGAAATCCTTCCAAGACAAGCACAAGACCTCTCCTTCAAGTCGGCCTAGAAATAGAATAAATGATCTCCTCCAAATAACATGTTGACTCACCCTCCAGCATGGCAGCTTATTTTGATGAGGAAACAACTATAAATAGGGCAACTCGACATCATTTCAGGTAGATATTTTTGGTTATCGTCAAGTATATAGTAAGAGGTGCAAAGTTTACTAAGGAATCCTATTATCAAGTGAAGAAGGGAAGAGTATAATCTAATCTCTTTTCAGGTCTGTTTTTTGGTTTAATTTCCTCTACACATTTGAGGCAACAAGAGATTAGTTGTAGCAGAAGAAGCCAAGAAGAGTATCAGTCCTCTTGGGTAGCTGAGTTGGAAGAAGGTAGAGTCAATAAGGTAGGCCAAGGAAAGCTAGAAGAAGACCCTATCCAAAGCAAAGAAATTTAAGGGATAATAAAATGTCTTGTGCATGATCTAGGGTTTCTGAATTAGGATTGAAGACTTAATTCAAGGAGGCTGAAGGTTTGAAGTATAAGGAGGTTGAAGTGGAAGAGAAGTTGAGACAAAGGAAGGAGCAAGAGGTTGGCTATCATCAAGGGAACTTGTGTCTTCGTCTTGGAAAGGAAACTAGGTCAAGGGTCTTGGTCTTGGTATTCGTCAATTGGAATCTCTATAAGAAGAAGAATTTGTTTGGGTTTTCCTCTCAACTGGGAGTGGTTTTGGTCAAGACAAGAGGACATAAGATATAGGTGATTAGCCAAGGAAAAAACCTCTCCATTTGAGAGGAAAACCCACAAGAATTTTGTCTCTTCTTATAAAATCTTCAATTGAAGAATTCCAGGATGTATGACCCTTAACCAAGACTCCTCCAAGACCAAGTCAACCTTCCTTCTTGATTTTCACAGCTTCCACTAAAAACATTCGACCTTCCAACAAATCTGACCTAGTATATTTACAGCTTCAACCTTAATGCATCTTCACAACTTTGACCTTGTAGCTTCACAACTTCGACCTTGCAACTTCATAGTTTCAACCTTGCAGTTTCACAACTTCGACCTAGAAGCAACTTCACAGTGTCAACCTTGTAGCTTCACAACTTCAATGCAACTTCAAAATTTTAACCTAGAAGCTTCAGAATTTTTCCTTGCTCAGTAATTGTAGAAACCCTAACAATATGGAGTGATAAAAGCCAAAAAATTTGATCTTGCTATTCTTCTTCTTTTTTATCCCTTTTCTAGCTTCTATATTAGGATATTGAACTTGCTTGAGTGTGTGTATAAATGAGGCCAAGTTCCTTCTTATATATAGGATTTTGAGGGTTACGAATTGTTATCTTTAGGCCGAATTTTCTCTTCATGTAGGCCAAAGTGATCTTTGTGCCATGACAAGGTCTCAAAGGGCCTTTTGACTATACTTTGACTCAAATAATTTTTGTTTACAATATGTAACATCCCCAAATGGGTCTTCAATACATGACAATGACTCAATTGACTTTATGACAAAGCTAGAAGCACTAATTGGGTGCTTGAGTAAAAATAAATTTCCTTGAGCATTAAACCCATGCCTCAAGAATAACAATAATAAATTTATTTTTCTATTTACATTAAATACATAAAATCATGATTGTGTACGTCATTATGAATACCAACATAGCTACATAATTCAACACTCCCTCTTAAATAGGGAGGTATTCATAATCCATAGAAGGTACTTGGACATTCTCAATATGAAGAATTCTCATAAGAATGGTCGAATTGGTAACCCATTTATTTAGAATTATACCAACCAGCATTTTCACATAGCAAGGCCTTGACTAACAACTATATCTCTCCATAAGATCAAAGCACAATGTTGGCAAGACAAATGACTGACAGACACTACCATCATTGTCTCTCAAGGCACTCCCTCTTATATCCTCATATCTTCCAAAGTAGAAGAAATTAATAAGCTCTCGCAGAACTGTGCAACGATGATAGCTCATCTGAAAGACAATCTACATCAAGCTCAGAATCGAATGAAGAAACAAGCTAACCAACACTATTCAGAGAGGTCATTTCAAGTAGATCACCTAGTGTTCCTACGAATCCAACATTATAAGCAAACCTCTCTCAAAGAAAAGAGATGCTAGAAACTAGCCCCAAAATCCTATGGGCCTTATATGGTACTTCAATGTATAGGAGTAGTCGCTTACAAACTATCCTTGTTGACTACTTCAAAGATCCACCCAGTCTTCCATCTATCCTTCATCAAGAAATTTGTGGGGAACAATTGTAGGGTTCTATTGTAGTGGCTACAACACCCTCCAAAATTTTGGCCTGCATCCAATTTTAGAGCCTTCCTTGGCTTTTCCTTGATTATTGCAAACACTTGGGATCATCCCATGAGCTCGTGTGGAGTCTTTACACCCTCTTTGTTTGATCATTCACCAGTCTTGTTTTAGCATGTTGGTTACAATGTGATGCTTGCGGTCTTGTTCTGGCTATGTTCAAGGTCCGTCTTTGTGTGTACAAGTTGTGCTCACTATGTAAGCATCTATCTCACTCACACACAAAGTTGTATGCAATGTCATACAAGTGTCATCAGTGTCATTCAGTGATCTATCTCAAGTGTCACACTTCTCACTCACACCCTTTAGCCTGTCACACTAAGGATATGTTGTCTTTTTGGTTCGTGGTGTCTTGTCATCAAGTCATGTTGAGTGTGTGTTTGCAAGGTCACGTATACACGAGTTCACTTTCTCGCACACTTAAAATTTTGCCGAAGATCTTCTGACCGTACCACCCTCCATCAGTTAGACCTCCACTAAGCTACACTGGGAAGTGTCAACCCTCATTGAGCAAGCACTATTGCCCAAAATTGCACAGATCTTAAGGCTACCCAGCAGGCAGATTGCACTGTGCAATCCTAGAATCAACTAGTCTTACTGTCACCCAGAACAACGCAGAAGTTTCTCAATAAGTTATCTCAGTATGCGATTCCTGCAAGCCCATCCATCAAGCCTCCCACTGGTCAACCAGATAATTTTACTTGGGCAGTGACCCAGAGCTGCACTCCTCCCAAAAATTGCACAGAAATGGTGAGCCTACCTTCCTATACTGACTAAAGAAATTGTGTAGACATGAGGGACATGCACCCGCTACCTGTCACTGCATTGTATATTGGAATTGCATAATTTTTTCAATTAGTCCCCCTATAGCCCTACTTGCCACTCCTCTTGAAAATTGCACAGTTTTCTTGGATAGTCCACCTACTTCCCAACACCCTACTCAGCCTGGAAACTGTGTAGACATGTCCTACATGACTGCCTCCCATATATGTACATTTTTGGCCAACATGCTCCCTCAGCCTACTCCCAGCCTCCTCTAAAAATTTGCATAGCTTTCATTGCTAGTGCCTCCTACTTCCCGCACTGCCTTCCTCGGAAAAAATGTGCAGTTTTGCCTCCTAGCTGAGCTATTTCCTGCAAATGTCACTGTTGTCCTAGATTTCTCAACCAAGGCTCTCAATGACCTCTGCGTAGAGTTTCCCTACAATGTCTTGGAGCCTTGCCTCTTGGCCTGAAACGTGCTCTTCAGAGTTTCAAAGCCTTTTCCTCTCTCCTGGTCACCTGTACCTGAAAACGAAATATGATGCATCATGGTAGAATAGGGTATTTCTATATTTGATTCCATCTCATCATGAGTGAATGTAGAGACATGTACATGGATGATAAATGGCAAACGAGATGAACAAGGAGTGCATGCTAGGAGACTTGTCTACAAATGGATGAACACATGAAGCATGCTAAGTACTAGTGAAGGGGATACATGCACATGCAACATCAAGTGAACACCAATACCATCGGAGACTCCACACACCTTGTCATGTGGAGGTGAAGCTATGACACACCAAGAGCATAGTAATCATTCAGCAATAATGTAGCTCAACATGGACACCACCATTTCCATGAACATACTAGCATTTTCATGTTGAGTCATGTCATGAGTCATCTTGACCACATCACTACTGTGGGCCATACTGCTGTAATCAATGTAATGTAATGTGGAAGTCCAAGAGACCCACATACAAATTTGAAGAGTCATGTAAGTCAAACAATCATGAGGGAAGTCGAAGAGTCACAAGCATCAAGTTCACCATTGGCTATATACACCCCTCATTTGTACATACAAAATACTTTTCACCTTGGCTCCTCCCACATACCCTTGAGAGTTTGTAGTCTTTTCTTTGAGGAGTAAGCAGTGGCTCCAATGCCTTGCTATCGAGGTTAGTGATGTATGGTGTACGAATGTGTCTTGGAAGTTTTTCTTAATTTAGAAGTCTGTTAATAGGCCAGCATGTTTTCATATGTATTGTATTTGTTTGTAAGATTATTCTTTGGACGCTTGTAATGCATGTTTCTTTAACATGTACTAAGATAGTTGAACTATTTCAGTTGTTTTAGTGCATATGTTATTGGAAATGTGTTGTATCAATTGTTAATGTTGTCTCACCCATGTGGACTATACTGCTAAACACTTGACAGATTCATTCTTGTAAACTTGTTATAACAACTGTCGCACTCGTGTGGACTACTTTGTTGGGTGTTATACGTGCCATCTGTTCACTTTGTGTTTATGACTTATGCATCTGTGTGGACTACTCTGCCAGACATTGTGCATGTCCTGTTGTGTTGTGTGTGTCTAACTGATTTGGGAATATTTCCTTTCGACTTGAGAATCACTGTCACCCTCTCCCCCTGCGGTGAAAGAAATTAGACACAAGTTACACTAAATACTCAGTAGGCAAACAAACCACGCTGTTTGAAGAATAAGTATACCACTTTCATGTGCTGACAAGAAAGAGATAAGGCATATATTTAAGATAATGGTAACCAGGCCATCATAATGGATGGGACTCCTACACCAAACAGTGTGAGGTCTAGTTGGGACTTCATATCGAGGAGATCCCCTGAATGTTGGTAGGTCCAGCACTGTCAACATTTCTGGCACTAGAAGGAGGGTCACCAATTGTTTATGGCTAAATGTCCTCTCACCCCCGCTCATCAATCATCTGGTCAAGGTGGTAACTCACACTCACTCTCACCTACGTGTAAATATGAAGCTGGTTACTCCTCATCTCCAATACGTGAACATGAAATTTCATATAATCACCTCCGCTTTGTCTGTCCCATCACCCGTAAGTTTTCTAAGGCAGTTGAAATGTTCCCAGGAATACAAGATCTTCGATACACATCAAAAATGCGAAAGACCAAATTATCCCATAGAAGTTGTTGTCTTATCAGTGGAAGAAGCAGTTCTTTCCACTCTCGAAGGCCTGACAGAAACTGTTGAGAATGGATAAGAACCTCTAGTCTTTTGACAAGGAGAATAGGACACCCTCATGATCTTGGGCGTAGGCTTTGGTATAAGAGGCAGAGGGGAAGGCAGTGGAGAAGGTGGAGGTGGAGATGAACCGACTGACTGAGATGTGGAACCATCAGATTTTGAAGAAGAGGAGGAAGATGAAGAAGAAGAAGACATGGCTAACCAAAACTTGGAATGGATGAATTAGGGACCATTGGATCTCTCAAGTGCTTTGCACAAGATGCCAAAGTGTTCAGAGAGGATGTTGACAAAGTATGACCTTGAAAGAATAGTGAAGGTAAGAGACCACTTCGAAAATGTCTACCTACCACTATAGACACTCGAGGTATGGTACGACGGAGTTTCAGGTAGATTGCTTTTGTTTACCTTGGATGTTCAAGCAGTAGAATGGTATGACAACCTTACTGTCAACTCCATCCAGAACTGGGGTATGTTCAAAATAATGTTTTTGGAAAAATTTGTTGATGAAAAGACCCTTGCCATGTTGCTCAAAGAGTTGGGTTGTATCAAGATGGAGTCGAAAGAGAAATTGAAAGACTTTAACCAAAGGTTTTTACTCACCTTGAACAAGTTTGTAGCAGACACAAAACCTCATGACTCCATCACTATCGACTATTACACATTTTCATTGCCAACCAGTATCGTGCAGTTCATCAGTGAGCTATGAAACCAACATTACTTGAAAATTGCAAAGAGGCGATCACTGTGGAAAATGAACTGCGCGTGATTGGAGTCATCAAGGATGATGAACCAATAAAAGGGTCTAGATATGTGAGCAGAAAGCCCCATGCTGCTACGAGTAAGGGGAAAGACAAGGAAGCAAGTGACATTCAAACCCTTACTCGTCTTATCAAGATATTGACAATAGATGTGTCTGAACTAAAGAAATGAAAGGTCGAGACATCTGCTAGCAGTCAGCCTCCTAGACAACAGAAGAGGAACATGTCATCAGGTAGCAACAGATTCCCGGCTAAAATTACGTAGAGATCCAACTCAGTGTTCCAGATGGAAATGTGTGCAAACCCAAAGTTTTACTCATTTTATGAAGACCGTCACCCAGAAGGGACTTTTCCTAAATGGAAACGAGTTGCGAAATCGGTGTAAAAAAATATGAAAAACATGGTAAATAATGTGCTATGTCAACCAAAAGACAAAGATGACGAAGAAGATGTTGCATCTGATGAGGCACCAAGTACTAGGTAGGTGATCAACATGTATTAATGCTCACGCGCAACCCAGAAAATGAACACTGAGAAACAACCCTTGAAGAAAAATGGTCGATACAATCTCTGAAGTCAAGGGGCTCCCCTTACTCTTGGGGAGATGCAAGAAATCTAAAACTAATGATGAGGAAGGTTGATCCACCAACCGTCCCAAAGCAGAAAGCTCAAAGCAAGCCTAGGAAGATAGCTACAAATAAGATTACGTCTATGAGTAGTGAACTTCATAACACTCTGCTGGACAATACAAACACAAGTCTAACCCTAGACACCTCGGTTAGTTTACCCACTCTTGATTACAATATTGTTGAATATATGAAAAAAAACTCATGCAAACATCTCTTTGTTTGAGTTATCTAAGATGAAGGGTCAACGAGATATTATGTTGCGTGCATTGGGGCAAACATCCATAGGCAACACAATCTCTACTAGCAAGGAGCAAGCAGATCTCCCGGTTCACTCACAACTGTGCTCAACACACTCTGGATGGAAGAAGAAAACTATGTCTGTCCCACAATCTTACTCTCATTTGAATTTTTTAACTCCAATTTTCACAACTGTTTGGTTGACCATGTCATATCGGCTAACATCATGCCACTCTCCATTTCCAAGAGGATCAATGCACAATGGAGCAAGACCTCTAGGTAGATCATCCAACTAGATCGAACATACGTACCAGCCATTGGTTAAATTCGGGGTGTGATCATTCGATTATATCATGACGACCAAGTTCACTAGTACTCCATGAGCATTGTCATTATGGACATACAGAAAGCATATGGCTTACTGCTTAGCAGAGACTAGTCCAGCAAGTTGAATGGGTACTTTTCCACAGACTGGTCACACTTATTACTTCTATATCAGGGCAAAATAAGTCATATTTGGGTGTTATTCGAGAGATACATGAAACATAATTTCACTTTCATCAATGGTGATAATGAACTGTTGGCTTTCATAGAAGTCATGTTCAGAAACTGCCTCTTGGAAACACAACTAGGGTGTTATCTTGCATAGCCAGCTCCAACCCCACCAGACATGCAGTGGGGTCCCCTTCCTTGACCAACTAATGGAAATGAAACATGTAGTGCACATTGTAACACTAGTAGCAATAGCAGTAGTAGTACTAGCACATCAAGTGGTTCGTGTACATATGAGTTATGGACCATGTATATTGATGGATAAAAGACACAAGATGGCTCTGTTGCTGGGTGTACCTTGATAGACCCAAAGCACATGAAACACTTGATCTCAAGTCACTTGGAGTTCGAATGCATGAACAACACTAGTGAATATGAAGTACTGATATTGGTCTTGCACAAATCCATTAGCCTCAATGTTGTTGCACTCAAAATGGTAGGTGATTCAGAAATCATGGTAGGGAAGGAATGTAACACCATCCACTATTTGTCACCTCATCTCAAAAGTTATCAACAAGAGTGTTGGCATTATGATACAGGTGTTTTCCTTTATGGCAACTCACTCAGATGAAAGATCACAATACAACAGGTTAACAGCAAAGAACTATAGATCAGACTACACAGAATGAAGAAAGAGAGGTATGCGTAGGTTCACCTTGACCAAGCTACGTATACACGTACGTTCACTAACCACAAGTTCCGTATATGTACACATGCACTTTCACAGAAGGAAAAGCGTGTATACCTTGGAAAACTAAGTTATCGGTCCAAGGTATTTGGTCGATGGTATTTTGATCCATGGTATTGGTCCAAGGTATCTGGTCCGAGGTATTGACCCTAGATATTTGGTCCAAAGTATTGGTACTAAGTGGTTTTGGTCCATGGTATTGAGAAAGGCCTAAAACTATAAGGAGGACAAGATCATTAGGCCAAGGTAGCAAGTATCAAATATCTGATAAAGTGTGAGATCTAGTATGCAGGTTATTGACTTATGGTGATGTGCTTGATCTGAACCAAGGATGAACCTTAGCGGTTGATGAAGGATAAGATATAATGATGGATCTGGATCTTAAGGCTTGAAATCAACTATCATTATGTGGTTTGATCATGTATAGTCTAGATCTAAATACTGACACATGTCTTATTCTGTAAATATTATGATCTGGGTATAACTGAAGTCTGAAATATCTGTAGAATTATGAATTAATATTTGCAGATGTATACACTGGTTGGCTTTGAGAAAAGTGCATATACACGTAGGTTCGACACATGGATGTAGCGTATAACTTATAAAGTATGTTTCAGTTGTTTCTATTTGTTTTTGTAGAGTTTTGAGTTCTGGTTTGGATTCTAGTTACTATATTCTGGTGACAGTATTCTGAATGATTAGATTGATTGTAATTTATCAATGGGTTGTCAAAGTGATTGATTGATTTGGTGGTGGTTGGTTTAGAAATTCTTAGTGATTGCTTGATGCAGATGTATTTGATGATTGAATTGCAGTTATGATGTTGTTGATGGATCCAATCTGAAAATTTATGAAATGTGGTCCTTCGAGAAAGAAAGAAGTTCGTAGCCTTCTATAGGCCGCCACCTACATACTAGTAAACATATTGGCTAGTACAAGAGTTAGGGGGTTGTAGCTCCCTTACAGTAGAAGCTGGAGAATGAGAGAAGGTCATAAGCTTCTGCAGGTAGAAGCCTGCGTACTGGTATAATGTCTGCACCAGTACAAGATTGTAAGCAGATTTTATTATTATTAAAAGAAGACAGAGATGACAGCAGCAGGTGGTTTTCACCCACATTGGGTTTCCACCTTATATATTGGTGTTCATGTGTGTTACTTATGTGTGATGATTTATTCTACTTTTACTGCACTGTCTAATAAATCTCAGATATACTGGTTAAAGTTCAATGCATGATAAATTGGGTAAATCAAAAGTTCTCTGCATATACGTTGGTTGCTTTAAGTACAGTCGCGTATACACGCTAGTTCACTTAGCTAAAGTAGCATATACAAATCTGTTTGGGAAATTAAATTATTGATCTGATAATACTGATTCACCCCCCCTCTCAGTATTATATCCAACAATTGGTATCATAGTGGGTCCTTCAGAAGAAGCTTAATTGCTTGAAGGGAGATCCATCATCATGAGTAATCAAGAAAGCATGGGATCCATCAGACCGCCAATATTTGATGGGAGCAACTTTGTTTATTGGAAGATAAGAACCATAGCCTATCTACAATCACTTGGAATGGATGTCTAGGAAATCGTGGAAGGAGGATATACATTTCCCTCAACAATTCCTACAGATATGGCAGGTAAAAAGCAATATGAAACCAATGCCAGGGTTGTAAATACATTATTGGGAAGTCTATCACAATCAAAGTTTGTCAAAGTTATGCAGCTCAAATCAGCCAAAGAAATATGGGACAAAATTGTTCTAAGCTACAAAGCAGACTCTCAGGTAAAACGTGATAAACTACAAACCCTCAGAATTCAATATGAAACTCTTAAGATGCAAAATGATGAAAGTATAGCTAGTTACTTCTTATGTATAGATGAGGTTGTTAATTGTATGAAGAATCTAGGTGAAGAGATAAAGGAAGTTACATTAGTTGAGAAAGTTTTAAGATCCTTGTCTGCTAAATTTGAATCAAAAGTATCTGCCATAGAAGAAAAATACGATCCACAGACTATCACTATAACACAGCTTCACTGAATCTTAACTGCCTTTGAGATGAGGAAAGGAGGCCCATCAGATATGAGAGAAGCTGCATTTAAAACTTCAGCAAAAGGAAAGGAAGAACTCAATGAATCAGGACATATTTCAGAAGAAGAAGATGAAGTAAACTTTGTCAAGAAGCTTCAACGGGGTTCCAGAAGATTTAGAGGTAAACTACCCTTCAAATGTTTTGCCTGGGGTAGATTCAGTCATTATGATGCCAAATGTCCTCATAAAGATAAATTTGATAAAGGGAAGGAATCTGAAAAATGGAATAGAAAACAAAGTGTAAGTAAAAAGAGTTACTATACTCATGAAGATAGCAATGGTTTATCAAATAGTGATGAAGATGAAAATAGTAATGACTATAGACTTCTAATGGCTTATGACGATGATAATTTTTGGGATGCTTTAGAAGAAGATGACCTTCATGAAGAAATCTCTAAACTCAAAATTTGTTTAGAAGAAATGAATATGATTATAGATACCTTGACATACCAACTTGCTGAAAGAGAAAAACACAATGAAAAACTAGAATGTGAAATTGTGGGTCTAAGAAAGGATCTTGAGAAAACAAAATCTCTCTATCTTAGATTTTCTAAAGGATTAGAAAACTTAAATGAAATTATCAAAGTGCAGCTCTCTCCTCTGATAGAGACAGGTCTTGGATATACTGAAGAAGCATCTCAATCACAGAAACCGTCAACCTCCACTAAAAGCTATCTTGATGCAGCAAAGAATAGTGAACAGTATGACAATCGTCAGCAAAGGCATAAAGCAGATCACCAGGTAAATCAGGCTCAATTTTCTTCAAGGATAAACAAAATCCACAACAAACCTCAAGTAAATCATACTCAATTTGCTTCAAAGATGAGTATCAATAGAAACTACAATCACCAAGTCAATAGATTCGATAATCGTAGGAACTTCTTTAATGGTCAATGTTTGTCATGTCATAATTTTGGACACAAAGCTGCTCAATGTGTTGCTTACAAAACCATCATGACTAGAGAAGCATGAAATCAAAGGAATGTGATAGGGATCAAGAGAAGTTCCTATAATAACTTTTCTCTTCTTGAAAATTAAATAGAATGCTCAATCTGTAACAACTTTGGCCATGAAGAATCTGAATGCAGGAGCAAATTTTGGCAAACATCTCAAAAGGAGAAAACTCCATTAAATCCCAAAATATGGAGAAGGAAAGAACCTCAAATAGAAAGATATGGTATAGCCTTGTATGTAGAAGGACAAGAAAATTAGTGGTACATCGATAGTGGATGCTCAAAACACATGACAAGTGAAAAAGAAAAACTTCACTCATATAATCCCTTAGAAGAAGAAAAGAATGTCTCATTTGGAAACGACAGTCCTGCTGTCATAAAAGGTAAAGGCTCTGTTTTGTTGAAAGAAAAGGTTAAAGTTTGGAATGTTATGTATGTAGATGGTCTAAAGCATAACCTGTTGAGTGTCAGTAAAATGTGTGATCAAGGAAATGAAGTGGTGTTTTGATCAAACGGATGTGTTGTTCGTGAGCTTGATACAGGAGAAACTGTGATCAAAGGTACAAGAACTCCAAAAAAATTATACATACTCAAGGGAGGACAACAACAGTGCTATCTAAGAAAAAATGATGAAAACTTTCTATGGCATAGAATATTGGGACATCTAAGTTTTTCTCAAATAAGAAAAGCATGCAGATTCCAAGCTATTCGTGATCTTCTAGATATCAGCATTCCTGAAAATACAATATGCAAACCATGTCAATTCAGTAAGCAAACCAGATCTCACTTCATTGAAAAAGAAGGGTCGGCTAGTAAGCCTCTTGAACTTGTTCATACTAATTTATGTGGACCATCAAGGAAAAAGTCACCTCGTGGAGAAGAATACTTTATTTTGTTCATTGATGATTTTTCCAGAATGTGTTGGATAGGTCTTCTAAAGCATAAAGATGAAGCATTTGAAAAGTTCAAAGCCTTCAAATCTTTGGTTGAAAATGAATCAGATCTAAAAATCAAATGCCTTAGATTTGATCGAGGAGGGGAATTTACCTCGAATGAATTCTTTGACTTTTCTGAACAACATGGAATAAAAAGGCAGTTCTCCACTACAAGGACTCCTTAGCAAAATGGAGTGGTAGAAAGAATGAATAGAATTGTTCAACAAATGGCTTGAGCTATGCTAAATGAATTTGGAACTCTTGCAACCTTCTGGGGTGAAGCTGCATTCGCTGCCGTAACTATTCTCAACCAAGCAAATGTTTGGGTAAATAGAACTCAAACTCCAGATGAACTTTGGTATGATAAGACTCCTACAGTAAAATACTTTAAAGTTTTTGGAAGAAAATGTTATATCAAAAGGACTAATGAAAAATTTGGTAAGTTTGAGCCCAAAGAAGATGAAGGTATTCTTCTTGGTTACTCTTCCCAAAGTAAAGGATATAAATGTTATAATAAAAGATTTGGGAAAATTGTTGAAAGTATTGATGTTGTAATTGATGAAGCATGAAAAAATCCAAAACAGATAAAAACCGAAGATTATGACAATGAAGAAGATGGGGATTATTTTCCCACATCAAATCATAATGATTCTGAAGAAGAAACCAATGAAGCACCAGAAGAAGAGATAACAGTAGAAGAAAAGACACCGTCCAGGTATGTTCAGAAAAATCATCTAGAAAATCAAATTTTAGGGGAAAAAGAGGTAGGTGTATAGACAAGAAGAACTATTATAGAAACCTCAATCTATCTAGCATTACTATCCTCCACCGAACCTCAAAATGTAAATGAAGCATGCAAAGATGAATGTTGGGTCAAGGCCATGAATGAAGAACTTGAGCAAATTGAAAATAATAGCACTTGGGAATTAGTTCCTAGACCTCATGATAAAAATATCATAGGAACTAAATGGATATTCAAAAACAAGTTGAATGAAAATGGAGAAGTTATTAGAAACAAGGCCAGACTTGTTTGTAAAGGGTATGCTCAACAAGAAGGTATATATTTTGAAGAAACTTTTGCACTTGTTGCTAGACTTGAAGCCATAAGGATGTTTCTTGCTCTTTCTAGCTTTCAGAAATTCAAAGTATACCAAATGGATGTAAAATATGCTTTCCTTAATGGAGATTTAGAAGAAGAAGTCTATATTGAACAACCAGAAGGATTCATTCTTGGAAATGATGCAAAACTTGTATGCAGACTCAGAAAGGCTCTCTATGGTCTAAAACAGGCTCCAAGGGCCTGGTATTACCACCTTGACAAATATCTACACCAATAGGGTTTTTCAAAAGGGTCAGCAGATAGCAATCTATATACAAAGATTGACATTGATAAATTGCTAATAATTGTTGTTTATGTTGATGATATCATTTTTGGTAGCAATGAAGAATCCATGAGTTAGAATTTTTCTTTAGTAATGCAACAAGAATTTTAAATGTCCTTGCTTGGTGAACTTACCTATTTTCTTGGTCTACAAGTTCAACAAAACAAAGCTGGTATTTTTCTTTCACAAACCAAATATCTCAAACAGATCTTGAAAAAGTACGGCATGGAAGATTCTAAACCAGTATGTACCCCAATGGTAACAGGATGCAGTCTTAGCTCAAATGATGAATCAGCAACAGTACATCAACCAACTTATAGATCCATGATTGGCAGTCTGCTTTATCTAATAGGTACCCGACCTGACATCATGCATGCAGTAGGAATAGTTGGAAGATTCCAAGCAAATCCAAAGGAATCACACATTCAGGCGGTCAAAAGCATTTTCAAATATCTTCAAGGAACACAGAACTTTGGTTTATGGTATCTTAGAGATACAGATGTTACTCTTCATGCATATACAGATTCAGATTGGGCAGGAAGTGTTGATGACAGAAAAAGCACTAGTGGTGGTGCATTCTATATGGGTTCCAGGTTAGTGGCTTGGTTCAACAAGAAACAAAGTTCAATTGTGTTATCTACAGTTGAAGCAGAATATGTGGCTACTGCATCTTGCTGCACACAACTACTTTGGATGATGCAAACATTGCAAGACATTCAGATCACATGCACTCCACCCATCTCCATTCTATGTGATAATACAAGTGCCATCAATATCTCAAAGAATCCAGTCATGCACTCCAAGACCAAGCACATACCCATCAAATACCATTTTCTACGTGAACAAGTGCTTGAAAAAAAAGGTCAAATTGGAATATGTTCCCTCCAAAGAACAAGTTGTTGATATATTGACTAAACCACTGCCCCGAGAGACATTTGAATATCTCAGACAAAAGCTGGGAGTAGTTGTTGCATCATCTTGTTGTTAAATCAAACTTTTCAGAAAAGGGTAACACCGGTTCAGGGGGAGAATTAGCCTTCATGTACATTCATCATTGTTGCCATTATGGTTGTTGAGTCCAGCTATGGCTTCAGATATTTATACCATTGGCTGCTGAAGTCTTGTAAAAGTCTAGGGTGCGATATGTATTCTCATACATTTGAATGGGTCCTCTTGCACAAATCATGTAATTTATATCCCCATTTTACATTGGATGGATGATGTAATATTTCTTGTTTTTGTCATGTATAAACAATTGGTATATCCCCACTTGGTTGGGTGGATGAGTCAAATTTGGTATATCCCCACTTGGTTGGGAGATGGATGTATGTATGAGTCATTGGTGATAGAAAGGTCATTGGTGATGTATGTATAGAGTCATGTTATTCTTTTAGAAAATATTTATGCAGACTTTGTTTGTGCTCAGGGGGAGCTCAATTAGTACATTTCAGCATATCAGAGAATTTAGCATGTACTTAGGGGAAGCATGACCAACATAATGTATGTCAAAGGGGGAGCATGATCCTTTGCCCTTGATGTCAAAGGGGGAGAGTGACTTGGTGTTGTTGTTTCCATCAAGTCCAAAGGGGGAGATTGTTGGCATTATGATATAACTGTTGTCCTTGATGGCAACTCACTCAGATGAAAGATCACAGTACAACAGGTTAACAACAAAGAACTACAGATTAAACTATACAGAATGAAGAAAGAGAGGTATATGCAGGTTCACCTTGACCAAGCTACGTATACACGCAGGTTCACTAACCACAAGTTGCTTATATGTACACATGCACTTTCACAGAAGGAAAAGCGCATATACCTTGGAAAACAAAATTTTTGGTCCGAGGTATTTGGTCCATGGTATTTTGATCCATGGTATAGGTCCAAGGTATTTGGTCTGAGGTATTGACCCTAGATATTTGGTCCAAGGTATTGGTCCTAAGTGGTTTTGGTCCATGGTATTGAGAAAGGCATAAAACTATAAAAGGAGGAGAAGATCAATAGGCCAAGGTAGCAAGTATCAAATATCTGATAAAGGGTGAGATCTAGTATGCAGGTTATTGACTTATGGTGTTGTGTTTGATCTGAACCAAGGATGAACCTTAGCGGTTGACGAAGGATAAGATCTAATGATGGATTAGGATCTTAAGGCTTGAAATGAATTATCATTATATGGTTTGATCATGTATAGTCTAGATCTGAATACTGACGCATGTGTTATTCTATAAATATTATGATTTGGGTATAACTCAAGTCTGGAATAGCTGCAGAATTATGAATTAATATTTGCAGATGTATATGCTAGTTGGCTTTGAGAAAAGTGCGTATACATGCAGGTTCAACACATGGAAGTAGTGTATACCTTATATGGTATGTTTCACTTGTTTCTGTTTGTTGTTGCAGAGTTCTTGGTTCTAGTATGGGTTCTGGTTACTATATTTTGGTGACAGTATTCTGAATGATCATATTGATTGTAATTTATCAATGGGTTGTCAAAGTGATTGATTGATTCAGTTGTGGTTGATTAAAAAAGTCTTAGTTATTGGTTGATGAAGATGTATTTTATGATTGAATTGCAGTTATGATGTTGTTGATGGATCTAGTCTGAAAATTTATGAAACGTGGTCCTTGGAGGAAGAAAGAAGGTCATAGCCTTTTTTAGGTCACTGCCTATGTACTAGTAAACATATAAGCTAGTACAAGAGTTAAGGGGTTATAGCTCCCTTCCAGTAGAATCTGGAGAACAAGAGAAGGTTGTAACCTTCTGCAGGTAGAAGCCTGCATACTGGTATAAAGTCTACACTAGTACAAGATTGTAAATAGATTTTCTTATTATTAAAAGAAGACAGAGACGACAATAGCAGGTGGTTTTCACCCACATTGGGTTTCCAACTTATATCTTGGTGTTCATGTGTGTTGCTTATGTGTGATGCTTTATTCTTCTTTTACTGCACTATCTAATAAATCTTAGATATATTGGTTAAAGTTCAATGCATGATAAATTGGGCAAATCAAAAGTTCTCTGCATATATGTTGGTTGCTTTAAGTACAGTAATGTATACATGCTAGTTCACTTAGCTGAAGTAGCATATACAAATCTGTTTGGGAAATTAAATTATTGATCTGATAATACTGATTCACCCCCCCTCGATATGACGAACGATATCTAACTTCCAAGCTTTCAATATCATTGTTGTGCCAAGAATGTGTAATGCAGCTGCCAATGCCTTAGCTAATGTAGCTACTAGGATGACACCGCTTAGGAATAGGTTTATTGTTGAAGTTTTGTATAAGCCTTATATCCCTGATAACATAACCAATCTACGTGTTTTTGAAGATGATCAATAGTTATTTCACTTCATGGGAAACATTGATGTCTTCAAGGATGCAGCGATTGATGAAGATACGAACGAGCAGTCTCTGCAAGCCACAGCTGATGACAAGAAAGGAAACCCCATCCCCAAGGGTATGGTTTCTCTAAAAAATATCTATGACTTCTAGAACCACTTTCAAGGGCCAAGGAACAAAAAAAACCTAGATTTCCACCATGATGCGTGAACATATCAAATTGGGAACAAAACAAGATGTAAAGTTTGCCAATCTTGGTATGTGTTGCACACTACAGGAGTGACAAGCCTCTGTTCACTTTTTCAAGAAGTATCGGGATGTGTTTGCATGGACATACAATGCTCTGAAAACATACGGCATGCGAATAATCCAACATGTGATTCTGATCAAAGAAGGGGTCAAGCCATTTCAACAGAAGCTGAGAAAAGTACATCTGTCACTTAAAACCCCTCATACAAAAGGAACTGACTAAGTTGTTGGATGCATAGATCATTTACAAAGTTCATCATTCTATGTTGGTTTCTAACTTATTTACTGTACGTAAGAAGTCCATGGAGATCCACTTATGAGTAGATTTCCGAAACCTAAATTGCGCCTCAAACAAAGACAACTACCCTTTGTTGTCGATGGAACATATTTTATAAACAGTATCTGGAGCGGAAATTTTTTCTCTACTTGATGGTTTTTAGCGATACAACCAGGTTCTGGTAGTGGAACTTGATACACGGAAAAATACCTTCCATACTAAGTGGGGTATGTTTGTCTACAGAAGAATTCCATTTGGGTTTGTAAATGCAGGCGCAACCATTTAGCGTGCGATGGATATCACCTTCTATGGAATTATCAGACAAAGCATAGTGGTGTACCTTGATGATGTGACTATTTTTTAGAAAATGGTCAGACCACATACACCATTTGAAGAAGATATTCGAGTGATGCCGAAAATACGAGGTATCTTTGAATTGCAAGAAAAGCATATTTGCAGTGTCTGAGGGGAACCTTCTTGGGAACATCATTGCTAGAAGTGGGATCAAGGTTGATTTGGACGAAGTTTGGGAGATCACACAGATTCCTCACCCAGGCAATAAGAAAGCCATGTAGTCCTTCTTGGGAAAGATAAACTTCCTCCAGAAGTTCATCACAGATTATGCGCAGATAGTGAAACCTATGTAATACATGATTAAGAAGGATGCAATCCATATCTGTGCTAAGAAGGAAAAGAATTCATTCACCTGTATCAAGTAGGCTATGGTAGATGCGCCTACACCTTACAGCCCAGAATTTAACAAGGATTTCTTGTTATACACCTTCACCTCTGACAATTTTCTTACTGCAATACTCACTTAGAAAGATGAGCTCAACGACGAATATCATATCTCCTTCATGAGCACAAGCATGCAGGGAACTTAACTCACCCCAATGTCAATAAACATGCATACACAGTATACAAGGTGGTGAAACACTTCAGACCCTACTTGTTGAAGAACCATCGCATAGTATTTGTGCCACACCCAATAGTCCAATCACTTCTTGTACAACAAGAGCTGGGTGAAATACATGCAAACTAGATGATAGGCTTGCAAGAGTTTGATCTTGACATCAAGCCAATTCACACTATCAAGGGTCATAGTCTCTATAGAATCATAGTTGAAGTAGTCGATGCACAAGAGGAAGAAGAAGAGCTCACTAGTTGGGAGCAAGAAATCGAGATGTACGATGTAGAGAAAGCACCACCCACTTCAAATGTAAACTCTTGGTACAAAGATGTGTGGCAGTCCCTTGAGCATGGCACCTTCTCACTTCTCCGTGGGATAGAAGAGGGCACTTCACCTCAAAGCAATACCTTATCAGTTGGTGCACGGAGTGGTGTACAGAAATCATGACAACAAAATTTCATTTAGGTGCCTAGAGGCACATGATTCAGAGAAGGTCTTGTATGATCTACGCGATGGACAAGCTGGGAACCACTTTGTGGGAAGGTACTCTGCACACAAAGTCATGTGAGTCGATTTCTTCTAGCCCACATTATTCAATGATGCACATGCCTATGCCTGCAATTGTCCGTCAATCAGCGATGCGCTGACAAAACACAAAGGTCAGAACCCTGTTGCACCCTGTCATAGTGACTAAACCATTTCAATAGTGAGGCCTTCATATCATCGAAGAAATATTCTGTTGGGATACAATCCCCTGGGTCAGTTTTGGGTTAAAAACCCATGTTTTGATGTAAATGTTGATGAAAATATGTAAAGTCTCAATGAATTGTGGATGTGGAGCATGTAGGTAGTTAGGAGTCAAAAAGGGTTTTTACCCTCATTTATGTAATTTTGAGTAATTTTGGAGATCCATCCATGGTCTGTGGACCATGGGATTGCATGTAAAAGACTATAAATAGGTGTGTCTTAGGGAATCTAAGGTAGGTCTATGGGTATAAAAAGATGGAGCCTTAAAGAGATAGTAGAGAGAAGTAAGTCTTAGAGAAGGAAAAGGCTTTGTAGTTGAGTGTGCAGAGGCCTATATTAGTGTGCACAACTGACTGCTTGGACCCCTGAAGTTGAGTGCACAAGGAAGATTTGAGTCTATAACATTATATTGAAGATCAAATAAACAAGACAGCTGGAGAAATTCATGCGTTTATCTGTTTACTACTGTTAAGTATGTTGTGATATATGTTGTGATTGAAATAATGTATTTGTGAATTAATAGTGTGTTGATGCATGAATCTATTGATAAATATCATTAACTAAATGCAATAGATGTTCAGTATTTAGGAAAATATTTAAATATATTATGTTATAATGCTTACTGAATACTTAAGATCATCTGGGAAAATTTTGATATGAGGCTATTTTATGATGCACGTAAGTAGATAACTTATCTGTTAAGGGCACACAGAGGCCAATCATAGACTTTCATGGAGGTCTAGGGGCAATTTGAAGGAAATTACTGTACCAAGACCTAAGGGATTAGAGATATGCGTGAAGGCAGATTTAGGGCATAAAAGGACATCACACTGATCTCTGGATGCGGAAACTTGGTTCTAGAATACCCCCATACTTCTTCAGGTGAGACTTCAGTTCATGCTATGAGGGTTGATGCTGAAAGGGCTAGTAGTGTAGGGTTTTGTTTGGTACAATTAACTCTAAACCTGGGTCATGACCCACTAAGACAACAAATGGTTCCATTGCCGAGACTGAGATCTGCATAAAGGGACATGTGATGTCGCATCACTGGAATCTGGCCAAGAAGGAAATTGAGAAGTGGTTGGATATGAATATTCGCGAATTCGTGGTGCAATAGAATATGAATCTGCATCTGTCAAAGGTGTAGTGGTTGGACAGGTATTTGTATATAGAAATCCACAAAATTTTCTTATGAACCTTCCCAATCGAACTATACGAGTGGATAGCTAAGTTGGTAGACGACCAAAGAAGGTGGAGGCTTGATGGTCCAACAGTGTGGACCCCAGAGCTAGTGCAAAGGTTGGAATCCTCTGATGACAAGATCATGCATGTTTTTGACCACTAGATCAATCAAATTATAGGAGGATTTGTTATAGATTTCACGATTGATACCTTAATCAGCTACAGTGAAGTAGAGCGAAGCTTCTTCAAGGGGCCACAAGGTGAGTATCTGAGATCTTTGAATACGTAGATTAAGATGCTCTTGTGTGAAAAATGGGTTATGCCCTTGCCTTGATGTTCGGATCTATACAAAGTGGATGGATCTTCAGAAATCAATAGAAAAGAAGCCCCGAAGATAGCCTGTTGATTGGACCTCCCTCAAGTGATGACAAGGGAATGCCACGAGCCTCACCGCAAAGTGCGGTCCCGCTGAAAAGATAGGGTTTTTCACGGATACATAATCCATCCACCCCACCTCCACCTTTGCCTCCACAACATAGACCTTCGTTCATACCACTGCCTCCACCACTGCCGTTCAACATGTTGAACTCAGTAAAGATGTCGATTTTCAAGGGTATAGGGAGAAAAGATACAAATCAGTTATGGTTCGTTGTGAATGATGTATGGACCGCATAGAAGATCATTGATGAAAACATAAAGAAGGCGCACTTATTTACTGCTCTGTAGGATTTCACGCTGATGTGGTATATTAAGTATTGTACTGATCATCCTTTAACAAATGTCAGAAAATACTAAGGATGCTTTATACAAGGAGTTTAGTAAACCTAAGTCTGACTCATAGTCATTCTTTGGATTTAAGGAAATCATGATGAGGGTTGGTGAGATGCCTTGGGATTTAGGTCAAAGGCTAAAATGTGTGATCCATGAAGCTAATATGTAGCTTATAGATGGCCAGCACCACGAGTGGTTTATAGCCTCACTTGTGCCCCACCTGAGGATTTCTTTGTCACAACAAAAGATAGGAACACAGGCAGAAGCCCTGGAAATCACGATGAGATTACATGAGACACCTATTCAGGATGCAACTTTCGGAGTCCAACAGATTCACTCACAGCTACAGAACCTCTGCTTGGAACTGCAGAGCTTGAAAAAAGAGGAGGCTAGGCCAGAGCTGCGCGAGGAAGTTTGCTGCCTCAACTGTAAGAGCCAGGGGCATCATAAAGACCACTGCTCTGTCTTCATAAATTATATTACAGGGGGGGACCAATGCCTCTAAGGCAGGAAGCTCCAGCAAGACCAAGTGTGGGGCCCGTGCTATGGTGCGCTATTTTTCAGGTGGCTGGAAAACATGTAACAGATAATTGTCATTTGCTGCAAAAGTTCATTCAAATGCCACAACAATTATTCCACGATTTCTGCAAATCGGTGGACCATGTTGAGTGCCA
The DNA here is from genome assembly GCA_031772625.1 of Pinus tabuliformis. Taxonomy (NCBI): domain Eukaryota; kingdom Viridiplantae; phylum Streptophyta; class Pinopsida; order Pinales; family Pinaceae; genus Pinus; species Pinus tabuliformis. Next base: position 93,830,022 of record CM062817.1, read on the forward strand.
CTATCGTAGCTATGAATTGATGATGTAAAGAACACCTACCTATCAAATACAAGTAGAAACTCGGCCTCCGGATCAGGGCATTGGGGGAACACGCATAGGATATTAGGTGTGAGGATGAAGCCAAGGAGGAGGAGGACTTGGTAGAGGTCACGGTCAGGTTATTTTCTATAAATGTGGGACACTAAGGCACTATGCACGGGAGTGTCAGAATTAAAAATACCCGTCATGTCAATATTGTACTTAGTTTGATCACACTATCGAAGAATGCCCTGTGCTAATAGCTAAGATGTAGGAGAAGAAGGCACAACCTCAACACCCTACGCATAACTTACAAATGATGAGAGATGAGCCCCACGAGGAAGATCTGAATGTAAATATCGTGCTAAGAAGTAGAGTAACAACAAGGGATGATAAGGGGAAACAACCTAAAGAAGGAGGATGGGTTCGCAAGGCCCCAGAAAAGGAAGCAGGTTTTGATTTCGCATGCACAAAGGAAACATTTATGAAAGCCAAGAAAAGCTTCGATGATACATCTACTTCAGGAAGTCAAAACAAAGTAGCAGAGACTAGTGTGCCTACAAAGGTTGATCCCTCTGTACTTACCACATTCCTGGAAACTTGCATGAAACTTCTGCACAATAGCAATGTTGTGAAGGGCCTGTAGGAATTGATAGACAATTGTGCTAGTAAAGAAAAAGCTCCTGATGGACACCACGTAGTATGAAAAATTGGAAAACATAAGGCGAGAACAAGGCGTGAGATGAGGCTCACTGCGCAAATAGGAGATGATGAGATGGACCAGGTTATTTTGGATCTGGGGTCTGATGCAAACGTGTTGCCTAAAGAAACATGGGAGAGGATGGGGAGACCTGCACCGCACTGGTCTTCGATCTAGCTTAGAATGGAAAACCAACAGAAGATCATCCCCATGGGACAATTAGATGGAGTAACAGTAGATATCGAAGGTGCGAGCGCATTGGATGATTTTGAAGTAAAATAGATTGTTGATGACAACAACAAATACCTCGCGCTCCTCAGAATTGATTGGGCGATTGATATGAACAGAGTCATCAACTTGAAGAAGCGTACAATGTCGTTTGAAATAAAATCACTTCGGGTAGTAGTACCGTTGGACCCTGTAGAGGGACCACGCTATACTGAACCATTCCGCAACTATGAAGAGAGTGATGATGACTTGGATCAAATCTACAAAATAATAGTGCGAGACCAAGACTGGATTAATCCAACAGTTGATGGAAGAATTGCATGGGACCGTGAAATTTCATGTACGTCGGATTCAGATGAAGAACTAGAACATTGGTAGAATACGTTGCATGAAGTATCTACACTGCACTGCAAGATGATGCCTAAATTGTTGCATTGTGTATTATTGGAGGTAAGAAATTTACCCTATTATGTTGGTTTAACTGACGTAGATAATGTTTTGGACGCCTCTGAGCAAGAAGTCCTTGAGGATCATCGCTTCCAAGCATTGGATTTGGCATTGCGTGCTACACCCACACGATGGTGGGGTACACACAAGGACAACTTTGATGAATGGCAAGATTACAGGAGGATGAAGAGGTTGCAATTTGGTCATCCTAAAGTTTGACTAACTAAAAAGTACAATGGGAGAAATGATCCACGTGATCATTTAGCAAAGTGGACTAAAGTTTATGGCACAGAGCCGCAGCCATAGTGGATGCACTTATTCTGTCATACTTTGGATATAATCCCTATGAATTGGTACCTGGAAATGGAGCTTCACCATGGCACCATGGAGTGGGACATATTAAGGGAAGGATTCTTAATGACCTTCAGTTTTGAAGATGGGTTAGAAAGAATTGATAAAGCTCTGAAGGAGGTCAAGGCATCGATCTACAGAATACTATAGGATCCTTTAGAATTGGTGCATCCCAATTGGAGCACCCAGCTGCGCCATGCCCTAGAATGCTATAATGTGACCGCTGAGGGCGAGGATGAAGATCCAAGGAATATCAATATTTGAGAGGCAGAAGGCCATTGCGAGGTTGAAGGTCCATAAACAAATAACCTGGATATCACCGCACCATTGAAAACCAAGCAAGTAAACATTGGTACCAAAGCAGAGCCAAAATTTGTGAAGATCAGGGACTACTGGGATGATGCCACAATGGATAAAGTTGCTGATTTACTCCGTGAGTACCAGGATATTTTTCCTCCCAAGTTCTCAGACCTAAAAGGCATCATAAGTGACTTGGGTGTGATGAAAGTTACTTTGAAACCATATGCGAAGCCTATTAAGAAAAGGTTGTATCGCCTTAATCCCAAGCACAAGGAAAAGGTCTGTTTGGAGTTGAATAAGATTCTTGCGGAAAGAATTATCGAACTTGTGGAGGAATTTGACTGGGTGAGCCCAATGGTGGTTCAAGAAAAGAAACAGAAGGGAGAAATAAGGATTTGTGTAGATCTCAAGAAACTTAATGATGCCTGTGTCCATCATCTTTTTCTGACATTGTTTACTGATGAGGTATTGTATAACATTGGAGGGCAGGAGGCCTACTCATTCATTGATGGATTTTCGGGGTACCATCATATCAAGATCGCGCCGGAGGATAGAAGCAAAACAACTTTTGTGACTGGATGGGGTTGTTTCCAGTATACAATGATGCCATTTGGACTTAAGAATGTATCTCATGTAGTCATCGCAATGTTCAAGGAGTTATTCACAAATTCTTGGAAGTATATTTTGATAACTGGACAACATTTGGGTTAGTAAAGTGCCATGTAGAAAGTCTACGTTTAATGTTAGATATGTGCTAAAGATATTAGATCGCACTGAACCTAAAGAAGTGTTTATTATGTGTCCCCTTTGGAATTTTACTGGGCCATGTGGTGTGCAAGCAAGGGCTTCTGGTGGACCCTGCCAAGATCATGCTCAGAGTAAATTTGGAGGCTTCAAGAGTTTCAAGTAGTTGCACGCAACACTTTAACATACCAGGTATTACAGAAAATTCATCAAGGCTTCTGCCTAGATTACTATGGCCATGGAGAAACTGCTAAAGAAGGATGCCACGTTTTGTTGAGATGAAGAATGTCAATGCAGTTTAGATGTCTTAAAGGAAACAATGGTCACTGTGCTAATTTTGGTCTTCCCAGATTGGAAGAAGGAATTCCATGTGCATGTTGATGCCTCGTGTATTGCATTGGGAGTAGTGCTCACACAGGCTAGTGAAGGAGATATAGACCACCCTATAGCATTTCTGAGTAGGAAATTACCAAAAACTGAGAAGAATTACTCAATGACAGAACGAGAAGTATTGGCTATGGTCTACGTGCTTCAAAAGTTCAGGCATTATCTGTTGGGTGGACATTTCAAAATGTACATAGGCCATTCTGCCTTGAAATACCTGGTCAATAAGCCTGTGTTGGGGGGGGATATTTGCTGATGGTTGTTGCTATTTCAAGAATATGACTTTGAGGTCTTTGTGAAGCCAAGTAGGTTGAATGCAGGGCCTGACCATCTGTCACAGATTGAGACAGTAGAGGAGCTCGCCAATTTGGAGGAAGTGTTGCCCGATGCGAAAATATTTGTAGTACGCGTAGCGGATAATCATTTTGCAGATATTATCCACCTTTTGACTACCAAAACGGCTCCTTAAGGATATACCAATCAGTAAAAGAAGGAACTAGTGGTGTGCAAGGCAGATTTTTCAGTCATCATTGGACATTTGTATAAGATGGGTGCTAATGAGATCTTGTGAAGGTATGTGCCTAATTTTGAGTGGAAAAACATCCTCGCAGAAGCTGAAGGAGGGGTTGTGGGAAGACATTATGTAGGAAACTCAACCACATAGAAGATATTGTGTGCATGTTTATGGTGGCCTACTTTGCATAAGGATACCAAAGCGTATTGTAGAGCATGCGATGCATGGCAGTTAATGGGAAAACCATCGCGGAGGGACAAACTACCACTAAATACTGAAATATCATTGCAACCATTTGAAAAATGGGCAATTGACTTCATTGGACCAATTCAACCCCCAGGTAATAAGACAGGTGCACGCTATATCATCACCGCGACAGAGTACCTAACTTGATCGGTGGAAGCACAACTGGTGAAGGATTGTATTGGGGCTACGGTAGCGAAGTTCTTGTTTGAGTATGTGTTAACTAGATTTGGCTGCCCAAAAATATTGATTAGTGACCAAGGTACACACTTCCTAAATGAAATGATCAGCACGCTAATTGAGGAGTTACAGTTTTATCATCAAAAGAGCACACCATATCATCCTCAGGCTAATGGAACAGTTGAGGTCTTCAATAAAATCTTGGAGAATGCATTGACAAAGATTTGCAATGCGCAGTGAAATGACTGGGATGTGCGCGTACCTACAATGCTATGCGCATACAGGACTACTTGCAAGAACATGATGTGATAGATGCCTTTTCAATTGGTCTATGGCGTAGAAGTTTTAATGCCTATGGAATATATCGTTCCTAGTATACACATAGCAGCTTTCATAGGCTTGGTGAATCGCAGAGCCTTGGAAGAGTGGCTCATGCAACTGATGGAGCTTGAAGAAGACAGATTCTTGGCTCGATTCCCTCAGCAAGTACAGAAGGAACGTGAGAAGGCTTAGCACGATTGGCACATCAAGTTGCACACGTTCAAGGTAAATGATTTGGTTTTATTATATGATAGTAAGTTCAGTAAGTTTCCAGGAATGTTTCAGATGCACTGGCTTGGGCCATATGTCATCAAAAAAATTACAGATGGAGGCATAGTTCAGCTCGTGAAGCTAAATGGAGAACCTTTTCTAGGAAGGGTGAATGGAAGACGATTAAAGCCATATATAGGAGATCTGGCTCAATGACTACATGATGACAAGATAGTCTTAGTGCTCCAGGCAGCTGCAAGGGAGCACGAGACTATAAACTACACTGCTCGAATTGAAGGACTACACAGTAGGAGGGCTACGCCCAAAATGGTGAAGTTACAATATAAGAGGTTGCGTGGAGGAAGTTGCGCTACAAAGGGAGGTGTCATGCAATACAATAGGAAAATGACTGTTGGAGTCACTATTCATGATTTTACAGCTAGAAGAGGGTTAAGAGGAGTGGGCTGGTGGCATTTAAGATTAAAATATTTGAAGATCTGCAGCCAAAACAACATTAATGGACGAATTTTGGGGGGAACGGTCAGATTTGAATTCAAAATCCCATATAAATTATGTGTGCTAGCCTAGTAGAGAACACTTTGCACCCTTATAGTTTTTGAGTTGTGTTGTCTCTTGCTTATGAATCATGCGTTCTTTGAGGATTTGGTCGCGAACCCTGCATTTTATCAATTACCAGAGTTAACCCAAAAATTCATCTGTAACACCATGTTAGGACTAGGCCTTGCTAAGACTGCAAGCACTGGAGGAATTGTCACATTCGAAGAAGTTCATCCAGAGGTTATGAGCATGGAAGCTCTAGCTCTTGTGCCTACGGCACCGAGGTCGCCTAGGTCAAAGACCACCCCTGTTAAAGAGACCCAAAAACCAAAGAAAGATAAATAGAATAGGTCAGTACCAGTGTGCGCATCCCCCAGGAAACATACCACAACTTTGAAGCAAAAGAAGGACAAGCAGCCTGAGAAGGTTGTAGATTTGGAAGTTGAATAGGGCATCGAGGATATAGACGTTGAGGGAGTGGAGCCCATCACCAAGTTTCCTGAATATATCCCTTCGCGTAAGGGGAAGGTGAAGGTCCCTAAGGACCCAGAGTTGAACAAGTTCCTCATTCATACGCCCCTACTGCCGAAGTAGATGACCTTCAAAGGTTTGCGCCTTATGCGGGTCCCCCTGTTAAAAATGGAAGATTGGGACCTGGCCGACCATGAGTGGTTCCCTCACCTCGCGATAGAAAATTATATGAGGCACATTTATTACCTAGACTCAAGTGTCACTGAGTTGGAGACAATTGAATGGATCCACGAAGTGGAGAACACCGGGTTTTTGAACCTGTTGTGGGTGCCCCACTATCACCACAGTAATATTAAAACCACCTATGTGCGACAGTTACTTACTTTGCTGCACGGTGGGTGCTTATGGCTTGGCGTGCCTATACCCTTCACGAATAGGCTCATCCACAGCATCACACACCTACCGCATGAGGGTTTGAATTCAACCAAGGAGTTTGGTAGAAATATAGGAGAAAGAGACTTGGTGAAGAAAATGAAAAAGGAGTTTGAACTTGTGAAGAAGCCACGCAGCTAGTCCATCAGATCCATCAACGATCCCGTGTTGAAGATTTCCACCCAAATACTGGTTAGAAAGGTTATGAGGAAGTGCCACACGGACGAGGTTCTAGTGCCTATGGTATCGTTAGCTGCACAATGTGTGAAGGGCATGCAATTTAACTAGTCGTGGTACTTATGCAGTGAATTCCTCGCGAATTGTTGTGAGGTCCTGGATGAGAGCTAGCCCTTCCACTATGAATTATTGCTGCTCCCCATTATGTTGGTCGCATGGGATCTACCGGAGGACAACTAGTTTCCTTCGTTAAAGGAAGGATTATCGGAGGCCACGCAGTTTGCCTCCATCTGGGCCACGAAGGACCCTACATGGATAAAAAAAACTAAGATCTTTTGGGTGCTAATGAAAGCGAGCTTTCGCATGGCCATCAACCAACGCCCAAGGTTGTCCTGGACGTTGTATGAACAGTTGTTTGCATACGCCGCATTCAAGGCATATTTCCATCGCATCAACATTCAAGCGTGGAAGGACCCGTAGCAGAAGTGGTTCTATTTACCATATTTTATCACCGAGGATGCCATCCAGGAGGTTATCAAGCATTGGCCAACAGAATGGCACACCACATCAGACTTGGATGCAAGTACTAGCAAGGGCACAGGGAGCTCAGTTGAAAAGAAAAGGAAGGATGCAGCAAAACACGGAGCACAAAATTTGGCTGCGCAATGGAAGAAGGAAGTCGAAGAGAAGGCTCCAATGGAAAAGGATCCCACTGCAAAGGAGTAGGTAGAGCAAGAACACTATGACGATGAGCAAAGTAGAAAATCTCCTTCATGTGAAACTGAGGAGGAAGACTAGTCAAAGCAGGGTGATGGAGGAGATGAGGGGTAGAGCACCCCATTTTAGCTAAGGAAGCACAGAGAGAAGCAGCAGCAGGGGTCCCACAAAAAGCCTCATTCGGACAAAACGCAGGTGGATCCCATAACCTTGACAGAGAGAGATCTTAATGAGATTGGTGACAAAGTGCCCAATACTACAACCGAATCGTTGTAGCAATTTGAGCAACAATACATGCAGTCGTTGGGAAGCATCCAGAAGGATCTGTGAAAACTAGAGTTCCAAACTAGCATAATACAGATGAGCGCAGGTCAAGTGAGCGTAGCACAAACAAGCCTGGCACTAGGGACAAGTCAGGGTGCAGAAATGGTACGGATAGTGGACTTTAGATCATTTGTGCTACTGGAAGGGTCTCTATGCGTGGAATCAACCGATGATCGAGCTATTTTGAGAACCCTTAAGGATTTCATGCTGAACATTGCAGCACTCCCTAACGCATTTCTTCATGCACTGCAAGCAGGATTCATAGAGGAATTGAGAGCTTGGGAGCAACATGCTCTCAGTTTAATCAATGAGTATCAGGTGAACAATGAGAAAATGTTCACCGAGAAGATGTAGGCCTTAAAAGAAAGGGATACTATCCATGCACAGAGCTCCAAGTTGGTAGCCACGGTAGCATAGGCATGCAGAATAGTGTCAGAGTTGCACATACCCAAGGACGCACAACTAGAGGCAAAGATCTACAAATTAGCTGCAGCCATCCGCGAAGCAAAGGCAGACGTAGGGAGAGTTCAATTTGAACTCAACATGAAAATCACGAAGCTACAGCTCAAGTCATAGCCTTTGACTCTGTCCAAGGTCAGGGAGCAGTGCGGAGCCACTATAAAAGAAGGAATGACCACATTTGATACCGTAGTCATTGACTACTCGACCTTATTTGAACAAACCATGGAATTAGTGATGAATCTACAAGAATATCCAACCCTGCAGATCCTGAAGAAAGAGGTTTGCGAGTTGCAAAAGCAGTTTGATGAGGACAAGGTGATGACGCGCTTAATTTCTCTAGCATAGCACCTTGCTAAGTTGTAGGACGGGAAGCAGCTCCTCACACAGGTGGAAGAAGCTAAGAAGAAGGAGGCAGTACCTAAGGCCAGGTTGGGACCTTGGTTAGATGAATCCTACCGAGTAACAACCAACATTCAGAAAAAGGTGACGGGCTTGCAGCAAACACAACAAAAGATAAAGCTCACTGCGGAAGGTCCAACTATGGAGCAACTTGTCAAAGAAGTAAAGCAAGCAACTATGCAGGGCACTGCTGAGGTAGAAGTTGTGCAGTTGGAGCTGGGGGGTCTTTGCAGCAAGATCACTATGCCAACTGAGTGACTCGAGGTTGAGTCACGATCTTTGTGTTGTGGGCCTATTGGGATGGGGTCCCTTGGGTCAGTTTTGGGTTAAAAACCCAAGTTTTGATGTAATTTTTTATGAAAAGATGTAAAGTCTCCACGAATTGTGGATGCAAACCGCGTAGGTAGTTAGGAATCAATAAGGATTTTTACCCTCATTTATGTAAAGTTGAGTTGGTTTGGAGATCCTCCCATGGTCTGCGGACCATGGGATTGCATATAAAAGGCTATAAATAGGTGTGTCTTAGGGAATCTAAGGCAGCTCTATGGGTATGAACAGATCAAGTCTTAAAGAGATAGCGCATAGAAGTAAGTCTTACATGAGGAAAAGGCTCTACAACTAAGTGTGCAGAGGCATAGACTAGTGTCTGTAGCTGAGTGTGTGGACCCTTGCAGCTGAGTGCACAGGGAAGCTTTGAGTCTGTAACCTTATATTAAAGATCAAATAAAGAAAACAGATGGAGAAATTCATGTGTTTATCCGTTTACTGTTGTTAATTATGTTGTGATTGAAATAATGTATTTATGAATTAATAGTGTTTTGATGCATGAATCTATTGAAAAATATCATTAACTGAATGCAATACATGTTCAATATTTACGTGAAGATTATAATATATTATGTTATTTTTATCAAATACTTAAGAGCATCTAAGAAAATTCTGATATGAGGCTATTTTATGATACGTGTAAGTAGGTAACTTATCTGTTAAGGGTTCATAGAGGTCGATCATAGACCTTCGTGGAGGTCTAGGGGACATTTGAAGGAAGCTATTGTACCAAGCCCTAAGGGCTTAGAGATCTGCACGAAGGCAGATCTAGGGCATAAAAGGACATCACATTGATCTCTGGATGCGGAAACTTGGTCCAGTATCCCCCATACTGCTTCGAGTGAGACTTTAGTCCATGCTATTCGAGTTGATGCTGAAAGGGCCAGTACTGTAGGGTTTTGTTTGGCACAATTAACTTTGAACCTAGTTCAGGACCCACTAAGCCAACATATTCCCACATTCATCGAAACAACACCACTACATTTTGACAAGTACAGATTACTTCATGCGGTGGACAGAAGCAGTTCTGGTTAAGCAAGTGAATGACTAGGAAGTCATAAAATTCCTTCAACAGAACACCATCTCATGATTTGGCATTCTCGTATCACTTTTTTTTGAAAATGCAACTTACTTTTTGTCTTTAAATATTTATTATTTTTCATTGTAATATGGTATTGTGCTTAAACACTCAGCTAACTACTACCCATAGGGAAATGGTCTCGCTGAATCTACAAATAAAAACCTTATCTGCATTATCAAGAAGACCATTTACTTTGAACAGCGTAATTGAAACTCTAATTTGAAGAATCCTTTATGGTCTAACTGTGTAATACCCAAACCCTCTCTGAACACTTCACCATACTTCCAGGGTTTACGAGAAAGAAACCATCCTTCCGCCAAACATCTACTTTTCTACTCTCCAATTGTCCCAAGAATCCTAAGGCAACCCTTATCTGCTAGTTCAGTGTAGGATGGATACCCTTCACAAGTTGCAGGAAGAAAGGATGAAAGAAAAATAAAACTTCACACTCCACCAGAATCGTATGAAGAGATGGTTTGAGAAGAAGTCTGTAGGGAACACTAAGTTTGATGTGGGTGACTTGATCTTGAAATGGGACAAACTCCATGAAGACAAAGGAAAACATATGAAGTTCCAATCCTTGTGGATTGGTCCATATACTGTTAAGGAAAATCTTGGCCCACACACGTACCGTCTACAATCACTTGACTAGAGGATTAACAAGCTTCCTATCAACGGTCAAAATTTAAAGAATTATTTTCAGTAAGCCAGGGTTGTGCCCTGCCCCATGTACATAGTCTATTTACTGCTTGTTGTCTTTTCACCATTTTTACTTCATTGTGTTTTGTTTGCTTAAAATCATGCTATTTTTTTCTTTTTTCAATATGTGTTTCCCTCTACTGAGTTCTATCTTTTGAATGAGTATGTGGTTGAGATCCAAAGAGTCTTGTGACACTGCAACACTTGGCCAATCCCGTGTCCATATTCTCTGTGCTTGGTTATAACTTTTGGCTAATGAAGTCTTGATGAAAAATACAATCCATTTGTAAGGGATGCTCTAGTCCAACTATGAACCTATTTCCACATTGGGAAACCCCATGCATGTACTCAGTCTTCTGCTCTCTATGTTCAAGCTCATTCAACTAGTAGAAACAGAGAAGGGGAAAAATCTAAACAAACAAATCTTAATCAGAGGTATTACATGCTTCTTTGAATGAACAACCTCTTCTTCTCTCAATAATTCAGGATCCCTCTTCCACCCCAAAAATAAATAAGTGCCTATTCATAGTCCTCTTTTCAAAAAATACAAAGGAGAAACAAGAGAAAGGCTTCTTACGTAAATAGGTGAAGCATGCAACTCCACTAGGGAACTGACCAGGATTGCTGGCAGTGGAGCAATACTTGGCATGCGTGAATCCACCGGGGTACTGTCCAGGCCTACTGGTAGTGGAGAAACACTAGATATGAAAACTTATACTATGAAAATTTCAATCTCGCAAGCCAAACTGCCCTCCTCGATTTTAAAACACTATGATCAAGCTGAAACTTGTTGTTCTGTTTGACTAAGTTGGAAAAAGGTGAAACATGTCTGTCCATCGGGTAAGTGGGGAAATCAAAGTAACCCGCACAACGATTCAATACTCCCTGATAGACAAAGGCCATGTTCTGTCAATGGACCGAAACAAAGAAACTGGTATTCAACCAGCGTGTCACCAAATGTTGTAGAAATTGCAACACCCTCCAAAATTTTGGCTTGCATCCAATTTCAAAGCCTTCCATTAGTTTTCCTTGATGATTTCAAACACTCGGGCTCATCCCATGAGCTCGTGTCGAGTCTTTATACCCTCTTTGCTTGACCATTCACTGGGTGTCTTTTAGTATGTTGGTTGCAATGTCATGCTTGCAATCTTGTTTTGGCTATGTTCAAGGTTTGTCTTTTTGTGTACAAGTTGTGTTCGCTATGTAAGCATCTGTCGCACTCACACACGAAGTTGTATGCAATGTTGCACAAGTGTCGTCATATTCATTCAACGATCTATCTCAAGTGTCGCACTTGTCACTCGCACCCTTTGGTCAGTCACACTAAGCATATGTTGTCTTGTTGATTCAAGGTGTCTTGTTGTCAAGTCATGTTTTTTGTGTGTTCAAAAGGTCATGCATACACAAGTTTACTCACTCACACACTTAACCTTTTTGACAAAGATCTGTCGACCATACTACCCTCTATCAGTCGGACCTCCACTGTGTTGCACTATGCAATCTCAACTCTCAATTACTAAGCATTGTTGCCCAGAATTATGCAGAGCTTGAGGATGCCTGCCAGGTAGTTTTCACTGTGAAATCCTGGAATTAGCCTAGCTAACTATCACCTAGAACAATGCAGAAGTTTCCCAAGAAGTTATCTCAGTCTGTGCTTCCCCCAAGCCCATCCATCAAGCCTCCCGCTGGTCAATAGAAGAATTTAACTTGGGTAGTGACCTAGGGTTGCACTCCTTCCAAAAATTACGCAGAAACTGCCAACCTTCCTACTTGTATTAACTGAATAAATTGTTCATACATGAGGGACAAACACCTACTGCATGTCACTCTACTATCTCTAGGAATTGCACAATTTGTTTAGTTAGCCCCCATGCCAGCCTGCTTGCCACTCCTCCTGAAAATTGCACAGTTTTCTTGGATAGTGCACCTGTTCCTCAGCACCCCGCTTAGCCCAAAAACTGTGCATACATGCCCTACATGATTTCCTCCTAGATCCGCACATTTTTTTCCATCAAGCTCCCGTATCCCACTCTTGGCCTCATCTAAAAATCTACATAGCTTTTACTGCCAGTGCCTCCTGTTTCTCACACTACCTTCCCCGAAAAAATTGCATAGTTCTTCCTCTTAGATGAGCCAGATTTTGCTGCTGTCACTATTGTCCCAAACTTCTCAACCCAGCCTCTCAGTGACCTCTACGCAATTTTTCCCGACAGTGTCCCAAAGCCTCACATCTAGGCCTGAAATGTGCTCTGCGCAGTTTCAGAGCCTTGTCCTCTCTCCCGGTCACCTGCACTCTAAAATGAAAGATGATGCATCATGGTAGACTAGGGGATTTCTAGATTTGATGTTGTCTTGTCATGATTGATTGCAGAGATAGGTACATGGATGAGACATGGAACGATGACGAATGGGATGAAAAAGGAGTGCATGCTAGGAGACTTGTTCGCAAACAGATGAGCACATGAAGCATGCCAAGTACTAGCAAAGGGGATACATGCACATGCAACATCAAGCGAACACCAAGACCATTGAAGAATCTATACACCTTGTCATGTAGAGGTGAAGCTACGATACACCAAGAGCACACTCATCATTCAGCAGCACTACAACTCAACATGGACACCACCATCAGCATGAGCATACCAGCAACATCAAGTCATGTCATGAGCCTTCTCGACCCCATCACTATTGTGGGCAATACTGCGGTAATCAATGTAATGTAAGGTGGAAGTCCAAGAGACCCGCATACAAAGTTGAAGAGTCATGTCAGTTCAAGAGTCATGTAAGTCAGATAGTCAAGAGTCACAAGGGTCAAGTTGACCCTTGGCTATATATACCCCTCATTTGTACATACAAAAGACATTTTACCTTGGCTCCTCCCACATACCCTTGAGAGTCTGTAGTATTTTCTTTGAGGAGCGAGCAGTGGCTCCAACCCCCCACTATCAGTGTTAGTGATGTATGGTGTATAGATGTGTCTTAGAACTTTTGCTTAATTTAGAAGCATGTTAACAAGCGAGCACATTTTCACACATGTATTTTATTCATTTGTAAGACTATTCTTTGGATGCTTGTAATGCATGTTGCTTTAACATGTACTAAGATAGTTAAACTATTTCCATTGTTTTAGTGCATATGTTGTTGGAAATGTGTTGTAACAGTTGTTAATGTTTTCTCGCCCGTGTGGACTACTTCGTTGAACACTTGGCAAATTCATTCTTGTAAACTTGTTATAATGACCTTCGCACTCATGTGGACTACTCCACTAGGTGTTGTATGTGACATCTGTTCACTTTGTGTTCATGACTGTCGCATCCGTGTGGACTACTCTGCCAGAAGCTGTGCATGTCCTGCTATTTTGTGTGTCTCTAACTAATTTGGGACTATTCCCTTTCGACTTGAGATTCACTCTCACCCTCTCCCTCTACAGTTAAATAACTTAGATACAAGTTACACTAAACACTCACTAGGCACACGAACCTTATTGTTTGAAGTCAATGTATACCACTCTCATGTGTTGACAAGCAAGAGCTAAGGCATATCTTTAAGATAATGGAAACTGGGTGATCATACAAGATGTGGTTCCTACACCAAACGGTGTGAGGTATAGTTGGGACTTCATACCGAGGAGATCCCTTGAATGTTAGCGGGTCCACCACCGTCAACATGTTCAAACACGTTATCCAGAATTGGATGAGGAAGGTTCAGTTTGGCTTTGACCCAAACAAGTTCTTGGTACTCGCAAAAGACATCCCCATGGCCACACGATCAAGGAAGTCCTCATCAAGTGGAAAAAGACCTCTCTAGAAGATGCGACATGGGAACCAACCACTATTCTTCAATAGTTTCCGCAACTTCAGCCTTGAGGACAAGGTTGCTTTTGATGGGGCAAGGCATGTTAGAGTCCAACCCTAGCCCCTTTATTTATGTAATAATCCCAAGGGGCCTCGTTAGAGTCATAGTTAGTTAGTTGATTCGATAAAGCCCATAAGGGGTTATCCACATTAATAATGATTGTAAGTGGTTGAACCACATTAGAAAAGGGACCACAATTAGTTATAAATGGGCCATAGTTAGTAAATAAAGTGGTTAACCCGCCTTAAGCAAGGGACCACTAGTAGTTAAGGTTTTGGATGTCATAAAGCTATAAATAGTCTTAGATAGCAAGGAAAGAATAATCGAGTCTTATTGTAATCGAACTCTGCTCTATTGGAGGTTTCCTCCTCGAAGAGGCAAGTGAACATTGTCTTTTGATTCTGAATAACAAAATATCTTGGGAGCTTGTCTCATTTCATGTGATATTTTTGTGCTTCTCGCAATATTGTTTCATATTTCTGGCATTTTGGTATTCTTCATAGGTCAAGTGCATAACATAAGCCAAGGACAAAACAATTTCAATCCAACCTTCAAGTGAATGCCTTATGTTTAACATCAAATTCTACACATACCATGTAACAGATAAATCACCACTATCACTATAGGACAACGTTGCAAAAAGCTATGGACACTAAAAGTGAATTGAGCATACCCCCTTAAATCAACTATGGCTTAGACCTTAAACCTTATCTCTATGGATGCTCACAATCCACTGCTTCACAATACAATCTATGTGGATGCTCACAATCAATTGCTTCACAATGAAACATGATCTTTCAACACCTTTGCCATCAATGACAACTGTGCCAACACTTTTTTGACTTATATCTCAGAGAACCTAAACATCTTAAACATCTTAAACCCAGAGAAAAGTGGAATCTTAGATCTACACCAAATCAATGCATCCCTTGTGAGGAATATTAGAGACATTAGAAAAAAGTGGTAGCTTAATATGAATCCCTAGGTTTTTCATATTAGATTTCACTTTTCAAGATTCATGATTTCTTTGAGTTAACTCTAAGTTTAAGATGGATCCAGAGCATCTGAAAATTGATGCATTGATCAAGATTCGTGAATCTAGAGAATTGATTAAATATATGATTTTTTAAAATGATGAAAAGAATTATCATCATTAATTATAATATTAAAATTAATATGAATTAATTCATTACAAACCATAACAATTCAAATAATTAATTAATAATTTGTAAAAAAATTATATTTTTTAAATAATTAACTGATAATTTGTAATAATAATAATTTGTTCTTCTTATTAGATATTTATAAATGTAAGTTAAATTATTTTGTAAGCCATATTTTAACTCTTTATATTTTGATAAATATATTTAGGTTAATTTTGTTTAAAATTATGTAAAAAAAAAATTGTAATCATAAATTTGAAAGAAAATTTAAATACCTAAATATTTTTCACAATACTATATTTATTTAAAAATAAATGAAGGTGGGTGAGTCCTTCTAGAAGAAGTTGTATTAACCCAATACATCCAACTAAGGGTTTGAACCTGGGTGGGGAGGCGACAAGCGGTTTGTCTTGACCGCAGGGGTAAATGCCTAAGTGCTTATTTCTATATTTATAAACTCATTAAAAAATACTAAATTTTAATAAACCAAAAGTACAGAAGTCTGAATACAGAAACCAAAAATAATTTCAATTCTATGTTTATAACTCTAAATAATATAATAAAAATAATGAGAATTTTATAATTCTATCCTTAGAATAGTTCAATTGATGATGGAAACAATGTCAATCCTAAATAAATTGAAAAATCCAAAGTTCAAGTCCAAGTTTGAATCCGAATTGTGATCAAAATTCCAGTTTACTGAAAATTCCAAAATTCAAATCGAAGTAAATTCCAGTTACTGAAAATTCCAAAATGAAAAATCCAAAGTTCAAGTCCAAGTTTGAATCCGAATTGTCATCAAAATTCCAGTTTACTGAACATTCCAAAATTCAAATCGAAGTAAATTCCAGTTACTGAAAATTCCAAAGTTCAAATCCAATTTCCAATCCCCTGTTGTAATAGAAATTCCAGTTTACAAGAGAAAAACAAGCCATAAACCAAGTAATTAAAAAAAATAAAAAATTTATAGTTCCTGCATTATCCTCATGTTCTCTCTTTCGAAACTTACAACATGACCATGTCGTGTGCTTTACGTTTGTCGTTCTGCCTGACTCAACCGAGTTACCATCAAATTGCGCCAAATTATATCATGTCTGAATACTTTCAGACCTCTAGTTTTGTCTGAGGTTTGAGTCGCCTCAGTTTTTGGTCCACTACGTTAATCAAACTTATATTATCTGTACCTCTCTGTTGAACGATCATTGGTGAGGTTGGACACATCTTTCTTTCATCAGCTTGCCCACCTCGTACAAATGACAAAGACGCTTCAGCGCTTTATGAGATTCTTCCCATAAATAATAGATTCAGAGATATTTGTGTTAAAGTAAAACAGAGTGTTTTAATGTGTTTTTATAGTGGAAATACATTCAATACCATAAAAAAAAATATTAAATCATTTAAAATTTTGAAACTTAAGAGTTTTAACCATAATTATTAAGTTAGATCATATTAATCTAACTAATTAAAAATAGTAAACATTAAAAAATAATAAACATTGTATGGTTCTCATTTATGATAAGGTAAGGACATTTTAATTAATAAAAAAATATATTAAAAAATAAAAATCAGTAATTTCTAAAATTTATGGAAATTTTGTATTAAGAGAATAACATTTAAAAGTAAATTTCTTATTGTAGCTTCGTAAAAAAAAAGATAGCAGTTAGAAAACAGTAACAGTAATTAAAAAAAAGGTAAATTCTGTATCATAACATTGTAAAGAAAAAGAGTAAGTTTTATGTTTAAAAAGTTGAAAAAAAATTAAGATACATTTGTCTTACTTTATAGTTTTTATTATTATAGTGATTACAATATTCAAAGATATTTCAGTCTAGTGTAAAATGAGGATTAATGCTGTAAAAATTAATTTGAGGGGTTTATTTTTTGTGGTTCATCTCAATGATTAATCTGTGCACATTTATTGTTGAATAAATATGGATACCTTAAGGATTGACAAATAAACATCTTGGCATGGAGACATCAATTGAAGCGTACTATTAATCTTTAATATCCTATTCTTTACATTGGAATCCAGCGTTGAGTTTTGTTACTTATATTATTACATTTTATTATTTAAATGTTTCCCAATTTGTGATACAAATAATTTTTTTGCATTTTGTTTTTATTTCTTATTATTTCTAAAATATCTTAAATAGACATATAATATTAAATAAACACATAATGTTAATGTTAGACATAAATAAGGTACTGTGAAGGAAAATTTGAATAATTTTTTTTTTAAATTTTAAATATAATTTTAGATTAGTGTTTTTAAAATGTATATTTTCTAATTTTTCCTGTATTAAATTTTACACTATCACATTTTTCTATAACAAATCAACTTTGAATTTAAATTAGGCAACTATGATTCTTACACAGATTTCTAAAAATTTCTAACTAATTTTATCAAAATTACACCAAAATTTCCCTGGTTTATAAAATTACGCCAGAAGTTCAATGGTTTTCCTTAAGAAATGAGGCCTTGTTAGGCTTTGTGATATCTAAGTTGGTCAGAGATATTGCAATGGTAGTAGATCCTTCCACACTTTTTCACCAAATTAACGCCTGCCACGAGGGTGCTCAAGAATTGCTCTTTTTGGGCGAGTTTGGTTTATTCGACCAACCGATCCGCTTCAGGTGAGTTCAAGTGGTCGAATAATAAAGCCTTTGATGAGCAGCCCTATCCATGAACAGTTCGTGAACCTCTATTGCGTGAGGTCTTGTAATTAAAACCAAGGGTTCATGTGACTCCTTTGACCGAACTATTTCCTAATCGAGTAAGTAGGGAGGAATTATTTGGATGGTTAAAAGTAGTTAGAATTTTGGTAATAATTTTATTTTAAAGTAATGTTTTCTGATGGTGGAAATAGAAATTTTTTTAGGACACTTAAAATCTTGAAATTTAATAACTATTTCAATTTTTTTCAAAATATAATTAGAATTTCTATAATATTCTTTGCCAAAAATCATGGGCGGATGGGGCTTAAAGAATTTAAGGGATTTTGCCAACGCTCTCCTTTGCAAATCACTCTGGCCCAGGATTTACGGGGATGGTCCATGGTGCAAGACGATCAGACATAAATACATGAAGGGCAAGTGCCTTGAATTCTGGTATAGGAACGAAGCTATTGGCATCAAATCTGGATCGGCTATCTGGTTAAGTTTCAGGAAAATTGAAAAGTTCTTCCTGTCAAGATTAAGATGGAGGATTTATTCCGGTAACAGGATCTTTATTGGCCTCGATCCCATTGCTTGTAGTCGCGATCTTTCCTTCCCGGATGTTCTTTTATCCGCCTTGCACAGAATGGGTATCTTCACGTGGGATAAACTCATCTTAGACTGGAATGGCCTCTCCCCCACGTGGAAGGATGCAAATGTCATTGGTCTGCCGGTTGATCTCCACCCTTCATGGAATCTGTTCACAGCCGCATTACAGGACAGTGGGATTATTCGTGGAGGCACTCTTGACCATCTATCCTGGTTCTCCTCAAACAGCTCGGCGGTTCCTAGAGTAAAAGACATTTACTCTGCCTTCATTTGCTCAAAGACTTCAAATTCTCCACCAATCTTCCCGGTCGTTCTTTGGAAAACAGGTTGCCCTCCTAGAATGATCCTTTTTGCTTGGCTGGTTTTTAACAACCGAAATCTCTCTTGGGACAATCTTAGGAAAAGGAGCTGGCATGGCCCCAGCAGATGCTCGATGTGCGAGTCTGAAGAAGAGACAAACTTACATATGTTCTTTCAGTGCAATTCTTCTCATAAAATCTGGTATGAACTCTCCATTTTTTTTTTATTTCTCTCACAATGTTTTTGACTCTGTTCATGCAGCTTTTCGTTGGTGGTGCTCTCAATGCGCGGCAAGGCGTCCCCTACTTGTTATCACGTTATGGTATGCCTGGAAATGGCGGAATCATAAAATATTTAGAGATTCCATGACCCCTTTCTCTACCATTTTGCAAAGTATCTACTCTAGCTTTGATGCTATCACAAGTTTATAGGCCTACTACATCTGTCTTATCATGTTTTTTGCTCCCTCTTTTTTGACTTAATGTCAAAGTATGTACATCTCCAGCCATCTAGCATCATATGCATCCATTATCTGTATCCAACATTCTCTGAGTTTTT